>CAMZMU010000052.1:63048708-63717989 GCA_947311845.1 Poa pratensis
CTCCTTGGTTGTGGCTGAGCTCGAGGCCATCGAACAGGTTCCGCTCGTTCTCTTTCTTTCCACTTTTCCTTGGTTGACCTTGATCTTGACCTGGACGCTTTTCGTAGGCCGAGAGTCAGTCGTAGGCGAACTGGCGGACGAATCTTCCGTCTTTTGGCCCTGGAGCGCTGGTCGGCAGAAGGGGGTCGAGCTCTTCGACGCGCCTGACAAGATCCTGCGCGAAGGTCTCCTTTCATAGGCGTCCCCGGAGAGAAAAAATGCACCCGGCAGGCAATAAAACAAAGACAGTCTGCGCAGCCAGGAGCCTGAGCTGGCCTTAGTAGCATAGGCTAGATATGTATCCAGGGAAAGCTTCGACTGAATGTAATTCAGAATTGTAAATTCAGAATGTAAGTTCAGATGAATGCAATCCTAGGGCTCAACTCCCGGGGTCATTTCCCAAACCTCCCTTTGCACTAACGCGCCGTCAAGTTTTCTGAGGAGATCTCTTAGGTGACAAGTACTCTAACCGCCTGCACCGGTAGCAGCACCCCTAAGAGCACTATGCCTTCCGGGAGTCCACTCCACAGCCACGGGTACTAGGCCAGAAGGGAAATCTGACCGTTCGCCGGGGAGGACGCATTACCCCCGCAAAGGTTCTCATCAACTGTCAAGCATGCGCAGGTTGGTGGTATATTGACTCCGAGCGAGATATTATGCCTAGAATGCAAGATGCACATGCAAAGACTTAGCTGTTTTTGCCGTGCTCTTGATCTGCTCTGTCCTTCCCGGGTATCCAGCTCCTGCCGCTCTTCAGCATCCATTCCTGTCCCGGGAGAGGCGCTACACACAACACTTTCAGTAGGAAAAGAATGGACCCTCCCTTACATGTCGTGAAAGTGTTTCATCCGGAGCAACCCGCAAGCAAAGTTGAATGTGCATTTCTGTGTTTGTTCTTTAAAACACAGCACTCGTTCCACTTCTTACCGCGGCAGTACGGCACGATCAGGTGGCAGCGCCTACTGATAGGCTACTCGCGCTCGACCTGTCAGCCACCGGCACCATGTCAGCCCCCTGCTTGGGGGTTGTTACGGATAACACACTTCACGACAACAAGAGAGGCTCACGGAATTGAAAAACTTATCTTTTATTCCTTGGCGACGATTCTTACACCCTTATACAGAACACTAGCCCCTTGGGCGTGCTTAGTTGACTCGAACTATCTGCGATTCATGTTCGTATTCAGGGGTAGAATTTCCGGAGATTCTCGATGTTCCAGGCGTTGCCCTCCGGCCTGCCTTTCTCGTCCTCCAGATAAACAGCTCCGGGTCTCAGGGTATGCGTCACCCGATAAGGTCCTTCCCACTTGGACGACAGCTTGTTCATGTTATCAAGCTTCTGCTTCTTGCGGAGAACCAGGTCTCCGGGTTCCAGTACCCGTGAACGGATATGGCGATCATGATAGCGGCGGAGCCCTTGCTGGTATCGAGCAGATCGTAAAGAAGCTCGACACCGCACCTCTTCCAGGAAGTTGATGTCATCAATCCTCCTCTCAGCTTGTGCGTCTTCATCATAGGCAAGTACCCGGGGGATCCATGCCTGAGCTCTGTTGGCAAGACGGCTTCTGCTCCATAGACAAGGAAGAATGGTGTTTCTTGAGTGGCTCTGCTTGGTGTGGTTCTGAGGGACCACAAGACACTTGGTAGATGCTCAATCCAGTTCTTGCCCTTGTCTTCTAACTTGTCAAAGGCCTTGGTCTTCAAACCCTTTAGGACCTCCGCATTGGCTCGCTCCACTTGCCCATTGCACCTTGGGTAGGACACCGAGGCAAAACACACCTTGATTCCCAGCTCTTCACAGAAGTTGAGGAAGGATCGGCTTGTGAACTGAGAGCCATTGTCCGTTATGATTCTGTTGGGTACTCCAAAGCGGTACACGATCCCTTCAATGAACTTGATGGCTGCTGAGCTGTCTGCCTTGGTACTGGCATCACTTCCACCCACTTTGTGAACTTGTCGATGGCCACGAAAAGGTCATGGCCCCCGACAGACTTCGGTATCTTCCCACGATGTCCAGCCCCCAGACCGCGAACGGCCAGGAGATTGGAATTGGCTGCAGAGCTTGCGCCGGCTGATGTATGTTCTTCGCATAGTACTGGCAGGCTTCACAGGTCTTGACTAGCTGCTCGCATCACTGAGGACTGTTGGCCAGTAGAACCCGTGACGAAAACTTTACCCGCCAGTGATCTTGATGCCACATGACTTGAACATGTGCCCTCGTGGATGTCCCTTAGCAGTACTTGGCCTTGTTCTTGGGATGCAGCGGAGCTTGACTCCGTTGTCCCGTCGCCGGTAGAGCTCGCCGTCGATCATGACGTAGAGCTTGGCTTGACGAGCCACCCGCTCGGCGTCGTGGTCATCCTCCGGGAGGGCGTGCTCCATGATGTACTTGACGATGTCCCGGGCCCAGGGTGGGTGGGTTCCTTCCACCGGTAGCACCATCCGACGGAAAGAAAGCATAGCTTCCTCCGCCAGAGGGCTGCCGGGTCTTGAGCTTCTGGGCTGGCTACCCGTGTTGTCGAGGTAGAAGGGTCGCCAGCCCCCGGCGCAGATCTTGCCGCGAGCCTCTCGGGGGAATCGAAGGTCGCCTGAGGACCTCGATGTAGATCCCGGGAGGCACTGGTTCTTGCTTGGACGCCACCTGCGATAGCTCATCCGCGGCCGTGTTTTCTCCCCGTGGGACGTACACAGCCCGGAAGTTGTCGAAGCGCCGCTGCAGCTTCCAGACCTCGACGTATGGTGCCATCTGAGGGCACGCGTACTCCTTGTTCACTTGTTTGATGACTAACTGAGAGTCACCCTTGACGACGATCTTGTTGATGCCGAGGCCGATGGCAGCACGAAGTCCTGCGAGCAGGCCCTCGTACTCCGCCGTGTTGTTGGAGATGTTCCCTTGGTAGTGCATCTGGACGACGTACTTCAGCCGGTCCCCGGTTGGTGAGGTTAGGACAACCCCAGCACCTCCTTTCCCCTTGGTGTAGGAGCCGTCGAAGTGCATGGTCCAGGCGCTAGGATCTTCCTTCCCGGGGAGGCAGGTTTCCTCTTCCGGGTCGTCGAACGCCGTCTCGGTCCACTCAGCCGTGAAGTCCGCCAGCGCCTGACTCTTGATGTTGTCCGTGTGCTCGAACTTGAGCCGAAACCTTGAAGCTCCATGGCCCACCATGATATGCGACCAGTGGCAAGTGGGTTCTCCAGGGGCTTCTTAGGTTGTACTTGGATACCACCGTGATGGGATGGCTTTGGAAGTACGGCCTCATCTTGCGGGAGGCAATGAGGATTGCCAGCAGCAGCTTCTGCATCATGGGGTACCGCTCCCGGGCGTCGCGCAGCACTGCGCTGACGAAGTAGACCGGGTGCTGCACCTTGCGGGTCGCCGAGTCCTGAGGGCTCGGCTTCCTCCACGTCGACGTCTTGGGGTGGGGACGAGGTAGCCCCCGGCGAAGTCTCGTCGGAGGGAGTTTCCGGGCCCGCCGTCTGGTAAGGTTGCAGTGACGTCAGGATCGCTAGACCCCTGGTCACCCGGCAGCCTTTTCTTGCATGGTTGCCCGGGAGAGAGTTCCCGGGTCGCTTGCCCTTGATCTTGCTTGACTTCTTCGGAGGAGCGTCACGCTCTACCACAAGCACAGCGCTGATCACCTGGTTGGTGGCAGCAATGTACAGTAGTAGGGGCTCCTTTCTTCTGGTGCCACGAGGATTGGTGGCGAGGCGAGGTAGCGCTTGAGGGACTGCAGGGCTTCCTCGGCCTCGGAGGTCCACTCCACGGGGCCTGACTTCTTGAGCAGCCTGAAGAACGGTAAGGCCCGCTCCCCAAGCCTTGAGATGAAGCGCCCGAGTGCAGTGATGCACCCGTTGAGGCGCTGTACGTCCTTGACCCGCCGGGGCGCCTCCATGCGCTCGATTGCCTTGATTTTGTCCGGATTCGCCTCGATCCCTCGGTGAGAGACCAGGAAACCCAGCAGCTTGCCGGAGGGGACCCCGAACACGCACTTGTCGGGGTTGAGCTTGAAGTTGACCCGGCGGAGGTTCTCGAAGGTCTCGTGCAGGTCTTGGATGAGGGAGTCCTTGTACCGGGTCTTGACCACGATGTCGTCGATGTACGCTTCAACGTTGCGGCCCAGCTGTGGCCCAAGGCATGCTTGCATTGCGCGCTGGAAGGTAGCGCCGGCGTTCCGGAGGCCAAAAGGCATCCGGGTGTAGCAGTAGCAGCCCTTGGGAGTGATGAAGGCCGTCTTCTCTTGGTCCTCGAGCGACATCATGATCTGGTGGTACCCGGAGAAGGCGTCCAAGAAACACAGCAGCTCGCACCCGGCCGTGGAGTCCACGATCATGTCGATCCGCGGCAGGGGGAAGGGTCCTTGGGACAGGCCTTATTCAGGTCTGTGAAGTCGATGCAGAGTCTCCACTTGAAGGTCATGGGCTTCGGTACCACCACGGGGTTGGCCACCCAGGTTGGATGGGGAACCGACCGGATGACACCAGCTTCTATCAACTTGTCCACCTCGGCGATGATGAATTCCAGCTTTTCCTTGCTTTGGTTCCGGAGAACCTGCTTCACGGGGCGAGCCCCCGGATTGACCGCCAGTTTGTGCTCGATCACCTCCCTTGGAACCGGGTAAACCTGACGCCTCCCACGCGAAGACATCAGAGTTTTCCCGAAGGAAGGCGACGAGCGCGCTTTCCTATTTGTCGGTGAGGCGGGCGCCGATGGTGATGGAGCGAACTCCGTCGCTGGTTAGCGCCACCTTCTTGGTCAGCTGCGGATCGCCATGGAATGGCGCCTTCTTGGGGGAGTAGATGTGGAGCCCCCAGGGTGCCCTTCCCCCGGGGAGAGCCCCAGCATCATCCTCCTGTACACCTTGAGGGACATCCGCCATGATTGCCACCGTCTGGTTCAGCTGGTGAACGCAGTAGATAGCATCGTCGATGTCGGCCTTGACCTTGATCACGCCCCACGGCGCCGGAATCTTCAGCATGTTGTAGGCGAAGTGGGAGACGGCCATGAACTTGGCCAGAGCAGGTCTGCCAAGTATGCCGTTGTACGGTAGCGGAGCGGGTGTCGGCGATGTCGAAGACGATTTCCTCGGTGCGGAAGTTGCACGAGTCGCCGAAGGTGACCGGAAGGGTGATCTTCCCGAGGGGTCGAGTAACACTTCCGTTCACGCCTTGGAACACCCGGTGTCTTGCAGGCGAGACTGAGGGATTTGAAGGATAGCCAGGACCTTCGCCGTCAGCAAGTTGAGGCTGGAGCCTCCGTCGACCAGCATCTTGGTGACCTTGTAGTTGTGGATGACGGGCGACACGATCAGCGGCAGGGTCCCAACCCCGGCAGTGTTGGCAGGGTGGTCTTCTGGGTCGAAGGTGATGACTTGGCTGGACCAGTCCAGGGGCTTGGACGGAGCAGAAGCAACCGCGTTCAGCTCCCGGACAAGTCTCTTGCAGGCGCCGTTGGAGGGAGGCAGAGAAGACCCTCCGTGGATGCACCCGACAACTCCAGTGACTTCTTGATACTTCCGCCGTTGCCTCCTTGGGGAGCCGGAGCTTCCCCGTTGCCCGTGGGCAGCTTCGGAGTGTTGTACCCGCGACCACCTTGACCGCCGCACCCTCCTCCACGGCCCCCGCGGCCACCGCCTCGGTTCCATCCACGGCCGCCCCGCCTTGGCGACCCGTGGGACAGTCACGAGCGATGTGCCCGGCAGTGCCGCAGTTGTAGCAGCCGTCTTGACTGACCCCGTCAGCTCGACGTTGCTCCCGGATGGCGAGGTTCTTGAGCATGCGACAGTCCTTGAGTAGGTGGTTGCCTTCTGGATGGATGTGACACCAGGGGTCACCTTCGCCTTCTTCTTCGGAGGTAGATGCAGGCTTGGCCTTCTTCGGAAGAGGCTCGGTGACGAAGATCCGCTTGTCGTGTCCAGGGTCCTGCTTCTTGTTCTTGGCTGGAGTGACCTTGTCCTCGGGTTCATCCTCCCCGGGGACCTTGACTCCTTCTTCAGCTCGAGCGCACCGATCTGCAAGCTCCCAGAGCTTACGAGCAGACTCGACGCGATGGATGCTCAGCTTCTCGCGCATCTTGGGGTTGCGGACGTTGGCGTGGAAGGACTGGATCACCAACTCCTCCTTGATGCACGGGATGGTGTTCATCTTCTGGGTGAAGCGCTGGATGAACTTGCGGAGAGTTTCACCCAGAAGCTGCTTGAAGTCGTGGAGATCACTGGGAGCCCCCGGGCGCTCGTACCCGCCTTGGAAAGCCCCCAGAAACTGCTCCTTCAGCGCCCGCCAGGAACGGATGGAGCACTTGGGAAGGTTGAGAAGCCAAGTCTGGGCGTCTCCCTTCAGGGCCAAGGGAACCAGTTGGCCATCATGACTCGTCGGCCCCGGCAACCATCGCAGCAAGAGAGTAGATCTGCAGAAAGTCCCGGGGGTTCGTGGTGCCGTCGTAGCGAAGAACGTCGATCTTGAACTTCTTGGGCCAGTTGAAGTGGCGGAACTCAGGGGCGAGGGCGACGTAGCCTTCGGCGAGGTCGATGTCGCGATCCGCCCGGCGATGACATTCCCGGCGACGCTCGATGCGTGTGCGCATATCCTCGTTCTGACGGCTGTTGAGCTGGTCACGAAGATCTGGGTTACGCGAAGTAGAAGACCCGATGGAGATGGTTTAGCCGCGGTCGCGGTTTAGCCGATTAGCCATCGGTGGAGCGGTGCGAGGAGGCGCCGTCGCAGCCCGACGTTCACCACGAGGCTGGCCTCGCGGGTGACGTGCTTTGTCTGGTGCTGCTACGGGATCGTCGACGGTGGGAGCTTGAGTGGGTTCAACCCACGGACCACCATCAGCGAAGTCGAGGAGCCTCTCCACACGAGTCCTCCATTCTTGGTAGATCTTGGGATCACCGTTGGTTGGAGGGAACTGCATCAGGGCCTTGGCAGCGACCAGAGCGTCAGGGCGAGCTTGCGCGTCTGTAGGCGGTGTGTGGAGGACTTGCTCTTGGATGCTCGTGGATCTCCGCTGGGGCGAGCGCTGCGGTCCCCTCCTCCAGCAGCAGGATCCTTGCTAGCGCCGTTGCAGACGCTCTTCTCCCCCGAGTGAGGAGGAGGCACGGTGGTGCCCTTTGGAGCCGCTGCTCCGCCAGGGCCGTTGTTCTGGTTGCGACCGTCAAATTCCCCGACGACACCCTCTCCGCAGGCGGCGGGGACGGAGAAACGCCTCTCTGCGCGTCAGCAGCACGGCGATCAGCTGAAGCTTGAGTGCGCGAGGGAGAGACGGGCTTGGACGCGCCGGGGTCCAACTTCTTCTTCGGCGGCATGCTTGACGAAGAACTTGCCGATGAACTTGATGAAGAAGAAATCAGCGCTTGCGCTCCCTACCTGGCGCGCCAGATGTCGTGTCTCGATGCACGGACACCGGGAGTAGAGGATACGCCCTTTTAGGTTCGGCACGGGGCGCGAAGGAGGCTGAGAATCGTCTTCGTGGGCGGAGTCGGGATCAAGCTCTCCTCTCCACGATCAAAGCATGCAACCAAAGGGACGCAAGGAGCTACCCAGGTTCAGGCCGCCCGGAGGCTAAAAGCCCTACTCCTGCATGTCTGGATTGATGGGTTCTTCATAGTGTGGCTTACAATGGAGCCTCCCGGACGGGGTACCCGGAAGGGTTTTGGCTGGAGGTAGAAGAAGGACAGATCCTGACCCGGAGGAGATCACCTTCCTCTCTACCTTGGCAGCCCTAGTCTAGTCTTGCTATGGTTCGACTTGTTCTCGGTCCGACCTCCTCCTTCTCCGTGCCTTGGTCCTCCTTTTATAGGCCAAGGGGTTGCCACAGGGCACGTGAGGGGCACGAGGGGCCTTCGACGTGAAGGACCCTCCCTGGCTGGTTTAGGAGGAGACGTGGCCTCTCCTCAGCCTAGCGTCTCCTTTGGGTTAGGTGGGAGCGTCCGCCTTGGGGTGAACAGTGGCTGACACAACCACGGGCTATGCTCCCTGCCCACGCCACCTTTGCCTTGCTTCCCAAGTCTTCTGAGGTCTTCTAGCATGAGGTGGAGTGCTTATCCACACTGACGCGGGGAGGTACCCGAGAGGGAGCCCGGCCTCCTGCCGGGGACTCGGACCCTCGGGGCGTTCTGTGTCTTCTAGCTTGGTTCAGGGACCCGGCAGGCCCCTAGGACCGGAGCCCTTTGTCGGTGTAGGCCTTGCTTGGTCTTCGCGGGGTCGAAGAGTGAACCCGCCAGCTTGACTTGGTTCCTGGCCTTGTCCATCTTCATCTTGGGCCCACAGGGAGTGGACCCACTTTGGCAGCACTAGGGGAACCCCATGTTCCACTGATGCGACACATTTATTCTTATCTTGTTCACATAATAGGATTATATCAAAGGGATTAGCAGATGCTTACAAGAAACTGAAGGAGACATTGTTGCCTGCTTGGTGCAGGCAGGACTTGGGGTCGAGGTAGAAGAAGTATTGATGTCGTAGTCGTGGAGGAGCCCCATGGACGCCGACACTCCCCTTGGAGGTGGCCGGCGGTGGTCTTGGCCTTCTGGTCCCTTTAGCACCCTTATCTGATGAGAAGTTAGGAGTAGCGGGGTTAATCCCGTACGATGTGTTATCTCAAAAGAGATCTCAAAAGAGATCGATGCCTCCTCTATATATGTGGTGCTGTGGGATCAGGGACCAAAACCAGTTGGCTTTTGGGTGTCCCGATGAGGCACGTTTCTATTACATACGATGAGGTTCAGAACGTTGTTTGTGGGCCTTTCCTTAAACGTATTTTGACTCAATCTAAACCTAACGGATCAACCCAACAACGAGGCGACACGTCTGCAAATGTGCCACCTAATCGGCTACACCAGCGCATGGATATCCAGCTGTCGCGCCGACTAGGTTGATGCAAGGTCTGTAACTTTCTCCTATGAACCTCTATATCCAAATCGTAGCATGCTCTTCCTCGACGTGTGTGCTGCTACTACGAGGGTGTCAAGCGGGGCGGGATACGGGACACTAGCACAGTAGAATTTAGTGTTGATTTCATAACTGTGATGAGTTACTTTTGAACTAATTGTTGAGTTTTGCGTGACGAAGTGGGACGCCGCTTGGCACTATAAGCCTGCAAGCTGCTACTACGCACAACTGCACAAGAGTACGTAACATGTGCGCGGTGCGGCGGAGAGTGACACGGCGCGCGTTTTGGGCGTTGGGGTGGTTGGTTGGTTGGTGGTGGTGCCCACGGGCAAGCCGGGGACAGCGCGCGGCGGCCAGAAGCGTACGCCGACAAGGCTCCGGCTGGACGGTGACACGGGTATGGCGGCGAGTCATTCTCTTCATATAGTACTAGATTTCCTGGCGCGGCTTGCCGCGCGCCACCCGCCGTTGACACTGGTTTTCAGTTTGTAAAACGCTATAACAAACATTCTTAATATGACACAATTAACGCACGGCCCGTGTGTTAAAATTCAAATTCATGCAAAATAAAAAACACTGCCTATTGGTTCGAATTCACGCATTCTTAATATTTCTTTGTAAGTGAAATAAAAAACACAATAAAATAATATCAATAACTCCATGGAAAATATATCAGAATGTAAAAAAAAAATTACCCCAAAATGAAACACTGCCTATTTATGTCATATGACCAAAGTTGGAAAAAAGTTTATGTCCAAAAGGTTGTCTAGTTTTTTTTGAAATTGGTTGAATTGGTAAGTTATTTGGATTTGAATCTTTTTAACATCTATGAAATGGCTAGGTTTGAAAGGCATCTAAATTTGTAAAATATGCAAATTTGTATGTCGCAAATGGATGGTATAATTCAAGTTTGGTAGTGTACATATTTTAAAAACGTTTAGGTTTGAAAATTATTGCAAATGCCGCGCATGCGTGGAAAGGAGTGGAAATGCATGTGTATTCGTTTGAATTTCATATGAATTTTGTAGCTAAACAGATTTTGTAATTTCAAACCCATGTAGTTTGGGCAAGTGCATTTGTTTTTTCCGCAATTTGTTACCTATTAAAAAAGTTCGAATATGTTCGTTTTGTGCTGTAAATAGTTTTTTTTTTGCGGGCTGTTTGAATATGTCTATACGTTTCATTATTTTTTTAAAAAAAATTGTAATGACTGAAAACGCATACTTATTCACTTGAATTCTATGGCCAAAGTTTTTTTTTAATTCAAAACCATGTAATTTGGGTGAGTGATTTTTTTTGGGCATTGTTTTTTGAGTGTAACTCTTGCGTAGGAAAGTTTGGAAATCTTCATAAGTTTGCAATTTTTTAAATTGGAAATTAGAAGGTTTTTTTTTTGGAATTTCAACATGTTCCCCTGTAATTGTGAAATATCTGATAGTGGGACCCACATGTCAGCATGTAATGAACAATAGCTTGTTTTAAAAAAAACTGAAATTCGCCCATGTCAATTATTTGAGTTCGAAAGAAAAATTTAAAACCATATTTTAGAAAATGACATAAAGGTGTCAATTAAGCCTTTTTGAATCATTTAAATTTTCCAAGATTTAAAATAATTTGGAAATGGTCCCAAAGTATTTAAAATGACTGTTTTGATCTTTACAAATTTTTAGAAACTGGTTGAATTCAATTGGATATCTAAAACAAAAGTTATAAAAGTTTTCAGAAAAGAAAAAGAGAAAAGGAACAAAAAAAAAGAAGAAAAGGCCCAACTGGGCCGAAGCCCAGCAGCCAGCACGGTTGCCACCCCGCATCGGCCTCCCTCTCCCTCTCTCTCACTGTCATGCGGGCCCCACGACAGGGTCGTCACGCTGACGTCAGCGACGGCGAGCGCGGATCTGGCCGCGGCTCCGCCGGCGACGGCGCCGCCTCTGCAGCGCGTTCCAGCACGCGAGGATCGGCGCGTTCGACGCGCGCAGCCGCGGGGAACCCGGATCTGGCGGCGCCGCCCCACTTTGGTCGCCGGAGCGGCCGCCGGCGGCGCTGAAACGCGGCAGGTCGCCGGAGCACAGCCGAGCACGGCGGCGGTGTTTCTGGCGCGTCTGCGGCGCCCCGGCACGTGTGCGTAGGCTAGGAGGTCGAGGCGGCGACGGGGAACCTTCCGGCGTCCGTAGATCCGTCGGGGGAGGGCCGTGGCGCCGGCGGCGTGCGGCGGCGGCCGCGGCGACTTTCCGTCGCGGGAGAGAGAGGAAGAGGAAGGGGAGCGAGCTCTTCGGGTACTTTTGCAAAAAAGTCCTCGACCTTTCCGGAAATTACGATCAGGTCCTTTGCGGGCGGTTTTCTGCAAAATGTCCGCGCAGTGGATTTGTGGAGGTAGAATTGCACCGACGGACCGACGCGTCGTGACCCTGTCGAGCGGGACCGACGTGGGACCGGCGACGCCCTGGGCCCGCAGGCAGTGGCACGTGAAACACACACCACGACGGCGGATGAAATCACTGTTGCTGCCACCGCGAACGGACGCTCCAGATCGCGCTGTAACCCCTCGATCCGACGGCCGAAAATCCAAACGCACGGAAGAGCGCCTTGGGGTCTCCCGATTTACCTGTGTGGATCCAGCAGAGACTGGTAGCTGAAGAACTGCTGAAGATGCTCAGGCCATACCGTCCTTCTGCTGATCGTGGGCCTACGTACACTGGATCTGGCTGCGTGATCACGCCATTATTACGGCTTGATTCGAATGGACAGGAATACACAATACATGCAAGCAAGCACGATCTGTAATCCTGTTTAGCTCGATGGATGCGATTCATGTCGACGTTTGCCTCCAATTTCCAGTTCACAAAACGAACAAATCACTCCTTCACACACTGCAACGCAATCAGTCTCACAGACACATAGTAACAGGCCACAGCTTGATTACAGGGAGACACTGCTCGTTTACTCGCTCGTCGAGCGCGCGTGCCGGTGCACGAACTCGGCCACCTCGCTCAGCAGCCTCTTGCTGTCCTCGAACACGTAGAACGCGTGGATGGCGTCCGCGACGCGGGCTTCCTCGGCGCCGGCATCACGGAGCGCGTCCGCGTAGTCCCTCTGCCTGTCCTGATGCACGTCCCACCCGCCCACGCACACCAGCGTCGGCGGGAACGCGCGCCACTCCCCGCCACCGCGCCGGATCGCCGCCGGCACGTTGGCCGCCTCGTGGTCCCGCGTGGCGCCCGGCGGCAGGAACGCGCGCCACAGCCACGCCAGCCGCTCCGGGCCCCGAACGGCGCGTCGCGGAGCCGCCGCTCGGACGCGGTCGGCTCCTCGCCGCCGAAGAAGGGTTGCAACAGGACCAGTCCGGCCACGCTTCGTTGAAGCCGTGCCGTGACGTGGTGGGCGATGTTGCCGCCCGCGCTGTCCCGGAGACGAAGACGGCGGCGGGGGGACACGGGAGGGCGCCCCCGGCGCCCGCGAGCGCCCAGCGGAGGGCCGCCTCGCCGTCGTCGTAGGCTGCCGGGAAGCGGTGCTCGGGCGCGAGGTGGTAGTCGACGGAGGCGACGATGGCAGGGATAGATGAGGCAATGCGGCGGCACAGGGCGTCGAACTGGGCCGTCGCGGCAGAGTGGAACACGAAGCCGCCGCCGTGGAAGTAATTAACGACCACTGGCAGCTGGCTTCTGCCGTCGGCGGGCGATGGAGAGAAGAGGTGGACGCGGAGATGTTCGGAGACGGCGTGGTCGGAGGACGAAACGCCGGCCACGTCGGGGGCGAGGCTAGGAGGGACGTGGCGGTCGAAGAGCGAGAGGAGGAAGCGTTTGGCCAGGGGCGGATCCAGGGGGTGCCAGCAGGGATCTGACCCCCCAACGTGTCGCCCCCCTCAACTATTTGTACAGCATAGCAATATACTAATGACCGTATGTAACAATCCATAGTAATTATCTTAAGCCCAAACTTAAAACTAGATCATGTGCCAGACGCGCTGACGCCCAACAGTCAATCAAAGAAAACAGCTCAAACAGCCCATATGCGAGTCCATCGTGGGAGCAGGAAGGTTAGAAGTTGTCTTTCTATTTTCCGTGACTGTTGGCATTTGTTTACCTCGCCGGTTTGCATAGATCAGATCGATTATCGCGCTACCAAATTGCTACGGCGGCGGCGGTCGCCACTTGCTGGCCTCGTGCCCGCAAGTCGCCGGAAGCTAGGAGTAGACGGCCGCCATCGAGTAGCCAGACCAGGACCTATATGCATCCAGGCGATGACCCGGCCCCTCTGTTGATTCTACCGTGGAGTCCAGCTTGAAAAGGTACACCTGCACCTTACGGCTCTGTGATGCAAAGGAATTAATGGAATGAACATTGTTGCTAATAGCTAGCTCATATATTCTTGGTTCAGTATATATTCTGCGCAATATTTTACTCCGTAGAAGATTATCATTTGATTAATTTACTGCTAGATTATATATAATTTTCAAAGATGTGCATATAATCAATAAATTATGCTTTCCTTCGTCAGTTCAATTTTACCAAAGATTTTTTTTTTGATTGATGGATCGAATAAATAGTTCATTAATGGTTACCATCTCTAGTTACTTTGTGTGGTTTATGTCTTATATTTGGTGGTATTTTCTGTTCAATTTGCCGATCTCCAGATATAGAGATAGGCATTCTATGCGTGAAAATGAAAATTTTCTCTTGAATTGGTTTTTACTATGTGACACATATTATGAATTTTCTTAAGGTTTTAGCTCGCCCCCCCTATATCCAATTCCTAGCTCCGCCCCTGCGGTTGGCCGTACCGTCGGCGCGGAGGCAAGTGGAGTGGAGGATGGAGGCAGCGCGCACGAGCAGGCGGGCCCGCCATGGCAGAGGAGGCTTCCCCGGCGGCGGAGGATCCAACGACACCATAGCGCTTACCAGTCCTGGTGCAGTGGCGCTTACGCTGCTCGCCTTGCGCCCCGGCCCCCGAGTGAGATGATCAGATGAGGTTGTCGCGGGTGTGGGTACGTGATAAGGAAAAAAAACAAATTGTTGGTACGTCCAACGGTCCAAGCAATCTGGACTCGTGTGATTGGCAGTTGTGTGGGACGTGCTGTTTACCCCACGGCCCATTAAGGACGGGGAGAATATCAATTTTTTTCCGGGGCTGTTTTTTTCCCATGGGGCACGTTTTTACGTTCGTGGCAGTTTTCTCACGGTTTATTTCTCTCGCCTTTGGCAGGTTGATCAATAACTATTATTAAAAATAATTATTTTTATTTTATGTAAAATTTTAAACAGAACATGAACAATTTTAGAACCATGAATACTTTTTCGAATCCCGTGACATTTTTTGAATATGTGAACGCATTTATTTGAACCTAGTGAATATTTTTTTTGAGTCCGTGAACCTATATTTGGAATTTTATGAATATTTCACACTCTTTCTGAAAAACTTCTAAAAATGAAAGAAAATATTTTTGAATCCATGAGCATATTTTATTGAACCTTTGAACAATTTTTTTGACCCTGTTAATATATATTTTTGAACCCATCAACATATTTTCTATAATCCATTAATAATTTGTAACATTGTGAACATTTTTTGGAACTACATGAACAACATTCAATAGGAGATGAAAGAAAAAAGAAAAGGAAAGACAAAAAAGAAAGGAAAAAAGATAAAAGAAATAGAAAAAAAGTAAACGAAAAGACCCATCTAATGGGCTGACCCATTGGTGAGCATCTTCAGGTGGCGACGGAGCATAGCGCCGCTTAGAGCGGCAAATAAGAATACGACATTTGTGCTTGTAAAAAATGTGTTGGCTCATAAGAGCGTTCATGTTGTATGAAGAAGCGTGCTTGGGCGACTGGGAATCACCCGGTTGGGCCAAAGGAACTATGGCATGTTTAGGCTCTCTAGCGTTTTTGGTCATTTGTGTATTTGTGGTGTGAGGTGTGCGGCCGACGGGATCGAGCCCACGGCGAACTGCACATCGACTTGGCGAAAAAGAGCTAATTAACAAGGTCCACATTTATCGACTAGTGAATAAGTGAATTTTTATTTGTTAGAAGGAACACCTTGTGCAAGAAAAGTTCTTATGTTACTGGACCTTTAGGTAGTACCGTACCACGGTAATATTGAGCATTTTAGTTGGTTCCTGGCTTCAACCCCTAACGAAATTTTGCATTGCGCCCCCTCACACATAAAGGTTTCTGAAAAATCACATAAGAATCTTCTCGACCTCCACCTCTACCCTGGTCATCACGGTCCACCTCGCCATCCCTTCGTCCATCTGTCATGGTCGATGTACAGCAATGCATCAAACTCGCGCCCTGTGAACGCACCTTCGGTCGTAATTGAGCGGCACATTGAGTAACTAGGATACCCTCAAATAATTGAGTGATGAAACATTGATTAGAACACAAAGAAGACAAACAATGCAATCTTATTCATAACAGAAGCCAAACTATAGTATTATAATATTTTTGTAAAACATAGTGAAGCATTATATATACCATACACATATATAAGATAATGGAGGAGCATGGCCCCTGCCAGTCCCCCTTCTCCGACACTTAATAGGTAAGCTAGCCATATAACACAATATTTTAAAAAGATCATATGTCCAAAATAATCTTATCAATACTGGTATGGAGGAAGAACTAGCTGAAGACTTGAAGTGAGTTTTAGTTTTTTGTTTGACAACTCCTTGGTTCACTTTGCAATGAAGGTCGTGAAAGATGGTACATGGTGCAAGTCTTTGATTCAGTTAGACATGCCATCCCAATTCTATAAATTTTCTATTTCTACACTCTTCCTATCCTATGAATCAAAACAACATTTAATGTTGTTGCCCTATGCGTCTATTTAAATCTAAAGGCACATCATCCTAGCGATTTGGTAGTTTGGTACCACCCAAATAGGCAGGACGGTAGAACTCCTCTCCACCTTGTGCACTTCTTAAGTGGAAATACGGGGAGCAGCCACAAGTGGGAGGACACCAGGTACCCTACACTTGTTGAATTAGGAGATTCCCATGAGTCAACTCTTAGATGCGTAACCTCCATTTTTGTAGTAAATCTGGTGTTTTTTCTATGTGTGGCTAAGCAACATTTGGGGTTCGTGTGTTGTATCTGTTCCAAGCAAAACTAGACATATATTGGTATTTCACAAGGTCTTCTGTCTTTTCATGATTATTATTTTGAGAACCTAAATTGCTAAAGAAAAAAGAAACGTTTTTTTCTTGAATTTCAGAATGACAGAATAATAACTCGCAGAATCTATCTTCACAAACAGGGATTAGTATTTCTTCACGGCCTGATAAACCGACAGTCTCCACAGCTGATAATAAATTATTTCTCCAAGATCATATAGCGGTTAAAAAGCCTAGGCTCCACGAACTTAGTGGCTTACAAGTGCGTAGATATATTGCAAGTCAACCGTCATCTTTATAGGTGTATAGCCGACAGGGCGCCATTTTAAGCACCTCCTGGCAACCATGGTGTCCCATGACCAATTACATGCCCATGACACTAAAACATGTAATCATTAGCTAGCTTTGATCTACCACTCTTCAAATGGGAGCCATGTTTGCACAGAAGCAGGTGAGGTGCATGGACGTGTGTGCGTGTCACTGTGACGATCATCTGATGAAGGTGGCTGACAGTGTAAAAATTAAGCTAGCTGTACAGTAGATTGGTGAAAAAAATTAGTCATGCAAAAGGAATCTCGTAGTCCACAGGCAAGTCAACTGCTAGATCGATCACTGTCCGGATGACAGTCGTTTTGAGAATCGAAACTAGCTGGCAGCTGCATGATTACAGTCTACGAAGCACCGATACGGCAAAAAAGTTTGTATCGCAGTTTTATACTTCGGCGATACTCCGATACGCAAAAACGCCTCCGATACTCGTATCGCCCGCGTGTCGGTTTTTTTCGAATTAAAAAGAATAAAAATAATTCCGATACTCCGCCGAGACGACAGCGATACACCGGCGACACGGGAGAGCCCACTTCGGAGCCCTCACCCCGCGCGTTCTCCCTCCCCCTCTTCATTCCGATACTCCAGGGCAGCCGCCTCCACTCGAGCGACTGGATTCGCGCCGCCGCCGCCCGGATTCGCGCCTCCCCGCCACCTGGAGTCGCCTCCGCTGCCGCTCGTCGCCAGCAGCCCAGCAGCCAGGTAATCCTTTCCATCCCAGCTACCGAGCTTCCCAGTTCCCCCTGCTTCTCTGCTGCTGCTGCGCGCTCGTTCTCCCCTGCTTGCTTGTTGATCTGCTGCTCGTGTCTGCTCTGCATAGATGCTTTTCTTGCTTGCTTACTGATTTGCCGCTGGATTGCTTGGGCTGGCAGGGAGTGAGATTCCGGCATGGCATCCTCTAGCAGTCAATCTTCAGTTGGTCGTACTGCAAGCAACTCCATAAACCTTGATGGTCCAGAAGCTGATGCAGGCGTTGTCAATGCAAAGTATCCTCTATGGGCTCATGTTAAAAAGCTATTAGCAGATCCAACTGGCCGTGGAGGAAACAAAAGGGTCCAATGCCTTTTCTGTTTGAAAGATTTCCCTGGAAGCTATTCAAGAGTCAGAGCACATCTTCGGAAGATAGGAAATTCATCATTAGGTAAGTAACCTACAAGCCTACTATGGATTGTTGTGTTTGTTATACGTTATTATGTATCTCCAAATTATAATACCTACCATATGGTTTATTTTGCATGTACAATGAGCCAATGAGGCACGGTGAACTGAAATTGGGGATCATTCAGATTCAATCATCAAGGAAAATGGCAACAAATGGACAGTAATTTATCTCATCTCATGCGTTCAGTTATTGTATCTTTATATGACCTGTCATTTTATTATTTTTAAACATATATTCGCCGTATCGCCGTATTGCTGTTTTTTTGAAATCGCCGTAATCCGTATCGCCGTTTCTTATCGCCGTATCGGTGCTTCGTAGATTACAGTTACCGGCTGGAGCGGGCAACCTGGCCGGCTCGCCAGCATCATCTCAGCCGCATTAATCCGCCGGCGCCGCCAGCGTATCCATGACCTCATACCGGGCGCAGCCGGCTCCCGACCGTCAGTCCGTCACCCGCCGGTCGCCGCCGGCCATGCACATAAATACATCTCAAATCTCCCCCACAAAAGAAGAAAGCTCAAATCTACACGGTCACATAAAATACGTCAAGATTCAAGACCCAACATCGCTGCCTGATCGATCAATATGTATTTTCTCTTTTAGAAATTAATCTATCAAGTGCATCTGAAAATTGATCAAGCATATATGTCGTGTGTTCGCCGTGAGATTTAACTTGAAGGCACAAGAGGCACGTCACTCTGGACACGTAGCTGCTGCCATGTGGGCCCACTATGCCATACTCTTGCCGTGGCTGTGGTCATCGTGTCTTAACCGCCTTCTCATCGACTAAGCATAGGTTGATTCATTGGGCTTACATCCTTAGATAAGCGACAAACCAGGTTAATTATTCGTGTGAATTCAGGCGCGGTATATGGGCGGATTTTGTAGTTTTTTTTCTTGAAATGGGAGGATCTTGTAGTTGGCATACATGTTCATACTCCTATATAATTTGAAGTGAAAGTATGAAAGAATAAGTTACAAATGTCATTTTTTGACAGAAATGCAGTCGGAGCTGCCTTTCATTGATTTAGAAGAGTATAGTACAAGATGTACAAGGGTCAAAAAGAAAAAAACGCAACATCAGGCCCGAAAGCAGGCCACGAACCCAACACATAGATGGCTCAGTCTGGCTCCCTGGGTCTGTGGAGCAACAGGTCTGCTCGAGACCTTCCAGCACTGCGCCACGACCTCGCCTCCTCAATGATTCCATTGTGTATGCGGCTCAAAGAGGTTGCCGTATTCTGAAAGATTCTGCAGTTTCGTTCTTTCCATACACACCACCAAGTAAGGTGGACAACTGCGTTCCAGCTCTTGCGTGATTGCGCCGGCAGCAAGGATCTAGTGGTGATCATCCATTTCTCCAGAGAGACAGTGTTCATGGTTGGCACCACGTCAGGGGGCAGATGTGCCGTGGCTACAATTGACATGGGTATGCCTATCGGGTACCCTACCATGAGGGTACCTGGTGCACGTATCGACTAGGCCCAACTATCAGAGCCTACATGAAACCCATGAAGGAAGGCCCAAGAAGATGGAGTATCCTCCAAGTTGGCGAAGCCGTAGTCGGTTTAGACTTTCCTTACATGTAAATCGAGTCCGTTACGAACACCCGAGACCCAACCTACTATTTAAAGGCTGGGAGGGCCATCGAACCAGACCACGAAACACCAGAGCCACCAAACCCTTGCGAGATTGACATTTCGCCGGGATCCCTTTGTAACCACCATATTCGCAAATCAATAACAGACAGGCAGGACGTAGGGGTGTTACCTCCACACGAGGGCCCCGAACCTGGGTAAAATCTTTGCCTTGCTTGTCAGCCGACGATACTACCAGCTCTACCACGTTCTCTCCCCCATATTCACAACCCAGGGACCTTAACTATGGGTCTTGATGAGTCTACCCCTCGTCAAGTGGCGCCGTCTGTGGGAAAGAATAGTGCTGGACTCGAAGTTTCGCCGGTCCCATCAGCAAACGGCAACTCGCCGATCTAATCTGCAAACGACAACTCGCCGATCAAGTCAGCAAACCACAACTCGCCGATCCAGGCGACACACGGCGACTCGCCGAACCACTCGAAAAGCGGCAATCTGCCCGCTTCACCTGCAAAAAGTGCATCTGCTCCTCTGATGAACTTTGATCCGCACTCGCCAGATCTTTAGGAGACATTCTCTGGTCTCGAGTCAGGTTTGGATTTAACTGTTGGAGCATTCAGTTTTTTCGTCAACAATCTTGGTACGCAAGACTTGACAGATCCGCGGCAACTCGCGCTGGGCGCACCCGAGGCTCCGTCGACTGCGTTCGCCCCATCGTCGATTCTGGAAGCCTGCTCACCTGCAACAACCATGTCGACCGGAGAGATCAACGCGTACATGACAAAAGAACTCCAGGGCGAGGAGGCTGAATCAGCATACCGCACAAGCGACTTCGACTCCGATCTCCCACTCGACGAGAGCTTCGACTGCGGGATCTCCCTCGATGACTTCTACGAGCCCGCGACTCATAACGACATCAACGTCAACTCTGAGATCTGCACCAACACCAACCTCGACTCGGAGATCCATAATGGCTTCGCCAACACCGAGATGAGCATAAGCGATGAGCACATCGACAAGGAGATTCGCCTGGCTCTGACATGAGCTTGGACGACGACGTCGAGTCCATGACTGGAATCGATAGCGCATACACGTGCCCACGGGTTACGCCCCATCAGGTGTACGTTGCCTTCTCTGCAGAATCATCCGCAGCCGCAGCCGTCCGCAGGCCTACACAATTCCCATGCACGGTAACCATGCCGGATTGGGTCACAACCCTGATAATCACTGCAGAGATGGCAGAAAAAGCAGACAAAGTCATCAAGGAATGCACAATGATGCCAGCAGGCTCAACTCCAGAGGAGATGTTGACCTTCCAGTACTTCAACTGGCAGGAATCGCTTCGACTGCAGAACTACCGAGCTGCACTCGAAGAACGCAAAAGGCAAGCCAGCCTCTCGAGTGCCCGAAGGAGACAGCTGTCTCTTAGCTCCACAGCGCAAGCAACCCCAAGACAGAGGTCAAGGCTGGTGGGCCTCCCAGAAAACGAGAGAGCAGCCATCACTCGCAACTTGTCATTCATGACACACGACACTGACGGAATCCCAGTACCAAAAATGGCTGAGGGTGCCCTGATTTCCGTGGGTGCTTACCTTAAGGCAATGCAGCCTCCGGCGGATGATCCTAACGCCGCCCTACATCGCCAACAAATCAAATCACTAGCTCTTGCAGCAAAGGCTATACAGTCAGAAGACAAAACTCCAGGAGGGAGTCGAGATCGCCGGGTAGCAAGCCCACGACACGCAGCACATGATCATAGCAGTCGCAGTCACCACTCGGAGGATAGAAGAAGCACACACCGACACAGGTCCAGCAGAAGCAGATCTCGCAGGTCGTACAGTAGCGACTCATACTCTGATCGAGAACCAGAGCCATGCGGAGCCTTGTGCTTCACTCGATGCATCCGCGAGACACCGATGCCCAAAGGGTTCAAGTTAACGTCTAAACAACCCAAGTACAACGGCAGGCAAGAACTGTCTGGGTGGTTAGAGGACTACAGACTCGCCGTCTCGTGCCAGCGAGGCACGAATACCACAGCGATGCAATACATACAACTTATGCTTGAAGGCACGGCCCGCGACTGGCTCAAGGCACTACCTCCGTCGTCATACGACTCATGGGATGACTTCCGAAGAGACTTCATCAAAAACTTCGAGCCTCTTTGTGAGCGCCCGAAGACATTCAAAGAACTAAGAGCTTGCGTCCAACGATCAGACGAGTCGTTGAGATCATACATACGGCGTTGGACCGAAATACGCAATTCAGTCGGCCAAATATCTGAAGATAGGGCCATGGACGCCTTCACAATGGGACTCGCCAAGAAAGACTTCAAGGAAGCACTTGGTCGTGAAAAGCCAAGTTCCTTGGCTCAACTCCTAAAAATTGCGACTGAATGGGCAGATGGAGAGGATTCTGTGCGAAGATCACGCGCTTCTCCACCACGCGACGGCCATGACAATGGCAGTCGAAGCCGTCGTGACTCCTACAGAGATGATCGCAGGCGCAAACGTTCAAAACGTCCTTACGACGACAGACCCGAGTTCATGGCGGCTGGATACACACAACCTCGTGATGATCAGGACAGGAGCAGCAGAAGGTCGGATGATCGACGGGACAGTCGAGACCGCGAGCCACGAAGCGACAGCTACAAAAGCAAGAGTGGCGCAAACGCGCTGACACAAAATCCGAGCGATCATTCAAAGAAAAGATGGACGACTGGTGCAGGTTCCACCTCTTTAAGGGGGAAGATGGAAAATTACGCTCCAACCACACGTTGAGGAATTGCAGGGAATTCGACCAATTGGCGTCTGATTACATGACACGACTCAAAAGGCACGGCCTTGCACCCGCTCAGTCGACCCCTGCACAAGTGCAGCAGCCAAATGCGGTACCCGCCATAATGGGTCCGCAGCCGCCACCACAGCCTGGTACAGGCGCACATTTTGCGGGTGCCATACAGCCCGGACATCGGGTAGAAGATGATCAATATCCACAGCCCCACGGGAAAATGTACATGATACAAAAGGGTCGCCCCTCCAACAGGCAGCAAAAGCTAATCACTCGACAGGTGAATATGGCTGTCATGGCACCTCCTGCTGTGCCCGAATTTCTGAAGGGATCAGAGACCACCATAAGCTTCAGTCGGGCGGACCACCCCCTTCTGTAGTGCGACCAGGGCACGCCGCTCTGGTACTTGACGCGCAAATCGGAGGCTACGCCATGACCAAGGTCTTCATGGACGGAGGCAGCGGCATAAACATCATCTTCTCAGACACGCTCCGCAAAATGAAGATGTCAGTCGAAAACCTCCCAAAATCTTCAAATACCTTCCACGGTATCATTCCTGGCAAAGCAATCAGCCCAGAAGGCACCATACAACTCGACGTTACGTTCGGGGACAAAAGCCACTTCAGGACAGAGTCGATTGAGTTTGAGGTCGTCGACTGGAAATCACAATACCATGCTATCCTTGGGCGCCCGACGTTTGCTCGATTCATGGCGGTATCACTACGCGTACCTCGTGCTGAAGATGCCAGGACCAAAAGAGTAATCACTGTCCATGGAAACTTTCAAAGGTCAGACGCTTGCGACCGTGAGTTCAGCAAAATCTCCGAGACGTTCGGCATGGAACAGACACTCGCTGATCTAGCAATCTCCAACGACCGCACACTCCTACCGGAGCATAAAAGGCTGGCAGTCGACAGATCGTTCAACGCAACAAATGACACAAGGTCGCATCAGGTGCACCCGACCGACCCGTCCAAGACAGTCAATGTATCCTCGAGTCTGCCTATCGCATAGGAAGGCGCGCTCGTCGAGTTCCTCCGTGAGAACTGGAAATATTTGCGTGGTGTCCAGCCGACATGCCAGGTATTCCCAGGGAATTCGCCGAGCACTCTCTCCAATTGTTTCCAGATGCAAAGCCAGTCAAGCAAACGATGCGCCGAATCTCCGGCCCAAAGCGAACCGCAGTCGAGTCCAAAGTCGACCGGTTACTCGCAGCAGGATTCATCAGAGAAATCACAATGGGTGGCCAACCCCGTACTCGTAGAGAAGAAGCATACAGACATCCTTCGGATGTGCGTGGACTTCACAGCACTGAATAAGTGATGTCCAAAGGATCACTTCCCGCTACCTCGAATCGACCAGATCGTCGACTCCACCGCCGGATGCGCACGACTGTCCTTTCTGGATGCCTACTCAGGTTATCACCAGATAAGGATGAAGCAAGAAGACGAAGAAAAAACGGCGTTCATAACCCCACTCGGGGTCTACTGCTACACAACTATGCCCTTTGGGCTCAAAAACGCGGGTGCAACATACCAGCGCATGATGCAGGACTGCCTCAAAAAGCAAATCGGACGCAACGTCCAAGTCTATGTGGATGACATTGTCATTACAACAAGGGAAGAACACACACTACTCGACGATTTGAGGGAGACATTCGACAATCTCAAACGCTTCCATATCAAGCTCAATCCTAAGAAGTGCACGTTCGGCGTTCCAGCCGGGCAGCTCTTGGGGTATCTAGTCTCTGCCCGTGGAATCGAAGCAGACCCGGAGAAAATACAGGCCATCCTCACAATGCAAAGGCCTTCAAAGCTTCACGATGTGCAGAAACTAGCAGGTCGAGTAGCAGCGCTCAGTCGATTCATCAGCAAACTGGCGAAAAGGCACTGCCATTCTATCGACTGATGAAGAAGGCGGACAAGTTCGAGTGGACGCCAGAAGCCGAAGCAGCCTTCACAGATCTCAAGCGGATCCTCACAAGCCCTCCGATCCTCGTCGCACCTAAGGAACGGGAGCCACTATACCTGTATGTCTCGGCTACAAACAGGGTGGTGAGTACCGTGCTGGTAGTCGAACGCATGGAGGAGGGGCACGCCCAAAGCATACAACGTCCAGTCTACTACCTGAGCGAGGTTCTCTCCATATCAAAGCAGCGGTACCCGCAATATCAGAAGCTGGCATACGCCGTGTTCATGTCCTCACGGAAGTTGACGCAATACTTCACGGAGCACCCGATCACCGTGGTGAGTAACTCAGCAATCGGTGATATCCTCACAAACCCCAATGCAACTGGGCGAGTCGCAAAATGGCTCATCGAGCTAGCACCAAGGGACATCAAGTACGAGCACCCGAAGGCCATCAAAGCACAAGTCCTACCTGACTTCACAACTGAGTGGATAGAAGCCCAATTGCCTGGAACACCAGATGTGTCCAACTCATGGACCATGTACTTCGATGGGTCAAAGAAACATGAAGGTGCAGGAGCAGACGTCATCCTCATATCACCAAAAGGAGACAAGCTCCGCTATGTTCTGCAGATGGGATTTAAACTACCCTCCAACAACGAGGCTGAGTATGAAGCCTTGATCCACAGCATGCGGACGGCAAAAGCACTTGAGTGCACTCGATTGATGATCTACGGCGACTCGAATCTTGTGGTGCAGCAAACAATGAAGGCCTGCGACGCTATAGCAGACAACATGATTGCCTATCGCGACCTGTACAACACACTGGAGGGCAGCTTCGATGGTTGCGAGTTGCGACACATAGGAAGAGAAAGCAACGAAGAAGCAGACATGTTAGCCAATCTCGGATCAACTGGCGCGCAAGTTCCACCTGGTGTCTTCCTCGAGCGATTGAGCACAAATCCATAAAGGAGAAATAAGCACCTCCTATATCGACTGCACTAGCCAAGAACAAGGCACCTAGCACAGAGGATCCTCCAGTCGAGGTACTCCTCATCGAGCCAACTTGGACTCAACCCTTTCTCGCATACATACTCCGCAGCGAGTTACCAGATGACATAACCAAGTCCCGGCGCATCACCCGGAGATCCAAGGCATACACTGTCATTAACGGCGCGTTATACAAACGAAGCATATCAGGTATGTTCCAACGGTGCATCGCATTCGAAGATGGCCAAACTATACTTCGAGATATTCATGCAGGTACTGCGGGCATCACGCTAGCAGTCGATCCTCGTAGCCAAAGCCTTTCGAGCAGGTTTTTACTGGCCCACAGCACTCAAGGACGCAGAAGACATAGTCAAAAGGTGCATCGGCTGCCAAAAATTCGCGACAAAGCCGCACGCACCCGCATCGGCGTTGAAGACAATACCATTGGCCTGGCCTTTCGCCTAGTGGGGGCTCGATATGGTTGGGCCAGTCAAAAAATCATCACATGGCGGGCATACTCACCTCCTGGTGGCAGTCGACAAGTTCACAAAGTGGATCGAGGCGGTCCCCATCACAAATTCGACTGCCACTATGGCAGTCAACTTCATAAAGAGCATCATCTATCGCTTTGGTGTCCCAAACAGTATCATCACTGATAATGGCACCAACTTCATGGCTGAAGAATTCCGGAACTTCTGCAAAGAGCAAGACATCACGCTCAACTATGCTTCTGTTGCACACCCGCAATCCAATGGCCAAGTCGAAAAAACCAATGGACTCGTGACAAGCGGGATCAAAAGCGCCTCCTGGTACCACTCAAAAGAGCTGCGGGTGCTTGGGTCGAAGAACTCTCATCTGTGCTATGGAGCCTACGTACAACTCCCAATGCCTCGACACAGTTCACTCCGTTCTTCATGGTTTACGGTGCAGAGGCAATCCTGCCATCAGATGTAAGATTCAATGCACCTAGAGTCGAAGCATACAATGAAGCAGACGCAGAAGAAGCACTCGAAGATGCAGTCGACTTGCTCGATGAAGCGCGCAACACAGCCCTGGCTCGCACAGCTGTTTACCAGCAGGATCTCCGCAACTACCATAGCCGTCGACTGCGCACCAGGTCCTTCGAAGTTGGCGACCTAGTTCTTCGACTGAAGCAGAAAAAAGTGCACAAGCTCGCCTCCCCATGGGAAGGTCCCTTCATCATCACCGAAGTCCTTGGTGGAGGCGCATATCGATTGAAGCACGCGAAGACAGGCGAACTATCACACAATCCTTGGAACGTTGCGCACCTGCGCCGTTTCTACGCATAGGCTGTTCAAAAGTATATAATGTAATAGGCGATATGTCGGATGGGTGCAGGTTTCAGACGCACTCTTTTCGTTACCAGGGTACCTAAGGGGGCTGAAAGGTTTTTAATGAGGCAGCCTGCAGCCTAATATTAAAAAGTGGAATATAATCAATGTTCCTCCTACTTCTCTGTGTTTACTAATCGCATAATTCATAACTTAACCGCACCCGAAACACTCGGGGGCTGCGTTATCAATCACACGAGCTCTCGCTCTCGCAAAACACAACACCTTAGCCGCACCCGAATGCTAGGGGCTGCGTCACAAGGATCCAAAACAGGAACACAAAAACACTGCAGCCGCACTCGAATACTCGGGGGCCGCACCGTCATTGCTTCATAATCAGCATATGTTTCATAAACCCCACTCGATCGACTCGGGGGCTGGGCAAATACAAAAATGCACAATTAATATACAAAGACTCAAAATTTACACTCGGGGGCTGCCCCCTGTACAAAAATTGCACTCGCAAAGCTACTCTAATCCTCTGGTTCGTCCTTGATGGGCAGCACAGGACCACAAAGCTGTTCGTGAGTACGCTCGATTAGCGTCTCCGTAGCACGAATAGTGTCGTCCAGATCTCCCCGTGCCAAAATCGCTCCGGGTGCGGGTGGTGGCAGCACCAAAGTTGGTTTTTGACTGCGCACATACGCCATCGCCGCGTTGGCCCCAACCACAAGTTTTTGCGTCAGCAACTCTCGAATAGGAGCTACATGGCGAAAAACATCCAACAAGGCGTGGATCCCTTGTGGTTGCGGCCCCGAAGGAAAAAGAGTCTCATTCAGACGAATAAATGCCATCCGGCATAACTCGAGCAATTGGGCACTCCGCCAGGAGCGATCCTTCAAAGTGGCGAGTATGCGAGGATGATACCTATGAAGCCAAAAATGTTGACGTCTAGTCGTGGGGTCGTCAACCACGCTATCCAAATGCCCCTCCACGCGGGTTTGCTCCGCCTGGAAGTTGTCAATAAAGCCTGCAAAACAGGCACACCAGTCAAATCCAAATGACAAGGCTATGCAAAAAGTTCGTAAACAGAGCAAGACTCGGGCTCACACTCGAGTTGCCTGTTCACAAGCTCCATCTCTCCGAGCACATAATCCTCGCGTTGGGTGGCCAACGCGGGTCTCATTCTCAGCCGATTCAGCTCATTCTGGGCGTTCTTCAGGTCCTGCTCCATTTTCACAAATTTGGCTTTCATAAACTCCATCACCTTGGCATCATTTGCAACCTGAGCCTCTGATCGGGTGGTCGCCGGAGCCTGTGAGGAGCCAGTCGAGGCGGCGGGTTCCCGTGACTGTTCAATGGGCATAATCACAAACACAAAGTTTGTATCAGAAGCAGAAACTCAAGGCATAAGTTGAGGATAAATAGCATACAGCTCTTCGAGCGCAAGACACATTAGCAAAAGACCACTGGCATTAACAAGTAGCAAAACCAGGCGCATACTCGCGCAGTTCAAAGGTATCATTACATGGCATAAACAAAAAAGGGTGCGGCTATCCTAAGCCTAGGAAGTCGATTCCAACCTAGCCCTAAGCATACGAGCGGCAACCTCCGCTGTCCGGCGCTCCATGGTGGACATAAAAACTTCGGCCAGTCGCGCAGCTGGCCCGCTAACCCCCTTCAGAGACACGGGTTTCCCGTCTGGCTTCCGAGGGAACTCAGACAGTGCTGCCTCGTAGTCACAGTCTATCCCATGACCCATAAGGAGCTTGAGGGTGGACTCCGAGCCACGTACCGTGAGGGCGCAAGCGAAATCCGCCATGGTGGACGTCCTCGGGCCAAAAACGTCGGCGAAGCCATCCGCAGTCGACGGTACTTCGCTACTCGGAAGAACAACCTTGTACACGGCGCCGAGCGTACTCGCCGACTTGGCGAGTGCATCCTTCGCTTGAGTGCACACGGCGCCGAGGTCTCCCATAACTCGGTTGAGTGACAGATCGTCACTCGCCCCATCTGCAGAGGCCAGCGAGCCAACAGCTTCTTCACAAATCAAAAAAGAGCAACTGTCATTGTATGGTACTTGGCAGCTTCACCATAAGTTCAAAGGGAAAGAAGTACTTACCTCCCAACACCTGCGCAAGTTGCGCCAGCTGTTCAGCATATCCTCGCTCGCGCACGGCAGCTGAGTTGGTGGCAGCATCTAGCTCCTTCTTCGACTCAGCACGATGCGCGTCGAGTGCCTCTTCCAGCTTCTTCTTGTCGCCTGGTGCAGCAAAAAGCGTACAGTTCACAATCGACAAAGCCAGTCATTGCAAAAAGAAGTTCAGAATCAAACAGAAAAATAAACTTACGACTGAGCCGCTCCAGGTCGTTGCGCAGATCATCCCTCTCCTGCTCCACCTAGACATAAGCCTTGGCAGAGTCTGCCAGGGTGCGGTAGAAGGGCTGCAAACACACGCAGTTGGCATAAGACGTAACGCACACAGCCCCAGGTTACGCGGGTTGGGGCAAAAGCTACTCACATGATTCCTCCAAGGCTCAGGAGTCGAAGCAGATGTCCCGACCTCCACAGTCGCTGCAATCGCAACCCTAGTGGCCTCCACAACAGCAGTAGTGGCCATTGGCTGGGTGACCTCGGGTGCGGCCGGAGAGATGTTCGGGTGATCCGGGGTCGGAACCTTTTCGGCTGGCGGAGTCGCGGGACACTCCGTCTCAGCACTGCAAATGGCACAAAGGAAAAGACAATAAGCACAAGTATGCAATAGTAGACAAATTTCATATCATAAGCAAAGACACAAACCTGTGCTCCTCCTCTTCATCGTAGTCGAGGTTTTCAAAATTCGGGCCTCCAAAAGTAGGGGCGCCACTCGAACGAGGAGGAGGAGTCGAGCTCGTCGAGCATACACGCAAAGGAGCGGCCCTGGGAACAGGTGGTGAGCCTGATTCCTCGTCATCCTCCAAGACCTACTCCTTCGCAGGTGAACTCACATCAGAAGATACCTTCTTGACCAGTCGACGACGTTTTGGAGGCGCAGCATCGATCTCGTGGTCAGAGGTGACCATTTCTTCAGTCTGCACCTCTTCTGCTACTTCCTCTTCGACCTCCTCCACATGCGAGGTAGTGGCGGAGGGGATTGGCGAGTGATCCTCCTTGGCCTCCGCTTCTTGCACCTGAGTTTCTTCAGTTGCACCATTCTCTGGCAGAGGAGGAAGGGAGGCAGCAGACGAGTGACCTTGCATATCACATATCACAACTGCAAAGTTAACGACCGCAAAGCATACGAATGGCACCTCTTAAATACAAATATATCATAAAGTACACATACCTCAAGCAAAGGATTCTCCATCCCATATGGAGCGACGGGGCAGTCGACGTTGCACGGGTCGGCTGCCGTCAGGTTGGTGATGGATCGCACATGCGCCAACAGCTCATTCATTGACAGCTCCTCCGGGCTCATTCGAGTGGGATCACTCGTGCCTTCATACTGCCACATGGGGTGCGCTCGGGCACGGACCGGCCACACCCGCCTCTTCACAAAGGTGGCAATTAGATGCACAGCCATCACCTTGTCCAGAAGGCCTCCAATCTGGGATAGAAGAGGCCCTACTTCCGCCAGTTCTTCATCCGAAAGTTGGTGATCCCAGGCCTTGGTCCTTGCAAAGGCAGCAGTCGAGAAAGGGGCGGCTGCGTCCTGCTCGACACTCGCATAAAACCATCCTTTCCTCCAGCCTTGAGCGGAGTCGACAGTCTTCAGGCGAAAGTATCGGGTGTCGTTGCGGACCTGAATCCTGCAGCCGCCCACAGGGTAGGTGCGGCCGCCTCCCCTGTTCGGTCGCACCATGAAAATGGCCTTCCACAACGCCCAGCTGGGAGCCACTCCCAGGAAACACTCGCACAGTGTGATGAAACATGCAATGTGCAGAATACCGTTCGGGGTGAGATCATGGATCTGCACCCCGTATGCAAAAAGCAAACCTCGCACAAAATCATGGAGGGGAAGCGATAAACCCCTAGGCAGAAACTCCGCGAAGCAGACACGCTCGTTGGCGCGTGGTTCAGGGAGTACCTCCTTCGATGATGGCGCACGAACAGAAAGTTGGTCCACGGGAGGCAGCAGGCCCTGCTCGCGGAGCTTGATCAACTGGGCGTCCTTGATGGTGGACTTCGCCCAATCCCCGCTGCTCTTCTTCAGGGCGGCGGCGGTCGCAGGCGCGCTTGCCGCGCTCTTCTTGCCCTTAGCCGCGTCAGTCGCAGCAGCAGCAGCACCGCGCTTGGAACCTCCACCCTTTGCCATTGCTAGCGTGGAGTGGCGGAGCGCAAAGAACTTGGGCGCACAAGCAATGGAGGCGTAGTACAAGGAAGAAGATGAGGGAACAGGGGCGGCGCAGGGAGCAAATGGCAAGTAAAAACTCCGCCAGCGCCGTCCTCCCTATTTACTATAGGTCACAAAAAGATCGCAACCATTGAATCATACGCATACGCTCCGCGCGCGATCTAACCATACACGTGGCGGCCACGGAGAGCAACCGTCGCCGGCCACTCCGCCCACTACACACGGGAATCCAGGAACCATCATCATGCCCCGTGAAAATCGCGCCAGAACAGTCAAATCAAGTCCAAGCGACGCCGTCCTTGGTCAGCTCTGCATCATGGACCCACAAAGCAGGGTCGTGTCCCATCAGTCTTACCAAGCACGCCACTGCTTGTCAGAGATGGCAGTCGCAAAATGCGTCATTGCTGACGTTACCTCATCTTGCACAACTGGCATAAAGGTCACTTGATGTTTTTCTCGATTGATATCACACAAAAATTTCGATTGGTCTTTCAACAATCCTCTCCCAAATCCTGATGATCACTGGACAGGAGGCAAGCAGATGCAGTGCCGTCTCAGGCTCGCTAAGACAGAAGACGCAAGCGGCGTTGTGCGGCCATCCTTTTTTCATCAAGCAATCTGCGGTGTGGCACTTTCTAAGTATCGCTAGCCATGCGAAAATACGGCACTTGAGCGGAGCGTCACTTTCCCAGATGATTTCACGGAAACAAGTGCGCGTCGATCCTTCAAATTGTACAGCATATGCCGAGGCGGAACTGAACATTCCGTCTGCAGTGAGCCTCCAGGTGACTGCATCCTCGACATGTTCCTGCAGCTGAACCGTGCTCAAACGATCAAAGAGTTCCATGAACTGCAAGATCGCATCAGTTGGCAGATTTGTCTTAAAATGGCGCATCCATTTATCATTTTCTAAGGCGGCCTTGATAGACAATGTCCTCTTGGTGCAGTGCTTGTACATGCTTGGCCATCTACTGGCGAAACACTGTCCATCAAGCCATGGATCTCTCCAGAAGTCAAGCTTGTTCCCGTTGCCAAGAGAGTAGATGACAGATGCGTTGAATAATGATTTTGCCTTGGAGTCATGCTTGAGTAGGTGCAGCCGTGGTTTCTCTGGCTGTGTCCAACCAAACCAAAGCCACCTGATGCGCAAAGCGAGTCCTCTTGCTTGAATGTCAGGGGTTCCAAGGCCCCTAGCTCCTTTGGCCTGCAGATGGCCCCCAGCGCACTAGGCAGCGCCCTCCATTTGCGATTTCCTCATTGCTCCACAAAAAACCCTTGCGCACCTTGTCTACTGCTTTCACCAGCCAGACTGGAGGATCGATGACAAGTAGTTGAAAGACCATCATAGCCACGAGGACATGATTAAGCAGAAGCAAACGTGCGTCCAGAGAGAAGGATCCCTTGTTCCAGCCTTTGACTTTCCCAGCTAGTTTATCAAGTGAGGGTTGGAGGTCTCCTTTGCGTAGTCTGCTGTCAGATAGTGGCATTCCCAGGTAGGTGCAGGGAAAACTCTGAACTGGGCATTGGAATGTGGCTGCCAGGAGCTGGGTGTCAATTGTTTGGCACTGAATTGGGATCATCGAGCATTTTTCAAAGTTAGTGAGCAGTCCGGAGGCCTCTCCAAAGCTGCGTAGCACCCTCTTAACCACCATGAGCTCAGTATCGTCCGGGTTAACGAAGATAACTATGTCATCAGCATACATCGATATTCTGCATTGCGGCAACATTTGTCTCGACATCTTCAGGGCCCCTCTTTCTTCGGCTAGCTTGAGCAGTGCGGGTAGGATGTCAGAGACAATGACAAACAACATGGGAGAGAGGGGATCTCCCTGTCTGAGCCCACGTCTATGGTCAATGCGGTCTGTCAGCTCTCCATTCACTAAGATGCGTGTAGGGGCCGTCAGGAGCAGGCAGGCTATCCAATTTCTCCACTTTCTTCCAAACCCTTTTGCCTCCAGAACTTCTAAGAGGAACTCCCATGAAATTGAGTCAAAAGCTTTCTGAAGGTCTAGCTTGAGAAGTAATGCTGGTGATTTGGTCTGCTTAAAACGCTTTGCTTGCTCCCTGACTAAGACAAAATTGTCATGGATTGCTCTCTTTCTTATGAAAGCACTCTGGCATGGGCTGACCAGCTCACTGAGGCGCGGACGGAGCCTGAGCGCTAGGATTTTGTGAACAGCTTAGCAAAGAAGTGTATGAGGCTTATGGGTCTGAAGTCCTTTGGGTGAGCAGCTTCTGGTGACTTCGGCAGCAAGATCATTGTGGCGGTGTTGAGTAGGTGTAGGTTTCTTGAAATGTTGCACTCCAGAGTCCTGATCGCCCTCATGATGTCAACCTTGATAATAGGCCAACACCTCTTGAAGAAAAGGGCCGTGTATCCGTCTGAGCCTGGCGCTTTGTCCGACGACAAGTCCATGATCGCTGCCCTCACCTCCTCCTCAGTGAAAGGAGCCTCCTGGTCAGATAAATCTGTTGGTGTGATCCCCAAAGCCTACAAGTTCAAGGTGTGTGGTCTGTCTCTTTTTTCCCCAAGCAGGCCATGAAAGTATTTCCAGATCGCCTCCTCCTTGTCAGCTTGCTCCGTGAACACCCCGTCAGCTGTGACTATCCTGTGGATGTAGCTCTTCCTGTGCCTCGCGGATGCTTTTGAGTGGAAGAAACGGGTGCTAGCATCCCCCTCTCTGAGCCACTGCACCCTCGACCTTTGCCGCCACATAGAGCGCTGGATAGCAGCAATCCCAAGGCAGTTTACCTTCAGCATTGACCTGAATTGGGCCTCTTCTGCAGTGAGTTAGCGTCTGTCCATCGCCTGATCCAGTTTGCATATCAGTTCACTTGATATTGCCGCCGGCAGAGCCAAGTCATTAGTGAACGGGGAACTCCATCTTTTAAGTGCCCTTGCCGTTGTCACCAGTTTGGTGTGGAGGTTGATAAAAGGATCGGCAAGCTGTGCACAACTCTCCCATGCCCCAGCGACCGTGGCAGCAAAATCGTCACGGGACGCCCAAACGTTCTCAAAACGAAAACGACGGCATGGCTTGAAACCTGCATCTGTTGTGAGCAACATGGGGTAGTGGTCCGACATTTCCGAGGACAGAGCCTGTAGCAGGCAGTTTGGGAAGGCTTCATCCCAATCCCCATTGAAAAGGACCCTATCTAGCTTGACCATGGTGGCCTCCCTCTGCTCGTTACTCCAGGTATATCGACGACCTTGCAGGTATAGGTCCTTGAGCTGTAGCTCGTTCACAAAATTCCTGAATGCCGCCAAATTCCTGCGATTGATGTTTCTGTTGTTTTTGTCTGAAGCTTGCAGGATCAGGTTGAAGTCTCCGGCGATGATGGTGGCATGCGTCTGTGGTAGCTGGGAATTAACGCAGTCCTTAAGTGATTGGAGGAACATCTGTTTATCTGCATCTGTCTGCGGTCCGTAGACCGTAACCAAATTGATCATTTTGCTTGATTTAGCAAGGAGCCCATGCACTGCAACATACGACGGTGTTCGAGGCCTCAACGATCCTTCTCGCAGAGGCGTTGTGTGTGCAGTTACAATGTGTCAGTAGTTTGCTTGCAAGAGACGAAGTTACAATTTGTTGATCTAGATATTGTTGTTCAGTGTTGTGGCACTGGTTTCTCTGAATTCTGTTACGCCCCTGCGGATGGAACCAGGGGAGGAATTTTGCTGGCCTGGAAAACAGGGGAATTTCAGCAAATGTCATTTAACACCTACTCATATAGTAAATAAAATTCTTTTGCCATAGAACTAGACGAGCCCTAGATTGGATGGATGGAAAAATCATGGTTGATAGAAATGCATGTTAGATCCACATCAATGGAGAAAGAAAAAGAAGAAACGTGCAGAAGGAGATGCCGCTTGGGAGGACACTCAAGTTGATGCCACTTGCCAGTATGTAAAAAGGCTTGACTTGGTGCTCTTGGGTAGCAACGTGGTCAGCAAGCTTTTGCATCGCTCAAGAAGCACATCTTTTCAAAGTAGGTGGTGCATAGTGGCAAAAAAGCTAATGTGTTTTTTATATCGGATCTATGCTTGCTAGGTGGCATGGCGTGACGTGGTATAATTTTAGATGGAAACATCTTTATTCAGCGAAATATTTGTCGTGCACTACTACTAGTACTAGATTAGATAGTGAGGCTTCATCCGATCGGGAGTTGAGTTCCCCTTTTCGTTCCCCTCCTGTGCTACAGTACCAGAAGCGGAAAAGCGGCGATTTAGGGTTTCGCCGGCGAATCCTCTGCTTCCCTCCGCCTCCGGCGCCGTCGTGGCGTTGCGAGGTGGGGGGAAGCTCTGGATCTCGGCCGGTGAGTAGTCTAGTATAGGTTTTTTACTTGTTCTGTGCTTCGCCGTGGCTCTCTGGCCGGAGTGGAGGGCGACGGCATGGAAGAATAAAGTCTCCCCCTCCTTTCTCCGGTCCTGTGTTCTCGCCGGGGAGGTAGTGGAGCTCTGTTACCCCGTGCGGGCGGTCAACAAGGCGGCGTTGCCGACTGCGCGCGTTGGGGTTCCCGTCCTTCGAGCTCGTCGCCGTCGCATCGGCATCTTCTCCAGTGCCGATGTTGAGTTCGTGAGGTGCCGTGATGGAGAAGGGCTTTGGAAGGTTTTGGTGCAGGTGCTGGGTTGGGGAGCGGTTCCGGTGGCACGAAGGGAACCGAGGATGGAGAAGAGCGGGGCTCCGCCCTGGCCGACGATCCACAACGGCAACGACGTCTACGTTCTTGTGGGCGTCAAATCCAGAGGTTCGATAAAGCAGATGCTGCGACGGGTTTTCTCCACTCCATGGATTGGCTCCTTCCGTTTTGCTTCGGCAGCGGCGGAGTCAGGCGGCGGATGGATGAAGACAAAGAAGACGACTCCGAGGGACTTCTGTGTTTTTCTTTCCTTTGTCGGGGTTGTATTTGTTAAAGTGTTAGACAGGAGGGCTTCCTTAGCCTTCGGGTTGTATTCTACGCTTGTATTTCTGATCTTTTGAATACAATTCGTCTGTGTCTCAAAAAAAAAGATAGGGAGGCTTCGCACTAAGTATTCATAGCTCTTCACTTACAGGTTGCACTGTAAAATACCTGAATATCTTGTGATGCCATAAAAAAACAAGTAGGAGAGATGAAAGGTCGTTTAATCTCTCGTCAACGTTGAACAAATATAACTGGTTGGGTGAGTTCAGGAGAACATGCATGAGATTTTCGAACCAATAGACTCATCTCTCATCAGATATTTGATGATAATGTTTAAGATACTATACGCCACTTGATTGCATTATGGCGGATCTTGTCATTAACTTTGATTGAGATGTCGCTAAAAGGGCGAGTAGGCCCCCAAAGCACCCAAATAATGGAGGCAAGTGACAGCGAGATTCTTACTACTAGCTAGACCAAGTTTAAAAACTCCCGGGAGGTTGCAGGGGATAGCGGCGACGATGACCGGCCTGTTGCAGCATGGCGGCGGGCCCAGATCGGGCACGGCCGGACCCTATTAGGACTGATGTGTCCCGTGGGGGCTTTACGGGCCCGCTGGGCCCGGCCGGACCTGACGGGGACTGGTGTGCTCTGCTGCCGCGTCCGGTCGACTACCGTCCTCGGCGGTGGAGATTGTTCCCTCCCACGTGGTCGTGGTACTGCTGACCCCGGTTCATACTTCTCCTCACCCTCGTCTTGCAGACCTCATGACGGCTACTTCGGCGAGACTGTGATGGTGGCTTCGGAATCGATGTGGCGCATGTTGGTGGGCGGCTAGTCTGGTGGTGTCGAGACTCGCCCTCGCGGGGCTCCTGTGTTGCGGATCGTCAAGGATTGTGGATAGGGTTTTCGAGAGAAATCCTTGTCGGTTTATCCGATACCGACGCGGTGCCGGCCCCCGGGTGACATCTTTCCTTTCTGAAGGGCATCGTGGCTACTCTTTGTCCGCTTCCATCTGCACCGGGGGAAACCCTAGGACCAGTGCGATGGTTCGGCAGCAGTGTGACTTTCCTTCTTGAAGGTGCTGCTTGGTATTCGTCGATTCGGTGTTAGGAGCGTGGTGGTACTTTGTCGGAGAGGGCGCAACCATTGCAGGTCACCGTCGCTTAGTCAATCCGCCTATGTCCCCTTTTTGTTTTTTCTCTTCTGGTGTATGTTTGCTGCCGCCCCAGCACCTCACATCTGTTGGTTGTATCGGGTGGTTGCTATATTAATATAGCGGGGCTACGGCCTATTTCGAGCATGGCCACGTCAGACTCACATGCTCCACGTCCGCACCTCGCATGGCAGGCCTGCATGGACCACCCGCGCAGATCGATGCACCGAATTTTCCGCCAGCGTGGCACCGGCGGACGGCGTCGCGGGCGCCGGCTGAGGCTCAGCCGTACTTATCGATAAACAAACGGCCCGTCTGGCGCCACGTCACCACCTCGGTGCGTTCTTATCCCCACGATCCGCTCCAAGGGCCCTGCCATTCTCCACTACCTCCGCCTCGTCAAAGTCTCAAACGCCTCCTCTCCCACCTCACTCGCCACTAGCTACGCTCACCGGTTTTCTACAAATTCTCGTCGTCTCGATCGTTCGACCTGCGACTGACGCGTTGGTGTTGATTCTTGGAGCCTTCTGGGTACAGTTGGATCGTTTGATCAGCTTCAGAGCTGACCGGGAAGCTGGGGAGAAGAGAGGGGTTGCTCTGTTTCCTGGTTTCGGCTGGGGGCAGGGATGCCGGACTCTGACAACGACTCCGGCGGCCCTGGCAACGGGGAGTTCTTGTCGCCCAAGGAGCAGGACAGGTTCCTGCCGATCGCTAACGTGAGCCGGATCATGAAGAAGGCGCTGCCGGCCAACGCCAAGATCTCCAAGGACGCCAAGGAGACGGTGCAGGAGTGCGTGTCCGAGTTCATCTCCTTCATCACCGGCGAGGCCTCTGACAAGTGCCAGCGGGAGAAGCGCAAGACCATCAACGGCGACGACCTACTGTGGGCCATGACCACACTCGGCTTCGAGGACTACATGGAGCCGCTCAAGCTCTACCTCCACAAGTTCCGCGAGCTCGAGGGCGAGAAGGCCGTCGTCGGCGCCGCCTCCTCCGGCGGCTCTGGCTCGCAGCAGAGGGAGCCTACGACGCCAAGGAACAATGGCGGAGGCGGTGACCCCGGCGGCTACGGCGGCATGTACGGTGGCGCCGGGGCAGGAGGCGGCGGCGGTATGTTCATGATGATGGGGCAGCCCATGTACGGCTCCCAGCCGGCATCAGGCTACCAACACCCGCCGCATCACCACCAGATGATGACGGGAGGACAAGGCGGGTACGGCTAAAATCTCAAAAAAAAAAAAAAAAAAAGGCGGGTACGGCTACGGCGATGCCGGTGCCGGTGGCGGGTCCTCGTCGTCTTCAGCGTTCGGCAGGCAAGACAGGACATGAGTGTACCTGCAGCACGAACTTCTTGGTTGGCGTATCTGTTTTACTGGTAACTGGAGGTGGCTCCGAGCAGAGGCTAATTAATCTCCAACCCTTCTTGTACTTTAAATGTGCTTAATCGAGTCATTTTATTGTTAATTAGCACCACTTGAATTTAACGTCGTGATGATCCATCATCTGTGTGCTGCTAAAATGGGCTTTTGACAAGGTACATTTCTTAAAATTAATGGCAAGTGCATTTTGACAAAGATACTAGTGATGTTCTATGGTGACCTAGATATACATACTGTTTCTTCTCAACCTTTTTCTCTACTTATTTGGCCAGTTTGTAGTACGTACCAGTACTGCCTGATTGGTACTTCTCTGTGGAGATAATTTGGAATATAGGGTGTCGGTTGTGTGATCTCAGGTGTCGGCATAGATAATTTAGAAGAAATGTAATACTCCTAGTATAGTGCTAACATATGAGAGAGTGGTTTGCGTGAGGATCAAAGTTGATCGTGGGATTGGAACCCTGAAGCTGATGTCCTTTCACCAGAGCATTTTACCTGTTCAGGTATAGTTTGTATCTTCTGAAACAGATATCTCTTCGGAATAAATCATGCCGAGTACGGGAGGCTAGCCCACAGTACACAGATGGTAGATTCAGATTATTCAGTGTTACACGGTTTGAGTTTAGCTGGTTTACAGTGTTTTAGAAGAACATAGCCACATGTACTCTGATGGTAATGTTCCAGAATAAAAATGAGGACGATGCTATCTGATTCCCCTCGTGTTCCTTTCTAACATCTCGGATCTTGACACGTGGATACAAGCCGCAAATATGCAACACCCTTATTAAAATTGTGTGCAAGTAAACGACAAGCACAAAACTGCTGATCTGTGATGAGTCACCAAACCAACATCAACTTATTTAAACGACGCTAATAAATTAAGTTTATGCAGGAGGCTTAGCAAGCACATATGCTCACGCAGTAGTAGTATAGGTTATCCTCTATTGGCGAGGATCAGTGAGCAGTTAGTTGCACTCAGCTATCAGTCATAGGCGGCAACAAAGGGCAAAATTAAAGGAGAAAAGGCAGGGAAGACAAGGACTGATGGATAGCTAGCTCGATGGAGCACTTGGGTGACTTGGGAGGTGGAAGTTTCCACTGGCCTTTTGGGGGCAGGGACAAGTGAACCTGGATTTCATTGGGCACGGAAAGATCTCCCTCACTGATTGGATGACAGGTACATGCTGCCTTTGCAGTTTGCCCTGGCTGCTTCTTCTTCTTCTTCTCTATCTGTGTCGAGAGACATTGCACTGCATTTGCATGGGAGGAGTGAGCTAAAAGGTTGGTTTGGCGTCTCTATAATTATTAAGGTCACTGTCCCTATTATACGTGAGAATCTAGCATGAAGACACCTGTAGCTGTGGAAATCAAAGTTGAGATATTCTCGCCATGTGAAGGCAAAAAAGAATTAGAGTTGATGGAGAGGAGAACGAGGTACACATGGGGGTCGAAAGGTATATGGAGCACTCTTTATCTAAAAAAAGGTATATGGAGCACATTGGCATCAGAACATTCCAACTGGTTATGAGAGGATATGTGAAAAAATTTAGGCAAAGAACTTTCAGACAACGATACTAACTAGGCAAGAGAATAATACAATTAACATACATAATGGTGTATCTACGCATAGTCTTACTGGGCACCAGACAGTCAACAGTAGAGTTTTCCATTAACAGATCTGTGGCCGGTTCAGATGGTCTTATCCTTTTGGGGATCATTAGAGTCCCTGCCGGTGGGCCTTTTTGAGGTGGAATTTCATATTATGGGAAAAAACTTGACGATGGTGCTGCCTACAAGCGTGGTTATCCACCTTGGATGACCTACAAATAAATTCTTAAAATTTTGTCGATCCTCGTCATTGCACGTTGGGCGTACTTAGGTCCGGTAAAATGAAAATTTGGTCTCGATGCGAAGAAAAATAAATATAATTTGTACTAAAATTTTATACTTATCTATAATTTTTAAATCATTTAACAATATTACATATATAACTTTTTAGTTGTTTTGCATAGTTTATTGGCAATATTATTAAATATTAGATGGTGCATTTTTTGTTTGTACTGAACAGCATAAAAGATACTCCATTAAACTGCATTTTGTGGTAAGAGTCCGTTCTAGAACTATTTTTTTCTACAATGAATAATCTATTTAATTTATACATATTTATGGTAAACATCTGTAAAGATGATCTAATAAAAATCGTAATAGCGGAATCTAGTGTATGATTAAGTAAGTATACTTGTAGAAACTTGTAGAGTATAATCTTATACAACAAAGACATTGCTTTTTCATGGTCAAAATTGTCTACCAAGTCAAATTTTAATAAAGTGTGAATCCTTTGTGCTTGGTATTGCTTAGACTAATTACAGATGAAAATAAATAGTGTGGAATTATGAAATGTGTTTGTTATCATCAAGTTTACATAATTAAAATGGAAATCTAGTTACCTAGATTTATGTAGAACTTCCACTGGAAAGAGAATAACATACTGACTAAACTTGTCACCGTTAGTCATTTGGTTTGTCCTTACGCCGCAACAGGCATGTGGTGTGTATTTCCTTTAGAAATTAACGATTTTATTATGTTAAGATACTCCCCGTCCCAAAAGGTAAGGCACACATGATTTTTCACCATATTTAATTAACGTAATTGACCACTGATAAAAATGAAGTATATGGATTGAGTTTGTATAAATGGGATCGTTACATTTTGTCTTGTGGAATACTCTTTTCCATTTGTATTTATACTATTTAGACATATTGTAAGTGAAATTCATAGTCAAAGTTGTGCATTGTTTACCAAAAAAATCATATATGTTTTATTTCTTATAGGGGAGTATTCAATAATATCTTGGGTGTAATAGATAATAGCATAGTGATTACTATATACTTTACTATTTTGGGCATTCTCTTCTCGAGGACCTAGGTGGTTGCCCTTGTTGCCCAGCCTATGGGTCAGCTTTGGGCATACCGGTGTCTCTACGGGCATATCGGGTGTGGAATAGGTGTGAGGACAAAGCCCCGACACTGACGCCAGATGGTGACACATATGGGCACCATTTTCTTCCTTTAAAGCATTCGTGTGTTCACCCATTCGCCTCCCAGTGTTACTACATCCAGCGTCGGTGCACTTTTTTTTTTGCGCTTTGCGAGCTCCGGTCTTTGACCAATGATCTTCCACCCTATGCCAAGCTAAGTACTCTGTCCACATGCAATAATGGTTAACCACCATTAGGGATGTGCGGTGATTTCTTCATTGACCGATGGCATTCGAGGTTCACACTGCCTTTCATAGTGCTCATGTTTGCTCATATGGTGATGGTTGCCGAGTTCAAGGCCACTCGTCATCGTGGAAACATTACTCTTTTGTGGCAGATGCAACTCTTGTTGTTGCGAGTGACCTTGGTGGTGTGATGCCCTTTGACGACGATTGTTACTCTCCTAGTGATGCAAGGCGTGACTGCCCGACCAGCGGGTGATGTTTCTCGGCGTAGTCTCAACAATTAGATTCCTTCTGATTGATCGAACAACACTCCTTCATGCTCTCCCTAATGTGTTCGTTTGCCTAAAATAAAAAAAATCTTACGGTTTGGAACGACAAGTTATACAATAACTGATAGATGACACCTTTTACAACAGTTGATATCGGTACAATTGTTAATTTTTTTTTATCGATTAACAGTTTTCACCGTGGGTACTGGTATATCCGGCCGGCTATCGGTTCATATCTAAATTGTACAAGTTAATTCAAACAAGTTTCGAAATCAAAATTTCTGAGACTGGTCACACATTTACGCAGATATGATCAGTGTGTTTATCCCTAGTACCGGTCACACATTTACGCAAACATGAGTGTGTTTATCGCCAGTACTGGACAGTGTTAGGTGTGTGGCGCACTTGCGTAGATATTTTAAGAGGTGTGACGATTCGTGGGTCTGTGTTGCAATTGCAAAGAAGAGTTGCTTTGTCCCCATAAAAGAGAGTCGCATGAGTTGACCGGCCACAGCATAATTGAAGCAATCAATGACGAGTGCTCGTGGGACTGGGAGGCCCAGTGGTCAACGCCACCAAAGCAAAAACAGTGTGCAGAATACACACCGTAGTCAGTGGCTGCATGCATGCTGCCACCACTTCACGACAGCACGACGATGCGCACGTACGATGAGCCAACAGGCATTCGCAAAAAGAGAGAGAGCCGCCAGGCCAGTGAACGGGCCGCGCGGTGCTCCCCAGCAGGAAGCCACCCACGGAAAAATGATCGGCGTCAACGAGCGTGCTCGCGTGGACTTCCAGTAGAGAATGCGCGTGCGGCGTGACGGGTGATCGTGAGGTGGGAAAGGATGGTTAACGCCTCAACGGGAGAGCCAACGCCCCATCCAGGTCGCCGGTCGATCGGGTGGTGGACGCTCTCGCGGCGGCGTTCGTGCGCCGGAGGACGGCGACTCGTGATCATGGGAGGCGTTTGAGATATCCTTTGACGTGTAGGTTCATCTCAACGTTCCACACAACTTTCATGTTGCAAGATTTCTGATTCGGCGGTCGTATACGAGCAGATCTTGTGTTATATGTATGCACATATTTTGACTGCATGCAGTGTACAGGATGTTCATGTTTTTCAACCTCTATCACCGCCTCTCACTGCCGCCGTGAGCTCCGCCGTCGTCGCCGCTGCTGCTAGACTGTGCTTGGTGTAGGTGTTCAACCTCTCCCTCTCCCTCGTCGCCGCAGCCGTGAACAATGTCGCTGCACCGTTGTTCTTCTCGTCGTCGCCGCTGGTGCTACTTGACTGTACTTGGTGTAGGTGTTTTTTAACCTCAGCCGTCGCCCCACCACAGCTTCGTGCCGTCGACCCGCCACCGGGACGTGCTGTTGTTCTTCAACCTCAACGTGATGGTGTGAGGTAAGCTCACCATGTAGGAAAGAGGTGAGAGCACAGTAAACACAGATACAAACCAAAAGCCATGCTCAAAAATCTTGCACCCAGCCGAACAGGCATGGCTAGAACATTATGAGCAACCAAACTAGTTGCACAACGTGGCTCGAGGTTTTTTCAAGGCCAGACCCCTGGAGAGCCTGGCTCTGGAACTCATGCAAAAATCTCAAAATTCGTGTTGGCAACCAAACAAGCACTTAATTGTCTGAATCTAGTGATCCACATGGATATGTAGTCACTAAATCTATCAACTGAGACGACAAATGATTTTGTAGTGTCAATGATATATGTATCGGAAAGAGATTCACTCGTTTCTCGAGCATATGTCTCACATCTAGGTAGAAACCTGACCTTAGGCTACAAGCCTTGCCTTACACCACCCTTTTGTTCTCATTCCGGTTTTGAAAAAAAACACAGTGAATCCCATAGGAATTCATTTGGAAGAGCAACGTTATTGTTAAGAATAAATAGAACGAAACCCCGCGCGTTTCAGTGGTATCTCTTAAGAAACCTAGCAGAACAGATAACCTCCTGAAGTTGACTATAGAAATGCAAAATTTAGTTAATCATACCAGTTGAGAGGGTAAATTTAATTTAGTAGACATGAAATGTATGAGTATTTTATATTAAAGTTCGTTATGGTTCGGTGTGTACTTGATTATGCTGATTGATGTAGATAAAGTGAAATTAGTGGTGGAAGAAATTGATGATGTGGATGGTTTGCAGGAAGATGCCATGCAAATTGCCGCATAATGTGTCTAAAACCTTTTTAAGCGGTTACATGTAGAAGAGCACATAATCTCGAATACTAGTTCTATGATTTTCATTATTGAAAATCTTGGCGAAAAATCACTTGATTTCCATGACTGATTCCGGTGTTCCGCTTGCACATTATTTTACATACCCGGATGGTACGATTTTATCGTTTGAACGGTAAAAAAGATGATATGATGTAGACAACTTGATGGCCAAAGAAAAGGATGATGTGGATGCTTGCATAGATATAGACAATGAATAATGATATTAGTGGGATAATGTGGATAATTAATTGGCTAAAAGACAAAGTGATGTGGATGGCTTACATATTGAGCACTTAGTGGGGTTTTATTTTATAAAAAATATAGATTAACCAACACTAATTAGGGATAATTCCCACTCTCCCCGCACTGTAATCCCACTATGTAGGAACCGTCATATCGATTATTCTCTAGAGCGTTGCCTTAACCGTCCTATACCTTGCACGTGTCCGTCCATATTGTATTAAGGATTCCTTAGCCATCAACAAAGAACTGCTCGTTCATTCTACTATGCCGATTTTCTCCGTCGATTCTACACTTTACACGTTATCGACACGCTCTACATCTGAGCAATTTTGAGATCGAGAAGAACATGAGAAGAAGAACAGGCAAAAGGTGAGAATAGATTATGTCTAGAGGTCTCATGTCACTGTTCCTTCTACTTGGAGGATGAGATTGTTGTCGCCGACGATGATGCGGCCTTGCCCACGCTGCTGCCGTCTCCGACCCTTGCAGTTGTTGAAGAAGAAGCCGACACGCCTCCTGGACAAACCCCGCATGCTGGTATGGGATGGCGACACCTCACCTTCGTCTCGGTGCCAACCGACACGTCCTCCTTCGTCTTCGGTTCCGATGCGAGCGGCTCCTCCAACCACGCGGTTGTCGACGTCGACGCGCCGCGCTATGCCTGCCGTACCCGACGCCGGCCACCCTTCCGCCTTAGAAGGTTCACCGCCGCCGGCTGACCCTCGGCATCCCGCTGGCGAGCTCGCCATCGAGCGGCCGCTGAGGCACATGGAGCCCCTCAACTCTTGGACTCACGGACGGTGCCTCGAACGTCGTGGCGCCTGGCACCCACCTCCCCGGTGTCTCCTCCGCTGAAGAAGGGCATGTCGGGACCTCCTCCAGTCGCATGTAATGCAGCCGTGGTGGTCTACGTCTTAGTCAAATTGCGGGATTGGGGATCGAGCTGCTGGGGATTTCTTTCCCTGGTCACTCTTCTAGTCTGCTTGTTGACCAAATTAGTATTAGCGATGGCTGCTTTTGTTGGCCCATCTGCATGCCTACTAGGCCTGCATATTTGCTTATTTGCTCCTTTAATTTAGCATATTAGCAGACCAGTCATTTAACATTTGTTTCTAGCCGTATGTATTCCTGTTTTAGACATGTTAAATTCAGTACATCTACTTCATCACTGTTTTGTCGAGCTCTATGTATTCCATAATTTATCTATGATGTAATATATTTTCACGTTTGTCATGTGCCGAGATTAATTACGTCTATTTGCAATTGAGATTTTCAATTTCTTTAAAATATAGGTGCAAAATCAAAATGATTTCTTCGAATTGATGTTTTTGGAACAGGAGGTAGTGTGTAGATGCATCTACCACTACTGTCTAAGCCTACATTTTTTGTCAGTTTTACATTATGATTGTAAAAGTGCTCTCCCATACATTTTATTAAGTCATGGCATAAGGCATTCAAAGTGTGAGTATTATATATTACTCAAATAATGCTCCTAGATCTACTCCAAAAATTCTTTTGCACATTGTTTACAACGTGTCATACCTAACAATTTGAGGTTCACACTAATAATTCCAACCCCACTTCTTGAAATTCATTTGTTTTTCATAGTTCATTACAACATAATCATGATGGATTTAATTTACCAAAAGTGAACTAATATTCTCAAGTTTACCTGTGTTGGTAAACGATGGCTAGAGATTTTGATTACTCGCTATCAACGGCCACAATTACCCTATATGGGCCATGGACATCAAGATCGCTCTTATGTCCCATGGGCTAGTGTGTGCAATCTAGGCCCCTGAGCTTCCACTCCCAACTGGAAGTCACGCTGCGGACAGATGACAAAAATATGTTGTTTGATATATCATAAGGCACCATATTAATCCAAATCTTAAGTCTGAGTACTTGGAGGAGGAATCTCCAAATACTTTGTTTTAGACACTCAAAACGAGGTATGAGCAACAGAAGACAGTTGTCAAAGTACTCGGAGATTCCTACTCCAAGTACTCAGACTCGATATCTAGATAAATATGGTGTCTTATGATGTATAAAGCAACATTTTGTGCTCCTCTATCAACGGCGTGACTCTAGCCAAGAGTGGAACCTCGAGGGCCTGGACTGCACGCACTAACCCACGGGACGTAAGAGCGATCTTGATGTTAATGGCCCATAGGGCAATTGTGGCCGTTGAAAGCAAGTGCATCAAACCATCTAGCCATCGTTTACCTACACATGTAAACGAGAGAATATTAATTTACTTCTCGTGAATTAAAATCCACAATGGTTATGTTGTAATGAACTATGCAAAATAAATGAATTTTAAGAAGTGGGTTTGAAATTATTTGTGTGAACCTCAAATTGTTAAGTATGACATGTTGTAGACTATCTCCAAAAGAATTTTTTGAGTAGATCTAGCAGCATTAGTGGAGTAATATAGAATACTCACACTTCGAATGACTTATGACATGACTTAATAAAATGTATGGGAGAGCACTTTGCCAATCATAATGTTAAAATGACATAAATTTAGGCTTAAACAGAAGTGGTAGATGAATCTACACACTAGCTCGTGATTCCAAAACATTAATTCGAAAAAATCACTTCAAATTGTGCATTTATATTTGCAAGAAATTGAAAATCTCAATTGCAAATAGATGTAATTAATCTCAACAAGTGGCAAACATGGAAATATATTACATCATAGATAAATCTGTAATACATAGTATTCAACAGAAAAAATAGTACTGAAATAGATATACTGAATTAACATGTGTAAAACAGGAATAAATATTACTAGAAACAACTGTTAAATGACTATTCTGCTAAATTAAAAAGCAAATATGCATGGACATCTAGTGGCCCAGTACATATGCAGATGGCCAACAAAAGCACCCATCGCTAATACTAATCTGGTCAACCAGCGGATAAGAAGAGCGACCAAGGAAAAAAAATCCCCAGCAGCTCCATCCCAATCCCGTGATTCGACCGAGACATAGACCACCACAGCCGCATTACAGGCGACAGGAGGAGCTCTCGCCCTGACCTTCCTCGTCGGACGAGTCACTGGGAGGTGGGTGCCAGGCGCCACGCTGTTGGAGGCACCGTTTGTAAGCCCGAGCGCCGCGGGGCTCCATGCGCCGGAGTGACCGTTCGACGGCGGGCTCATCAGCAGGAAGCCAAGGGTCAAGAGGCGGTGAAGAACCCCCGCGCGAGGCAAAAGCGGAGGGGCGGCCGGCATCGGAACGACAGGCGCGACATGATGTTGTCGATGTTGACAACCGCGTGGTTGGAGGAGCCACTCGTGCCAGAACCGAAGACGAAGGAGGACGTGTCAGTTAGCGCCGAGATGAAGGCGGGGGCGTCGGCATCCCACACCTGTATGCGGGGTTCGTCCAGGATGTGCGCCGCCATACATCGGGAGCAGGGTGTCGGCTTCGTCTTCAACAACTGCAAGGGTCAGAGACGGCAGCAGCGCGGCCACGTCCGCGTCATCTTCAACGACAACAATCTAGTCTCCAAGTCGAAGGAACAGGGACACGGGGCTTCCAGGCATAATTTTTTCTCACCTTTTACTATTCTTCTCGATCTCGAAATCACTCCATCTTCAACGACAACAATCTAGTCTCCAAGTCGAAGGAACAGGGACATGGGGCTTCCAGGCATAATTTTTTCTCACCTTTTACTATTCTTCTCGATCTCGAAATCACTCAGATGTAGAGATAGAATGAACGAGAAGTTTCTTTATTCATGGTTATATACAACGATGGAGGGACACGTCCAAGGGATAGGACGGTTCCGGAGGGCGACACTCCAGGGAGTAACCGGTACGAAGGTTCCTAAATTGTGTGATTACACGTGCGGGGAGAGTGGGGATTATCCCCTAATTAACACTACTTTAACTATTCTTAACAAATCTATTGTCTGATTTTTTTTTTGAATAAATATAGTTTGTGGAAATCCCATTTACGTATTTTTTGCGTACTCTAAAAAAGAAATCCCATTTACGGGTTTACACATGTCCCACCACAAATGTGAACACAAAATTAACACACATGCGTGTTCGACGGTGCTCGTCACTCCATTAGCGCTCTCGTGGCTAGGATCAAGGACGAACCGACACTCTGGGTCGGAGCCAGCACTACCAGGCTTAGGGTTCTTCGCCCAACGACTTTGGGACATTCATTAATCCCTCTGTAATGTTTTTTCCGTGCCTCCTAGGAGGATTATAACTGAACTTCTAACTTTTTTCAATAAAATGAAACGAAACAGCTTTTTTTGTTTTCTAAAAAAACTTCCTCTGAATACGCTGAATCTGTTCGACACTCTCTGAAAACTAGTAGAGCCTGTTATGCGATCACTAGCTGTTGTATGCAGGCTGCACACTTGAGCCTAGGCATGCTTCCGAAGGTTGGCTCTGCAGCACTTTGCTTACTTCAGACCTCAGATTTCCTGTCGGATTGCTTGCGCTCTGATTGTACTTCTACGGGCAGCATAATCAAATGAGCTCCGGTCTTTGAAAAAAGGACCACGGAGCTGGTGGTTCTAAAATGCCATCAAATCCCATGTACATGTGAATCGTACAGGACTTGTAATTGAATTTCAATTGTGTGCACATGCAATGAATCAATTGGTAACCATACGAGTGTTTATATGTTTGTAATGGAGAAGGCCTAGAAAGAATGTTTAGTTAATGCGTCACAACTCACAGTTTGTACCTCTCTCGCATCAGCTTCGATCAGAATTTTCTTCCACTTCAAAATACGATCTCTCGTGTTCAATTACTCCCTGCACATGCACCGAAACTCTCAGGACAAGACACTTTTATGTGGTATAATGGAGCAGGATAGAGGGTGATTTGGACAAATGTAACAAACACAAATCAAACCTTCAGGATCAGAATCGCCACCTCCTTGTCCAAAACCCCGTTATATTCGCTACATGTCAATGACTGAAAAGAATAAACAGAAACATATCAAGATCTAAACGCTAACATTTTTTTTTCTCAGCAATGAGCTTGGTATAATATTTCAACTTACTTGGATACAATTTGGACAACCAGCACCACTAATGCAACTGCATGTCGAAACAAGCTCTAAAGCAGCAAGTAGAAGTTCCCCAAAAAGCATTTTGACCTACAAGATTGAACAGACAATCAATGATGTGGTTTACACCAAGATCATTCACATAGCCTGTACTTCAGCAATTACCTTTGATGCTATGCCGATACCACCAGGGTGTTTATCGTATAAAAGAATTCTTTCTGGCATACCACGGGTTTCATGAGGATTTACACATTCTGTTCCTAGGTCAGAAGCACTACACATCATATGCCTGCGCAAATCAACACACAGTCAACCCAACTAAACGAGACCCTGAAATATGCAACAAAATTATGACATAGTTTACCACGACAACAGAATTAACAGTTGATCCACAAGAGGTTGGGAAATTATAACAGGGAAATGAAAATGCAGTACTGTTCTTTCAAACCAGTGTGGCATATTGTCAAACAGTTGTCTTTACGAAATTACTAGTGTCTACCGAAAACCCTTTTTTATCAACGATTATGGCAGAAATAAAGGAGAACTTACAAAGGCAATATATTCAAGAGTGCGTGTGAAGCAGCATGTGAACCACCTCGAAACTCTAGTTTCCTTTCCTCCACAGCTTTTTTTGCCGACTGCGGAATCCGTATCCAAACAGCCTGTAATTGCGGCGTCAGATACAAAATACAAGTGTAAGAATCATGGGAAATGGTCACAATGGTGCTAAGTTTATAGTTAAGCCACCAACCTCAGAATTGTAGGAATATGGAGGTAGGCTAAGTTCAACGCTGTCCAGTATTTTATAGCCTGATTTACATATGCGATGAAACCCAAACCATTTGGTTGTCACCGTGCAATCATTTGCTTGGGCAGTTGTCTTCAAACGGTTCGTTTTGCATGTAACAGTCGGAAGATAAGCCTTCAAGAGAAGGGCCAATTAATGATTGAGAACAAGATGTACTAAAGATTTCACTTACGGAGAATCTCGTGACTTGTTGATGTTAATAGAATTGTCCCTTTCTAGACAAAACAGAAAAAAAATGATTGTGATCAAGCATTGTAGGAGGATCAGTTATCCTGTTTTATTTAATTATATCAGGCAAATATGTGTTTCTCCCAGAAAAAAAGGAAAACAAGGAACAAGTCATAGATGGACTCAGTTGAGTTCAAACAAATCAATGAACAGTAAAAAGTGATATCATTGACATCTAACGGAAAAGGAGGTGTTCAATAGTCCTCAAAATTAGTAAATTAACAAGGGTCTATAAAATCAAGATAGAAGAGATATAAATTATGTGCTCAACAATATTGGAGGGGATGCAACTTAACAATAGCAGAATACTTTCAAGAATATGTGAGACCAAGTATTGTAATGCTTTCAAGAACATACGTAATCTCCTCCTAGGACATTGATGTCAGTGTAGTCTCGTGTTTTTGTGTAATACTTCACATCAGCTCTCCTGCAGAAAGCTTTCCTTGATGTCAAATCAAGCTCCTCAACTAAGTAATTGACACCCTGATGCATGTAAATAGCACCCTCATACACCTGAAATTGAGAAAAGGGTCTTTAGATAATAAGCTACTAATACCAGAACTCGGAACACATAGTCATGTACTTGTGGCTCAAGAATTGATTACATATGTAATGCACTGATTGTAAATTCACGAATTATCTACCTGCTTTGCCAACAGTGGAGAACATTCAAAGAGCCATACAAGTATAACAGATAGTCATGTAACAGTTAGAACATATTACCTGGAAAAATGCCTTACTTTCCTCAATTTCCTCAAGTAATCTGCTATTTAACTTGTCTATCACGCTGTACTTGTCATGCTCAATTGCTCTTATGCTCACTGTCTGTGAAGGTCTTTTCTGCAGAAATCAAAATACTACTGACACAAAAAGGAAAGGGTTATTTTTATATAATAGAGAATGAACAAATGAACGAACCTCTGGTCCAATATAATTCCACATAGTCGAAGAGAAAGGTCCAGATGGATTGTTAACCAGATAACCTTTCTCTTTTAGAGTCGTCATTATACTATCCAGACTGGAACCGAAGTGATTCTCATCATATTGCAAGCATATTGGATGTTCATAAGCAGCACAGGCAAGGTGCTGTTCTAAAACCTGTAATAAATTTTGAAATTCCAAACAACCAAGGGAAAAGTTAGATACTTAGAATTTAATATAGTCGGTCACTAAGCACAGATTCATGGACCTACCTTAGGGTTATGTGAATCAACTTGGCAGTGTTCAATTGGTCTGCCAAATAGTTTATGTGGGGATTTCATGAAATACTGATCTAAAGGACCCTCAAATGCAACATAAATCGCTAATGATTGTTTTGCTCTCCTTCCAGATCTTCCGGCTTGCTGCCATAAACTACAATACAAATTTTCTACCTTAGTAGGTTCAAAGAAAAACATAAACTCTACCAGACAGATCACTTCCACCTACCTGGCAACACTCCCAGGAAATCCAAGATGCAATGTTGCATCAATATGTCCAACATCGATTCCCAGCTCAAGAGCATTCGTGGCAGCAACACCACGAAGTTTTCCCTCAAAAAGATCCGCCTCAATTTTTCTTCTGTCCTGAAACAGAAGTTGTCCACGTTTAATAGGCAAACATGTTTTTGAGCAATCAATGCAGGGAAGGGGGAGGGGACACCTGAAGCCATTATTTCAGAACCAAGAGTTTTACATGACTGTGATTAACGCAAGGATAGATAGTCACACCGTAGAAGGATGTTTTTTATGGTCCAGATTCTTCAACCGAACAGACCTAATGTTTAGCCCTAGATTTTTCAAGGAAACGCCGAAGGCCAGATGGCGTCTGATGTCTGCAGGCATATCGGTGTCCCAAATGGAGCTGAAGTGGGAGGATACTGGAAAGATGCCGAATAGTTGCCCCACAGCTGCTGCATGAGGGCATGAGAAGAATAGGCAATCTCTGTCTTTGATGGCAGACACGCAGCGGAGTACGAGGCATCATCTTAAATAGTCTTGTAGCAGAGAAACATATACAAAAAGTGGCTCCAGAGATGATGATGCCACGGACTCAATCGACGCGCACAATCATGGCAATGGCATGTCACGAAGGCGTGGGCAGCAAGCGAGCACTTCATGATACATGTTGTTTTGCCATAAACACAAGTTAGGTTGATTAGAAATTGAGTTGTTTTGTGCAAGAACTTTAGATTGATTAGAAATTCTAACTTGAATTGATTTTGTTTACCAAACAGATGCGCCTGGCGATGGTTGGAGAAAGAAGGAAGTTCTTAATGATAATGGTATATATCCACACAGGCAATGCTTTTGGAGAGACTACTGCCGACAGGCTAAATATAGGGTGACCAAATTCATAGCTTTAAATATTGGTTGTTCTCTGAGGGTGGTGCAATGTATATGGACAGAAGACAAGCTATTTGAGGTATTGTGGGCAATAAGTTGTGGAGATGAACGAGTACACATCACATTGACCTAAAAACTATTAGAGGTGTTCTGCAGAGAAATTGAACTAGTATGAGAGATCTCCCACATGTTTCAAGTGTCCCTAAGAGCTTGTTGTTTAGACTTTGAAGAGAGGTATACAAATGAAATAAAATTCACTTTTACTAAGCAAATAACATGTAGTTTTAAATATCTATGCGTGATAGCCACATTCCCCATGAGCCCATATTTAAAGATATGTTTGTGGTATAAATTGATGATAAATGGTCTATAGGACTAGGAAATGCCAGAATTATTACTTGGGACCGGATGAAATAAACAGAAAGCACGGCAAACAGCAAAATTATTATTGAGAGAATCATGTTCTTAGCCACAATTGCTAGACCTAAGTTTGATGATCAAGGCAACGAAAAATTCTCTGGCCAAATAGGCATATTCCTTCTCCACTACACAGACAGCAAAAAGGGGAGCTACAATTGGGCCAGCTGGTACCTTGATCCCAAATTTCATGCTCGGTCCTACAACAGAATGAAAAATCACAAGTAGAATGGAACAATACACTAGGGACTAGGGAGTTGGCAAAAGGATAATAACCTCTGCAATAACCTCTGCAATGTAGCCAGCACGATATACACAGATAGAATCTACCAGTTCTTTTGCAGTCACCTCAAGAATTTCACGCCTACAATAACAGACAGATCATCTTAAGTCCAAAGAACTAAGAAAATACCAAAGTTTTAAATAGCCGGCTATAGCTCCGCTATAGCCTCGCTATAGCGTTTGGAGAGCCCTCCCGCTAACGCTACGCACTTTTAATGCTAAATTGAAAACGACGCTAATAGCCCGCTAAATCCCGCTGTAGCACTAAATTTGGAGTTATTTAGCCCGCTAAACCGCTATAGGCTCATATGGGACACAAGTTAGTACCATAAAGACATCCATCTACCTTATTATTCCATTATGTTATTACTGTATATATGGCACATTGATGCAAAGCTTAGTTATTGAGCTGAGATTTCTAATTAATACTTGGTTTTAAGATATTTGTGAATGTGTAGGTCAATTATATGTGATATATAATATATGATACTTGACTGTAGGTTTATTTTTTACAAATTATCATTATTTAAGAAAAACGCTAAATGATATTAGCTTCGCTATAGCTCCACTATAGCCTTTCATAGCTTCTGTCGGAGCCGCCGCTAAATGGAATAGCCCGCTATTTAAAACTTTGGAAAATACACACAGGGAAAAGTTCAAAGAAAAATGGATAAAATGAGAAGTAAAGAGGAGTGGAAAATGTGCTCTTACGTGTAAGATAGAACAAGCTCACAGAGCTTCCTAGTTTTACAGAATGCAATGCAGCGGAGCCCATGCTGAACCATCTCCGAGAACAGATAGGAAACCTCTACTATTGAGCTACAAGTAAAATATGACATATTAGTTCACAAACGGAAGTTATCCAACAATAATTGCAGAGTATATGATCGAACACCTAATAACTGGCATGCAGTAGGAAACCAATTATATGCGAGGTTTGATAACTCATGGTTTCTACTTTTTTGGTGGAGAAAAACTAAAGGATTTTTTTATATTAGAAACTTATACACCTCACTGATGTAGAACAATTACAAAACCTCACTAAGGGCAAGGATGCATTACTTTTGGCCGTAGAGTACCATAGTACTTGAGAATGATGGTGTCACAATATGGTAGTATACAGTTTGACTAAGGTTTCAGCCTCAAGTAATATGGTGCGCAATAGTTAAACTATATTTAAACTTTTGAGCCATCCTGTTAAGAGTCTAGTAGCAATACAACTTTTATTAGCAACGATTCTTTGAACCAGCTAAAAATGAAATTGGGGAAATTGCAATGTCAGGCCAGCCACCAAAGAACAACCATACATATGATGAACAGAAAGGCGATTATATGTTAAATTTGAATTGTAGAATTGCAGTAAACAAAAAGTAACAACAACACCGATTACAAAAATTGTGCAAATACCTTGAGCGTCTAGTTACTGAACTACCTTTTGAACTTCCCTCCTTTGTCATATGTAGTGGGGGATTCCACAAGAGAAAATATTTCGAACCACACGGGCTTCCATCTTTCTGAATTAACTCAACATTATCCAATTTGGCCAGCTCCTGAGATGCATGCAATTCCCAAAGAGTGGATATAAATTAAGTCTGCAAAGATAATAAATGAGAAGATGGACATCTCAAAATAATATTATCTACAATACTAGTAAGGTTTTGCTCAACTAATTAATAGGTGTTTTTCAGTAATGCTACCTCCAATCCATGACAAGTGTGTTAGGTGTCCCCTCTCTGTTCTCTCTAGCAAATGAAGAAAACATGGGACTAGCACTATAGAGGAGCACACCAGTTTTCAGGCAACAAATGCCTTCCTTTTCTATTAGATTTTGCAGCAACGAATGCTACACCACACAGACAACGAATGCCTACAAGCTTGGCAACCTATGCCTAAGCTTCACCACAGCAACAAAAGCTGGCAGACCTTAGCAACCTATGCTTGCCCTTAGCAACCTATGCTAGGACCTTGGCTTGCAACTTACTTCCCTCCATATAGGGTGCCTCTCCTTATATAGAGGGTTCAAGGTCGGTGCTACAGTATTCTAGAGCCTTCTACTGCTGCCCTATGGCCCCTATTTTACAGCCTAAGAATTACATAGCAGTCTAGAACATACTAGCACCTACTAGCTTAACTCCTAAGAAAAAGATAGCTCTCACACAACCTGCACACAGCTGCAAACACATTGCAGCATGCCTATCTACTCAGGACACAACTCATGTGCCCTGTTGACACCACAACCAGCACACAACCTATGTGTGTTCACACTATAGCCTGTACACAACCTATGTGTGCAGTTTATACCATGACAAGATTACATCAGGCCAACAAAGTGTCGCAGTTTTGAACGACACTTAGTTTGGATTGGAGGGAGTAATATTTATTTCAGAACGAAAATGGGACACTCATGAGGAGAAAGATTGGTATTTGAACTAAAATGACCAAAACTTGGTATACTAAAGAAAGTAAAATGAGAACGAGCGGGTGTTATACATGCTGTAAAATTATCAAGGAGAGATGGTTTATCATTTTTTTAGTTACAAACCCTATATTTTCAAAACTATAGTGAAGAGAAGATATGACCTACCATCACATGCTCACGTGGGTTTGCTGAGGTAGCTGTACAAAACATGAATGTAGGATGACTGCCATAAACTGCACACAGAAGACGAGTGTCCAGGAATTATATTTGTAATTTCAATTTTCATCAGTAGTACCTTTACTTAGTATATCTGCTGACTTATATGACACAATTCAACAAAAATAAGGATTGAGGAGCTGATTGTTTAGTTCATATATCTGGTAGCAACTGTTCTAGGAGTTGTCACCCGGTGAGGTACGGCGACCGGGAATCCCCGACCTGGCGCGTACGGCAATCAGACTTAGGACACGTTGGATCTGGACGATGCGTACCGACCCCTTGCAACCTTGGCTCGGGCTTGATATGCAATTCTCGAGAGACGAGCTCCGGGTGTTTGGCACATCCACCAAGATAGTGGTACGCGACGGGACATCGTCCCTTTTCTGGTTTGATGGGAAGGCCATCTGGGAGATAGCGTTGGATCTCATCGCGCTCATCCAAAACGCCGTCAGAAACATCGTACAGTGAGGGAGGACCTGGTGGAGCGCCGCTGGATTGCCAACATCCAGGCGTGCTGAGCATGTTGGCCCTTTGGCAATACGTTCAGCTGTGGGTTCAGGTCGTGATATAGCGCCCACGACTGAACCTGATAAGTTGTTGTGGAGGTGGACGATCGATGTGCAGTACTCTTCCAAATCTTGCTACAATGCCCTTTTTCAGGGGTCAATTGTCTCGACTTCCTGGAAGCTCAACTGGCCCTCTTCGGCTCCCATACAAGTCAAGTTCTTTGTTTGGCTCGCTTGACCGTTGTTGGACAGGGGATAGGCTAGCGAGGCATGAGCTTCAACACACCTCGCACGCTGCCGTTGTGTGACCAGTTGGAGGAGACCATGCAACATCTCCTTACCGGTTGCCCCTTCTCGAGGACCATTTGCTATGAGGTGCTGTCCTGGATCAGATCTACGGCAAGACCATCGGTGGAAGAGGACGACTTCGTGGTGTGGTGGATGGCTACCAATCAACCCTCCGCACTTTGCGCTAGGACACCTAGTCGTTAATCATGCTCACGACTTGGTGGATTTGGAAGCATCGCAACGCGTTTGTCTTTGACAACATCCAAGCATGTCTATCCTTCTCTACACAATTTGCTCCGAGGCGAGCTCTCGGGCTAATGCTGGAGAAATCGGTCTACGAGCCTTGATCCCTCCCGTCACTTAGTTCTAGTGGGTTGTGTTATATGGCGCGGTGTTCGCCCATTCCTGAGCTTGTAAATAACTCTCCCTTTTATATCGATGCATCAAATGCAAAGCTTTCACGTTTTCGTGAAAAAAAAGTTCTGGTAACAACATAAATGAAGCCATGAGTCAACAACTAAAATATTGTTCAACAAAGTATACATACTATTTGAGCAAATTCGCTTCAATCTTCTAAGTATAAGTGCCGTATGGCAGCCAAATGCTCCTTGATATGAATGTGCTTCATCAATGACAATATACCTGAGTAAATGACGACACAAACTCGTTATGGGATGTACAAAAAAGATATATTTACCAAAAAAGTCACAAATGAAAACAAGAATTAACCTAGATGATGGAATAAAATCGTTAACAAAACAAAACAGGAAATTATATTACTTCCACCTGAGGTTCGATATTAGGAATTGACCATTTTTCATTATACGTGACTTTATATAGAAATACAAAAATGGTACCATACTTCATTCAGGAATTTATACTCTGACTAAATAGAATTATAGGAAAAACTAAGGATATCGTTTGCTTCCACCTGAGATTTGACAAAATCCTTTGAAATTGACCATGACATGGCAAGACTGACACGTGCAGCATATCTGGATTGGTAATTAACTGAGAGTGAAGAGAGTTAGTGATCAGATCTGCTGAAAAACAATAAGCACAACTCTATAGCTGTATAGCACCAGGACCACATATTTACCAGTCGGGAATTATCCCTGATCCACATACGATCTTCTCTAGGAGTATCTCCATCATAGATGTTAACATCAATATCAGTATGAAATGCTTTCTTCATCTCCACTAAAGTCCTCAACTGATCTTGAGCTAAAGCCTGCAATACAACAGCCAAGTGGGTTGCAAATATTTCACATAACCATCAGTACAACATAGTGGGTTCGGCCTAGACCTTTGTCGGAAATATATACAGAGCACACGCCGTCGAATCTTGAGAGAGAGATTCAAGAACAGGAATATTGTAACACAAGGACTTTCCACTCGACGTTGAGGTTGCAACCACAACATGCTTCCCAGAAATGGAAGATTGGATAGCTTCAGACTGTAAGGAGTTCAAAGCAACATAAGGCATTAGCCTCAACAACAAAATAAACAAATACAGTAACATACTCCATAATACCTGATGGCTATACAATCTAGATATTCCAATACTTTCTAATGCCTCCCTCATAGCTCCTGAAAGATGACGAGGAAGTTCAGCATATGTTGCCCCTCTACATGGTATCTTCTCAATATGTACAATCTGAAACACATACATCCGAACAACATAAAGATTGTACTTTTATTGGCTTTGTTACTTTAGAGAAATTCAAATAGAGTGGAAACCTGTCCCTCCTTTCCAAGGCCTTTCTTCAGATGTTCAACCATTTCAGCAGGTCCTAAGGGGTGTTTATCCTGCAATTCCAAATGCATCGTCAACATATTGTCCAATGCCTAGGATGTGCCTAATGCTCTTATTTGGAGAAACACTAGCTAGGCCGCAGTTTGGATTTATTCTACATGGGGTGAAAGCTAAGGTAAAATTGACAAGGCAAAAGGGATAACTGAATCGCGGGGAACCTACATGGCATGATGATGCGGGAGATTTGACAAAACTACTCTTCGTATTCATGCTAGGCTGCCCCGATGCACCGTCCACTCCAGATGTATCCCTGGAACTAGTACCATTTTCCTTGGATAGTTTTCTCTTTTTCCTTGAACATCCAGTCGACGGACTTTTACTTGTTGACACATCCCCTGCATAGCTACCAGCACACGGGATACTTGAGGAATACAAATCTTTCAATGCAACATCAGAATTCGGGCTACTCGGCACTGATGAGAGGTCATCTATAATTTCTCGCCAGGACGAATTAGCCTCAGCTGCCACTTCCGGTGCTATTGGTGGATTTGCACTCTGCTCTTCACATGAAGCGGCCGCTGGAGAAGACCGCGCTGCCTTCCGCGTAAAGGGAACGAGGACAATGAATTCACCATGGCTGACAACAAGGCTGTCGATCTTGGCGTCTAAGCGCAGTTTAGCACCCTTTATCATGAGAAAACATGCCATCATCAGGAAAACTGCAAATATATATAGCAGTTTCGAGCGGGGCATTTGATGATAACCCCCCATGCCACTTAAACCCCACATGTCATAGACACATTTGAGGGGCATGTGAGCAAACATAATTGCACTTGGGGGGGTTATCATCAATTATCCCGTTTCGGGCGCAGATATGAATGTGCAGCAATGCCGCGAAGCGTGACAAAGGCATGTACCAAAAACAGTCAGAGAGGAAGGGGAGGGGGGATGGTTCACCTTGAGGAAGAGATGGAAGTTGTGGGATATTTGCGCGGGAGGGAAGGAGCTCCGGAGCGCGGCCTTGAGGTCCCGGACAGAGGCGGCGGCGGCGAGCGTTACGGCGGTGGACCGCCCGTCGAGGGCTCGGACCTGGAGCTCCCTCTCCTCCTGCGCCATTGGGGCGCTACAGGAACTGCCAGCGCGCTTCTCCTGGTGTTGCGGGAGCGCAGGTCCCCGGCCGGCGGGTTTTGGCGCGCGCGACGAGGGGGACGATGGCGGCGGTTTGCGTGTGTTGTCGTCGGTGTCCCTCTCTCCCTTGCAGTTGGAACTTGGCGGCGCTTTGGGCTTCAGAACGGCTTCTCCGCAGCAACGGCACCGCACGGGCTATGGTCCACGGACCGTGGCCGCGCTCCCGCCTGCTGGGACGGCCCAGGTAAGCTTTCTTCTTTATTATTTGCTGTTACTTTTTTCGTTTTTTCTGTTTTAATATAAATCATATGAATATCTATTTGTCTAATACTCCGTACATGTATATTTTTTAACCGTACAAATATTTATCTTGATACACATGATCAATTTCTTCAACCACCCCAACAATTTTGAACTCAAACTTGTCTGTTTTTGTTGCTAGAGTGTTACTTCTTCGTAAAAGGTAGGCGAAAGGGGAGGAGGAACATCAACACAATCACTAAGGGATGGGGTGGGCGGCGAGACGCTTCGATAATGCTGATCGGTGCACCTCCCAAATGAGGGATGTCATCCTCATCATCCCAGATATTCTTCTCAAATTTGAAATCTCTCTTTTTTCAATTCGTATTTCCCAACTTCCATCTTATTTAACTTGAACCGGCATTCACGATAATTCAAGATGGTAGACATTTGATCCACATTTGCATATGTCACATTAGAAATTCGTTGTACTATCCCACTTGTATCTTTACTCGTGTCCCTATTCAAGCGAGTGTCTGAATTTGTATTCTATCTATTTTTCACTTTATTAGTATTGGGAACGAATGGATCTCAGTCGACTGAGAATTTACTAATTCTCGGTTGACTGCTTCGGTCATGTGGCAGGTCATGTGACGTAAGTGTCTAATTCGTGATGGTTTGATGGCTTGTTTTATTTGTGCTCCCTGCATGTTCGTAAATAACTGTGCGTACGAAGCAGCTACAAGCCCATGATCGGCCCAACCTAAGTAATCGATCAAAACGACATGGGTGAGTCAGTTGTACACGTACGTGCGTCTCATTTTAAAGGAGAAATTTTGAGAAAAATACTCGTTCTCAACTGTACATCAAATAAGAATTTTTTGTTAAACTATTAAATTCCTTATGCCGACATCTCCACAGCAAAAGCACGTTCACAAAAAAAATCTGTTGCAACCCATGTGCAATTCAAATTCGCGGTTGCAACCCACGTTAATTTCTATCCTTCTCTTAAATTAAAATATCAAATATTACTTGCACTCAAAATTTAACTAGAAAATAGATTTGCCGCTACTTACGTGTAATTTGAAAATCTCAGTTACAACCCGCTTACAACTGGAAAAAAGTTCGGTAGCGACATGTTTGCAACTAAAAAAATATCAGTTGCGACCGGGTTGCACCAGGAAAAAAAATCAGTTGCAACCGTCTTGCAACTGGAAAAAAAATCAGTAGCGTCCAGTTTGCAATTGAAAGGTTGCAGCTAAAAAAACTCAATTGCACTCGCTTGCTAGTGGCAAAAATTCCGCAGCGAACTTTTTGCAACTAAAAAAAATCTCAGTTGTAACGGGTTGCAACTGGAAAAAAATTCAGTTGCAACCCTATTGTAACTGGCAAAAAACTTTGGTAGTGACAGTTTGCAGTTGAAAAATTCTCAGTTGCAATTGGAAAAAAATTAGTTGCGGCCCGCTTGCAATAGGAAAAAATTCGGTAGCACCTGTTATGCAACTAAAAAATCTCAGTTGCAACCCGCTTGTAACTGGCAATTTTTTTGGTAGCGACCCTTTGCAATTGAAAAAATGTCAATTGCAATCGGGTTGCAACTGAAAAAAATCAGTTCCACCCCGCTTGCACTTGTTGTAGTTCTCTCATCGAGCATTGACACACAAAAACTCCACCCTGTTCTTCTTATATTTTCCAGTCAGAACTGGCTTCACGGTACTTGAGACCCTCTTTATTTCTCGTGTAAGGAAGTTTCTGAACAGTGTAGTGGGGCTGCAGCCTAACTGCCAAGACAGTGATCTTATGATCGACCTCTTGTTCAGTGGAATAGTTGGGATCATCGCTAGATTAATATCGACTGCTTTTCTTCCACATCTTCCCTTCCTATTGTTCGAAACATCAACTGGCAAACCATTTTCAATCTATTTCATTACTTTCTCCCAAATCCGTTGGATGGCTTGAATGCCAACTCCAAAGAATTCTGCAATCTTTTTCTTGTCATCTCTTTTATATCTGCCACCATTGCTCATGCAAAGAAAATGCATTGCCACATAGGCAGCATATTTCTGCTCGTCAGTGAGCAGTTTTCTTGTTCTCTTTGCTTGCTGCAAACCTACAACAAGAAATAAGATAAAAATAAATTAAATTTGCTAGGAACCACACATGGAATTTTGCTGTTGTTCCTAGTAACATTTGCTACTACTAGGAAACTTGATGCTCTACTGCTAGGAAACTTGATGCTCTCAACAATAACCCATCTTGCTTGTAGTGCTTGCTTGTGTGCATTTTATTGTAATTTCAAAAATTCATGAAACTTGCTGAATTTTGCACTAATGTTTGCCTTGAAATGAAATGTGATCAGATTGAAATGGAGTACACTGTTTGTATTACTCCAAGTGCAAACTTGCTTATATTAATTCCAGCTTGTGCTTGTTGAAATAAATACCAGTAGCATGCTTTGTTGTGCTTGTGCTACTGCCAGTAACATGCTTGCTTGTAAAATTTCTTGCATAAACTTGCAAGTTTTTCTAGCAGTAATTAACTTGTCAACTTAACTACTCGCACATTCTTGACAGGAATAAATTCACAAGCAGTATGAGTATTGCAGTGGACAAGATTTTGCTCACCAACTACATCTTGACCGGGATCGACGCCATCTTCTTCCATGTTGATATCACCAACTCCAGGATCAATTTCATCTTGATCAATTTCAGGTTCTGGATGTTGATCTACTCGAGGTCCTACATCCTGATCCATTTCAGGTTCTGCATCTTGATCAATTTCAGGTTCTGCATGTTGATGAACTCCAGGTATGTTTACTTCCTCTTCATCGGGTGGTGTCATGTTGAGGTCTACTATCATGCTGAGCACCTGTTCCTCTAGTTCTGGTTCATTTGACTCCTCTTCTCCAGGTATGTTTACTTCCTCTTCATCGGGTGGTGTCATGTTGAGGTCTAGGTGAAATTGTTCAACCGCTGGCATGTTGAGGGCTATATTAAATTGCTCCAGTCTTGTTAATCTGTTGCTGCTACTGAACTTGTTGTGTAGCTTGATCTGCTATTGAACTTGATGATATTTAGCTCGATTTCCAGATCAGGAGTACTGAACTTGATGATGTTTAGCTCAATTTGCAGATCAGGGAGCCCGGCAACCAGGGAACGACCTCCGGTGATCAGCGACGACCTAGGAGCGACCTCCGGTGATCGGCGACGACCTGGGAGCGACCTCCGCTGATGGAGATTGTGTTCTGCTGCTTCTCCTGATGCCAGGTGCCTGATGGAGGCGAATCCTGGCTAGCTGATCAGGACGCAAAGGAGCTGGAGCTTCGGGAACGACCTGCTGCTCCGGTGATCTTGTGCACCGGTGACCTGAGGCGCACAGGCGAGGATCCGCGCCCAACTTATGCAGCGAGGAGACAACCCCAGCGAGGTGGGGCGCGGCACGATGGGCGGCAGACCTCCTGATGGCGAGTCCTTGTGGCGAGCTCCTGATGGCGAGTCCTTGCTGGCGAGCACCTGGTCGTGATTTATCATATGACGATGAAGATGAGGCGCTGATGGTGAGGAGCTGAGGCGCAGAGAAACTAGACCTGATGATGAGGAGCTGAGGCGCAGAGGAACCTCGCTGGATCGGGGTTGCTTTTCTGTTCCCGATCGGCAGCGAGGAGCCGATGTCCCGATCTGGCGGAGGAGCCGATGCCCCGATCTGGCGGAGGCACGAATTCAAATTTTCTTTTCGCTCGCGGAGGCTTTTTTTTCGCGAAGCGTTTTCACTTCGGAATGGCATACTTGTAATTTTGGCGATTAAGCAGGGGCAGACACGTCTTTTGGTTGTTTTTGGGGTCTGTCGGAACTTTTCTTAAACGTCTTACTTTCTGGAACGGAGGGAGTAGTATTTTTCTCAAAATTTCTCCTTTAAAATGAGACGCACGTACGTGTACAACTGACTCACCCATGTCGTTTTGATCGATTACTTAGGTTGGGCCGATCATGGGCTTGTAGCTGCTTCGTACGCAGTTATTTACGAACATGCAGGGAGCACAAATAAAACAAGCCATCAAACCATCACGAATTAGACACTTACGTCACATGACCTGCCACATGACCGAAGCAGTCGACCGAGAATTAGTAAATTCTCAGTCGACTGAACTAGCAAATCCGATTAGTATTCAACACCTAAGCACGATGGGGATGGGCTTCTGCTTCTTGGCGGGCACGGCAAGATACCACTTGTCTGGCGGCACCCAAGTCAAAGTTTGATCTCAACTACTGTAGTAAGGACAAGCATGATGCGACACCCTATATATTATCCTCAAATGAGTAGAACCGCGGTCATCCTTGATCAGTGTCATTAGTACTACACAGCTATGGCGGCCATCACTACCGGCCCTGTTCCATTCACGGAGGTCGACGATGGTACGGTGCCGAAGCGCCCAGCCAAGGAAGAGTTTGGCTGCCGGAGCACTGGGTCGCGGGCACGGTCGTGTTCCAGCGCCGCTTCGCCCCACGCCGCGACGACGTGATCCTGGCCAGCTACCCCAAGTGCGGCACCACGTGGCTGAAGGCGCTGGCCTTCGCCACCATGACGCGCGGCGCGTACCCGGCGCCGGCGCAGCACCCGCTGCTCCGTCTCAACCCGCACGACTGCATCCCGTTCCTGGACGAGATCTTCGCGGACGGGCAGGAGGCGAAGCTTGAGAAGCTCCCGTCACCGCGGCTCATGAACACGCACATGCCATACACCCTGCTCCCCGCGTCGGTCACCGGCGTTGACGTCGACGGCTGCAAGGTGGCGTACATCTGCAGGGACCCCAAGGACATGGTGGTCTCGCTGTGGCACTTCCTCCGGCGAAGCCAGCCCGAGCTCTCGTTCGCGGAGCTGTTCGAGCAGGTCTGCGACGGCTCCGCGCCCGTCGGCCCGATCTGGGACCACGTCCTCGGCTACTGGCACGCGAGCGTTGCCCGGCCCGACAGGGTGCTGTTCCTCAGGTACGAGGAGCTGCTTGAGGACACGGGCAAGCACGTGAGGAGGCTGGCGGAGTTCATGGCCCGGCCGTTCTCGGCCGCCGAGGAGAGCGCCGGCGCCGTGGAGGGCGTGGTTGAGCTGTGCAGCTTCCAGAAGATGCAGGGGCTGGAGGTGAACAAGAAAGGGTCGTCGGGGGCGTACCACGCCATGCCCCGCTACGCCTTCTTCAGGAAAGGGGTCGCCGGAGACTGGGTGAACCACATGACGCCGGAGATGGCGGCGCGGCTGGATGAGATCGTCCGTGACAAGTTTCGCGGCACGGGGCTCGCGGCTCCGTGATTTGGACGTGTGTCGGCATGAGCATGTGCATGCATGTTTCGTTTGTACTCTATGCTTGTCCGATTAGTTGTTTAGAATGAGCTGTTCTCATTCACTGTCTCATTATCGAATAAAGATTCTCAAAGGCAACAATGCAACGAGAAGTGACAACATGTTTTCGCTGGTAATGGGGCCTGATACTCCTTAAGCGCACGCGGAGATTCGACTGAAGATGTAGAGCTCTGAAAAAAGTGCATGCTTTCTTTACTGGAGACCAAACTTCTATTTCTGTTTATGTTTAGCTTGCTTTAGCTTGAACTGTATAGGCTTGTTAGAGCCTGGTGAACTTAAAAATCTAAAACGTGCTTGTAATACCGGACGACTGTTGTTTTCGTTTTCAATGGAAACCGAAGGAGACCTTTCATCTGAAAAAACATGATTTTCGCTTAACGTTTTAGCATCATTCTCATACAGTTATCAAGAGACGGCAGATCGTCCCAGACACACTAGTTAAGTGGGCTGAAAGTTTGAAGCTTGATGGTGTGTGCCACTCACGGAATTCACATGCCATTCTATAGCCCAGACTACTTTCTTTTTGCGCAAAGTAGTTCAGACTGAATTGTTCCATGCATTCACTTCCTCGGCCCAAGTTGAGCACCCAAGTGGCATTGCCGCTAATCAACTAGTTTTCCTTTAAAAAAATTACATCATGCATCTACTAAATGGAAAATGGATGGGTAGCCCTCTCTCGCCCGCTGCCCAAGTTCGTGCGTCTTTTCGGATGCCCCTCTAATCCCGTGCCCTTTCTCCACCGTAGAAGCCATGACTCATGCACAACCAGTGGAGCTTTAAATCAGAGGTCCCTTACTGTGCCGAGCCTAGGGAGATGATTGACCACTGGGAATGGGCATAGGGCCGCTTGATCTAGCGTCGACGGGATTCAAACATAGTACATGAGTTAAAAATGCTACAAACTCTTCTGCTTTTACTGCGAGCACACAAATGAGATGCACGATTCTAGGCGTCTCCTACAATTATTGCTTCAATGGTGCAAACCCGCAACGTTGGCCTCCCATGCTTCTTAAGTGTATGATATTTTCTCCGAATTTGCTGCGACCAATGGTGATTTGTTGCACACCAATTGTTTTGTTGCATTGGTTTTTCCAATCTTTTGCGATGTTTTCTGTATGGTTTTGGCCCATTCCTATTAAAATGCTACAACCATGTTGCAATATTACAAAATTTGTGCTATGTCGTTTGAGTAGTATGTTGTGATGGATGGACGGTCCAAATCTCGTGTTTTATGTTGATCCGATGACTGGAGAGACCCGCCTTCCCGCCCCCCCCCCCACCGACTCCTAGCACGTCCTCTAATAATCCAAGCGCAAGGCCTCATTGTCTTGCAATTGCAATCGACGAATTTTAATCAGCTGAAGCATGCTTCGTTGTTTATGTCAGTGAGTTGAATGAGTACTAACGGACTTGAGAAATCGATTGTTCGTAGAAATTATGAAATATGAGGGCCTAAAACTAAGACCTGAATATGGAGGTCGACAAATCTAGAGGGACCAGGGGCGGACCCAGCCAAAATTTTGAGAGGGGGCACACGATGTGACTGGGGGCATTTCTTGTATAACTTCACAATATTTTTTTCTAAAAATTGAACAAGTATTATTGAAATTTCAATTTTCGAGTGGCCCCCACAACCTTGTATGCAGGTCCGCCTCTAAGAGGGACAGCATGCATACCAACTCATCATCATCTGGTATAGCGCGTGACTTAAAGCAAAACATAGCACCGATCGAGCGCACAAATAGTACGAAAAAAAACAAAACAATTCACTGAAATTCACAGCAACACTGCTTCCACGGTCGAGTAGTGCAGTACAGAGGGTAATACACGCTGGTAGCCGGTAGGTAGATTTGACAACCAAGCAAGAGATACTACTGAGGATCTCGATGCTACTGCTTACGTGGGCAGGGTCACCTTACTACCTTAGGGAGCGAAAGCGGCGGCAGCCACCGCGGCACCGGCGGTGCGGAGGAGATAGTAGTAGCGCTGCGGGTTGGCCTCGAACGCCAACCGGGATATCATGAGCCCCCCGGCTCCAGGGGCCTTCATCATGGCCACGGCCGCCGATGCCGGCCAGAAGAACATGTATGCGCCCACGGCGATCACCGCCGCCGCGGCTGCCCCGAAGATGAAACCGGCCGGAACCGCCATCGATCGATCCCTTGATCTGATGAATGAGCCTTGCTTTGCTGTGCTGGACTGATGAGACGGGATGTAAAACGAATGCGGTATTAGTACAGGTTATATATTCTGCGGAGGCAAGTGCTGCGCGCACCGTGCATTTGCTGCTTCCTCGAGAGATGAAGAGTTTTGGAGCTACGAAGCGGAAGACACGGCATTCACTCGGCAGTAAGTACAAGGTGACTCCGTCGAAATTCCAAGTGCCTTGGTGGTATAGTCAGGAAACATGCGCCGTCGCATATAGTAGGAGTACTCCAGAGTCCATAGTCGCATTCATGCGAGGTATGACTCCATGGTCACTTCGTATGCCCAGGGACTTTCTTTTTTTGCGGTGCTTATTTGTGGGACTTGAATCGTGCAGGCTGACCCGAGCTTGAATTGAACGAAACTGGGAGCTTGAATTGAACGAAACTGGAGTAGGCGGTATATCCAGCAGCACGAATGCCTACGCCTACCCCCAAAAATACAACATCTTCGCCATGTTGTGGTACGTGACATAGACAGCAGCGCTGCCATCTGGCCGAAAAACATCAGTGTCATGTTTTTTGTCTTGGAGAAACACGTATGCTATTTAATTTTGCAAGAACATGCTGGAGGCGTTGGCCGCCGTCCAGTGTCGGACCCAAGAAAAAACTGGAGGGTGTGCACACTATTTTTAAATCTGCATGATTCACAACATTGTACTTTGTCCATCTATTATATAATTAAAACACAAGACAATTAACGGTGGAGATTAGCTAGACATAATCAAATCTAAAACGACGGCTATGATTTACACTTCGTAACATCCGGCCCCTGTGGTGTCCATGTCCACCACGTCTAGAAACTACAGAGCATCACCGTGGAAAGAAGAGAATCCTTATCGCAAAAGATTTATTTCTTACCATTGAAAATCTCGACAGCTCCGCCCATATATAATATCTCAACAACAAAACGACCGTCTCTTTCCCCAAGGCACGTAAGCCGTGATTATTGTTACTTCGTCGAGGCCAGATCGATCGAACCTTGGCAGTCCTACCAGCCATGGTTTCCAGGTTGTGCGTCACTTGATTGTTGTGGCTTCCCAACACAACAGCAGATTGACGTGTAGAAGGCAAACATCGGCCGTGGATTTGGATGTGAAAGCTATCACGAGTGGCAGAGCCACCTCCCGGCGACCCTGGGCGGCTGCCCGGCCGGTCTCAGCAGAGGAACGTCCACTGAAGGTCCAGCAAGGTATGAATTCATTAGTGATTTTCATGGGCAAGTGTATGCTGGATCAGGGTCTTCATTGTTTTGTCCGGGATCTAAGAACTGGCTGGTGCGCCCGCCGACGAGCTTTATAAGACGGCGGTCAGACCTTCTCTAGAGCTCGCGCCGAACACAAAAGGAATCTAAGAAGCGAGCTCGATATCGATATTGCGAGAAACAACGGCGATGGCAGATTTGGAAGAACTTAGGATCGAAGTATGATACCCAGATACGTGGATGATGCTCCATGGAGGCAGTCTCACATGGACGACCGATAGGCATCTGATCTAAGATGCTGCATCCGGCGGCCGGCCGCTGTGACACGAAGCCTTAGGCCTCAGTACCTCACCAAGCAATATTGCCGGCGTTCTTGACTCTATGTCAGTCGCTGCATCGTGTGATCGATCGCGTTCAAAGACAGGACCTGCTCGATGTCAGGTTGACGGACGTGTTCCTCATACCTCGGCGAGGGCACGATCTTCCTCAGTAAAATTTAACTGGCCAGGGAGTCAGGAACTGAGGATAAAGTTCATGTCGATGTTGAGGTATGTGATTATCTGACTGCACAACAAGATTAAGTCAGCTAGATTCATGATATTTACTGAAGTACTTGCATGAACTCAGGAATTAGTAGTCCAACTGTTCCCATGCATGCAAGGATGTATTCGAGCTTAGTGGCGACAGCATGATGCAAGGATCAGAGAAAGACATTACAACAAAGAATAAGCGATCTCACTTCTGCAATGATGTGTGTGCAAGGTACTAGCAGGCGCCAGGTTCCCACAAGAAGGAAGCCGATCGGCACAAGTCCAGAGACGAGACCAAGCAATATTGACTAGAATAAAGGATAGCGAGACTAGCATGAGAATATACAATCTTACAACGTGAGTTGGTCATATATGCATGGTAATCTAAGCTAAGGAGAGTAGTACGGTATTGAGTACAACAATTTTACACCATGGTGATCTTAGCTAACGACCAGTCGACCACTAGCATCCGCAGGAAGCATATTTTACGGGAAAAAAATCAAACGAATAGCTCAAGTCTTTTTTTGTATTAAAACGAAGGCTCCAGTATGAACCTGTGAAACACTATCCCTGGGAATACGGATGCACGATCCTCTTCTATGCATGCTTCTTTGTGCATCTCTACTCCACGCAAAGATATATGCAAGCTCTTGGCCTCATTCTATAGATATGACTCTTAAATAAAGAATTCATGATTTAGCCAAAGCACGCCGTGCCATTGATGAGATTAATATATACAAAATTTGTGAAAAAGTTGTGATTTTAAGTTAGTAATGTATTTATATATGAAATTTAATGGAAATTTTAAGTACAAATTATAAATTAGATATTACCAACAATGTAATAATATTATACAGATAAATATTTACCAAAATGTAATTTTAGTTGTCAAAACGCAAATTTTAGCTAAAATCACCTCTTTGTATAAATTAGTTGCATATGAACTCTATTAGAAGGACCAAACATATGACAAAGAATTATATAAATCTACTCTATGAATCTAGCCGCGCAAATGCGCGGGTCATCCAGCTAGTTTTGTATATGAATGAATCACAATAAATAGAAGTTTTCCAATGCATATTAACAATAGTTACTTGCAGCCCATAATCTATCTATTATATAATTAAAACACAGGATAACCAACGGTTAGGATGCATCCGTTTTAAGCTAGAGCGTATCAAGGGATGAGATTAAAAAACATGGATCTAATTCGCATGGAAAAAGGCAGCCGTGGATTCCACTTCGTCATCTTCCATATTTCTTGGACTCTGTGCAACTTGTATTACGACTAAACGTATGATGGCAGGACTAGATGTAGGAATTGATTCGTATTCTAATTAGAGTCCACCACATCACGTACAAAATAAAATAAGATGCTTAGCAAAACTGAACACGTTCTCTTCTGCCATATCGGCCGTCATTGGTGTAACTTCCCTAGGATCAACAGGGATAGCGATCTCAGACCGCAGGCGTACAACGGACGCCGCGTGCAGCACCAGCAGCAATCAACGACGTACGTTGTGTGATCAGGGTGTGTTTGGTTGAGCTGTAGATTCCTGAAAATCAGCTGTGGGAAATCTGCTGTGAAAAATCTGCTGTGAGAAATCTGCTGTGGGAAAGCTGGAAGCTGTTTGGTTGTAACAACTGCCAACTGTGAATTCGATACGAAATATCTGTAATGACCCTTCGCGTCTCCACCATCTCCACCCACTCCCTCTCCCTCTCGATTTTCTCCCAAAGTTTCGCCAGTAGATCCGGAATCTGGTGGAATCTGGGGTCGGACCAACTTCCAGTTTGCACTGCAGGAATCTACTGCTTCCCAGAATCTGCTTCCGGCCTGGGAACCCTTTGGTTCAGATTCTAGCTTCCAGGCAGTGAATCTGCCTCAGTGAATCTGCCTCAAGACGGCAACTAGCATCCTGGCCCAGCATAAATCCTCCGATCTTTGATCTCGAAGCGACAATGTCGATCTCGCTGTCTGATGAAGCTTTCTAGGCGTGCCAAGGATGATGACGAACACACAAGGTACCCTGGATCTCTCTCAAGCTTTTCGACGAGTACGTATGGCGAATTAGCTACGTCAATCAGGTGTAAATCTACGACTGATGAAAGCCAGCAGGCAACGTTGGGATGATGGCGATCCAAAGAGGCAAACACATGTGGAACGCCAACGGTATTAGAGGAATTAGTGATCGACCATGCGGACGTCGACTCAAGCAAATTTGCTATGATAAAGTACAATCACCCGGAGATGCAAGCGGTGTTGTCCGCGCGTGGCCGGCCGCAGCTCTCCGCGGTAGCCGAAAGCGCAAGCGGCTCTTTCTGTGATCCACCCGATGGAAGATGCGTAGCACGCACAATCAATCAGATACTTGGTCCTTCAAGAAGCACATATTTATTGGTTCGACGTACCGCCGGCCGGAGAAGCCATCAAATTAAGCAATCCAATCACCATGTATGCCGTGTGGTGGTACAACCTGGAGTGCAGATCCGTCTGCAATGCTCGCGACGACTAGATACCAACAATTTAAATCAGGAACTACCTCCCGTCAACAAACCCAAGTTGTTCTCCTTGGACACAAGGTGGTCCTACCGGTGCAAAGATAATTTACTTTGGCCGTGGTTACACGCTGATTTTTTCGTACGGATCTTTGTCGGCGAAGTTAGAGTTTCAAGGGCTTCGTAAAAATCGAGCTTGAAGATACCAACACTGATGTTTTGGGCTCTCTGCAGATTTTTAACCCTAGGCTACGCCAATGGAGGTGCAACACGGTCCAAGTGGGCTGCCGGCCGGAGAGGCAACAACGACGAGGTGGAAGGCTCCGACGAGATCCTTGGCAGTGGTCATAGAGGTGCAAGTGCAACACGGTCCAAGTGGGCTGCCAGTGGGAGCGTCGCTGCAAGCTGCACACCTACGACGAGATTCTAGGCCACGGAAAGTCGCCAATGGAGGTGCAGCACGATCCTAGCGGCCTGACAGGAGGAGCGGGCACAATGGCGACCTGCACGGACCTAACCTGTGCTTCCTATCAATCCTACTGAATGGCCCCTCCACGTCCTCTACCTCCTGTCCATGCCGGGCGGCAGCCACAACCCGGCCAGCATGCAACGGCCCAACAACAGCGAATTGCCTCCTCAATTAACTGTCTAATCGATTTTATCGCCACTTTCTCCGACGTGTCTACCTTTCCTACTTGCCAAAATTAGACAGGAAATTTCTCCAATATATGAAGTCATGTCCTGATTAATATCTCTTCGTTCATCTTCCTTGGCATAAATTTAGGTTCATGAGATAGCATGCAGTGATGCAGGTATCTTCAATACGTAAAGTCATAACCATGAGATAGCATGCAGTGATGCAGGTTTTTGCTGAAGCTCAGATCTCTTCTAGGGAAGCCAACGTCCAGATTCTCTCTGCTAATCAAGCGCGCCTTATATCTTGCATCAGGTTGAAATTTTATACCTCCGGTAAGACGGCCTACCCATCAACTATTTGCTATTTTCCCACGAAATAGCTAGGCATGTAAGTTTTACTTATACAGCAAACTACAGGACGTGCAGACTGAAATTATGGTTTCGATGTTTATGCACAACAAACGTTTGATAAACTGCTTGAAGAAGCTCAATGGAGTTTTTGGTTGCATGTTTGAACCAGGTAAATTATATTAGTTGTAGAAATCACTCTTTATCACCCTGTATCCCTTTCATGTGTGAAGGTGTGTACAAAATATACGGTGGTCATGGAGCTTGAAAGCCGGTACTGATGCCTTCATGTTGATAGACAAATCGGCAAGCATATATAAGTATGAGAACATCAATGTGAAATACGCACGTTCAACAGTACTGATTATTTGCACCATTGATAAGCAATTTATACCGGCGTAGATGATGAATCAAATTCTACAACTCTTTATTAGTTTAACACATCGGACAAGTCTAATTTGGAGATTCATTATGATAGAAAAAATGGGATGATTATTTCCCGTATGGAATCAAAACAAAAATGACACAAAATTTATTAGTTTGGTTCCATGAGAATCGCAGATAAAATCCAAGAAATAGCCAATTTTCTGAATAAATTAGTTATGGAAATTAGTAGTATGACTTGGCAGTCCAACTCTATTAATATATGAAATCATAAATAATAAGAGATGGGAAATAAGAAATGTGGTTTTCATGCAAATTCAATACAAAGTTCATGAGAGGTATCTGGTGACGGAGGACCAATTTGAATATAGCGTGTCTCCGAGTACACCATTTGTGGGTTCGGTTGTGGGAAAACGAAACAGTTGTGATTAAATTAGTCTAGGGGCCTATGTGATAGGTATGACTAATATAATTCAGAACTGACGAAAATGTTATACACTATAAAGAATAAAATATACATGCACTAGGGACGATGGCATTTGACCATTTTTGTATGAGAAAGTAAGGAGGTCGGGAGGAATAGAATAAGGTGCTTATTTCGGTGAAGTTCAGTTTATTGATATAATTCACAACAACAAAAAAAACTTGGTACACCAAGAAAGGTAAATAGTGTATTCTTGGATGAGGAGTGAAATCATAAATCTATGAACAATAATTTTGCCTACCATATAGTAGTTGCGTAGTCGACTAACACTGTAACACTTCACACGAGACTAAGTAACTTGCGCTGAGAACAACATTTATAAATTTCCACTCAACAACACATCAACATCTCAGATTTAATAAAAAATACATGTCGTGGAATATCTAGCCGCGCAAATGCGCGGGTCACCCAGCTAGTTCCAAATTAGTTGATATGGATTTGTCCACATGTGAATGTATCTATACTTGTTTAGTGTCCATATACATTTGTTTCTAGATAAATGTGTGTCAAGTAATTTGGAACAGAGGGAGTAGTTAATACATGCATATTTTCAAATCTGCGCGATTCCAATACGAATACTTTAAAACATGAACAAAGTCTTACATGAGATTCCAAATGGAGTAGCTCAATCCCCTCGCGATCGCCTCCTCTCTGGGCGACGGGAGGGGCCAAACCCTAGCACCCCGCCGCCACCCACCTCCCCCGCCTCCCGCCCTTGCCGTCCTCTGAGGCTGCCACCGGACAAGGTCCACGCTGCGCCGGTGAAGGGGGCGGCGGGGCTCTCCCGCTCGCGGTCCCCGTGTGCAGCTCGAGGCGGCGCCTGTACCGGGAATCCGCATATGTCCCGCCGCGTCCCCTCCCGTCCTAGCGTGCTGCCCGTCCCGCGTGCTTCGCGTTCCATGGGGCTGCGGTTGTGCTCGCGCCGGCCTGCGCTGCGTCCCTGGCCTCCCGGTCGGCGGCGGCGGCGCCGCCCCCCATCGTCGCGGCTCGGCATCTATGCGGCTGCGAGCTCGGCGCAGTGCATACGTGCCTCCGGCGCGGCTGGCCCCGGGCCCGATCTGGGCCCTGGATGGGCTGGGCGGCTGCCTCCGCCTCTGCTCCCATGCGTCCGCCTCATCCCGGCCGTGCCCGCTGCTGCTAGCATGTTCGGGCGACGGCGCGCAGCCTCCCCTCCGTTGAGCTTGGGCCCTCTGCTCCGCCCTGTGGTGTTGCAGCGGTGCTGATGCTGACCCCGCCCTGCTGCGTTCGGGAGGCACTGCAGAGGCGAGAGCCTATGGGCAGCGGCGCCTTCGGGTGTCGTGCTCCTTCCTGGAGGTGCCCTTTGTCGGTGCTCTGGGAGAAATCCCCGATCCTTCCGGATCAGACGATGGCGTCACGTCGGCGTCGCTCTTCCTCCTTGGAGGCATCGCCTTGGAGCCTGACATGCTTTGGGTGTCTTTACCTCTTGCCTTCCCGCTGGACCTTTGGCTCGTATCCTTGCGGGATCGGGCAGGGGCTCGGTGGCTCCGACGGAGCTCCCTGGATATTTTGGGATGGCCTCGGCATGCGTTGCTCTTCGACCACGGGGTCGGCACACCGGTGTCGTCGCCCCAGTCTCGGCTATCCGACGCCCTTCGACTGTTCTTGGTCTCGGCGGCGTAGCGTCTCGGCTACACCGACGGCACACCGGTGTCATCGCACAGACTCGGCTATCCGACGCCCTTCGTCTGTGCCAGTGACGTCCCTCGGTGTGCTCCTGTTGCGGTGCCCACGTCTCTGCTCTTGCTCCCCGGACTTCCTGGGGTGGCCTCGGCATGCGTCGCTCTTCGACCACGGGGTCGGCACTCCGGTGTCGTCACCCCAGTCTCGGCTATCCGACGCCCTTCGACTATGCTTGCTCTCGGCGACGCAGCGTCCTTCGGCTACGGCAACGGCACACCGGTGTCGTCGCACAGACTCGGCTATCCGACGCCTTTCGTCTGTGCCAGTGATGTTCTTTTTGGCTACTTGCTTTCGGAGCTAAGGTTCTCACCGGAGATTCTCCTCTAGCGGCTGGCTCGAGTTCTCGAAGTGTCGGCCTCACGGGGGTTTCGGTGGGCTTCATTATTTGTATTCTGTTCCCTTGTATCCCCCTTTAAATTTCTATCTGTTGTAAGAACATGGCCAGCCAGGCTACTTTCGATGAATATAACAACCGGTGGGGAGTAATCCCCCGCCTTCCTCGAAAAAAAAATTGTTACATGATAAAATATATCATAAATATAAAACTACATCACTAACATTTGCTAACCGAAAGATTCAACCGTGTCATCTTCAGTTACTTAGAACACATCTCGCTAAATAAATTTCACTAACCATGGGTTCAAAAGCTCATCACCCATACCATTTCTCAACTTATTTTTCACTAGATTATTGCAGAAAATACTCTTTCAACATTTGAAATCGCCACTGGTAAGAGCAATACCAATTTGACAAGTAAGTAGACTAAATCATACACTACCAAAAATCTGGCGATCCGTGACGTTTTTGCGGCGACGTTCCGATAACGTCGCGTGTTTTCGTCGCGGTGGGTCGAAAAGTTGATTTTGCTGGCGACGTTTTGCATTGTTTGTTAATGGGCCGCCTACGCGCGACGTTTCGGGCGTTGTACGTCGTGGATACTCGTTGCCGGCCCAGTAGCCCAGTTGGAGGCTAGTTTCGTTCGACGAAACTGGTCTAGGTCACGGTGAAACATCCCGGATTTTCGTCACACGGAACATACTGTCCTGATTGACTAGTTTGTGTTCCCTTTGTGGTAAAAATTAATCAAATCATCGAAAAGTGCGGGCGCAGAAAAATAGAGTGCTCAAATTCTGAAATAAAAAACGTTTGGATGACGCAAATATAGCACATTACATATTAGGAATCAACACAACAGAATTACGAAACATAGAGACATAAACTTCCTTAGATCTGTTCGACTTGCTAAACATAAACTTCAAATTCCGTGTACATAGATGCATGATCGGGAGTTGATAATAATCTACAAATGGATCTAATAAAGATGAAAGGAGGAGGAATTCAGAAACGAATAAGAAGTACGTGAACGGAAATGGAAACCAATATATATCTACCTCAAGGAAGCAGTGCGCTTCGTCGCTGGAGCCATGGCTGCCTGGCTGGTTGGGGGAAAGGAGGAGAAGCGACGACCTGAAGTGAAGAGTACATCGCAAGCCTCTATTTATACACATGCGGCGAGTGGAACGGAGGAGGCGCATGCACTGCGAATGGAGTGGAACTGCCGGCCCACGCACGTTTGACGTATCACGTTCACATCAGATATTTCGCGTCTCACCCGTCGGTTTCCCGCCCAGCGCCACCGCTTCCCGTCTCTGTTTCCCGCGAAACCGGCCCGCTATAAAATGCAGACCTGCTTTGCCATCACTTCACAACTCCTGGTCGCCGTCACCCACACCACCCACGCTGTCGCTATGCCACCCGGAAAACGCGTCAAGGCATGCCCCCTTGGCACCCCATTGGCCCAGGCCGCGCGCCGCCTCTACACCCCATTGGCCCAAGCCACGCCCCGTGCTGATGATGACGGGGAGGTGGTGGAAACGGAGGAGAGAGTGGAGGAGGAGCGTGCCCACTCCCTCATGGCCGCCGAGCAGGCGCTCTTCGAGCAGCTCGGCGCCCTGGCGGTGTCGGCCGAGCAGCAGCAGCTGTTCGCCCAGGTGGAGAACGCGGTAGCCTCCTTAAAAGCCGTCCACCGTGAGACCCGCGAGGAGCTGAACGCTGCAGCAGCTAAACGTAGGGGTGGGCGTTCGGTCTTTTCGGTTAGTTCGGTTCGGTCTTTCCGGTCTTTAACAATTTCGGTCATCCAAAAATGATACCCGTAATAAATTCGGTCTTTTTGGTTTTCTGTTCTTCGGTCTTCGGTCTATTCGGTTCGGTCTTCGGTCATGACCAAATAGACCGAAATATAGGGCGCGAGAAGGGGAATCGGCGCCCGGGACTGGGAAAGTGGGAAGCGATCGACTGGTCTATCATGCACGGGAGAATCTATAGAACGCTGGGCTGAGATACCCAATTGTTGAGCCTAGAGACTAGATGGTATGGTTGGTTTAGTAGTTGGGCATATAGACTAGATGTACACATAAGCTGGGCTGACACACAAATTCGGCTGCTTCCGTACGTAATTCACTCAAAATAAAATAAAATCGGTCTTTCGGTCTATTCGGGTTATCTATAAGTGATACCCGAATTTCTGATATAATTTCGGTCTTTTCTAATTTGCTACCCAAAATTCTAACGGTCTTTTCGGTCTCGGTCATTTCGGTTTTGGTCTCGGTCTTTTCGGTTTCGGTTTTCGGTCTTCGGTTTTTATGCCCACCCCTAGCTGAACGCACAGGCGGCGTCGGCCGCGCAGCAGCTGCTGATCGTCTAGGTGGAGAAGGCGGTAGCCTCCTTGGAAGCCATCCACCATGAGACCCGTGAGGAGCTGAACACGGTGAGGCAGCTTGCCGAGCAGTAGCAGCTGCTGATCGCCCAGGCGTCCAGGGAGTCAGAGCACAGAGCGCGTCGCCGGGAGAGGTATGTGCTATCACGCTTAGCAAGGGGGAACAACGAAGATGAGGCTGGCCCTCGCGACATCTAGTTAGCTTAGTTTAGGTCAAGTTCTAGCCACCTCCCACCGTTTAGATTAAGTTCTAGTTCAAATTTCATATTATTTGTATCAAATTTCAAACAAAATCGTTTGTTTGTTCAAAACGTGTTTATGTAAGGCAGAGAGGACCGCGCAGGGCACCGCCGTCCCTGGTAATTATAGGGCATCTATTGGAGAAGCTCTAAACCTTACAAGTCCGAAAAACAAACTAAACCTTACAAATCCAGGAAATAAACTAAAATAAACTCTATCAAGACGAAATTACAAGTTCATGGGTCTACAGCAAGACAAAATAAACTCCAGGAAGTAGGTCTAGCTCAGAAGACTAGTCTTTTCACTTGCCACAAAAATAGTTCTGTATGACACTACTAGGAAACTAGCTATAGGTGGATCCACATTCTGTGACGCACGTTTTTGGCGGTGCGCCACAGAAGTTTATCAGTGGCGCATCTGCTATGGTGCGCCACAGATATCAGTGGCGCATGAGCTACCTATGCGCCACTGAATATGCCCTTTCTATGGCGCCTGGGCCCAGATGCGCCACAGAAATGTTGTGGGCCCCACCACCAACGTCTGGATTCGATGCTCTGGGGCCTTTTCTGTGGCGCATGTGCCTGGATGCGCCATAGAAATGTTGATTTCTGTGGCACATCCGGACCCATGCGCCACCGAAATAAGGTGGGCCCTGCCCTCAATGATTGGGTGGGTGCACTTTCTGTGGCGCATGGGTCTGGATGCGCCACAGAAATATTGGTTTATATGGCGCATCTAGACCCGTGCGCCACAGAAAGAAACATTTATGTGGCGCATGGGGTTTCATGCGGCATAGAAATAGTTTCCAGATCTACAAAAAGGTGGCAGCCCCTACCTAGCACCCCCATTGTTACCTTCTCCCTCCCCCCACCCAGCTCGTCTTCCTCCTCCCTCCCATCCCATTTTGCCCATATTTTTCTCTATTTCTTGTAGTTAAACCTACTTTGTTTGATAGATAATTGGTGAGGGCTTGGGGAGCCTCCATATATACTCTCCTCCACTCCCAATAGATCTCTCTTTCTCCACTATTTTCTCTCCAACACCACACTCTCTCGCATCGATCACGGTCACGTCTCGGTAACGAATCTACTAGGTGAGTATTGTTGGATGGACATGCATATGCATGTTTTGTGTGTCCGGCGGTGTACATGTATGGATGTTTGTTGTAGGTGAAGCGCTTGTGTCGCACGTGGGCGGTTTGCACGATCAATGGCAAGACGATGTTTATACATGAAGCTTGTGTGGTGTGCATGAATATTTGCATGTTGTTGCTTTTTGTTGTTGCTTGCGCCGGCGTGGTGCATGGATGTTTGCCGAAATGTTGATTCATTTCCATTTAGGCAATTTTTTACACCACCCATATGTCCTACTTTTAGGAGAAGTCATGCCAATTTTTTTCGTGAAACATGCATGTGTGTGTATGTGTGTGTGCATGTTGCAGTTCTAATTAACGTACTCTTGTTTTTCGGTTCTGCTCTATGTATACCGCGTAGGCAACCATGGTCGTCATGATGCGCTCCGGTCGAATCGGTAGATACAAAGAAGAAGCGAAGGCGGAAATGATTCGGTGCAACAGGCGCCAGATAAGATGTCTGTGTCAAAAATGCAAACTCGTGAGCTGGATCGACCCTGATTCCGGACAGTTGAAGGATCACCTTCTCAAGCGCGATTTCATGCTAGGCTTCAACCAGGCGCCGACAGCAAACGGTGCGCATGAAGACGAGGGCGGGCGAGAAGACGAAGAGTCTCCCGGACATGGTTATCAGGACGAAGGAGATGTCGGCGGACAAGATCTCATCATAACGAAGGAGATGTCGGTGGACAAGATCATCATGACGAAGGAGATGCCGGTGGACACGGTCATGATGAAGGAGTAGATGGTGGTGGAGAAGACGCGAACACGCAGAACCCGCTAATGTCAGCCTTGCGGGATGCTCATGTTCAAGAACTGCTCCTCAAGGAGACGAGCAATGCCAGAGCTGCAGCCAGAGAGAAAGCCAAGCTGGCGCAAATCGAGATAGACGGGAAAACTCCATTGTATCCTGGGTGCCAGCCCCAGGATACGCGCTTGCAGGTAACGCTTGATGCTCTGGAGATGAAGGCGGAAAACAAATGGACTGACGTGAGCTTCACGAAGAACATGCAATTCATGCACGATCGTCTTCCGGCGGGGAACACATTGCCAATTAGTATCGAGGAGGCCAAGAAAGTCGTGTGCCCTCTTGACCTGTCGCATGTTAAATACCACGCCTGCATCAATGATTGCGCAATTTATCGGGGCGAGTACAAGGACAGAACCACATGTCCGGTGTGCGGCCACGGACGGTACAAGAGTACTGGGAACAAGAAAGTTCCTCGAAAAGTGGTATGGTACTTTCCTATCACTCCCCGTCTGCAGCGGTACTTCGTGGACCCTAAGGAAGCAAAGCTCATGCAATGGCACACGGAAAGGGAGAAGCCCGAAGAAGATCCGGAGAAGGGCAGGATCCTGACACACCCTTCAGACGCTAGCCAGTGGGAAGCATTGGACAGCGCCTTCGAAAATTTCGAGGGCGACGCAAGGAACGTCAGGCTAGGTATGAGCACCGATGGACTCAATCCGTTCGGCAACCAGAGTAGCACGCATAGCACCTGGCCCGTGTTTGTATGGCCTTACAACCTTCCCCCGTGGCTGTGCAAGAAGCAAAGGTACATACACAGGAGTATTCTCATTCGGGGGCCGAAACAACGAGGTGTCGACATACATCTGTATCTCGCGCTATTGAAAGAAGAGTTAGCCACGTTGTGGGAGACGCCAGCCCATACGTGGGATGCCTACACTGGAGATTATTTCGACATGAGAGCCACGTTCCTCACGACGGTGCAGGACTATCCTGGTTGCTCATATGTATCGGCCTAGGTAGGCCACGGATTCTGCGCATGTGTCCAGGTGCATGGATGAGACCCCGCATCTCCAGCTACCAAGGGGTCCCGGGTCTTCGAAAACCGTGTTCCCATGGGCTCAAAGGTGGCTTCGCATGGATCACCCGTGGAGGAAACATGGTGACCTGTTCAATGGTAAGGACGAGCTCGAAAGAGCCCCACGCCCGAGGAGCGGCACAAAAATCGATGAGCTTTTGAAAAATTGGGAGGAGTGCCCTGCGCCAGGAAAGAAGCGACCGAGGGTAGATCCGCGGCTGGATGTATGGAAAGCGAGGTCTGTTTTCCACGACTTGGAGTACTGGAAGGTCCTCCACATGCCCCATAGCCTCAATGTAATGCACATTACGAAGAATGTTACCGAGAGTCTGCTTGGCACTCTTTCCAACATGTCGGAAAAGACCAAGGATGGGATGAGAGCAAGATACGATCTAAAATTGCTTGGCATCAGGACAGGCCCCCAATAGTGATGACGACGATGATGATGATCAGACGGAAAGGACTCAAGGTCGCTGAAAAAGGGTAAAGAAGAACGCGGTGGTGCTTCCCGCTACCTGCTTCACTATGAGCCTGGAGGAGCTCCAGCAGTTTTACAGGTGCCTCATAGGAGTCAAATTTCCTCACGGTTACGCGGGGAAGATAAGCAGATATCTGGATACAACGAAGAAGAGGTTCAGCGGGATTTAGTCTCACGATTGTCACGTGTTGATGACGCAGATACTTCCCGTTGCGATCCGAGGGATAATGGACGAGCACGTTCGTGATACGCTGCTTGCCCTTTGCATCTTTTTCGACGTCATCAATAGGAAGTCAATCGGCGTGAGGCAGCTGGACAGGCTACAGGAAGAGATCGTGCTGATACTATGCGAGCTCGAGATTTACTTCCTGCCCGGATTCTTTGATATCTGCGTGCATCTCCTTCTCCATGTCATTGATGACATCAGGCAGCTCGGGCCGATGTTCCTGCACTACATGATGCCGTTCGAAAGGCCGAACGGTGTCATGAAAGGATACATTCGCAACAGGGCCCGTCCATACTCAAGCATGGCCAAGGGCTTTCTAACCTACGAGTGCATCTCCTTCTGCCAGAATTATCTAAGCACCGAGAACTAGGATGTTGGTCTGCCCACCAGGAAGCACCATGATACGTCCAAAACGTATCTACTTTTCCGAACACTTTTGCTCTTGTTTTTCCTCTAACTTGTGTGATTTGAATGCAACTAACACGGACTAACGCTGTTTTCAGCAGAATTGCCCTGGTGTCTTGTTTTTGTGCAGAAAGTCAAAGTTTCTAGAAAATTCCAGAAAATTTACAGAAATTCTATTTTTCCAAAAGACCCATGGAGCCAAAAGATGAAGTGAAGAGGAGGCACGGGGGCCCCACACGCACCCTCGGCGTGGTAGAGGTGGGCCGCGCCGAGGCCTGGTGAGGGCGCCTCGCGTGGCCCCTGACGCTCCCCTTTGGACTAATTATTGCCTCTGACCTAAAAACATCGGGGGGATCGACGCTTTTTCCAGAAAACCTCCAGAGCTCTGCCGCCATCGAAAACCCTAGTTCGGGGATCAGAAACTCCGTTCTGGCACCCTGCCGGGACGGGGAATTGGAGGAGATCATCGCCATCATCATCACCGCCGCCTCTCCATCGACCATCCATGACTCCCCCATCCATGTGTGAGTAATTCCCCGCTGTAGGCTGAGGGGATGGTAGGGATTGGATGAGATCATTCATGTAATAGTTGTGAGATTGTTAGGGCATGGTGCCTAGTATCCATGTAGTACTTTATGTCATTGTTGCAACTTGTTATGCTTAATGCTTGTCACTTAGGGCCCGAGTGCCATGATCTCAGATCTGAACATGTTATTGAATCATGAGAATAATTATTGTTTTGGATCATATCTATAAGTTGTATACACACGTCACTGTCCGGAACCCGAGGCCCCAAAGTGACAGAAATTGGGATAACCGGAGGGGATGGTTGCGACGTGAGGATCACATGTGTTCACGGAGTGTTAATGCTTTGCTCCGGTGCTTTATTAAAAGGAGCACCTTAATTACCAGTAGTTTCCCTTGAGGCCCCGCTGCAAACGGGCTGGTAGGACAAAAGATGTTGTGCAAGTTTCTCATTGCGAGCACGTACGACTAAATACGGAACACATGCTATGATTGATTATTACTTGGATACCTTATTATTTATCTGCAATTGCCCTATGTATGACTATTTCATGAATTATCTTATCCATGCAACGCCCGTTCATCCATCCCTATGCCTACAGTATTTTAATCCTGCTGTCTACTGCAATTATTACTGCTGTCTTTATTTTACTGCTGCTATTATTTCACTACTGCTACTGTCATAAAACTGTTGCTACTGATAAACTGTGTCGAGCAAGTCTACTTCCAGGTGCAGCTGAACTGACAAATCATCTGTCAAGGCTTATAAATATTCTTTGGCTCCCCTTGTGTCGAATCAATAAATTTGGGTTTTACTTCCCTCGAAGACTGTTGCGATCCCCTATACTTGTGGGTCATCAAGACTATTTTCTGGCGCCGTTGCCGGGGAGCATAGCTCTATTTATAAGCTCACCAGGGAGTCATACTGTTCGCTGCAATTCATTCATCATGGGTAAACCTCGTGATGATAAGGTTCGCATATTGCCATCCACTACAAGGAGAGGTACAACTCTGAACACTTCTGCTGCTCTTGATTCACCGTCTGTTATAAGTCAACTTGTCACACCACCACATGCACATGCTTCACGTGCTGCTACTTCTGCTGAATCTGAGAATGTTTCTGATGAATTTGATGATGCTTCTACTGTGCTTGATGAAAGAGGTTCACTAGGTCCTTTTCTAGATGCTACAATTGCTAAATCTAAACAACTTGAAAATACTGAAACACCTAATGAAACTCCTGTTACACCTGCTTATTCACCTGAAACGAGAGAAACTACTAGTGATGATCTTGAGGAAACTTATGTTGAACTTGATGATGACTTTATTGATGAATGCATGAATTGTGATACCTCTAAAGATGTTAATGCTATTAAAAATCTTCTTCAAAGACGTGCTGTCAACTATAAACTTTCTCCTGATGCTAAATTTGCTACATCTCCCATAAATATAAAAGATAAAGATTATGATTTCTCTGTGGACTTGTCTTTTATAACTATTGCTGAGAAAGAACCTTTTCGAGGAACTGAAAATGAAAGTGCTGTAGAACATATGAACACTCTCTCTACTCTGAGTAGTTTGTTTTCTGATGATATTAAGAAACGCAGTTACTTTGTTACTAAAATTTTCCCTTTCTCATTGAAAGATGAAGCTAAAACTTGGTTTAATGATTTATCTCCTGGATCTATTGAGAGCCCGATGGGTTTAGTCAATGCTTTCTTTCAGAAATATTTTCCTGCTAGTGCTCAACATGCTGCTTTACAGAAAATCTTTAACTTTAAGCAAAATGAGGAGAGAAAATGCCTGAATCTTGGGCAAGGTTTTGTTCTTTACTTAGAGCTCGGCCTGGACATCAACTAGCTAAAAATGAACTTCTTGATATATTTTATAATGGACTAACTGTTGAATCTAGGACATACCTGGATAGTTGTGCTGGTTGTGTTTTCAGGAAAAGAACTCCAGATGAAGCCGAGGAATTATTGGCTAAGATAAGCCAAAATCATGATGATTGGACCCTGCCTGAACCAACTCCGGTACCTACGCCGAGGAAAAGAGGAATTGAATTGAATGATGAAGAAATGAGAGAAGCCAAGAAATCTCTTAAGGAGAAAGGTATTAAATCTGAAGATGTGAAAAATCTTCCACCTATAGAAGAATTGTGTAAGCCAATTCCTCACTCATCTACAGTTGAGGTACACTCTCTCCAACGCTTTGATGATAGAGATATCCCTTATTCTAAACCTCCTGATCAATGCTTAGATGAGTTTGATAATTTCATTGTTAAGCAAAACAATTTCAATTGGAGAATAGAAAATAGCTTCATAAAGAATTCTCATGTCATTAATCATTTGCATGATGTTTTGGAAAGAACTTCTAATGATGTTAAAATACTCATTAAACATTTTCATATGGTTCAAACTCAAATTGAGCAATTGACTAAAGTGCAAAAAGATTTGCTAGGTAATGCTTCTAGAGAAAATGATAAACATGCTTTTGGTATAGCAACTAGAGGTGGTGCTTCCACTCAGGATCCTTTGTATCCTGAGGGACATCCTAAAAGAATTGAGCAAGATTCTCAACTAGTTAATGAAACTACTACTCCTTCTAAGAAAAAGAAGAAGAAGAAACATAAACATGTTGAGGAATCTCCTGAACCTATTAAAGACAATGAGCATGTTAATAATCCAAATAGTATATCTATCTCTGATGCTGAAACTGAGAGTGGTAATGAACATGCTAATGATAAAGATAAGAATGATGCTTCTGATAAAGAGGAAAGTGAAGAGGAACCTGAAAAGCATTCTAAAAACAAAAAGTACACTAAAGAAGATTTTCTTGCTAAGAAACATGGTAATGAAAGAGAACCTTGGGTGCAAAAACAAATGCCTTTTCCTACTAAGAAACAAATCTAAGGAAGAAGAACATTATAACAAATTTTGTGAATGGATGAAACCTTTGTTTTTGCAAATTCCTTTGACTGATGCTATTAAGTTACCTCCCTATTCAAAGTACATGAAAGATATTGTCTCTAACAAGAGAAAGATTCCTAATGAAGAGATTTCTACCATGCTTGCTAATTATTCTTTCAATGGTAAGGTTCCAAAGAAGCTTGGAGATCCAGGTATACCAACTATTCCTTGCTCAATCAAAAATAACTATGTTAGAACTGCCTTATGTGATTTAGGTGCAGGGGTGAGTGTTATGCCTTTTTCTCTTTACAAGAGACTTTACTTGGAAAAATTGATACCAACTGATATATCTTTGCAAATGGCTGATAAATCTACTGCTGTTCCTGTTGGTATATGTGAAGATGTTCCTGTTCAAGTGGCTAATAATTGCTTGATATTAACTGATTTTGTTGTGCTTGAAATGCCTGAAGATGATAATATGTCTATTATTCTTGGAAGACCTTTTCTTAACACTGCAGGGGCTGTTATTGATTGCAACAAAGGAAAAGTAACTTTCCATGTTAATGACAAAGAGCATACTGTTTATTTTCCCAAGAAGCTGGACAAGATATTTGGAGTTAATACAATTACCAAATTAAAAGTATCAAAGTGGGAAGTATTGATTGCCCTATATATGAACCTCATGAAGAACTTCAATTATTATGATTGGATCTATAGCTATACATTTAAGGTAACATGATTGTTCAATGTGGTTTAATTCTTTTATGTCATATAAAATGTATTTGGTGGCAAGACTTGATCAACCTTGTTAACAAATATGTTTTACATGCATAAAATTGCTAAACAACATTTTCTTCTCTCTTTGTTTTACCTACTGTTTTGCTACTGTAATTTGCAAAGTTAAGTAATGTTTAGTCTTTACATAAATTCATTTTTCTAGTTTTCATTGTTTAAAACACCCAGAAAATGTCAGAAATAAAAGTTTTCAAAAAATTCTGAAAAAATTCTACAAGTCCTAGTTTTTAAAGTGGAACGTGGGAGTACCAGAGGATGACCAGGGGGACCCACCAGGCCACCACACGCCCCACGGCGCGGAGGGCAGGCCGCGCCCTGCCCTGGTGTGGGGTCCACCTGGCCCTCCACTCACTCATCTCCTCCCACTCCTTTCTCTCTCCCGACCATACACACCACCATTGCTCAAACTCGTGTTCTTGCTGCTCTTGCTCGCGATTTTTCGATCTACTTGCTCAGCCCATCTTTGCTGCTGAAATTTGGATCAATTGCTCTCCGGTATGTGACTCCTCCGATTATCCAAATAGAATTTTGTTTAGTTGTATATCTTTAGCATTTTGGTACTGTAGGTGACATGTTATAGAGCTTGCATGCTTGTTCTTGTTTAGATTAACTAGTTTTGATGCATGTTTAGTCCTCTAGCAAGTCTCCCTAGTGTTTCCCTTGAATTAATCACTCCAAAATCATTTTTTATGAGGTTTGTTTAAAATTTCAGAAAAGAAGATGGATAAACACACTTATGGAGAAATCTTTGAGAGGCAAACACCATCCTCCTCAAGGGAAACAAGTTCCTCAAGATCAAGAGGTGCACCTAGGCCATCATACAATGAGGATCTTTTGGCACCAAGAATTGGTGAAGAGGAAGATGATGGTGTTGCACATCCATCTATTTTTCCATGCTTTAACTTTATGAGAGATGCAGGGATTTATGATGACTTCATGAGATTAATTGACAATGTTGGCTTGATGGAATTCATGCAGGATGAGAGGCCACAATATGCTAGACTCACTAAGATTTTTGTTGAAAGCTTTAAGTTTAATAACTCTACTTTTAACCCCACTGTTGAGTTTAAGATTTATGATCGTGCATGCAACATGGACTTGAAAAGATTTTATAGGGTCATAGGTGTTGCTCCATCTGGGACAGCGAGGAAGATCAAGGCACAGCCGCACGAGTTGTTGGATCTTTACCATGAGCTGAGCTATGATGATCACCGTACAGTGCAGCGTGGTAAGATAAGGAACATTCAATTTCCAGCCATCAGGTACTTCACATATTATCTTGCCACAAGTGTGCTTGCTAGAGAGAACACTAGTAATATTTCTAACTACCATCTAGCTTTTCTTGCTACTGCACTTAAAAATGATAAAACCTACAACCTTGGTGCCTTGATTGCTCGCCGCCTTGCCGCCAAAGGTCCCATCTTTGGAGGCATTATTGCTGCACGTGTTTTAGCTGACCTTGGTTATTCTGTTGATCCCGCTGATGAATTATTGGTTCCGGAAAGACTAGATCTTGCTGCCATGAAAGTTCATGATTTTGTTACTACTAGTTCATACAATGGATATTTGATGTATAGAGTTGTTTTTGCTAATGGACCTGAGCGGGAGGTCCGGCTTCCACAGCCTAGTTTGTTCAGTATTTTCAGGAGTCCTCTGTCATATTCGAGGGAGGATTTGGACAACTACCTCGGTGCACCGGATTTCCATTTACAGCACTACCCTAAGCACCGACAGGAGACCTTCGTGGCTCCCGCTGAGGATTATACCGTGTACCGCGGTGGTGCATCCTCGAGCTCGTACCAGGACAAGGAACCCTCCTCGTCATACACTGAGGGCGCGCCTAGCTGGCGGCCATGGGGTTAATTGGTCTCCTACTTAGGCCAAAAGCCTAAGCTTGGGGGGAGGTATGCCGACCCACGACAGCTCGCTCATTTTATCATATTCATATCATGTCGGTACTTTGTATATCCATGCTTTAGTTTGTTTATTTTCTTTTTCGTTTTTGTTTCTTGTATCCGTTTTATTTTCGCAAAACATCAAAAGACCAAAAATATTTCCTTTATTTCTCTTTCTTTTGAATTTGTAGCTCTAGTTTACTTTATTTTTCATTTCGGTTCATTATTCAAAAAAATCCAAAAAGATTTTGCTTTATTTGCTTGTTTCTTTCCATGCTTGCTTTAAATCGAAAATCCAAAAATATTTGTTGTTCTTCTTCTGTTTTGTATAGTCGTTTCAGAGTTCGAAAATTCCTGTGACTCCACTTGGGCTTGGTTATCATTTCACATCATTCAAGCCACACAAGTGAAAAGCAATAATGATGATTTACGACAATCCGAATGTGGTGAAAGGCTGGGATGAACTCTATTTGTTTTTTATTTTTGTAAATATACCTACTCATGTGAACGTGCTTAGCTATCATGGTAGTGGTTATGTTATTTAATGATTACTTAGTAGTTCATGTCTTCTTATGATCAGTACCAATTTACTAATATTGAATAACATGTCATATAGATATTTACATGCATTGTTCTATTCGTAAAACGGTATGGCAGGGTGGTATCCTCCTCTGAATAATTTATTTTAATCGACTTGGCACTTGCTTACACATGTTTATGACTGAGAAATAAAAGTCAATTAAGCCTTGATGATCTATTTTGCCTCAAAGTTTTAGTATCATTTTATGCCTCTGTTAATTGCATTTGGTCGCAAGTATGATTATGATAGTTATTGCTTCTTGGTTGTCGCTTCCCAGTCTATTACTAGCCTTCACTTGTACTGAGCGGGAATGCTGCTCGTGCATCCAAAATCCTTAAAACCAAGTTATCCCAAAGAGTCCACCATAAATTCCTATGCATGGTATTTCGAACCATTCCAAGTAAATTTTCATGTGCTATCTTTAAAACCTTCAAAATATTTCCCTTTTTGTGTCAATGTTTACCAGCTCATGAGGAAGTAGTGGGTTATTCTTTATTCAACTTGTCAAACAGACTTTACCACCAGACTAGCGGCATATACATCTGCTTATCTATTAATTTTGCAAAAAGAGCTGGCAACGGGGTGCCCAGTCCCAATTAATTACAACTTTAACCGCTTAATTCTCTTCACATTTTTGCCCTGATTTATCAGTAAGCAATGACAAACAGTGAAATACCTGCATGTGTAAACAAAAGAGAAAGAGGGATGATCTGCCTTGCTGGTAGAAATAACGTCCTTCATGGGAGCCGCTCTTAAAAGTCTGTTTGATAGGGGGAATATTGTTTTCATCCGCTTCTGTTTTAAAATAAAAAGCTCTAGCACATGTTAATCCCTGCTTCCCTCTGCGAAGGGCCAATCTTTTATTTTAATGTTGAGTCATCATCCTTTTTTTGAGCACTTCCTCAAGAGCATAACTGCCATTCTTAGTGTAATGTGCTTGTCCTAGAATGCGGTTATCTGCGGTATAACTATGATGCTTTTACCTTTGATATCTCTATATCCAGTCTTCACTTGAACTTCAGAGGTGCCTTGGCATTTATGTTTTGCCCTTCAAATAAAGGCAAGCGAGATACCATTTTGTCATATCTTATTACGAACATTGCAACTCATGTGGATAGATGTATGTTATGTTATTTATTCTTTGTATTTTGGTATCTTTTCATGATTTGCAAAACTACTAGGTGTCATTATTTGCACGGTTCCTATTATGAATTGCCTAAGATTTTGATCATATAGTAGGTATGTATACATCATATGAAGCAAATGTGTTCGTAAAAGTTTCTTTTATCGGATTCAGTTGTTAACTGAAATTGCTTGAGGGCAAGCAATAAGCTTAGCTTGGGGGGAGTTGATACGTCCAAAACGTATCTACTTTTCCGAACACTTTTGCTGTTGTTTTTCCTCTAACTTGTGTGATTTGAATGCAACTAACACGGACTAACGCTGTTTTCAGCAGAATTGCCCTGGTGTCTTGTTTTTGTGCAGAAAGTCAAAGTTTCTGGAAAATTCCAGAAAAATTACAGAAATTCTATTTTTCCAAAAGACCCATGGAGCCAGAAGATGAAGTGAAGAGGGGGCACGGGGACCCCACACGCACCCTCAGCGCGGTAGAGGTGGGGCCACGCGAGGCGTGAAGTGAAGAGGGGGCACGGGGACCCCACACGCACCCTCGGCGCGGTAGAGGTGGGGCCGCGCCGAGGCCTGGTGAGGTCGCCTCGCGTGGCCCCTGACGCTCCCCTTTGGACTACTTATTGCCTCTGACCTAAAAAACATGGGACAATTTTGTTTTTGCCACACTTGTTTTTGCCCATTTTGCTTTTGCCACTCTAAATTTTGACATTTTGCTTTTGCCACGCTTAACAGGCAAAACTGCCACCCAAACTGGTTTTTGCCGTTTTTGCTTTTGCCACTCTCTACATGCAAAAGTGTGGCAAAAGCAAAATGTCAAAAATTAGAGTGGCAAAAGCAAAAAGGGCAAAAACAAGTGTGGCAAAAACAAAATTTTCCCAAAAAACATCGGGGAGATCGACGCTTTTTCCAGAAAACCTCCAGAGCTCTGCCGCCATCGAAAACCCTAGTTCAGGGATTAGAAACTCCGTTCTGACACCCTGCCAGGACGGGGAATTGGAGGAGATCATTGCCATCATCATCACCGCTGCCTCTCCATCGACCATCCATGACTCCCCCATCCATGTGTGAGTAATTCCCCGCTGTAGGCTGAAGGGGATGGTAGGGATTGGATGAGATCGTTCATGTAATAGGTGCAAGATTGTTAGGGCATGATGCCTAGTATCCATTGTTAGTACTTTATGTCATTGTTGCAACTTGTTATGCTTAATGCTTGACACTAGGGCCCGATTGCCATGATTTCAGATCTGAGCATGTTATTGTATCATGAGAATAATTATCGTTTTGGATCATATCTATAAGTTGTATACACACGTCACTGTCCGGAACCCGAGGCCCCAAAGTGACAGAAATTGGGATAACCAGAGGGGATGGTTGTGACTTGAGGATCACATGTGTTCACGGAGTGTTAATGCTTTGCTCCGGTGCTTTATTCAAAGGGGCACCTTAATTATCAGTAGTTTCCCATGAGGCCCCGCTGCAAACGGGCTGGTAGGACAAAAGATGTTGTGCAAGTTTCTCATTCCGAGCACGTACGACTAAATACGGAACACATGCCTATGATTGATTATTATTTGGATGCTTTATTATTATTTACCTGCAATTGCCCTACGTATGACTATTTCATGAATTATCTTATCCATGCAACACCGTTCATCCATCCCTATGCCTACAGTATTTTTAATCCTGCTGTCTACTTCAATTATTATTGCTGCCTTTATTTTGCTGCTGCTATTATTTCACTACTGCCACTGTCATAAAACTGTTGCTACTGATAAACTATGTCGAGCATGTCTACTTCCATGTGTAGCTGATCGGACAATTCATCTGTCAAGGCTTATAAATATTCTTTGGCTCCCCTTGTGTCGAATCAATAAATTTGGGTTTTACTTCCCTCGAAGACTGTTGCGATCCCCTATACTTGTGGGTCATCACACCATGACAGGTTCGATGGATTTTGTCACTGCGAGGGCTACCGCTCACTCTTTGTCGGCGTTCATGGTCGAAAAGACGACTTCGACAGGGCTCACTGGGTCACGCTGCAGCACTTAAAATTGATCGAACCTTGGGTGGAAGAGCACAAATGTTTAATCGAGCAGAATTACATCGACCTGGGCCAGCCAAGGAAGAAGGGAGATGTAACCAAAGAGCACAACTCCAGCTTGCACGCGTTGGTTCAAGAAAAGGCAACTTTTTCAAGCAGAGAGCATAACGCCATCTACGGAAGATGAAAAACTCATATTCTCCTTATCAGAGGGCCCCGGGCACAACTTAAGGACCTATCAGTCGTACGACATCAGCGGTTTTAGATTCTGCATCGAGGAAAAGGACAGGAATAGCGAATATCAAAACTCAGGAGTAACTATGCTATCCTACGGCGATGATGAGGCTACTGTCAAGGAAAGATTATTCGGAAGGATCAAGGAGATATGGGAGGTCAACTACTGTGGAGAGTCGTTGCCAATGTTCCGTGTGAGATGGGCCAAGGACGTCGTCAAAGAAGGCCGGTATTTCACCACCATGGTAATACCCGATGCCAAATCGAAGAACGCCTCCGCGAAAAATGAGCCATGGGTACTCGCTAGCCAAGTTGAGCAATGCTTCTTCATTACCGACCTGTCAAAGCCTAGCCTTGTTGTCATGAGGAGGGGCAAGAGGAGCATCATCGAAATGGAAGGAGACGCCAACGAGGAAGACTTGGACAAGAACGGCAATCCGAAGATCAAGGAGGAATTCGACAAGTACTTCGACATACCGACTACTAGTAAACAAAGAAGGAAGACCTCCCTACCTACTAAAGGTTGTCCGTTCACGCGAAGAAATCTCAAGGTGCCTGGCCTAAAGTATTCAACCGCGAAGAAGGGAAAGAAGAGAAGCTAGCTCGGAACCGACCGAGACGAAGAAGACGTTTTTTGTGTATTAATTTGTGCGTGTGTGAGAGACAAGCATATATATGTATATCATGAATAAAATAATGGTCTACTAACAAATGTGTGTATATTCTTTTCTTTAAGATGTGTGTCTGTTAGTTCTTTAAATATAACTAAAAACATTTTTTTAAAGAATAACAAATGTATGTAGTGTTCTTTCTTTGAATTTAACCAAAAATATTTTTTTTAATGTGAGACAGCCAGGATTCGAACCTGGCTGCCCCAAGTTTCAGGTTGGAAACCATTGGGCTATGTTGCTGTTGTTGTCATGAAACAACATCACTGCTTTTTAAAATTTCAGGCCACCCAATTCTGTGGCGCATCCTTCCAGCGGATGCACCACAAAATCTCACATTTCTGTGGCGCACCCTGCCAGCGTGTGCCACAGAATCTCAGAATTCTGTGGTGCATCCCAGCACGGACGCGCCACAGAAATTGTTTCCCCACACTTACATGTGGGCCCGCCCCCATACCGTGGCCTCACTCGTTCGAAAAGCACCAAGTCCAAAACTCGACGCGCGCGCCGACCGTTCTCCCCCAACTCGCCACTGGCGACCCAGGACCTCCATCGCCACCTCGACGCGCCCAGGGCCACCCGCACCGTCCGCCGCCCGCCCTGCTGCCCGTCCAGACGCGCCCGGCACCCGCCCCGGACGGCCTCGCGGCTCCGCCACCTTGATGCGCCCTGCGTCCGCGTGCCCCGGCCGGCCTCGTGGCCCCGCTGCCCTCCTCAGCGCCAACCCGGCTAGGCCTGCACAGGTCTCCCTCCTCCCTCCTCCCTCCCTGCCGGCCGTCTTCCTCCTCCTCCCTCCTCTCCATTCTACTATGCACTCTAGGTGCTTGTGGAAATGCCCAAACCAAAATTCTAGGTTCAAATTTGGTTCTAGTTAGTGTAATTTAGTTCAAATTAGTGTAGGTTAGTTTGGTTACTTTAGTTTACTGTTTCAGGTTAGCTTACTTTACTGTTTTTAGTGAATTTGAAAAAGTCCAGAACTGTTTTTATGGTTTAAAACCTAGAAATTTGAGTTGGAAAGATTTTTTTTTCATATCTAGGTTACATATGACCATAAGCACGTGTGGGCTTTTTCTCAAATTTTTTAGAAGCAAATTAATTTATTCACGAGTTTTGACTTTTTTATTTACTATGGAGTTTTTTATGTAATATGACTTGTATGACTCGGATCGTTTTCTTGTTTCTGCTTCAAGTTCATGATCCTTTTCTTTTTTTTGGTTGTACAGGTGCAGAGGTTCTTGTGTGTACTAGGCAAGAAGACGCCCTTTGGTGAGCTATTAGTTAACCATATCGTGTGGTGTATACCACGACCATGTGTTCTGTGCTATACCACGACCATCGTGTCGTGGTTGTTTGTGCTCCGACCATCGTGTCGTGTATGTGGATGTTGCCGGCCGGCGATGCCGGCAACATGATTTGTGAAATATTTGCAGATACCCCGAGAGACCCTTGAGATTGCCGGAACGCGATTAACTTCCGTTCCGGCAAATTCAGGTACTCCATATGTCCCTTTTTTAGCAAAGGTCATGCCGAAATTTTTCGTGAATTTTAGCATGACTTTGCTAAAAATAGGACATATGGGGTATTGCGACTAATCCATGGCCAGGGGTATCTTAGTACTTGATTAAGTGATTTTTTTCTTATATTTGTTGTACTAACTTTTTGCCTCTTTTTAATGCAGTGCAAACATGTCGGAGCCCGACCCTTCTAAGCACATGCGCGTCGAAGAAGAAGCTAGAGACGCCAACAAGTTGTTCTGGGCTCTGTCCCAGGAGTTGGAGGAGGTGGAGGCTGCCGGAGCTGCTAGTGGTGGCGACCGTGGCGACGATGAAGCCGAAACCACCGATGGAGCTGCTAGTCGCGGCCATGAGGATGACGCCACCACCACCGATGGTGGCGACCACATGGATGGTGGTGGGGGCAGCAACCCGACCGCTCAGAAGCAAAAGAAGCAAAGGAAGGATCGGACACCGCAAGCGCTCGGCAACGTCACAGACGTTTTCACTGAGGTCACGCCAAGTGACCTACCAGTGGAGCCTAAGGAGCTTGCCAAAGGGTACGTCATGCAACTAGGGTGCATCGTCTGGGAAAGCATGTCGATCAACACGAAGGACCTCAGAAGCAAGGCCAATGAGCCTTTGGTCGAAAACGTCCTCAAGAAGCTTCACCAACGATACACGTTTCCGGAGCCGTTCAACAAAAAGGTGGATAGTTTAGCCATCACGAAGATGAGCACCACCTTTAGCAGCTGGAAATCCCGGGTGAAGAAGAAGATTGATAAGGGTGACAGCTGGGAGAAGATAAGTGCCAAAGAGCCGATGCTCGACCAAGAAGAGTTCGAGGCATTCAAGTTGTCCTTGAAATCTGAGGAGGCTAAAAAATGGACCAAGTGGGGAAGGAAATGCGGGACCTGAACATAGGTAACCACCATTTGGGAAGCGGCGATTACCGAGAAAAACAACCCATTTGGGACCAGGAGGATGCCGAGGTTGCACGTCTGGGAAAAGAGAACCCGTGGCACAAAATCACGGACGAGCAGGTGAGGAACTTTGTCCGCTCCCGCTACTATCTGAACAAGGCGACGGGGGAATTCGTTACCGACGATGACGATGTGAGGGCATTCGAGAAAGTGCTGGTAAGGAATTTAATTACCGCGGATATCTCAAAATCCATTGCGTTGATCTAATTAGATAACGAAGCCATATTTCTAAATGGGTTCACCTTAATTTCCTTTCTCTGCAGCAGGACGAGTTGAAGGCTGACGCTGAGGCCGGCCCGCCGTCCCAGGGGTCAATGGAGCCGTGGGACATGACTTTCAACAGGGCGATGAACGTTTACAAGAATAGGGACAAGTCGGCGCCGCCGACGTCAGCTGGCCGTGTGTCCGGCTTTGGTACGAGCATGAAGTTCCTCCAGTACTACAACATGGACACTGAGACGAGAAAGGAGAGGAGGAAGTTGACTAGGGATAAAGCCGAGGTTGTGGAGCTAAGGAAGAAGGTGGAGTCACTACAGCAGGAGAAAGTGGACTCCAACACGGTGGACAAGTTAGTGGAGGAGAAGCTCCGGGCGATCTTACCCCCTGGGTTAGTGGAGGGGTTAGCTGCCTGGAATGTGGGAGGTTGACAGGGGCCGATACAAGTGCCCAGCTTCGCCGTCAGCAACTCCACCAATAACGTGTCGCCGGACCTGGTGACCCCGCTGCCCAACACCGCGGCGCAGTCGCCACTCCCTTTGGTCCCACCGGCGCCCCTACTACGGAAGATACCGAGGCGCTGCCGGTGGCGGCGGTGAATGATAATGCACACGAGCGGATGGAGAATGATAGGCCGACCTCTGGCACCGGCCCCCTTGTCTCGTCATTAGCCGAGCTCAACGTCATCACCAAGGTAACTAATTAGTTAGTCCGCGGCATCTTCTATAACTATGCCTTTGATGACTGCCATCTCATGATGCCCAACATGTGTTGACTCCCAGGACATGCCTTGCATACTCCTGCATAGCGTGGGGGCCGGCGGCGAGTTGAAGGAAGTCGCAGAGGGCATCATTGTACAACCAATGACCCGCGAAATGCACAACACTAGAATGAGCGTGATGAAAGTCAGGTTGACTACGATAGTGCCTGAGTTTCGTGACATTGACCCCCCCATGCAACCTCCGGGAGACGAGGACCACATGGTCCTTGGAAGATGCCTCAAGTGGATCATGGAATGGCCGAAGACCCAGATTCGTCTTGGGGGGGTCTTCAGGTGGTCAGGCGCAGCACCGGCGCCACCTCGATCTTCCAGCCCCCGATTGTTCGGCCCTCGAAGCCGACACAAAAAACTTTTGGGAAGGAACCGGCACCACAAGCAGCCGTCGCCACCACCCGGAAGGAACCGCCGGTCGTCGCCACCACTAGCCGCCACCAAAAACAGTTGGGAGCGTCTATACCGCAACTGTCGAAAGACAAAGCCGTTGCACCTCAAGTTGGCGGCAACGACGATAATGATGAGGATGATGTCGTCGTCGATGACTTCCTCAACACTAGCGCCAGCAAAGATTTTTACATGGCTCCTGTACATGTGGATGACGAACCCTTCCGCGTTCACCGCGATCTACCTCCTCGTCCCACTACATGCATGCAGCGCCAAAACTTCTAGGGTTTATCTCAACAGGACACACCTCCGGAGGCCGGCGATCAAGCTCAGATGGCTAACATTTTCAGCCCTGGCACACTGCATAAGTTGGTTCACGAGGGAGTGCAATCCCCAGAGATGAAGAAGAAGAAGCACAGGAAGAGAAGCAGGTCAGGCGCCTCTGCAAGCCAGCCAACTCCTAAGACTATCCGGGGTAATGAAGACATGGTATCACCCCGTGCGGATGGCTTGACCCGAGTTCATGAAGCTGGTAAACCGATACTGCCTCCGAAACTGCTCCGCCTCGCACAAGGACCCATGCACTCTTTGCATGAAATTATCTTGATGCTAGAGGACATCCTTCTTAAAGACAAGAATCCAAATTACCCGGTGTTCACGGTCCAGGTGCCAAAGGACTTGGACTTCGTCCATGAAGCCCCCATGGATCTGTTCTTCATAGCGTACGAGGACGTCTTCAAGTTGTTTCACTCTAGACGGCTGATGCTTGATGGCGGTGAATCACACGCTCGTTGGGAGACCCCAAGAGAAAGGTATGATGTAGGTCAGCAGCAAGTTTTCCCTCAGTTTGAAACCAAGGTTATCAAACTAGTAGGAGCAACAACTCTTCTGAAGGTTGTCAACGGCAAAATATGATGCGGCAGAACACCAGGGATTCCAGTGCTGACGTGGAACCTGCACACAATACAATCGAAATACTTTGCCCCAACGAAACAGTGAGGTTGTCAATCTCACCAGGTTGCTGAAACAAAGGATTAAACGTATGGTATGGAAAATAAGTATTAAAGTGCAGAGAATAAAAATGGAACAGTTTGCAGTTTGTGATTGTTTAATCAGTGTAAAAGAATGGACCGGGGTCCACAGTTCACTAGTGGTGTCTCTCTATAAAAGATAACTAACATGTTGGGTGAACAAATTAAAGCTGGGCAATTGACAAATAGTGAGCGCATGACAATGCATATATATGACATGATGATTACTATGGTATATAATTGGGCATTACGACATAATACATAGACCATTATCCAACATCGTCTATGGCTAATAATTCACCGCCGGGTTGTCATCCGAGTCCCCCGTTGGTATTAAGTTGCAAGCAACTGATAATCGCATTAAGTAAATCGCGTAATGTATACAAACACATATGCCCGTGGACATAGCATCGTTAGGTTACCCCTAGTGGCAACAACACATCCACAATCTTAGAAGTTGCTGTCACTCTCCAAGATTACTGGAGGCATGAACCCACTATCTAGCATAAATACTCTCTCTTGGAGTTAAAAGCATCTAGTTGGCCAAAGCATTTACGAGTAACGGAAAGCATGCAAGATCTTAAATAACATAGGGCATAGATTGATAATCAACTTGACATAGTATTCAATATTCATCGGATCCCAGCAAACACAACATGTAGAATTACAATAATATGATCTGGATCATGTAGGGCAGCTCACAAGATCTAAACATGATGGTACAAATTGGAGAGACAACCATCTAGCTACTGCTATGGACCCGTAGTCCAAGGATGAACTACTCACGCATCACTCCGGAGGCAGGCATGGCGATGTAGAAGCCTCCGGTGACGATTCCCCTCTCCGGCAGGGTGCCGGGAAGAGGTTCTGGACCCTCCCGAGCTAGGGTTGACGGCGGCGGCGTCTGTGGAACTTTTCGTGGATATTGGCTCACGCACTTAGGGTTTTTGCATCGGGGGGAATAAGTAGGCGAAAGGGCGGCGGCTGGCGACCCTCGAGGCTCCTGGCTCTCCTCTGCTACTCCTTTGGTCCTTCAGGTGTGTTCTGGTAAAATAGGGATCCCCGTGAAGTTTCGTCCAATTCCGAGAATATTTCCAGACTAGCTTTTCTGGAATACAAAAACAGCAGAAAACAGGAACTGGCACTTCGGCATCTTGTTAATAGGTTAGTCCCAAAAAATGTATAAAAGTGATATAAAGTAGATGCAAAACATGTAGCAATTGGTATAAAACAAGCATGGAACATCAAAAATTATAGATACGTTTGAGACGTATCAGCATCCCCAAGCTTAGTTCCTACTCGTCCTCGAGTAGGTAAACGATAAAAAAAATAATTTTTGAGGTGACATGCTACCATCATAATCTTGATCATATAATATTGCAAGGCACATGTAAATGAATGAAGTGATCCAAGTCAATGGTCTATAATTTGCTACCAAATAGATAATGAGTAAACAATGAATCACACAAGCTAAACGTTTTCATGAATAGTACTTTCGAGACAAGCATCAAACAGTTTTGCATAAGTGTTAACTCATAAAGCAATAGTTTCTAATAAAAGGTATTCAATCAACACAAAGGAAGAATTAGTTTCAGCATTTGCTTCAACTTTCAACATATTTATCTCATGGATATTGTCAACACAAAGTAGTATAACAAGTCCAATACAGCATATAACGCATGTTGTAACAAAGTTGACACTAGTGTTTGCTTGTGGAAGACAGAAAGAATAGGAAAACTGACTCAACATAAAAGTAAAAGAAAGGCCCTTCGCAGAGGGAAGCAGGGATTAAATCATGTGCTAGAGCTTTTAGGTTTTTGAAAGCATATAGAGATTGCATAAAATATTTGATACTCCTCCCAACCTTGCTAACACAAGCCATGGCTAACCGAATCCTCGGGTGCCTTCCATCAATCACATACCATGGAGGAGTATCTATTTTTGAGAGGTGTTTGTTAATTGTCAACGAATGGTAGCGGGTGAGAACAGTATTCTACCTGTCAACGGACTTTTAAGAGCGGCTCCCATGAAGGACGTTATTTCTACCAGCAAGGCAGATCATCCCTCTTTCTCTTTGGTTTACACACATTCAGGTATTTCACTGTTTGTCATTGCTTACTGATGAATCAGGGCAAAAGTGTGAAGAGAATTAATTGGTTAAAGTTGTAATTAATTGGGACTGGGCACCCCGTTGCCAGCTCTTTTTGCAAATTGGATAAGCGGATGTATATGCCACTAGTCCAGGTGTAAAAGTCCATTTGACAAATAGAATAAAGAATAACCACACTAATTCCTCATGAGCTAGTAAACATTGACACAAAAAGGGAATAATAACATTTTGAATAATTTAAAGGTAGCACATGAAAAATTTACTTGGAGTGGCAAGGAAATACCACATATAGGTAGTTATGGTGGACACAAATGGCATGGATTTTGGCTCAAGGATTTGGATGCACGAGAAGCATTCCCTCTCAGTACAGAGTTTAGGCTAGCAAGGTTATGTAAGCAAACAAGAATATCAACCCGTACACCAAGTTTTATATGACAAACATATTGCAAACGTTATAAGACTTCATACCGTCTTCCTTGTTAACCAAACCCTGTTATTAGAAAATATCTAGACCTTAGAGATACCACCGATGCAAACCAAATTTTCAACAAGCTTTACGGTAGTTCTTCACTAATAGGCTTAACTCATGTGATGCACAATTTAATCATGATCTACTTGTTAACTCAAAACAATTGACAAGCATCAAGTTATCCCATTAGTGATCTACAAGATTAAGCAAGTTTTTCCTTATACCAATTACCACATGCAACATTTTCTGAACCAACCAAACACCAATCAATTTATTTCATCAACTCTCCAAAAAATATAAGTGAAGCAAGAGAGTACTTTCTACAAAAGAAAGCTAATAGCTCTGACAAGAGATACATGAAAACAAGAGCTAAAAGCTGAACAGCGCTAGATATGAATACTCAACAAATATAAGTGAAGAATAGGAGTATTCTCATGAAAAAGCGGAGCGTGTCTCTCTCCCAATCAAGAATGCTAGGGTCCAGTCAAGCTTTATTGAAAATAAAAGTGCAATACTGAAAATAAAAGCACACAGACGCTCCAAGAAAAGCACATATGATGTGAAAGAATTAAAATATAGTTTCACTAGAGATGACCTGATAATTTTGACGATGAAGAAGGGGATGCCTTGGGCATCCCCAAGCTTAGACGCTTGAGTCTTCTTGAAATATGCTGGGGAGATCCATGGGAGCCTCCCCAAGCTTAAGCTCTTCACTCTTCTTGATCCTATTATATCATCCTTCTCTCTTGACCCTTGAAAACTTCCGTCACACCAAACTCAAAGTAGATCTCATTAGAGGGTTAGTGCATAATCAAAAATTCACATGTTCTATAAAGACGCAATATGATTTGTTACTTTAAACATTAGCTACAGCCACTGATGTTATGTGAAGCTCTTCCACCCAAAAAAGAATTTCACTCAACACTAGTAAAAGAGAGAATGCAAAATAAAAAGGCATAATCTGTCTAAAACAGAACAGTCCGCAAAGACGAATTTTTTCGAGGCACTTACGACGCTCAGATCGAAAACTTGAACTAATGAAAGTTTCAGACATTCATAAAGATTACGCACAAAAATTTCAGATTTTTTAACAATCTGGTGATTTTAGGAATTTCGTACAGTGAACAGCAAAAATCTGTTTCTGCGCAGCAATCAAAATTAAGCATCATCTTAACATTAGAGGCTACTCTTGGCACAACAATGCGAGAAAATAAAGATACAAAGGAGTTGCTACAGAAGTAAACATCCTCCTTGACTCAATAAAAGAAAAATTGCAGAAAAAAATAATGGGTTGCCTCCCATAAGCGCTTTTCTTTAACGCCTTTTAGCTAGGCACAAAGCATGCATCAAGTATTACCAAGTGAAGAAAGGTCTAATTCATCAAAAGCTTCATCAAGAACAGGGTTTGTCACACTAGGACTTTTCAGTTTACGTAATTCTTGGGAAGAAAATTTAAATAGACCATTATGTGACTCACCCTCAAGCTCATTGAACACGTTATCCGTTTTAAACACACCCGTGGGTTTTGGTTTAGAAATTTTTGGCACATACATAAATTTTTGCTCTTTCCCCACAAAAGCCTTTTGCCTTTTAGTTTTAATAGAGGTAAAAGTAGAACTTATTACATCCATAGCCTCCTCTAATTCACCAATCCTAAGATTTTGATTATCTTGAATAGTACTAGTTTCTAAAACAGCAATTCTTTCATTAATGGTTCCCAGTGATTCATCAACTTTGCTAGTACTATCAAGGAGATTTGGCAAATTTTTCTCTATAGACTCCAATTTCTTTATAACATCTTCCAAGGTGATCTCATTTTTAATGTTACTAACAGGTGGTGTTCCTACTACTCTCAATAATATAACTAGCTTCCAACGCAGGGTACCAAGAAAGTTACCTCCGTCAAAGTGTCCAAGACATATCTATACCAGCTAGTTATGCCAACATAAAAATTTCTAAGCAGGATCATAGTGGAATATTTTTTAGTACACCTACGATGAGCATCGCTGATTCTATACCAAGCATCTTTCAAACTTTCTCCACTTTGTTGCTTAAAAGATCGAACCTCAACTTCAGGAACCGAAACATGATGAGCCGAACCAGACATGATAACTAACAGAAAACAAAACTGAAAATAAACTAAATGCAAGTAACTAATTTTTTTGTGTTTTTGATAATTGAAAGCAAACAAGATAAAATAAAATAAACTAAGCAAGACAAAAACAAAGTAAAGAGATTGGAAGCGTGAAACTCCCCTTGCAGAAGACTGCTGTTCCCCGGCAACGGCGCCAGAAAAATAGCTTGATGCGTGAATCACACGTTCGTTGGGAGACCCCAAGAGGAAGGTATGATGTAGTCAGCAGCAAGTTTTCCCTCAGAAAGAAACCAAGGTTATCGAACCAGTAGGAGCAGCAACTCTTCAGAAGGTTGTCAACGGCGAAATATGATGTGGCGCAGGGATTCGGCGTTGACGTGGAATCTGCACACAACACAATCAAACTACTTTGCCCCAACGAAACAGTGAGGTTGTCAATCTCACTGGCTTGCTGAAAACAAAGGATTAAACGTATGGTGTGGAAAATGAGTATTAAATTGCAGAGAATGAAAAAGGAACAGTTTGCAGTTTGTGGTTGTTTAATCAGTGTAAAAGAATGGACCGGGGTCCACAGTTCACTAGTGGTGTCTCTCCATAAAAGATAACTAACATGTTGGGTGAACAAATTACAGCTGGGCAATTGACAAATAGTGAGCGCATGACAATGCATATATATGACATGATGATTACTATGATATTTAATTGGGCATTACGACATAATACATAGACCGTTATCCAACAACGTCTATGACTAATAATCCACCGCCGGGTTGTCATCCGAGTCCCCGTTGGTATTAAGTTGCAAGCAACGGATAATTGCATTAAGTAAAGCGTAATGTAAACAAACACATATGCCCGTGGACATAGCATCGTTAGGTTATCCCTAGTGGCAACAGCACATCCACAACCTTAGAACTTTCTGTCACTCCCAGATTAAACGGAGGCATGAACCCACTATCTAGCATAAATACTCTCTCTTGGAGTTACAAGCATCTACTTGGCCAAAGCATCTACGAGTAACGGAAAGCATGCAAGATCTTAAATAACATAGATAGATTGATAATCAACTTGACATAGTATTCAATATTCATCGGATCCCAGCAAACACAACATGTAGCATTACAATAATATGATCTTGATCATGTAGGGCAGCTCACAAGATCTAAACATGATGGCACAAATGGAGAGACAACCATCTAGCTACTGCTATGGACCCGTAGTCCAAGGATGAACTACTCACGCATCACTCCGGAGGCAGGCATGGCGATGTAGAAGCCTCCGGTGACGATTCCCCTTTCCTGCAGGGTGCCGGGAAGAGGTTCTGGACCCTCCCGAGCTAGGGTTGACGGCGGCGGCGTCTCTGGAACTTTTCGTGGATATTGCTCATGCACTTAGGGTTTTGCATCGGGGGGAATAAGTAGGCGAAAGGGCGGTGGCTGCGACCCCGAGGGGCCCACACACCCCAGGGCGCGGCAGAGGGGCCCGCGCCCTGGTGGCGTGTGGCCTCCTGGCTCTCCTCTGCTCTCCTTGGTCCTTCATGTGTGTTCTGGTAAAATAGGGATCCCCGTGAAGTTTCGTCCAATTCCGAGAATATTTCCAGACTAGCTTTTCTGGAATACAAAAACAACAGAAAACAGGAACTGACACTTCGGCATCTTGTTAATAGGTTAGTCCCAAAAAATGTATAAAAGTGACATAAAGTAGATGCAAAACATGTAGCAATTGGTATAAAACAAGCATGGAACATAAAAATTATAGATACGTTTGAGACGTATCAACGGCTGGACTATAACATGGTCCGCCTATACGCGCTCAATATGGCGATGAAGATCAGGAGAGATAATACCCCGTACGTCGCGGTAGTGGATCCCTACTACATGCGTGACAGCCAGCTGGTGGAAGGATCAAGGACACGGACCATGGCCACGGAGTACCTCCAGAGGTTCATGCTGACCAACAAGAGGAAGAATAGCCTTCTTCTGCCTTTCTTTCCCGAGTAAGTACACATCCTCTCGCCGCCGTTGTATCTTATGCTTTCTTATAGATTTCTTCCATTGCTGATCTATTCCAACATTCCGTTTCAATTGTGTTGAGCAGGGACAAGTACTGAACACTCATTGTCCTAAGCCCGAGGTGGTCCATTGCCACTTATTTCGACTCGGGGAGTTTGGATAGGAAGAAAGACTACACCAGAATAAAGGGTGTTCTCGATGAGACTCTAGAGGGCTACGCCCAAAAGGGAGGCCCCTTCGAAAAGACAAGAAGGGGGAATGTCTCACGAATGACAACAAATACCGGTTCAGGCATGGGACCGAGTTCCATTGCATCAAGCAGCAGCCTGGCAGCATGAAGGAGGCTTTCTACGTCCTCCATCACATTAAAGGGTTTGTCCAGGATGCAGAGAAAATGAGGATGCCATCTAGTCTCTCAGAATGGACCAAATGTGTGGGGGGAAATCACTGATTCTGAGCTTCGAGAAGACTTCCATCGCATCCAGATGCAGTTGTCACAAATCATCGTCGAAGATGTCAACACAAAAGGGGGGTCCTTACACAGCGCCAGAGGTAGGATGTATTATAAAAGAAAGCCTTGACTCACTCTCAAGAAGTGCTTCTTTATTTTCTTTATTATAGACTTATCCACCTAGATGAATAAATCATACTCTATTTATATTATTGACCAATATATATCCCAATCCATCTCCAGGGTTGTGCCAGAGGGACATCGAAGAATGCCTAGCTATGCAGAATGACACCAGGACATGGACGACGAAAGACTGCTATAAACCGTTCCCGGCGCCGATGAAGAAGAAGGCTCCATGATCGTGCTCCCGCTCTTGCTCACCATCATCGCCGCTATGTACTCTATTTGATCCTAGTTTAGGCGGTGACCACTTTATTTGTAATGTGTGAAAAGATGAACTTTTGTATCATGACTTGTGTAAAAATTCGACACTTGTCACTATATGTATGTATCTCAGGCTCTAAGTAATGTGATGACATAGTAATGTTTCTGTTTTCATATACCGTGTCAACTATATTATTGTTTCTATTATATCTGTATAAATCCTGTATATCTGTATAAATCCTGTATATATACCTGTATTTGTATAGCGGGCAGCAGCAAATTGCGAACACATGTAGACGTATTCTATGGCGCATGGAATTTTTTTTGTGGCGCACCCCTGGTGGATGCGCCTGTGGCGCAGTGGTGCGGGTGAGCCACAGAAACTTGGTCTTTCTGTGGCGCACCCCCAGATGCGCCACCGAAATATAATTTAGTGGCGAGACATCTGTGGCGCACCCACCATGCGCCACATCTGTGGCGCACCCACCTGTCTAAGGCAATGCGGCCGTCAGTTATTGTGCTGTAAGAAATGGTGGTGACGGCCCCTTCTGGTCCAAGTCATAGGCCTGCATTGCCATGAGTTGGTATGCCAGCGTCTTCAGCTATCACCTTAGGTAGTTTCTGCGCATGAAAGATAACATAACAATCTCATGTCATATACACTGGTAAAGAGACGGTCCTCCTAATGGTTTTTGAAAATTAACTTGGCAAAGAGGAGGCAGTCTTATAGTTATGTACATACCACATTATAATTCTTCAAAATTGTCCTAGTCAAAGGAGTCACAAAAGAAGCCCAACATAGTCTGATATGGGTAGAAGCTGAGCAAGGTCTTGCTTCTCAAGGTTCTGGAGATGAAGTCCTTTGGCAAATACGATATTGTTACCATCGCCAACCGTATCATCATCAGAATTGTCAGAATCCTCATGAGAACTGTCATCTTCGCAGATAAAATTGTCATCTTCGCTGTCGCCGCTAATAACTGATAGATCAATCATGGGATGAGCTCGATTCATGGTAAACACTAGCATTTCTCCCACGCTGATATTGTTCTTCGTCATGAACTTCTCCCACCCTTCGCCGTGCAAGCGGGTCTTGCTTTCTCCTTTTGACACATGAACCTCGTACGTGCAGCCACAAGCACGAATCAACACACACTCGGTTACTAACTTGTTGAACTCTAGCCGAGCGGTGCATGGTACAATATGTGCATCAGAAACAGAAACAATCAGAAACAATCTGTGCATCTGGTACAAGTGTATGAACAAGAATTGTTTTCTTACAACTGAATTGCGGTGACACTCTTGCACATAAACACCGAATATGTATCCAGTATCGTTACCACTTGTGCAACTATTGTGGCATACATGGCATGACATAACCTCTTAATCAAGTTTTAAAAAGCAGAAATTACAAAATGTGCATATATGCAAGAAAATTGATTAAAAATGGAAGAATTCCGAAATGAGGATTCGATGTAAAACAGAGAACAAAAGGAGCACAATACACGTACTGTAGATACTCTCCTTGCATTTAGCATGGCACAGTTATATCGTCGGTATATAACAAGGAACACAATGCACAAGGTACAATGGAGCCAGTCCTTGCACCTATTCTCAAGAGTGGCAACGGGATTGGCCAAAGATGAACTAAGCTAGCAAAAACACCAAATCTAAGACATGAACCCAACAAAATCCCCAAATCAAAGCCCAATCTATCTTAAACAACCAAATCGGGTACGGTATTAATTTAGCCCTAACTGATCCAAATCATGGTGGGAATGGATGAACTAAGCGTGCCAAATATCACATATTTAAGCCATAGACCAAATCGACGACTATGGGAAAAAAACCGAAGCAAAGATGCACATTGTATAGTAAAAACATGTAGATCTACCGTGCATGTCATAGTTGGCAGTTAAAAGTGAGCTCGATCTACAGATCTACGATGCATAAAAGGCATACGAGGGTTAGATATCATCTTACTGCCAATGAAGAAACTAGCCCTGGATGTTATCAAGGGACGACGTGCGCGGTGATCTCGAAAAGTCCGATGAAGATAATGCCTGCCCAGGGAGGGAGCGGATGCCTGGCCTTCGTCTCCCACCAAAGATGGTCGCCGCGGTGCTGTCGATTTGCCGGCGGAAGGAAACCCACCGACAGAGAGAGAAAGTAGAGTGAGAGAGAGCGCGAGCCAGTGAGAGGACTGGGAGAGAGAGAGAGAGGGTGGTGAGTACGAGCGCGTCTTCCCGAAGCATTCGGCCATGTGCCGCCCTCTGCCGATTTTTCTTTTTTGTTTTGAAATAAGATATAGCCAAGCAAAGTGTAGTTGTGCCCATATGTTCAACCGTATGTATACACAATTATGCGACAATTTTAGAAAGGGAAGAAAAACAGTTAATGCAAAAGATAAAGCATATTCGCTTACGGAATATTTGAGGAGTTGTACATACTTTTCAAATCGCCCAACATTTGAGATAACACATGATTTGGGTTTTTACCTTTTTTTATAAAGTGATGTTGGTGAATTTCCGGTTACACCTTTTTGCTTGGTTGTGCCAGGTTAACCCATATGTACATGTAGAACCAAAATCTAGCCCTACTTGTCACAAGATTCCCTTTGTTTCACCCGAAAGGGGAGTTTCGACCATTAAGTGCCTAACCGTCCCTCTAGTGAGCAAGTGTGATGCGAGTGAAACCGGTCAAACCTTAGGGATATTGGCCCTCCCCACCATACACACCACACTTTCATACATATGCTAGGGACACAACGTTGTCCAAGAGGGGAGATTTCAAAGCTCCGGAACCACCGCTTCGGTGGAAACCCTAACCCGTTGACCAAAAGTCAACTTTTTCGTCTACTCCTTTGACCATCGCCGGAAGGGGGTACACCAGTGTACCTTTTTGCTTGGTTGTGCCAGGTTAACCCATATGTACATGTAGAACCAAAAATCTAGCCCTACTTGTCACAAGATTCCCTTTGTTTCGCCTGAAAGGGGAGTTTCGACCGTTAAGTGCCTAACCGTCCCACTAGTGAGCAAGTGTGATGCGAGTGAAACCGGTCAAACCTTAGGGTAGTATATTGGCCCTCCCCACCATACACACCACACTTTCATACATATGCTAGGGCTCCACCTTGTCCAAGGGGGAAACCCTAACCCGTTGACCAAAAGTCAACTTTTTCGTCTACTCCTTTGACCATCGCTGGAAGGGGGTACACCAGTGTATCTTTTTACTTGGTTGTGCCAGGTTAACCCATATGTACATGTAGAACCAAAATCTAGCCCTACTTGTCAAAAGATTCCTTTGTTTCGCCCGAAAGGGGAGTTTCGACCATTAAGTGCCTAACCGTCTCTCTAGTGAGCAAGTGTGATGCGAGTGAAACCGGTCAAACCTTAGGGTAGTATATTGGCCCTCCCCACCATATACACACCACACTTTCATACATATGCTAGGGGCTCCACCTTGTCTTAGGGGGGAGATTTCGACGCTCCGAAACCACCATTTCGGTTGAAACCCTAACCCGTGGACCAAAAGGTCCAAGGAAGATGAATCAATACCAATGATGCAAAGATATGGAATGTGGTTTAGCAATTTATCACACTCATATTTCTGAAAGTGATCAGACCCATATTTCTAAAAGTGATCACACCCATATTTCTGAAAGTGGTGACACTCATCTCTGAGAACTTACTCACATTAACTAAAAGTGCTTACAAACATGTCTGATAGCTAAAACACATTACTCAGAGAGTAGTTACATAGTGCGTATTGAACAAGTGACACAAAAGCATACAGATATGGCTATGCAAAGTTCAGGAATACTAAACACTAAATAGTGCTACATATAGACAGTACTAAATATTTCTTTCTTCCCCTGGTCATCGTTCCACCAATCGCCCTTGTTCCGGCCATCATCATAGATGTCTTCCTCCCATTTCGAGCGCTTGCTGCCGCTCGTGGAAGATGTTGAGGGTGCAGATAAATTGGGAACCACCGGTCGTACTTTTGGTGGAGGTTGGAGCACAACTAGCCCCTTGTGCCTGCTCTGGAGCAATCTGTACAGCTCGAAGGCAACAAACCCATCGATAGCGGCATATTTGAGGTTAACCTCGTCAAGTGGCTGCTTCTCCCAGAAATCGTGCCCTTTTTCTGGGAGATTGATCTTCATCTTTTTATATGACGCGTCGATGATTTCACCAGCGAGGGCGGCCATTCCAGACCTCCCGACGCTTCCTTTTATGCAGTAGATATCTTGGATATCCACATGGAACGTATGTGGGATTTCAAACCCCCAGGCTGTATTCATCACCCTTCTGTCACCCCTTATGTCGACGCCAACAAATTTACATAAGCAGCCGCAAAACAAACGGATTAGCGCCTCACAGTGCTCCTTAGGCCTGCAGTAGTAATGGTAAGGCTTAGTTTGGAACCAAAGTTTCCAAAAAAAGAGGGGCAGACCTTTTTATCAAATAATTCACAAATACTTTGATACCAAACTTCAGTATTTCTCAGAAACTTGGCCTACTTTGGCAACAAAGTTTTTTTTAACCGAAGTATTTCATTACCAAAGTATTCCAACGCCAGGCAAAGCAATACTTTAGTTTTATCTCCTTTCTCAGTTTCAGAAAAAGAGGGTCAGACCTCTGTCTCCAATACTTAAAAAAAACTACAGTTTTGGACAATAATTCAGTTTTACAACCACATTATTTATTAGATCCAAACACCTTAAAGTATTCAATACTTCAGTATTTTCAGAAACCAAAGTATTCTCTATATACTTCAAAAATACTTTGATGCCAAACGGAGCCTAAAGTATTTGATGCATACTTCGAAAATACTTGTCAGATAGTTGTTTCTACCATTCTGTTGCAAGACAAAGGCAATTGAATATATGTTAAATCATACAATCAGATAGTTGATTCTATCATTCTATTACAAGAAAAAGGCAATTGAACATATGTTGTATCATACAATCAGATAGCTGAGTCTACCATTTTATTGCAAGAAAAAGGAAAATGATACTAATGCCATATGTACATTACAAAAAACTAACACAGGCGGTTCAATGATATCAAAACAGCCAGGATTTGGATGGAAACTGTCAAAACTACTAGGATTGAGCATATGCTGTCGATTCTAGTTTACTTTCTTGTTTGCACTCTAGTCTAAAAAACCCTAATGCGGAAATATACACATGCAGATCCATCTCTCACCTAGCCAACTAGTAGACCAAGACAGTGCGGTTCATGCACAGTTGAACGACGGCCACCTTTTTCTTCTCCTCACGATCCTCGTGGGTGTACTCGAAATCTAGACCCATGAACTGCTCATCCGCCAGCACACCTCGCTGCATGCACTTGAGCAGTTCGACGGTTTCCTCTACCTGGCTAATGTCGTTGATGTAAATCACCTCTATCTCTGTGGTGCCATGGGCGATATACTTCGTCCTCTCCGTACAGATTTCGATTTGTCCATGGCGGCGCGGAGACGAAGAAGGTGAACTAGTGGCGAAGCAGGGAACATGGGAAACAGGGGCGGTGGAAGTTGAGAAGATAAAAGGGATAAATGTAACTGTCTCACGCGCTACATTTACCACTCTAGTTCTATAGGGTTGACAGCTGTGGCCACGTCAATTAGCAATAAAATAACTCCACTCGGCCTCCACGGGAAGACTTATCGCTATTTTTTTGGCAAAGTTCTGTTGTACGTGATGCTTATTGTGAGTGCAAATGTGTGGTACTTAAATAAACTGATCAGGTGTTATTTGTACCATTCGAACTAGGCATCCACATGCAGAAAAAGTACATTAACTCTTTTAGATTTTTTTTTCTATTTTAGAAACTTTCCACATGTATCAATGGTTCAGAAAAACCTAGTGGCACATTGGAAATGGCGGTCCACACATACATTTCATTCCCAAAAAAACATGAAAGCTTATTTGAGTACTTAATTTGGTTATAATATTGGTTCCAATTTCATCAAATAGTGCTTTACAGTTAACCGAGTGGCACATTGATATGAAAAGTGAATCATGAACATAGATGGCTTGTTCAATGGAAAAGCCAACATCATAATCATAGGTGCGACCTGCTTCACATACTACACTTATCCCGCACGAAGAAGGTTCTTCACTTCCACAGCTGAACTCCCACTCATTCGGGTTCACCTGATGGAATAATGTTATAACATGGCCTCAAAGTTCGTTTTCGATGTTCACATGACCTACCCTAACACAACCAAGGATAAAAGTCCATTGGTCGACCACCTCTCGAGGCCGGTCAAAGGGGTAGACGACGGGTTTGACCACCGGGTCAACTACCGGGTCTCAACGAAAGTGGTGCCCTGCAGCGTCGTAATCCCACCAAATCCTTTTAGGGCCCTACTCATCTATAAAACTCATACATATAGGTCTGACGACCCGACCACTTCACCGACGAAACTTATCCCGCATGAAGATACTGCAATGCTAGGGCAAAACCATATGAAATCAGTGATATATGGCTCATACTTGGTTTTAAATGTTCATATGACCTACGCTAAACAACCAGTAGCAAATTACATTGGTCTATAGCCGCTCTCGAGGCTAGTCAAAGGGTCCCTCCCAAGGATTTCGACTGAAATGGCACACGCCTGAGCGCCGAATCCTACCAAATCCTAGGATGGGCCCATATGTACGAATAAACGTGTGTTAGTATGTGGAAATATCCAAGATCAAACTCCTAGAGGTCTGACCCACTTCGCAGACGAAACTTATCATGCACCAGTAGGGCAAAACCCCTAGTTCGGGTGCACCACATGGTATCATGTGATAACATGGGCTCATAGTTGGCTTTTAAATGCTCATATGACCTGCCCTAACACAGCCAGTGAAAAAAAATCCAATATATAGCCCTCCCGAGGCCGGTCAAAGAAGTAGACAATACCTAGGGTTTCGATGGAAATGGCGGTCCGGAGCATCGAATCCCACCAAATCCTAGGTAGGACCGTAATATATGGGTAAGAGTGTGTTCGTACATTGGAAATGACAACATCGATCCAACTCCTAGGTGTACCCATTTCACAGACGACACTTAACCTACACGAAGGTTTTGCACTTACACAGCTCCCACTTCGGGTGCACCCGAGATGGAATCATGTGATAACATGGTCTCAACTTTGGTTTTAAATGGTCATATGGCCTACCATAACACAACCAAGTTGAAAAGTCAATTGGTCTAACCCCATTGAGGTTGTTTAAAGGCCGGTAGAGGACACGATTGAGCGGGCCGGGTAACTGCCAACGATTTCGACCGAAATGGGTCAACATATGTGTATGAAATACATCTTGACATTGACAAGACCAATTAGATGAGTGATAGGATATGTATAGAAGAGTAATGGGATGTTAAATTTGCCGACCTAGCTCCCCCCCTTCATACATGCACTTATAAGCACTTAATTAGGTAATTAGATCACCGGGGAACCCCTTCGGTTGTATACTGGTCGGAATTTTGTGATAATTTACGTTGTCTCATATTTGGTTTTCCTAGTTAGCGAATACTTTATTTTCCTCGAAAGTTTAGGTCAATAATTTATAGACTTATTCCCATGGTACTGTAATACTAACTTCATTAGATGGTCAATTTGTTTAAGCCATCCATCATGCATCCGACGGCCAGAAATATTTCTCACCGCGTGCCCACCCACCAAATTTCGCACCTCGCGCCCACCAAAATTATCGTTGAAACTTTGCCGCCTTCTTCTGCACGCACAAAATTTGGAACCAAAATTTCCCCGCCTATACCCCCTCGCCAAAACTTCCCCTTTCTCGAAACCCTGCATTCCCCTCCTCCCTCCCCCTGGTCCCAAATTTCCCATCCTTTCCACCCAAACCCTAACTCGCCATGTAGCTAGTTGTCCCGGTCTTCCACCTCACTGTGTAGCTCGCCATCTAGGTCGTCCACCTCGCCGTCAGGGTTGCATCTTCCTCCTTGCCATCCAGGTCACCGTTAAGCTCTGCCGCTTCGCCGTCCACGTCTCGTCAGGATCTGCCACCTCGACGTCCAAGTAGCCGCCAGCCCTCCAAGATCTACCTTCCTCACCATCAAGAAGCCGCCAAGATCTACCTCCACGCTGTCAAGGTCACCGACAAGATCTGCCACCTCGACTTCCAGGTTGCCGCCTAGATCTGCCTCCTCGTCTTCAAGGTCGTCGGCAAGAACTGCCACCTCGACTTCCAGGTTGCCGCCAAGATCTACCTCCTCGCCGTCAAGCTCGCCGTCCAGGTTGCCGGCAAGATCTGCTTCCTCACCGTCAAGCTCGCCCTCAAGATCTGCCACCTCGCCGTCCAGCTCGCAGGTCGTCCATCGTCGTCAATGCCTCTCTGCTCGTGACGAGTAACAGTTCCTGCCAAGAACAGCTGTAAGACAAAGTCCCTAAAGCCCGGATGCATTCTTGACAGAATTATTTTCGTCAGTTTGATGCTTGTTTCGTGCACATGTTTGTTTAATTACCTATTTGATGCTTCTATTTGATCAGTTCCTATGGTCAAAGTTTGCTTATTTTCCAGCTAGTATGTCGCTTAAGATCAGTTTTGTGATCCTTTCAGTATTAGGTCCACATATTAGATTACTCAAATTAGTCTGTTAAATCATCAGTACTACAAAACAATCAATACCAGTCCTATATTTTAGAACATAAAATACACCACATGGAAGAAACCCAGAAGTGAGTAGCTTACTTTGTAGCTGTAGTAGGTTTTTAGCATGTGTTATGTTTGTACCTAAGTTTCAGCTCTTTATTCATGTTAGAACCACAATGAGTTCCTATGGTCAAAGTTTGCTTATTTTCTAGCTTATATTAAGCTCAAGATCAGTTTTGCAATCCTATCAGTCTTAGGTCCACATAATAGATTACTCATATCAGTCTGTTACATCATCACTACTAAAGAACAAACAATACCAGTCTTAAGTGAGTAGCGTACTTTGTAGCTGTAGTATGTTCTTAGCAAGTGTTATGTTTCTACCTAACTTTGAGATATTTATCCATGTTAGAACCACAAAGAAAACCTGGTGAAGTTCGCAATCGCAAGCACGTCAATGCAGAAATAGTTGACGACACAACACCTGAGACTCCGGTAGTAAAGAGAAAGATCGAACCAACTCCTCCAGCTATACCTGCAGCCGCAACACCACGACTATTAAGGTCTGCAACTCCAAAGCCTTGCAGGCAGTTGCCCATGGCCGGCTGGAAGCTGCCCAACAGAAGGAGACAACTGGCCACCACCAGGAGGCAGCCGCCCAATGCGAGCAGTGATAGGTCCAAAACGTATCCACTTTTCCGAACACTTTTGCTATTGTTTTCCTCTAATTTGTGTGATTTGAATGCAACTAACACGGACTAACGCTGTTTTCAGCAGAATTGCCTTGGTGTCTTGTTTTTGTGCAGAAAGTCAAAGTTTCAGGAAAATTCCAGAAAAATTCCAGAAATTCTATTTTTCCAGAAGACCCACGGAGCCAGAAGACGAAGCAGAGGGGCACAGGGGCCCACACGCACCCAGGGCGCGGTGGCCCTTGGCCGCGCCCAGGGGTGGTGTGGCCCCCTGTGTGGCCCCCAGCGCTCCCCTTTGGACTACAAAGCCTCTGACCTAAAAACTTCGGGGGTCGACTTTTTCCAGAAAACCTTCCAGAGCTCCGCCGCCATCGAAAACCCTATTTCGGGGATCAGAAACTCCGTTCTGGCACCCTGCCGGGACGGGGAATTGGAGGAGATCATCGCCATCATCATCACCGCCTCTCCATCGACCATCCATGACTCCCCCATCCATGTGTGAGTAATTCCCCGCTGTAGGCTGAGGGGATGGTAGGGATTGGATGAGATCATTCATGTAATAGTTGTGAGATTTGTTAGGGCATGGTGCCTAGTATCCATCGGTAGTACTTTATGTCATTGTTGCAACTTATTATGCTTAATGCTTGTCACTTAGGGCCCGAGTGCCATGATCTCAGATCTGAACATGTTATTGAATCATGAGATAATTATTGTTTTGGATCATATCTATAAGTTGTATACACACGTCACTGTCCGGAACCCGAGGCCCCAAAGTGACAGAAATTGGGATAACCGGAGGGGATGGTTGACGTGAGGATCACATGTGTTCACGGAGTGTTAATGCTTTGCTCCGGTGCTTTATTAAAAGGAGCACCTTAATTACCAGTAGTTTCCCTTGAGGCCCCGCTGCAAACGGGCTGGTAGGACAAAAGATGTTGTGCAAGTTTCTCATTGCGAGCACGTACGACTAAATACGGAACACATGCTTATGATTGATTATTACTTGGATACCTTATTATATTTATCTGCAATTGCCCTATGTATGACTATTTCATGAATTATCTCATCCATGCAGCGCCCGTTCATCCATCCCTATGCCTACAGTATTTTAATCCTGCTGTCTACTGCAATTATTACTGCTGTCTTTATTTTACTGCTGCTATTATTTCACTACTGCTACTGTCATAAAACTGTTGCTACTGATAAACTGTGTCGAGCAAGTCTACTTCCAGGTGCAGCTGAACTGACAAATCATCTGTCAAGGCTTATAAATATTCTTTGGCTCCCCTTGTGTCGAATCAATAAATTTGGGTTTTACTTCCCTCGAAGACTGTTGCGATCCCCTATACTTGTGGGTCATCAAGACTATTTTCTGGCGCCGTTGCCGGGGAGCATAGCTCTATTTATAAGCTCACCAGGGAGTCATACTGCTCGCTGCAATTCATTCATCATGGGTAAACCTCGTGATGATAAGGTTCGCATATTGCCATCCACTACAAGGAGAGGTACAACTCTGAACACTTCTGCTGCTCTTGATTCACCGTCTGTTATAAGTCAACTTGTCACACCACCACATGCACATGCTTCACGTGCTGCTACTTCTGCTGAATCTGAGAATGTTTCTGATGAATTTGATGATGCTTCTACTGTGCTTGATGAAAGAGGTTCACTAGGTCCTTTTCTAGATGCTACAATTGCTAAATCTAAACAACTTGAAAATACTGAAACACCTAATGAAACTCCTGTTACACCTGCTTATTCACCTGAAACAGAGAAACTACTAGTGATGATCTTGAGGAAACTTATGTTGAACTTGATGATGACTTTATTGATGAATGCATGAATTGTGATACCTCTAAAGATGTTAATGCTATTAAAAATCTTCTTCAAAGACGTGCTGTCAACTATAAACTTTCTCCTGATGCTAAATTTGCTACATCTCCCATAAATATAAAAGATAAAGATTATGATTTCTCTGTGGACTTGTCTTTTATAACTATTGCTGAGAAAGAACCTTTTCGAGGAACTGAAAATGAAAGTGCTGTAGAACATATGAACACTCTCTCTACTCTGAGTAGTTTGTTTTCTGATGATATTAAGAAACGCAGTTACTTTGTTACTAAAATTTTCCCTTTCTCATTGAAAGATGAAGCTAAAACTTGGTTTAATGATTTATCTCCTGGATCTATTGAGAGCCCGATGGGTTTAGTCAATGCTTTCTTTCAGAAATATTTTCCTGCTAGTGCTCAACATGCTGCTTTACAGAAAATCTTTAACTTTAAGCAAAATGAGGGAGAGAAAATGCCTGAATCTTGGGCAAGGTTTTGTTCTTTACTTAGAGCTCGGCCTGGACATCAACTAGCTAAAAATGAACTTCTTGATATATTTTATAATGGACTAACTGTTGAATCTAGGACATACCTGGATAGTTGTGCTGGTTGTGTTTTCAGGAAAAGAACTCCAGATGAAGCCGAGGAATTATTGGCTAAGATAAGCCAAAATCATGATGATTGGACCCTGCCTGAACCAACTCCGGTACCTACGCCGAGGAAAAGAGGAGTATTGAATTGAATGATGAAGAAATGAGAGAAGCCAAGAAATCTCTTAAGGAGAAAGGTATTAAATCTGAAGATGTGAAAAATCTTCCACCTATAGAAGAATTGTGTAAGCCAATTCCTCACTCATCTACAGTTGAGGTACACTCTCTCCAACGCTTTGATGATAGAGATATCCCTTATTCTAAACCTCCTGATCAATGCTTAGATGAGTTTGATAATTTCATTGTTAAGCAAAACAATTTCAATTGGAGAATAGAAAATAGCTTCATAAAGAATTCTCATGTCATTAATCATTTGCATGATGTTTTGGAAAGAACTTCTAATGATGTTAAAATACTCATTAAACATTTTCATATGGTTCAAACTCAAATTGAGCAATTGACTAAAGTGCAAAAAGATTTGCTAGGTAATGCTTCTAGAGAAAATGATAAACATGCTTTTGGTATAGCAACTAGAGGTGGTGCTTCCACTCAGGATCCTTTGTATCCTGAGGGACATCCTAAAAGAATTGAGCAAGATTCTCAACTAGTTAATGAAACTACTACTCCTTCTAAGAAAAAGAAGAAGAAGAAACATAAACATGTTGAGGAATCTCCTGAACCTATTAAAGACAATGAGCATGTTAATAATCCAAATAGTATATCTATCTCTGATGCTGAAACTGAGAGTGGTAATGAACATGCTAATGATAAAGATAAGAATGATGCTTCTGATAAAGAGGAAAGTGAAGAGGAACCTGAAAAGCATTCTAAAAACAAAAAGTACACTAAAGAAGATTTTCTTGCTAAGAAACATGGTAATGAAAGAGAACCTTGGGTGCAAAAACAAATGCCTTTTCCTACTAAGAAACTCAAATCTAAGGAAGAAGAACATTATAACAAATTTTGTGAATGGATGAAACCTTTGTTTTTGCAAATTCCTTTGACTGATGCTATTAAGTTACCTCCCTATTCAAAGTACATGAAAGATATTGTCTCTAACAAGAGAAAGATTCCTAATGAAGAGATTTCTACCATGCTTGCTAATTATTCTTTCAATGGTAAGGTTCCAAAGAAGCTTGGAGATCCAGGTATACCAACTATTCCTTGCTCAATCAAAAATAACTATGTTAGAACTGCCTTATGTGATTTAGGTGCAGGGGTGAGTGTTATGCCTTTTTCTCTTTACAAGAGACTTTACTTGGAAAAATTGATACCAACTGATATATCTTTGCAAATGGCTGATAAATCTACTGCTGTTCCTGTTGGTATATGTGAAGATGTTCCTGTTCAAGTGGCTAATAATTGCTTGATATTAACTGATTTTGTTGTGCTTGAAATGCCTGAAGATGATAATATGTCTATTATTCTTGGAAGACCTTTTCTTAACACTGCAGGGGCTGTTATTGATTGCAACAAAGGAAAAGTGACTTTCCATGTTAATGACAAAGAGCATACTGTTTATTTTCCCAAGAAGCTGGACAAATATTTGGAGTTAATACAATTACCAATATTAAAAGTATCAAAGTGGGAAGTATTGATTGCCCTATATATGAACCTCATGAAGAACTTCAATATTTATGATTGGATCTATAGCTATACCATTTAAGGTAACATGATTGTTCAATGTGGTTTAATTCTTTTATGTCATATAAAATGTATTTGGTGGCAAGACTTGATCAACCTTGTTAACAAATATGTTTTACATGCATAAAATTGCTAAACAACATTTTTCTTTCTCACTTTGTTTTACCTACTGTTTTGCTACTGTAATTTGCAAAGTTAAGTAATGTTTTTACATAAATTCATTTTGTCTAGTTTTCATTGTTTAAACACCCAGAAAATGTCAGAAATAAAAGTTTTCAAAAAAATTCTGAAAAATATTCTACAAGTCCTAGTTTTTAAAGAGGAACGTGGGAGTACCAGAGGATGACCAGGGGGACCCACCAGGCCACCACACGCCCCACGGCGCGGTGGAGGGCAGGCCGCGCCCTGCCCTGGTGTGGGGTCCACCTGGCCCTCCACTCACTCATCTCTCCCACTCCTTTCTCTCTCCCGACCAACACACCACCATTGCTCAAACTCGTGTTCTTGCTGCTCGAATTTTTCGATCTACTTGCTCAGCCCATCTTTGCTGCTGAAATTTGGATCAATTGCTCTCCGGTATGTGACTCCTCCGATTATCCAAATAGAATTTTGTTTAGCTTATATCTTTGCATTTTGGTACTGTAGGTGACATGTTATTAGAGCTTGCATGCTTGTTCTTGTTTAGATTAACTAGTTTTGATGCATGTTTAGTCCCTAGCAAGTCTCCCTAGTGTTTCCTTGATTAACCACTCCAAAATCATTTTTATGAGGTTTGTTTAAAATTTCAGAAAAGGAAGATGGATAAACACACTTATGGAGAAATCTTTGAGAGGCAAACACCATCCTCCTCAAGGGAAACAAGGGCTTCAAGATCAAGAGGTGCACCTAGGCCATCATACAATGAGGATCTTTTGGCACCAAGAATCGGTGAAGAGGAAGATGATGGTGTTCCTCATCCATCTATTTTTCCATGCTTTAACTTTATGAGAGATGCAGGGATTTATGATGACTTCATAAGGATGATTAACAATGTTGGCTTGATGGAATTTATGCAGGATGAGAGGCCACAATATGCTAACCTCACTAAGATTTTTGTTGAAAGCTTTAAGTTTAATAACTCTACTTTTAACCCCACTGTTGAGTTTAAGATTTATGATCGTGCATGCAACATGGACTTGAAAAGATTTTGCAGGGTCATAGGTGTTGCTCCATCTGGGACAGCGAGGAAGATCACAGAGCCGCGCGAGTTGTTGGATCTTTACCATGAGCTGAGCTATGATGATCTCCGTAGAGTGCAGCGTGGTAAGATAAGGAACATTCAATTTCCAGCCATCAGGTACTTCACATATTATCTTGCCACGAGTGTGCTTGCTAGAGAGAACACTAGTAATATTTCTTGCTATCATCTAGCTTTTCTTGCTCATGCACTTAAAAATGATAAAACCTACAACCTTGGTGCCTTGATTGCTCGCCGCCTTGCCGCCAAAGGTCCCATCTTTGGAGGCATTATTGCTGCACGTGTTTTAGCTGATCTTGGTCTTCTGTGATCCTTCTGATGAATTGTTGATTCCGAAAGACTTGATCTTGCTGCCATGAAACTTCATGATTTTGTTACTACTAATTCATACTGGACATTTGATGTATAGAGTTGTTTTTGCTAATGGACCTGAGCTAGAGGTCCGGCTTCCACAGCCTAGTTTGTTCAGTGTTTTCAGGGGTCCTCTATCATATTCGAGGGAGGATTTGGACAACCACCTCGGTGCACCGGATTTCCATTTACAGCACTACCCTGAGCACCGACAGGAGACCTTCGTGGCGCCCCCTGAGGACTACACCGTGTACTACGGTGGTGCATCCTCGAGCTTTACCGGACGAGGAACCCTCTCGTCACACACTGAGGGCGCGCTAGCTGGGCCATGGGGATGATTGTCTCCCACTTAGGCCAAAAGCCTAAGCTTGGGGGGAGGTATGCCGACAAGTTCACTCATTTTATCATATTCATATCATGTCGGTACTTTGTATATCCATGTTTTAGTTTGTTTCTTTTCTTTTGTTTCTTGTATCCATTTTATTTTCGCAAAACACCAAAAGACCAAAAATATTTCCTTTATTTCTCTTGCTTTTGAATTTGTAGTGCTAGTTTACTTTATTTTTCATTTCGGTTTGTTATTCAAAAATCCAAAAAGATTTTGCTTTGTTTGCTTGTTTCTTTCTATGCTTGCTTTAAATTCGAAAACCCAAAAATATTTGTTGTTCTTCTGCTGTTTTGTATAGTTGTTTCAGGAGTTCGAAAATTTCCGTGGTTCCACTTGGGCTTGGTTATCATTTCACATCATTCAAGCCACACAAGTGAAAAGCAATAATGACGATTACGACAATCGGATGTGGTAAAAGGCTGGTATGAACTCTATTTGTTTTTCATTTTTGTAAATATACCTACTCATGTGAACATGCTTAGCTATCATGGTAGTGGTTATGTTATTTAATGATTGCTTAGTAGTTCATGTCTTCTTATGACAGTACCAAATTGCTAATAGTAATAACATGTCATATAGATATTTACATGCATTGTTCTATTCGTAAAACGGTATGGCAGGATGGTATCCTCCTCTGAATAATTCACTTGATTCGACTTGGCACATGCTCACACATGTTATGACTGAAAAATAAAGTCAATTAAGCCTTGATGATCTATTTTGCCTCAGAGTTTTAGTATCATCTTTATGCCTCCGTTAATTTTATTTTGTCGCAAGCATGATTATGACCGTTATCGCTCTCGTGGTTGTCGCTTCCCAGTCTATTGCTAGCCTTCACTTGTACTGAGCGGGAATGCTGCTCGTGCATCCAAATCCTTTAAACCAAGTTATCCCAAAGAGTCCACCAAAAATTCCTATGCATGGTATTTCAAGCCATTCCAAGTAAATTTGCATGTGCTACCTTTAAAACTTCAAAATATTTCCCTTTTTGTGTCAATGTTTACTAGCTCATGAGGAATTAGTGTGGTTATTCTTTATTCTATTTGTCAAATGGACTTTTACACCTGGACTAGCGGCATATACATCCGCTTATCCTAATTTTGCAAAAAGAGCTGGCAACGGGGTGCCCAGTCCCAATTAATTACAACTTTAACCAATTAATTCTCTTCACACTTTTGCCCTGATTCATCAGTAAGCAATGACAAACAGTGAAATACCTGAATGTGTGTAAACCAAAGAGAAAGAGGGATGATCTGCCTTGCTGGTAGAAATAACGTCCTTCATGGGAGCCGCTCTTAAAAGTCCGTTTGACAGGTAGAATACTGTTCTCACCCGCTACCATTCGTTGACAATTAACAAACACCTCTCAAAACATTTTTACCTCTGTTTTTAAAATAAAAAGCTCTAGCACGTGTTAATCCCTGCTTCCCTCTGCGAAGGGCCAATCTTTTATTTTTATGTTGAGTCACCATCCTTTCTTTGAGCACCTCTTCGAGAGCATAACTGTCGTTCTTAGTGTAATGTGCTTGTCCCAGGATACGATTAATTGAGGTATAACTATGATACTCTTATCTTTGATATTTTATATCTAGTCTTCACTTGAACTTCAGAGGTGCCTTGGCATTTATGTTTTGCCCTTCAAACAAAGGCAAGCGAGATACCACTTTGTCATATCTTTTTACGAACATTGCAATTCTTGTGGATAGATGTATGCTATGTTATTCATTCTTAGTACTTTGGTATCTTTTCATGATTTGCATAACTACTAGGTGTCATTATTTGCATGGTTCCTATTATGAATTGCTAAGTTTGATCATATAGTAGGTATGTATACATCATATGAAGCAAATGTGTTCGTAAAAGTTTCTTTTATCGCACTCAGTTGTTAACTGAATTGCTTGAGGACAAGCAATAAGCTAAGCTTGGGGGAGTTGATACGTCCAAAACGTATCTACTTTTCCGAACACTTTTGCTATTGTTTTCCTCTAATTTGTGTGATTTGAATGCAACTAACACGGACTAACGCTGTTTTCAGCAGAATTGCCTTGGTGTCTTGTTTTTGTGCAGAAAGTCAAAGTTTCAGGAAAATTCCAGAAAAATTCCAGAAATTCTATTTTTCCAGAAGACCCACGGAGCCAGAAGACGAAGCAAGAGGGGCACAGGGGCCCACACGCACCCAGGGCGCGGTTGGCCCTTGGCCGCGCCCAGGGGTGGTGTGGCCCCCTGTGTGGCCCCCAGCGCTCCCCTTTGGACTACAAAGCCTCTGACCTAAAAACTTCGGGGGTCGACGCTTTTTCCAAAACTTCCAGAGCTCCGCCGCCATCGAAAACCCTATTTCGGGGATCAGAAACTCCGTTCTGGCACCCTGCCGGGACGGGGAATTGGAGGAGATCATCGCCATCATCATCACCGCCACCTCTCCATCGACCATCCATGACTCCCCCATCCATGTGTGAGTAATTCCCCGCTGTAGGCTGAGGGGATGGTAGGGATTGGATGAGATCATTCATGTAATAGTTGTGAGATTTGTTAGGGCATGGTGCCTAGTATCCATCGGTAGTACTTTATGTCATTGTTGCAACTTATTATGCTTAATGCTTGTCACTTAGGGCCCGAGTGCCATGATCTCAGATCTGAACATGTTATTGAATCATGAGAATAATTATTGTTTTGGATCATATCTATAAGTTGTATACACACGTCACTGTCCGGAACCCGAGGCCCCAAAGTGACAGAAATTGGGATAACCGGAGGGGATGGTTGACGTGAGGATCACATGTGTTCACGGAGTGTTAATGCTTTGCTCCGGTGCTTTATTAAAAGGAGCACCTTAATTACCAGTAGTTTCCCTTGAGGCCCCGCTGCAAACGGGCTGGTAGGACAAAAGATGTTGTGCAAGTTTCTCATTGCGAGCACGTACGACTAAATACGGAACACATGCTTATGATTGATTATTACTTGGATACCTTATTATATTTATCTGCAATTGCCCTATGTATGACTATTTCATGAATTATCTCATCCATGCAGCGCCCGTTCATCCATCCCTATGCCTACAGTATTTTAATCCTGCTGTCTACTGCAATTATTACTGCTGTCTTTATTTTACTGCTGCTATTATTTCACTACTGCTACTGTCATAAAACTGTTGCTACTGATAAACTGTGTCGAGCAAGTCTACTTCCAGGTGCAGCTGAACTGACAAATCATCTGTCAAGGCTTATAAATATTCTTTGGCTCCCCTTGTGTCGAATCAATAAATTTGGGTTTTACTTCCCTCCAAGACTGTTGCGATCCCCTATACTTGTGGGTTATCAAGCAGGCACCTCCCCATGGCAACAAAATGCCACCATTACATAAGCTACGGGGCCACTTAATGAAGGGCCATAGGATCAGAATTGTTATTCCTCCGGGAAGGACAAGGTCAGTGCACCCAAAGATTGCTTCCATGTATGCTACAGCTTGTTCAGTAGCTTTGAACGATGTTGTCCCTATCTTCCCCATTGGAAAGATTACAAGGAAAGACCTGGCGTATTTTCTGGGTTTGCCAAACATTTGAGCGTAAGTTTTGTAGCCCAACTTTCCAGTTCATTCCATTGCTGTTCAAAAAAGCGAAGAATGCTCTTTCTTTTGTTTCAGGCAAATTTGATTTGGACCTCGACAACCCCTGGATTCATGGATCTCTTCTAATAGTCTTAGGAAATGTACAACACAGAGACGCCATTACCTGAAGAGCGGATATTTTAACCGAGTTGGAGACAAGGCTTTGGTTGTACGAACACCTCCTCATGTAGTAAGGCACATGAGCGAACAAAAGTGGGGCAAGTTAGTCGAGAAATGGTCCACACCCGCGAATGATGTTGTGTCTTTGTTCACTGAACCTTGCCACTGATTCAATCCTATAATCTGGACTTAACCTAACCTGTTCATACTCTTTGTGCAGATAGCCTATATGAAAGCCACCCGTAGCAGACAGAAAGTCCGGTTCGCTGCTGCTACAGGATCTTGTAGCTATGAGGTTGGCTGTGACAGGGGAAAGATGCTGTCAAATTGTTCAAAGATACGCACAATACCAGGCATGGATTCAGTTCGCCTGTGAAAAGAGCAATTGTAAGTCCCTGATAATTCTGTACATTTCTGGAAGTTACAATTAACCTCATTAGAATCTATTAGGTACCTTTTCCGGTATTCCTTTGTGACTTATGCTGCAAACTCAGCCATTTCACCTATGCTTGTCATCTGATAGTTCATGTACATGCGTGCTTACTTGCTTGTCATTTGCTAGTTCATATATCCTTGTGATCTACTATCTTCAGCTATGTTCCTTACATTCTTCTCGTCTGCTAGTCATGTACATGCGTAAGAAAAATCTATGTTCTGTACAATCTATTCTATTAGGTACCTTTTCCGGTATTCCTTTGTGACTTATGCTGCAAACTCAACCATTTCACCTCTTGTCATATGTACATGCGTGCTTACTTGCTTGTCATTTGCTAGTTCATATATCCTTGTGATCTGCTATCTTCAGTTATGTTCCTTACATGCTTCTCGTCTGCTAGTAATGTACATGCGTAAGAAACATCTATGTTCTGTACAAGCTTGTTGTCTGCTATTCCCTCCGTTCCACTACCTATTTTCTGCACACATGTATCTAGACATGTTTTAGTGCAAGGTTCACATGAATCTTGCACTAAAGCATGTCTATATACATGTGTGCAGAAAATGGCTAGAAAGGCTTACATTTTGGAAAGGAGGGAGTATATTTCATCCATGCTCCTTAAATGCTTATCATCTGGTATTTACATCAATGTACCTTACAAGCTCGTTCAGCTGCTATTTCATCTTATGCTTGTACATGCTTTATTGGCTGAAATGGAAAGTAGGATGGAACCATCTACTTCAGCGGATGACACTGTCAAGGAACCTCTTTGTGCTGCTGAAGCTATCGCTGTCGTGCTGTGTAAGGGCAGTCGAAAGCCTAATTTCCTAAAAAAACATAGGTGTGATACCAAGCCATACGAGTGTGTCAAAGTTTTAGCTTCAGCTTCAGTTTGAGTCTGAGAAAAAAAGGAGAAAGGAATTGGAGTCTATCGTTGATGAGTACAAGAAGGCGAAGGAACATGCTGACGCAGACAAGATCATGTATGAACAAGACTTGAACCGTGTGATCAAGGATCAAGAATCGTGCAATGCACTTATCAAGCAGATGTTGGCTAGACACGCTGCTTCGTGAAAACCTCTACAAACTCGTGGCTTTTTGGTAACTACGTCTTTGTGAGGCGTTTTGGTGCCCTTCGTGAGTCTCAAACTGTATGTTGATGGTGGCCTTTGAGAGGCCGAAAACTGTATGTTCCCACTGCTGGACAACCACATGTTGTCTGGTGAACTTTAGAACGTGGCCTTTGTAGCCTTTGTTGCCTATGCTGGTGAGCAAGGGCTGAGACCTCTAATTCGGAATTTATGTATTTGCTGCATCTGTTGCGTTTGCTCTGCTGGGAATACTATTAGGGCTAGAATTTTACATACTTTTCAGATCGCGGAAATGACCATTCGAACCTCGACCAAACACAAACGTCGTGCACACATTAACGTCATGAACTACACGCGACGAAAATTTTCGTCATCGACAAAAGATACGTGGATAAATACGCTGAACGCACGCGGCAACAACCGATTGCATGGTAACGACGACGAATAATTAACGTCGAGACCATATATGACGTCATTACACGCCGCTGCGACGAAATTAAACTGTCGCGGAACATCCACGTGCCACTTTGTGGGCATCACACGTGGCGATCACTCATTCGTGCTCATTCGTGACGAACGTGAAAAACGTCGCAACACCCTTTACGTCATCATATGTCGCGACGTTACGATTTCGTCGAGTATAACGTGACGTCATCATGCGACGGTAACGGACGTCTGCCACGTGTTGTACATTTGTGACGATAAAAAAACGTCGCGACGTGTTGGGCCTGATAATGGGCCGGACCAGTAGGAGGATGATTTTCCAAACGTCGCGGATCTTTTACGACGTTTTGAGTGGCAACGAACCGTCGTAGAATCGCCTATGACACTCGGTCTCTGACATTTCCTTAACGTCGCGTGAAACGTCGAGGACTGCGCACGGCGACGTTTTGGAGCACGATCACAACGTTATGGAATCATCCCAGATCGCCAGATTTTTTGTAGTGATAAATAACATGCTTTTTTGTTTGTTCCAACAAGCATAGTAGAGAGCTCACCAAGATGATTTATAAATTTGAAACTAACATATTTTCTCATATCATAATTAATGTATCAAGTTGGAATTCGAATCTTATCAAATACACGATCGACATGTCATTGTGGCTAGAATTCGGCATGTTTCAATACTTTTTGTGCATCATAAAGCAACTGAATTCAAGGGATTCAAAGTCGACATGCAAATAAAAACTCCATATTAACCTTATCAAACCGATTGTCAAGATCATAAATATTTTGATCAACCACACAAAGATATACTGTGACAGATCCAAACATGATAGTGTTGAATTAAATCGGTCACTTACCATAACCCAGAAATGGGGAGTAGTACATTGCAAAGTATTACAAGATGATTAAGAAGCCTTTAACAATATGCCATGTTTTTGTTTGGCTTTGGAAGAGTTAAGTGCTCGATGCGCATAAGGATGTTCTCTTGGCTTATGCTAAGTGACCGGCTTAATAGTAGAGATTTGCTCATAAGACGAAATTGGCATGTGACAGAGGATGTTCATTATGAGTTATCCATTGGCAATCATTACGAGAATGGATATCACCTTTTTTAATGTAATTTCAGTACAAGAATATGGAATTACCTTCAAATTGATATGCTACATTGACTCAAGCGGCCAAAAGGAGTTTTGGGAAACCTTTTTCATGAAAGTGGCCCTCATTGCTTGCTGGAATATTTTGAAAGTAATAAATGGAATAAATATTCAGATCGGAAAGGCCTAGGTTTTGGTATGGAAGAGGATGCTTACCCATCATATTTTATTTTGATAGAAGGAATATATAAATACCAAGAAGATATCAATTACATACATCCTCTGCACCAACATATGTATCTAATATGAACAATTTTTAAAATCTGAACCATTTTCAAACTTGAACATTTTTCAAAAACTAAATTTCGGGTGAACCTAAAATAATAGTGAACCGAACACCGATAAACCAAAAAGGTACTAAAATTCGGGTGATCCAAAAAATAATAGTGAACCAAAAAATACCGTGAACCAAAATTAATAGTGAACCATTTTTAAAATGAAGATTTTTAATTAAACATGTGTTTAAATCTTGACAATTTAAAAATTATAAAAATGAAGGGGGAAACAAAAAAATAACGGAAATAGAAAAGAAGCAGCAAAAAAACTATAAAGAAACGAAAAGGGAATGAAAAAATTAAAAATGAAAAAGCAGCCCGAAATCGGTCGGCCCATGTTAAGAACTATATCGGGCGAGGCGGTGCATCAGCTCGCGAAAGTCGATCCCCCAAAAACAAATCTCACAAAAGTCGAGAATAGTGCTGGCGAGGCTAATTGATGCAAATCACTAGTACCGCATTAGTACGTACTCAAAGCCCACCTGGTTTAAAAAAAAAGCACACTTGATACAAAAAACAATTACTCACAGCTCATGCATACAAGCCCAGCCCAGTTTAGGCCATCCTCCTAGAGCTCATTCCTTTTCTGTAACTCCCATTTGGTTTACCGAGTATAAGATCAACTCTAGCAGATATTGGAAAATCTCGTGCCGGATAAATCGTATCTGGCTACGAGAAGAGAAGAGATAGGGCAGAACAGATGCATGAAACTTATACTGCGTATTCAAACAGAAAAGAAAAATAGAGTTGACACTAGAGATTTGTACATAGCATATGCAAGAATTACAATTTAGAAACAGAAATTAAACTACTAATCTACTTCTTCTTCGGCGAGCACGTCCCCGCGATCTAGAAGCCGAGCTCCTCCTTCTCGTAGATCAGGCGCACCGCCCACGCGAGTTCGTGCTCGTCCACCGCCGCTTGGAGTCGTTCCACAGTGCCTAGCGAGCACGAGCTCATCGTCGGCGTCGTCGGTCCGCTTGAAGACCGGCAGGAGGTCTTTGACGAGCACGTTCATGCTCGTGGCCCCGCTGCCACGCTAGCCACAGCTGATGACAACCTCGCCCGCCGGCAACAGAGGCAGGTGGTACTCCTCCTCTGGCTCCGGCGCCTTCCTCCTCGAGCCACCAAACGAGCTTCCCGCCTCCACATCGAGCGCCCTCGCCGGGATGAGGTGCTCCCACCGGCGGCTCTTGTACGAGCCGCGCTTGTGCGCGCCCTCCGAGCGGCGGTGGCGGGCCTCCTCATCTTCTGGAGGCTCACGGCCTCCGCCGCACCCGCCGGAGCCGCGCAGAGAGGAGCCCGCCATGGATCTACACTCGGGGAGGAGAGAGTCGCGGCGGAGCTCACTGATTCGCTCGCCGGAGAGGAGAGAGAGTAGCGGCAGAGGAAGATGAAAAGCAGTAGAGAGTTTGGGAACTGGTACCATATCCGACCCTCTTGGCCCGGGAGCCACCACCTATCTGGAGGCTCGAATAAAAGTTTTTGGGCCAGCCCGATATGCGATATCTGGTCAGGCCAGAAAAATGGCACACCCCACATATCGACCGAAATTTTACACCGATCGAAATTTTATGGGTCAAAGGGCTTATACGACATCAGCTAGAGTTGCTCTAAGGGGGCTCGTCTCCATTACTCTAATCTCAGATTGTTTTTTCATGACGCCGGCCGCTAATCGCAAGCTACGCTAAGAGTCGGCCGCTAGAAAACTCAGTCGCGATGTCGCCGTGCTAGCCACTGTGTTGAAATGTCGATCCTGCCGACTGCTGTGGTGCCTCACCATCACGGAGGACGTCGACCTCCAAGTTAGTCCTGGTCATCAATCACTCAAATCTGGAGGTACGCTGGTAATGCTAGACACAAACCCATCAATACTCTTTGAGAAAGTGTACGCACAAGTGTCAAGCCTAATAAAAGTGCTAGCTGATCGGTAATAATTTTTCACATTCAAGATCGGTATACAAAAGGCCCAGCAAAAATCCGAGTATATAATATTTTTCCTATGAGTTTTACATATATGAGCCATAGTTATGTTGGTTAAGGCTGTAAATTTGTGATCGATGTGTCCACTATTGGCGACATATCTTACTGAAAGATTGAACTATGTCATTTTCACTTACCCTTAAGAACATATCTCGCTCAAAAAGTGTCACTAAGCTAGTTTTTTTAACAGAGCCAAACAGTTTGCACTGAGGTTACAATTTGCGGATAAGGCCCTTACTAAGTAGGAAATTACACACTGGGCCAAACAGGTTGCACAAAGGACCTCAAGTCAATTACAAGAAACGCAATTAGGTCCAGCTCCTTTCTCAGCGCGACGAACCAGAGACGTGGCGCAGCCATCTTGTACCTCGCCGGGGACGAACCACTTCGGACGCACAGAAGGGAGCACACTGCCCGCAACTCGAAGGGCCTCCGAGATGGCATCATGGCCTGGAGGTTGAAAGAACCACCTTCGCCGGCCGGAGCGTACCGTAGCCGACGCGAGGGGTGGGAGTGGTCGCCACGCGACCTTGAAGAACGCCGGCGTGAACACCGACGTGAGTGCACTCCCAAGAGAAGCCAGAACGCTCCCCTGCCGCCAGACCCAGTAGCCTCTAGCCGAGATAAGCAATCCGTCCTCAACAACGCCACAATGGCGAATAGAAGGAAGAATCCTCAATTCCTAGCCTCGACTAGTAGATCCGCGCGAGTCATCGAGTCTTATTGAAGAGGACGGCAAGACGAAGCCGAACAAAGCCTCGGGGCCTGACCTCCAGAGCGCGAACAACAGCGGCACCACACTTGCACACTGCCAGGAGCAACTCAAAATCTCCTGCAGCAACTCCCCATCGCCATCTCCAGATCCAGCAAGATGAGCACTACCCCATCTCCTCCCCTCGCCTCCACGGCCGGCCGGAGAAACAGTTAGAGCACCACAACGTTGAAAGCATAGAAAGCCAGATCTGCCTTTATTAGGAAAGGAGCTCCCGGTCACCACAGCACCGTCGCCGAACCTCCACCTTGGAAGCTCGCCAGGGAGCGTCGCAGCCGGCCGGTCTGTGACAGGCATACACAGCCGGCCGGTCTGTGACAGGCATACGCAGCAGGCCGGAGAAGCCCCGCGGCATCTCGCCAAATGCCACATGGGACCAAGTAGAAGCTGTGAACCCTAAAACTGCACCTACAACGAGAGCAACTACACCTAAGCTATACAAGAAGCCACACCACCAACTCCAGCTCCTCTCCGGCCGGCGAGGCCGACGGAGAGAGGCCAGAGCGGCGCCGGGCGGGCGGTGGCGACTCTCAAGTGGGTGGAGCGTGAGAGAGGAGAGAGAAGGAGAACGACCAAATGAGAGCATCTGTCACTAAGCTAGTTGAAGAGCTCATCACCCATACCATTTCTACACTTATTTTCCACTAGACTAATTGTAGAAGGTACTCTTTCAACATTCAATATCACCACTTGGGCATATCTCTAAGATAGGCCCAAGCAGTGGCAGAGACATGGGGACCAGCAGGGGCCCTCCCCCCTAACATGCAGAAAATTACATTAGACCCCCTGATTTTCTTGCTAAAAACATCTCCAGTTGTTGTATTTTTGTACTTCGGCCCTCCCTAAACGTTGGCAAGAGTGGAAAAAAAGTTTGTACTTCGGCCCTCCCTAAAAACACATCCAGTTGTTGTTTTTTCTTCTCACGACAAGTAGTGTTAAAATCACCGCTAGATAACAAAGCTAGTGTATCCGATTCAGAAATACGAACAAATTCCGCCGAAAACTAAGACTTTTTGGCGAGAGGGAATTATCCGCAACTAGTTGCACCCGCAGCTAGTTTTCGGATAACACCCACAAAATTTCATCAAAAAATATGAACATATGTGGCCCGTGGAAAAAACACGAATGAAAGTTTGAATAGTAACACTATTCAAACTTTCATTCGTGTTTTTTCCACGGGCCACATATGTTCATATTTTTGGATGACTATTCAAACTTTCATTCGTGTTTTTTCCACGGTCCACATATGTTCATATTTTTTGATGAAATTTTGTGGGTGTCGAAAATTCGACATCACCCATGTCCATGATTTTTTTCGCGATTGTTGGACACTCGAAAGTGGTATCAAAAACTAGTTACGGGTGCAACTAGTTGCGGATTGTCATTTCCCCTTTTTGGCATCTTGGGTTGCCCCATAAACTGCGATTAAAGACCACTCGAAACCGTCAACTTTGGACTTGAGTTGAAATTTCACACAATGATCTCCGACAACCACATTCTTAATTGGGAAGGTGACCATATTGATGACTACTATAATGACCCCGATCTCATTTCAGGTGGCAAGCTACCAAGCCAAGTCAAAACCTACCGCAATGAAGACACGGATGAAAAGGTATATAATCAACCACGTATGCAGATCAATACTCTCCCGCATGCCAACTCGGGGTCCATAGCTTGGCCCTAGCCGAAGCTTCATTTGTGATGCGAGCACTGAGGAACACGCTCCGTCCACATCGGCCAAATGACCAGCATCATGCAAGATCGAGTCCTCATAGCGTCTGCACGCGTCATCCCGTCGGTGTTGGCAAACATCCAGGCCCTTGCAACGCAGCGAAGCCCACCAAGCAGGCTAGTTTAGGGCATCGTTTGGTGCTTGATTATTTTTCCCTGACTTCCTCTTTGCGGAGGCCAAGCCTATCTACATCTCCAGCCCCTAATTAAAAGATCCAATCGTCTATTTACCCTAAAAAAATCGATCTGATCTTCTCCGGTCGATGCCCATGGAGCTCGCCGCCGCTCGCGATCGCCGATCGCATACTACACGAATCGCCAGCCGCTAGCAGAACAGGGTATGGATTCTAGCGATCCCGTGCTCCTATAACTTCTTTGTTCAAGTGTTGATCATGCCAACTGCCGCGGTGCCGCACCATTGTCGTCCTCCGAAGTCTTACTCATCAAATACTTAAATCAAATCTAGAGGTAACACAGATAATAGTATACTGCACTTTTGTTTGTGTACGCATGTGCACAACTATAAAACCGAGTTGCTTAATCAACAGATTACCAACGATCGTCCTTCAAGCCCGGTACAAGAATAGTAGTAGAAAATCTAACATTTTATCTACCATCCGTACATATAATCCTGATGGTCAACTTATTCATGACGCATAACTAGACTCGTTTACCGCTCTAAATTTTATGTGTTTGCTATTGGCTCGGCTGAGTTTCATCGTGGAGGTTATTTTAGAGAAAAAAAACTCTAGTAGCTTATCTGAACACTAAACATTTTTTGGCTTCGTCGGTGCCTCGCCCCCCTATGGCTAAATCATGTCACCGCCCCTGAATATAGAGTTTCTATAAAGTATGGTTGACATGAGTCTTGATCTCGTACTCACTACAGGAATCCGACAATACGCCGACGGCCGAAAGCCGTCGGCGTATCCCCATCGGCGTATCACGCTGTCGGCGTATCCTAGATGCCGTCGGCGTAGAAAAGCCGTCGGCGTAAACTTGGCTAATGCCGTCGGCGTATGAATTGGCAGAATTTTGTTTAAAAACATTTCAAAACAAAAAAATTTGAAATTTTTTCCCAATTTTTTTTGAATTGTTTAGCCACTTAATCGCACTAGAGACACATTTATCTCTAACCATTATTAATTGCAATCTTAATTACTCGTTTCTACTAACACTTCCCCACAGTTCACCCATCCTGAGACTAATCCAGCCCCAGCATGCTTAACTTTTTAGTTCCTTCCCTGTGAGTTACCTAGAAACAACAGATGCTTTACTGACAATAGTAGTCTATCAATCTTATTAACTCATGGACTACGATGTCACACACCTTTATTTTATGAATCCAAATAATTATTTGAATAAAAAGAAATGAATCATTAATAATAATCTTGTATTAAAATATTCTTGAATTGAAATAATAATTAACTTATTTGCCTTTTCCATTTAATATTGAATAATTCATATCTACAAATCCGTAAATCGAAATTTGACAAATAATATGTCTAAATCGATTAGAAAAATGAGATAAATCCAAATATGACATTCATATAATCCATAACCAACCTCTTGACAAGTTTCCCTCCGGCTTGTCCAATCGGGGACTATCACGCTATAAGTGCATGTAAACTCCCTAGAGAGAAGTGGATGTCGGGGACTATCACGCTATAAGTGCATGTAAACTCCCTAGCTATAAGTACATGGTATGACACCCCCTAACTTGTGGTGGGAACCCGACGCTCCAGAACCCCTCTCCGGTGAAACCGTAGCCCCAATGGAGAAAAACCAGACTTATACGACTAAAGTCGGTACCGACGTCAAAATGGGGTAGCAAAGTGTAACTAGTTACTTGGTTGTGTTAGGCCAGACCCTAGGAAGTCACAAGATAAAGTTATAACCCAACTCTTGACAAGATTTCCTCATGTTTGTCCGATCTGGGACTTTCAGGCTGTAAGTCATGAAACTCACTAGAGAGAGGTGGATGCCGGTGAAGCAGGTCACACCCCGGAGTGCAATCTTGGCCATCCAAAACCCATAACACACTTGTACACACATGTTATGGCACCCCCTAGCTTATGGTGGGAACCCGACGCTCCGGAGCCCCTCTCTGGTGAAACCCTAGCCCCACTGGAGAAAAACCAGACTTATACGACTAAAGTCGGTACAGACGTCAAAATGAGGCAGCAAAGTGTAACTAGTTGCTTGGTTGTCTTATGCTAGGCCCTAGGAAGTCACAAGGTATAACCCAACTCTTGACAAGATTTCCTCATGTTTGTCCGATCTGGGACTTTCAGGCTATAAGTCATGAAACTCACTAGAGAGAGGTAGATGCCGGTGAAGCAGGTCACACCTCGGAGTGCAATCTTGGCCATCCAAAACCCATAACAAACTTGTACACACATGGTATGGCACCCCCTAGCTTGTGCTGGGATCCTGACGCTCTAGAACCCCTCTCCGGTTAAAACCTAGCCCTGTTAGAGAAAAACCAGGCTTATACGACTACAGCCGGTACCGGCATCAAAATGGGGTAGAAAAGTGCAACTCTTTGCTTGGTTGTGTTAGGGTGGACCCTAGGAATTCCCAAAACAAAGTTATACCCCAACTCTTCACAAGATTCCCTCCAATTCGACCGAAGTGGGAGTTTCAAGGTGTAAGTCCAGAAACTCACTAGAGAGAAACTGATGACGGTGAAGCCTCTAACATCCCGGAGTGGAATCTTGGATATTTACAACCCAAACCATACTTTTACCCACTTGGTATGGCACCACCTAACTTTTGGTTCGATTCCGACGCTCCGGAGCCCCTCTTCGGCTAAACCCATTTGAACATGGAATTTTTTGTCCTTGCTCATGATTTTTTTTGAAGAATATAGTTTGAGCAATGTGTATGATGATGCAGATCTACTTATCCTCTTCGAAACGAGCTAAAGAACATAGAAATCCGACTTCCAATGCAAAAGTTATGCTCAAAACGGTGAGTATGTAAAAAAACAGAAAATATAGGCCGACGGCATTGCCGTCGTCTCAAAAAAAAAATATATATATATAGGCCGACGGCATCCCGTCGGCGTATCTAAAAAAACAGAAAATATAGGCCGACGGCATTGCCGTCGGCGTAGCTAAAATAAAAAAGGAAAGACCAAGTCTAGCCTGGTCGGGGTCTACACCGACGGCCCTTGTGTCTTTCCCGTAGTGACTTTTGGTCACATAACCGGAATTAAAGATTAAACTTGAAACAGTCATGACCAAATGGATCCAAACCATGGAGCTTTATTACACATGATTTTTTGAACACAATATAGAACATTAGAGTTGACAATTTACACACCGGCATACATAATATTTGGAGACGATATTCGATTACAAACCCTGGATGTTTTTACCCAGGTATATACGGAGTAGTAAAGGCCATGGAGGTGGTTTGCTTTGTTGGACATGACCAACGTACGTGTGCGTTTATTGGGCACAAGTATAAGTAGTACTGATGTGATCAGTTTTTGTTGAGAGAGGATGCGCGTGGACAGTGCAGCACCATGGCCTCGATTGTGATTCCTGGTCCGAAGGCCAGCATTGCACCCCACTCTGGCAGCAGATCATCGCCATCCTCCTTCGTACGCCGGCGCAGCTCATCGAGCACGAAGACGATGGTTTGCGCCGCTCATGTTGCCATACTCGCGAAGAACATGTCGGCTGGCCGCCAACTTCCCTGGCTCCAGCTTGAGCACCGTGTCTAGGTTATCTAGGATCGGGCGGCCGCCTGGGTGCACCGCCCAGAAGAGGTCGTTCCAAGAGCATGGAGCATCGACTTCAGTACCAAACGCATCTTTGAGACATTGCTCGATGTTCTGCCCTATCAGCATCGGCACCTGGATGCCGAGGTGGAAGTCCACGCCGGATCCTGAGACCTGCATGCCGAGCACATGTTCGGTCCTTGGTATCGTCGTCTGCGTGGCAGAGACCATCTCGAACAGCGGGCGCTCACCTTCACCGAAGGGACCGGCGCCCACGATGACGGCGCCGGCTCCGTCGCCAAACAAGGCGCTGCCAACGAGGTTGCTCCCATCAGGGCCGCCGAAACAGATAAGGGTTATCTCGGAGCAAGCCACGAGGACACGCGCACCATGGTTGTTCTCAGCGAGCTGCTTGGCGAGGTGAAGTGCCCTGCCACCGCCGTAGCAGCCGTGGAGGCTGAGTATGGTGCGGCATACCGTGGGACGGAGGCCAAGGAGCGAGGCCAGCTTGAGGTCGACGGTCGGGGCCTGCCAGGCGGAGTAGGTGCTGAAGATGAGGTGGGTGATGTCGGTGGCTGGGCGGCCCCACTCGGCGATGGCCTTGATCGCGGCGGACTGTGCGAGCTTTGGGACAGCAGTGGCAGCCATGTCCATGCGAGTGTCGAGGGATGGCAGATCTCTGTCGAGGAACTCCGGGTGTGCAGCAAGTGATTCCTCTGTCAGGTGGAAGTGGCGTTTCTCGATGCCTGTTTTTTGGCCTGGAAAAAAAAGAAAAAACCTCTCATATTTTATGGTGTCTGCTATAACTTCTCACTGCTAAGCAACGGCACCACACCAGTTATCGGGTGACTTCTTTTGGGCTTATGCTTATTCATAATCCTGCTTATAGATTTCGGTGGAGAAAAACTATTGTGGGGAGAATCTCCTAAAAACTTGTGGGAGACTTCTTTTGGGCTTGTGAAGTTTTGGCTTATTTACTGTGTTTAGTTGTCAAATGTCTGTATCGCCCCTAGTTTGATATATGAACTAAATAAAGCGATTGAATCCTGCGTGTACTAGTTTTTAGTAGAAACGAGGTAAAATTGAAATAAGAAATATGAAAAGACAGATGATAAAAAAACATGGTGTTGTAGAATAATTTTGTACATGTAAAAATAAAAGAATGTCATGACTAGTTTGATATTACAATGACAATAACTTCTCAAAAATACATGTATGTGCGTATAAATACATGTACATACTGCTTGTATCAGTGCCCAAACAGAAAATAAAAGAAAGATCGTTCTTCCAATATATTGTGTACGTGAGGACTGGCTAGCTAATCAATAACTAACGGGGTAGCTTATATAAAAAACTAGGGAAAACATGCAGAGATTGCTTTTTATGCAAAGGGAATAATTAATCTAGCTTATATAAAACTAGCTAGGGAAAACACGCAGAGATTGATTTTTATGCAGATTAAGGGAATAACTAATCTACGTTATATGAAACTAGCTAGGGAAAACATGCAGCTTGGTTTTTATGCAAAGGGAATAACTAATGGTTAACGTCAACAACAGTAAGAGAGGGAGAACGCATGTGTATGCTTACAAATCCTCTTCATCTTTTCTTTGAGTTCAGTAAGGTGGTCGGTCTTGGTGACGCGGAAGATGTTGGCGGCGAACTCGTCCTGGGTCACAACGACGTCAGTTGGGTTGGCGGTGCCGATGGCGAGCATGGCCGCAGGGCCTTCCCCGTGCTGCTGCATGCTCCGGTGGCTGTTATGCACGTCATTATTGCCGTTGGCTTTTATCATGGCCGACGGAAGTGAAGATTGTATGGACGTACGCGTGCACTCGTGCGATAGTTAGAGCTTCAAAGGCAGCGCAGTGCGTACGTCTAAGGGGCTCTGCTGGGCTCAGGTTTTATAGTTCCTTGCCTCACCAAACAACAACGACCCATATAAAGTCTGGCCACTAGTTAATCTCAATCTCAATACCCGCCCCTAAAAAAAATCTTAATCTCAATCACTTCAAAGTTTGACGAGTATACCGCGAGTACTACTGATTCTTGGCGCTATTCACTTCCGGATTTGCACTGGGTCCGTGAATCAAACTTGCCACTATAATTTTGTGGGATGTTGGAAACATCTTTCGTAATATTTTAAATTTGTTTCCACGTCTTTCAAGATTTTTAGATCACCAATAGGATGTGCTACTACATGTCAAAACGGTGTTACAAACATAGGCAGCAACAAAAAAAAATGTGCGTGTTTCAGTAGCATGTGTTATAAGGACAGTTGTTATTAACACATAGTACTTGACCATATATTTAATAAAATATGTTACAAGAATGCCACAGCAACGTGTAACAATGTGTTACCACAGTCCCTAATAATGATGAAATAATTTTACTGCACCTTTAGCTGTTAGAGTTTTCGTTAGTTCAGGTTTCAGGTTTCTGAATAAACCGTGTAGTGTGTCTGTCCTCACCTCGGTTCAGGAACAAATAGTGATAGTTTAGCTCGCCGCCTCGACCTGTAAGCGCTCTAACTGTGGGAAGGTCATGGCAATGTTAGTGGATCATAACTGTCGAGCGCCATGGGATGGCATGGCCGGTCTGCTCGGAATGCATGGCCAGTTTCTTTTCTTTAGTTAGCTATTTTGGTTGATAATTCAGCCATAAAAAAAGGAAGTAAGATAAAAAAGTCGCATTTGAGCGCGGCACAAACTCTGCATGCGTCCACCTCTCTCTCTATCTCTCTCTCTATATATATACTTACTCTACGGATCGCAAGTAAGCTAGTTCCACCCATACTTTACTTGAAAACTTCCGCAATCAAAATTTCATGCTGTTTTTGTGCTTGAAAACCACTATCGGGGAAGCAGCGAATGAAAACTGGACCCTAAACTCCTCCGGAGTGGGCGGCGGTGACGAACGCGTCATTACCTTGTTGGAGGCGTCGCCTTGGAGCTCTTGGCCCTCGTGGTGCGCTGGCTTCGCGACGGCAAGGTGGGATGGCTCTGCGGTCGGGGGAAGCGGATGCCGGGGTGGCGACCACGGACGGTGGTGGTACTAGCAGGCGGCGGCCTCGGTCCCCTCTACAGCGACGGTCCTATGGGGCAGGGCCATCTCCTGGCGAGGTCTGGGTGGCGATCTGGTGCTGCACGGGCAGCAAGTGTGTCGGCCCGGCTGGTTCGGCTCCGGGCAATGCGGAGTTTGATCTGGTTGCTACGCTGGGGCGGCAGCCCCGGATTTGGCGCGACGTTGAGGTCTGCGGGCGGTCGGCTTTAGCGAGGGTAGCAAGGGCTACGAGACGGTTGGGTCGTGCGGCGTTCTGACTCGTGTGCGGCTTTGGTGCCGAGTGATGTAAGTCGGGGCGGCGGCCCCAGGGTTGGTGGCGTGTTTTGTGGCGTTCGGTGGACTAGCGTCGTGTGGGCAGCGGTCCTCTTGTTTGTGCGGTTTTTTGGCCCTGTTTTTCTCATAAACAGGGCATTTGTACGGTTTTTGGGCCTGATTTTCCTTATAAACTAGGTCAATTCTTTCTTCTATACGAATTGCAGGAACGCCCTGCCCTCTTCGAGAGGTTACTCGAAAAAAAAACTGGACTACCGTGGCTTTGCCTTCTTGACTCGGGGGGAGTAGCGCCGCTGCTTATATAGGCAGAAAAAAATTCAGCAGACAAGGCTCTCGCTGGAAGAAAAAGGTCGCAGGAACTCAATGTGCCAACTAGACTTTCTTGCGCGATTTTTTCAGTGATTTGGAGAAAAATAACATAGCTTCTGCAATCCTGTGGGCGGGTAGCTGACGATGTACTCGAAACAAGGCACCCCGTAGCCGTGTAGACAAGGTCTTATATTCAAACCAAAAACAAGATGGGTACGGAGCCTGGTACGGCGAAGCCAGCCACCACCGTTCTTGTTTTACATTTGAAATAGCATACGGGTGCGGGTGGCACGGTAGCGCCTAAGCTAGAAACAGACGGGCAACAAAAGCCATCACATGCACAAACCATTGTTTCCGCCAGCGATTCATCAAGGAAGCACTTGTGAACTCTATCCAATGGTGGGCAGCCTATGCACAGCTACCACCCATGGTAGCAAATCCGTATTGTATTTGGTATAGCAATCTTATCATACTTTTACCACCGCTCATCGTCAAATGTTTTACACGATTTTCAAACGAAATTACAGAAAACAGACATGCTCTGGTGCTGGATCACAGTCAAAATTGAATATTGTGTACATGAGTCTTACCAAAAGAAACTCATTGGAAGGGCGAACATTTATCAATTGGGGTTGAGTAATAACATCTGGGAATTATGTGTCGTCAAAAAAATCAAGATATTTTGACAGGTGATTTAAACCTTAATGGCACCGAAAGGCACCCCCTTTCTATTTGTGAGAGGCAGCAATTTGATGAGGCTGATCCCAACGTTTACCTATAAATTAAACACGGGGAGGAAAAGTCTAATTCTCACATGATCGCATATTTCATACAAGCACAATTTTCTGAGCTAGATGTTTAGTGAGCCTGTTTTGTTTTAAAATTTTAAATTTTAATTAGTGATAAAAACATGAAAACATAAAGAAGTACAAATTTAGTAAAGTCTGAACGTAAAAGGTTCCACCAGAAAGTTGTAAACATGTGGTCTGTGTAAATAAGACAAATAGGGTGTAAAAAACTGGCAACAGTTGGTTATTTGTGGACTATCAAATTTCATGGCCTTTTCCCCACCGAGTTTGCAAATAACAAGCTTCACTAGACCTCGATCACTAGGTTGAGGATTCCTTATCCATTTTTTTTAAGATAAAAGGGCCTCGCACCTGGTTCCATTTTTTTTTAATTAAAATGCAACCACCAGTCTTACAACAGTTCAAGAGGATAGTCTTACAGGCAAACGCCACATCCATCCACACAGGCAACTCAAGTCAGGCCAGACACCAAAACAAGCAAAGGAAAACAGGAGGGAAAGCAAAGCTTGACAAACGAAAGGACCTATTTGGTGCATTTTTCATCACAGAAGATAGCTACTAAACGAAAGGACCTATTTGGTTGACTAATTTCCAACCTGTTCGATCTATGGTTGCAAATTTTGAAAGGAAAAAATGTTAAAGGCAAGCTGGGCTAATTAGCGGACGACCACATGTTAGATAATAATCGGGTCTTTTTAGACAATGCAAAGTTTTTTAGTTCTGGTAATTTTGTGTGTTTTGATTTGATCCAAATTCATATATAGACAAAGGCTAACTTCGAACGAAGCGGAGGCCCGTCGCCGGAGGCTTGGACCGTAAGCAAAGCGGAGAAGTAAGCCCATCCGATTGCCCACTTGCGTAGCGTACCTCCGTGGCACGTCTAATGCTTGCTTGAAGTTTGACAAGACTAGTGAGGGACTCATAGACTATGTGGATTCAAATTTTGCTGCCGATTTGGATAAGAGGAGGCTCCTCACAGGTTATATGTTCACCATTGATGGTTGTGTTATTAGTTGGAAGGCAACACTTTAGCTGATTATTGCCCAATCCACCACGGAGGCTGAATACATAGCTATTGCTGAAGCAGTTGAAGAAACTGTTTGGTTTGAGCCACCTCATCACAAATGGCTATACCTCCGTCGTCAATGGAGTCTCCATTATCGATGACAGGATTCTAGCGAAATGCCCAATGTTCGTTTCCAACATGGCCAGGTGTCCACCCATGTTCGATGTGATGTTCTGCCGTACTACTTATTGAGTTGTGCTATGCGCAAAAGCTTTGATAGGAGTAGTAGATACTTTTCGGCTATTTATGGAAATTTGACTCGATCGGTCCATCACTATATCTGGTCAAAAATGCTGGCCTAGGTTTACTGGTTCCACGGTTGGCCAACAAAGCCTTAACGGATCTGAGATCTATATACTTGATGGCAGATTTTGACTCCCATTTATTGGCGAGATGCATCCGTTTGATGGAACCCAACGTGTTTTAATGAACCCAACATTATTTAGGAATTAAACCTATCGCAGGTTGTAGAGAAAAGTTGTACTTGGAAGGACAGGGAGAACAAAAAAATCGTACAAGTAGTTTGACAAATATGACCGTAAATGATATACTAGTTTCCTTTTATAAAAATGGTGGGAGCACATGGCTATCTGTGGTTGGGTATATAAGCTGAAACGCAATTTTAAGAACTAGTGCAGCGAAGAACGATCAACCGAAAACCAAATGCAGTAAGTAGCCTGTCGATCACGATGAATATCAGATTGTGTTTTAGTAATGATTTGATTTTAGCAGCCCCCAGTTTAGTTAGGAAGTAAAGGTCCAGATACATTGGCTGTTTCAGCGTCAATGTTCACGTACTACTATTTCAGAACAATCAATAGATGGACCACAAATTAGACTCGTTCCTCTTCCTTGTTTGTACACAAATTAAAGGACTTCACTGCACCGATGGGCAAAGAGATCAATGTGGTAGAGAGCAACGTGCAACTTGAAGGACATGGTCGAGCCTGTCTCTAGCGGGTATAGCCGCAGTCAGCAATTTCCGGACATAAATGACTGTTGCTACCAGAATTGACTATTGAACTGAGTGCTTATCGTAAACAGCACACAACGATTTCAAGCAAAATCAAGAAATTGGTCCTGCAAGGTCGCATCGAGTCTAGCACAAAGATCCACTTCGTCATGTCTGGAGCAAATTGCACGTAACATCAACCTTCGTAGCAGAGTTGCAAAGAACACATATACAAACTTTTTTTTGCAGTTGACGCCAGATTTTGGTCTAATTAGTTACAGCTGTCCCAAATAAATGAATTAGGGTCTTATAAACTGAATTTGTAGTCTAATTACTTACATTTCTCGGGCGCACATATGAGATGATTTACCCATGTAATGATTGCATAATCCTCAAGACTCAATATTTGTATCAAGAGACACTTTAATTGGAACCTTATGCAGCCGAGATTTCGTTAGCTAAAATAAGTGTATTATTTATAAGGAGTGAATTATGTGTGTACTAGGACACATTTTAATTGGGAATCATAAGGAAAAAGTCTAAAACAAAGCTTACACTTGTAGATGAAAGCTAAATGAAACCCTGAACTCTTAATCCCCGAAGCTGGCACTCCCAACTTGTCAATCATGGTCTATTTTAGACCCTAGACATGTTCGGTACACTGGGAGTACGACAATCCCGGCCGGGATAACGTGCTACTCTCACTGACGATTCGGTCCCACAAGTCATATCTATCCCCTTCCTCTGGATCTCTAGCGCCGATAGTTTTCCAACGCAGCGCCACATGTGTTTAGGAGGTATCCACGCCAAGGAAATCCATGGTCGAGGCGCACCGCGTCCCCGTGTTTAGCCTGCCCTAGACGAACGTGTCCGATTTGGGCAAGCAGAATAACGACACAACAGGAGCCCATCAGCCTCGCCTGCATCTCGCGGGATTCGACAAGAAGCCGCTCCCAGAGCAGCACGGTGGCCTCGCCGGCGAAGCTTCACCTCATGATGTGCTGACTTGCGATCAAAATGAACCAGATGGCGTGGCTGCCCCTGACTACTTCCCCAACATCTCAACAACCTCTACATCCGACGATGCTACTCCCACAATATAAACATCGTAAATCGACGACAAGTGCTACATATTTTTCTTACAAGTTTCCTCTGATGCCTCCTAGGCTCGGACGATGCCATGGGCATGCAATACCAGATCCATCGTACTCCGAGTCTTTGGTCTATGATTCTTTCCACATCAATGACAATCATCTTCCGGTCACAATCCTAATAGGAAATATTTCCTCTCTCTTCTCATCTCACACTTCACTTGGTAACGACAAAACTATCAATCTCTTGATCCAATCACTTCCTATTTGTGCTTCCTCCACTAACATTGCATATATCATTCTTCTCGAGGAGCCATTAAATCACCACAATTTCACCCTTATCTTTGATAACATCTTAGACCCTCCATCGCAACACCTCTTTCCAAATGACATTATGCTCCTATATATTCAACGGTCCTAATTCTTTCAATTACAGATGACCTCGTCCGTGACTCTGAGTTTCACTGCTACTATTCACCTACAGTATGAGGTGTAGTTCTACAAAGCACTCTATTCAGGTCTATCGCTCGCATGACCTCTCGGCTGGACCTCAGCATGATGTTTCAATGACTTCTCGGAGAACTGACATCCCTCTGGGTTCTATGCAAGATTCCGAGTATGTTTCCTCTGTCATGTCTCAAGACATTGAGACTCTAATTAGTAATTTGGAGACTTTGCCAGCCTGGCATTAGATCAGATTACCTAATCGGCCTCGACAACCACCGTTGGCGATGTGGTTAACTTGGCCAAGTGAACTTTTGGAGACTTTGCCAGGCCTGGCATTGATCAGATCACCACATTTATCATCCATGACTCCATCAGAAGCTAAGGGTAGTCTATCAAGCCCAGTTTATGTACTCATTCCATCATCGTGCAACACTTCCTCGTAGAAATAGTAGCCACAATAAATCCTGCTCAAAGTAGCCTCTAATAATGCAGCAAAGGCAACCCATAATAATTTCAAGGCAATTAATACCCTAAATCACCAATTATCTCGGGTTAACACTTTCGTTCTCTCATGTGTCCATGATAATATGTTAATCAAGCATGTTGCTACTTCTACAATAAAATCTAAAATCCTCAAGAAGTACTCAAATCCGTTCACCTAGCATTACTCCTCAGTGTTCAACTGCCCCTTGTTTGCGTGGAAAATTGTAGACTCCAACCTCTCCTTCGGTACCATTCTATTATCGAGTAAAACCAAGCGCATGAGCCTATCCGTAGACTAAAACTGCTAAATCCTAGGCCCTCACTAGTCTGAACCACCAGAACAATTTATTAATTCCAACTTTTTTCTTTCAACCGCCTATACACCACTACAACACCCTACATCCTTTATACGAACCGAAAGCGAAATTTGCTTCAGCTTTTCCTCAGCAATAGTGGTCATGCATCTCTCCCCGTTTAATCCTTCCACCCACCATTGTCTCGGGTACATTTGGCGAGCTCTGGCACCACACGTACTAGACCATGTTGAGTGATTCTTTATGACTCTGATTTTGTGGCGGATTCCTCCGTTTCCCTTGTTCACGCCGAAAATTGTAGCTTCAAACCTCACTCCTGGTCTCATTCTATCATCGAGTAAACCCAACCCACCATCCTATCCATACACCACACTAGCTAAATCATAGACCCTAACTAGTCCGAACTACTAGAATATTTTATCAATTCCCGATTTCCTTCCTTCAACAACCTACACACCATTACAACACCTACATCCCTTATATGAAGCGTAAACAAACTTTGCTTCAACTTTTCTCAGCAATTGTGGCCATGCATCTCTCCCCGTTAAATCTCTCCACTTGATCTTGACAGAACATATCGATTGAATGATTCCTGACGTTCTCCTCTTAACCCATCAACAGCCGAATTGTCGTCCCTCAAATCGCCATGGCTTTCGATTCCCCCATCCCACTCAGGATTTCAGGAGCGACGATTTCACCATTGTCTTGGCTCCACTTGGCGAGCTCTGGCACCGCACGTACTGGATCTTGTTAAGTGAGCCACACATCCATGTTGCGTTTTCTGACTCTCCCTCTGATTAGGTGGAGTTCTCCCTTGATGCATAGAGACGAGTAGTTCAACCTCGCTTAATTAACGTCCTTCGATGGGGACTTTGTGCCAAGTTATCAGTGCCAGTGGGCTTGCTAGCTTTTGAATTGATCAGTTCTCAGTGGACCAGATACCTGTATCTTCTATATCTAAATAGGAGCACCCCACTAAAAGTATTTCTCTCAACATGCAAGATGTCCACCTTATCAACCATGTTTGAGCAATCCTAGCATTACACATCAACAGTTTGCCATGTCACAGTTTTTGTTTTTCCTTTTTTTGCAGCTGATATCACTAAGGAACGACACCTAAAAAAAGTTTGTACGTCTACTGTCCACTATTGTAACGGAAAGTGACCCTTGCTCTCCTCAAACCGTATGTATCAATATTAAAGATATTTATGCATCAGCTGATTTGACCCTTGCTTTTCTCGAACCATCCTGAACGTCCTTTTTAATTGTAATGCTGTAGTTGATTTGTTTCGTCTTCTTTGAGACCACATCTTCTCCAGTAAATTTCCACAAGCTCTCCAAGCACCCATCTGCTAAGGAAAGGAATTATGAGTCCGTCGGCTGTGTGGCTATGGCTTCATCATTATGATTATCGTTGCCACTTCTGAATCGTTGGTAGAGAAGCTCAGCTTGCAACCTGGATTGTTGGTTCTTTTCTACGTGTGAACCTCCTGTTTATTTGGCTACATGGTGTCGGTGGCGCTCTGCAATCTCCAAGTCATCTAATTTACCGGCATGATCAGCAGCATTACATCATTGCCTCCTTTGGTCCAAGATGATTGCCTCTAGGTGCTTCTACGGTTCTATTCTATGATCTCTCCTATTCAAGCTTGGGATTATTTGGAATATGCATGGTGACCAAGCTTCTGGTGATCTGATACATTCTTTCATCACATCCCATTTCATTCCCGGAATTATCATGCTATATGTTTGAAAATTTATGTGAGGTATGAATTTCTTTCTTTTCTTTTCTTTCACGATGAAACACTTAAGTGTTCTTCCATCCGTTTTCTGTTTTTCCCTACTGTCGTATGGAAGTGACAGTGACCATCATATTACACTTACGGACTTACCTGTGATATGTGAACTGAAACTCGAAAAAAACACCTAAACAAGTTCATATTTTTTCTCACAATCGGATTCTAATGGGGTGATGGAGAGAAAAATGTTTTTAGAAGCTTTTTGTGCAGTTATATTCTCTAAGAATTATTTGCACAGATTGAGAAGCCGTGCACATATGGCATCTCTTTGCGTGTTGGACATTTCTGCAGTCAAAAGCTTTGTTACATGGCTGAATTTCAAAGGTGAAGTTATTCATATTGTTTGTACCAACTATATCTGAGATCATATATGTTTAATTCTATCTATATATGTTCTGTTTTTTTATGTTTTCTTATTTTTTATTTGCAAATATTTATTATTAATTCCCGCAGCAACGCGCGGGGTATCATCTAGTTTTATAAGATATGTGCTTGATATTCCTCACTATGACCGTTCTTAGTATATTGATTTGTTGTAAGAAGCCATTATTTGGTTAGGAAGCAGCATTGGACATTGAATTAATTGCGAGTACATGCTACAGCGCAAATCTATGTAAAATAAATATCATAGGAACGCATCTTTCTATGATCTGGGTGAAAATACAAATTTAGTGCTCCGAAAAATTATTTCTTACAATGTCAAAAGATTTTTTTATTATTTTACTGTTCACCGTGGGTGCAGAAATACCACCCGCAGTTATCATCATAACTTTTCCTCCTCCAAGCCATCACGCTCATATCATGACCAAAGGTCGCTAATTGTACGTACGAACATGGCCGATGCAAATTATTGTTTGAATTTAATGGAGACAGGTAGCAAGTAATGGTCAAGATCAAAACTTAATGACATTTTCAATACATATAGTACAAGACCACTCATAGTAATTTAGATGCTACTCTTCTACTCCATCCGTTTTTTAATATAAGATGTTTTAGCATTTGTCGACATGCACATGTAAACAAATGTATGTAGACATGAATTAGCGTGCATGTTCACTCATTTTAGTATATATATAGACATATGGCAACACTTAAAACATCTTATATTAAAAAACGGAGGGAGTATGTTACTACCTCAATACCATGGTATAATAGGTGTGGTACCTTAGATATCTTCATTTATTAATTTGTAGTAGTCATCAAAGTCTTGGCCCCCCGCCTCCCGGGTCGCTGGCGCGAGCGACTCCGGAGGCGAGAACAAACCTTAGAAAACAACCGCCGCTCCCCTGCCTCCCTAGCCGCACCGGCGGTGGCGGCGGCGCCCGGCTGCCAAAGGCGGTGTGTGCGTGTGTGTGCGCACCCTGGCAGAGCTTCTTCGCGCGGAGCAGCGACATAGCGTGGGTCGCGTGGGCGTCCTCGACGAGGCGGCGGGGCGAAGATGAATCGGCGCGGTGGGTGGGGACGTGGCAGAGCAGCGATGCGGTGCCGAAGCTGTGCGAGGTCGTGCGGCGCCTCGGCTGGTGGCGGAGCTCGGGCTCGATCTAGGCTTGGCCTGGGCCGGGCGGGCAACAACCATGGCCATGCTCCCACTCCTCGCGGCCGCTGCTGGTGGAGGACGCTTCGTGTGCGAGTATGCGAGCAGTGGCCCTTTGGGTGATGGTTGCTCTGCTGCCCCGGCGGATCCGGGCGGCGAAAGATGCGAGCTGGCGCGGCGGCGGTGACCACAATGCGTGGCGGCGCAGTGCAGGTGACTTCGGGTTCCCTGCTCGACGCGCTCCTGGCGGTGGCCGGCTTGCAGGCACTACGCTGGCCGGTACCTCCTGGCGGTGGCCGGCTTGCAAACTCTCTTGCGTTTTCTCAAAAAAAAAAATAGTAGCACTTTCTCTTAAGATGTCCTATCACAGTATCATGATATGGTAATACCATCTTCTCTTTCTAAATTTAATAATATTACTATCATTCGAGGTAGACGGAAAGTTCATTCAAGAAAAAAACACTAGAATACCCAAAACAAGAGGGAACCCGCAAATGAAACTTACGAGATGTTGGTAGTATCAGCCCCACAGCTTCCAACTGTTCGGCACATTTATTTATCCATTGCAGTTAGTGTGTATGTGCAGGGAAAATACCTAGGAGCTCAGGGGTCTCCCGTTAATATGTGCTCCAATGACTTGCTCTTACCATAGTATCATAGTCACAATGCTGAGGTGACATTACAGTACTCCCTCCAGTACAGTTTACATGAAATTTTTTCATTTTCATGCAGTTCCACAATCAGGGTAGGTTTGGGCGCAATAACATTTATTGGCAGTTTAATTATGGTGATTTGGCATCAATCAGGCCCGCAAAATCCTCTCGGTCCTTTCTTTCGGTAGTGTGTACGAGGGGTGGAAACCTGCATGCAAGTGGGAACAATGCATGCATAGAAAACGGCGCGTTTAATGGCCAGACGAATTGCGAAAGCTTATGTGTGCCCTGTAAACCGTACCGGAGGGAGAATTCAAACACATAAATATTGTACTCCTCTGGTTCAGTTTACAGGGCTTGCGTGTATCATTTGGTCGCCAATTTTATCTTTTTTTTTTTACAAGGATCCGATCCATATAAACAGAATACTCAGTACAACTTACAAGCCAACCCAGAAAAGAAAGAAAATTACAAAAGGGTCCTGCAAATTGCACGAAGCACCCCGAGCATCGAGGCAGAAACGCAATCAGATCCTCCACCGCACTCCCGAAAACCTAGCCGTCGCCGTACCGCTCGCCGCCGGAGAGGAGGCGCCACCACACATAGTAGATGACCGCATAATTCATCCGCCGCGCAGCGACGGAATCTGTGCTCCATGAACGGTCGCGGCTAAAGCACCATCTCCCCAGCATCAACCATCTTCCCGCCGACGCAGCTCCGCCCAGGCCAACCAGCCGCACACCCAACCTCCAGGCAGGCACTCCCCTCGCCTCCACGGCCGGCCGGAGTAACGCCACCAAAGCAAACCACCTCCACCACCAGCAAACAGAGAACGGCAAGAAGCGACGCTTAGTACCTGACGACGCAGACCTCCACCATGGAGCTCCAGGCAACCCCAGGACCTCGCACTCCGACGACGCGTCCTCCTCGTCGCCAGGATAGCCGCATCGCTCCCACAGCCAAGCACCCCTCTCCTCCTCCCCCTCGCCACCAAGGCCGGCCAGGAACAGAAGAGAGAACCACAGCTCTAGGATCCAGAAGCACTTATTGAAGAGGGCTGTCGCGGACTCGCCTCCGCGCGTCTTCCACCTTGGAAGCTTGACAGAGACCAGATCCACAATGAGCTCGACGCCGTGCGCGAACGCCGGAGCTGCACACCTCAAGGAGAAGAAATACGGGACATACGCCAGGAGACACAAATCTACAGACACAAGAAAACCTAGACTACTCCCTAGACTACTCTGTACAACCCACGCTCCACTCTCTCCACCACGCCGGACGGCAAAGCCGCCGGAGAGGCGAGCCGAGCGAGCCGGGGAACAGGAGGCGACTCTCAAGGGGAGAGAGGCGGAGAGGACGAGAGGGGAGGGGAGCGGAAATGAGAAAGTGGCCGCCAATTTTATCCTATCGGTGTAATACTCCCTTTGCATCAAAATATAAATTTTCTAACATTAAATCTTACACTAAAACATGTCTACATACATGTATGCATGCAAGGGCTACAAAGTCTTATATTTTGATATGGATGGAGTATAATTTATATAACACAAAGTTATACCGTTTGAAAATATGACACGAAATTCTATAATGGTAATTTTTTGTCATATAGTATACCTTGTATTATGTTGATAAAGTACCGATATAGGAATATACGCAAACCTTGTAAACTGGCTTAGAGAGATACGTGCAGGCCCGGTAAGCCTATAGATTGGGAACGTTACCTTGAATAGGGATTTACAAATGGATTCTATTGCAGAGATATTTTTTCTAATGTAGTATAATTGAACATTAATTATTATTCAATGATATTAAATGCAATTTGACAAATGCAACCCATCAGAAGGCATTTAACAAACAAACCTGGTCACACACATGTGGATGACATTTCCGTTGAAAATTTGAACCAGACAACAACTAATAGTATTATGGTTGGAGAAATAAATACTAAGATCATTGATTGCCGGTCGACAACCTCGACGGCTGTCCTCGTTCTTAGCGGTGTGCGTGTTGTTCGTATGGGTAGTTAGGGTGGCTGAGTGTGCCCTCGAAACAGTCGTGTTCCATGACGGCTTGCGAGGGTGGTTGTTTCTGTTTTAGGCCGGTTTTCCATTAATTAACCGGTCAATTCTCTCCTACTTTTTCAAATATGCATGTTTTGTTTCAAAAAAGTTCCGGATTCAAAGTTTGAGTGAAAAAGTAAGAATGACATGATATAGTTCTGCCAATTTTATGACACTAAACTAAAAAATGATGCCTCTTCTAAGAAAACTCGGAATTTTAGGATGATTTTCCAAACGTCGCGGATCTTTTACGACGTTTTGAGTGGCAACGAACCGTCGTAGAATCGCCTATGACACTCGGTCTCTGACATTTCCTTAACGTCGCGTGAAACGTCGAGGACTGCGCACGGCGACGTTTTGGAGCACGATCACAACGTTATGGAATCATCCCAGATCGCCAGATTTTTTGTAGTGATAAATAACATGCTTTTTTGTTTGTTCCAACAAGCATAGTAGAGAGCTCACCAAGATGATTTATAAATTTGAAACTAACATATTTTCTCATATCATAATTAATGTATCAAGTTGGAATTCGAATCTTATCAAATACACGATCGACATGTCATTGTGGCTAGAATTCGGCATGTTTCAATACTTTTTGTGCATCATAAAGCAACTGAATTCAAGGGATTCAAAGTCGACATGCAAATAAAAACTCCATATTAACCTTATCAAACCGATTGTCAAGATCATAAATATTTTGATCAACCACACAAAGATATACTGTGACAGATCCAAACATGATAGTGTTGAATTAAATCGGTCACTTACCATAACCTAGAAATGGGGAGTACTACATTGCAAAGTATTACAAGATGATTAAGAAGCCTTTAACAATATGCCATGTTTTTGTTTGGCTTTGGAAGAGTTAAGTGCTCGATGCGCATAAGGATGTTCTCTTGGCTTATGCTAAGTGACCGGCTTAATAGTAGAGATTTGCTCATAAGACGAAATTGGCATGTGACAGAGGATGTTCATTATGAGTTATCCATTGGCAATCATTACGAGAACGGATATCACCTTTTTTAATGTAATTTCAGTACAAGAATATGGAATTACCTTCAAATTGATATGCTACATTGACTCAAGCGGCCAAAAGGAGTTTTGGGAAACCTTTTTCATGAAAGTGGCCCTCATTGCTTGCTGGAATATTTTGAAAGTAATAAATGGAATAAATATTCAGATCGGAAAGGCCTAGGTTTTGGTATGGAAGAGGATGCTTACCCATCATATTTTATTTTGATAGAAGGAATATATAAATACCAAGAAGATATCAATTACATACATCCTCTGCACCAACATATGTATCTAATATGAACAATTTTTAAAATCTGAACCATTTTCAAACTTGAACATTTTTCAAAAACTAAATTTCAGGTGAACCTAAAATAATAGTGAACCGAACACCGATAAACCAAAAAGGTACTAAAATTCGGGTGATCCAAAAAATAATAGTGAACCAAAAAATACCGTGAACCAAAATTAATAGTGAACCATTTTTAAAATGAAGATTTTTAATTAAACATGTGTTTAAATCTTGACAATTTAAAAATTATAAAAATGAAGGGGAAAACAAAAAATAAAGGAAATAGAAAAGAAGCAGCAAAAAAACTATAAAGAAACGAAAAGGGAATGAAAAAATTAAAAATGAAAAAGCAGCCCGAAATCGGTCGGCCCATGTTAAGAACTATATCGGGCGAGGCGGTGCATCAGCTCGCGAAAGTCGATCCCCCAAAAAAAAATCTCGCAAAAGTCGAGAATAGTGCTGGCGAGGCTAATTGATGCAAATCACTAGTACCGCATTAGTACGTACTCAAAGCCCACCTGGTTTAAAAAAAAGCACACTTGATTAAAAAAACAATTACTCACAGCTCATGCATACAAGCCCAGCCCAGTTTAGGCCATCCTCCTAGAGCTCATTCCTTTTCTGTAAGTCCCATTTGGTTTACCGAGTATAAGATCAACTCTAGCAGATATTGGAAAATCTCGTGCCGGATAAATCGTATCTGGCTACGAGAAGAGAAGAGATAGGGCAGAACAGATGCATGAAACTTATACTGCGTATTCAAACAGAAAAGAAAAATAGAGTTGACACTAGAGATTTGTACATAGCATATGCAAGAATTACAATTTAGAAACAGAAATTAAACTACTAATCTACTTCTTCTTCGGCGAGCACGTCCACGCGATCTAGAAGCGGAGCTCCTCCTTCTCGTAGATCAGGCGCACTGCCCACGCGAGTTCGTGCTCGTCCACCGCCGCTTGGAGTCGTTCCACAGTGCCTGGCGAGCACGAGCTCATCGTCGGCGTCGTCGGTCCGCTTGAAGACCGGCAGGAGGTCTTTGACGAGCACGTTCATGCTCGTGGCCCCGCTGCCACGCTAGCCACAGCTGATGACAACCTCGCCCGCCGGCAACAGAGGCAGGTGGTACTCCTCCTCTGGCTCCGGCGCCTTCCTCCTCGAGCCACCAAACGAGCTTCCCGCCTCCACATCGAGCGCCCTCGCCGGGATGAGGTGCTCCCACCGGCGGCTCTTGTACGAGCCGCGCTTGTGCGCGCCCTCCGAGCGGCGGTGGCGGGCCTCCTCGTCTTCTGGAGGCTCACGGCCTCCGCCGCACCCGCCGGAGCCGCGCAGAGAGGAGCCCGCCATGGATCTACACTCGGGGAGGAGAGAGTCGCGGCGGAGCTCACTGATTGGCTCGCCGGAGAGGAGAGAGAGTAGCGGCAGAGGAAGATGAAAAGCAGTAGAGAGTTTGGGAAATGGTACCATATCCGACCCTCTACGACATCTGCTAGAGTTGCTCTAAGGGGGCTCGTCTCCATTACTCTAATCTCAGATTGTTTTTTCATGACGCCGGCCGCTAATCGCAAGCTACGCTAAGAGTCGGCCGCTAGAAAACTCAGTCGCGATGTCGCCGTGCTAGCCACTGTGTTGAAATGTCGATCCTGCCGACTGCTGTGGTGCCTCACCATCACGGAGGACGTCGACCTCCAAGTTAGTCCTGGTCATCAATCACTCAAATCTGGAGGTACGCTGGTAATGCTAGACACAAACCCATCAATACTCTTTGAGAAAGTGTACGCACAAGTGTCAAGCCTAATAAAAGTGCTAGCTGATCGGTAATCATTTTTCACATTCAAGATCGGTATACAAAAGGCCCAGCAAAAATCCGAGTATATAATTTTTTTCCTATGAGTTTTACATATATGAGCCATAGTTATGTTGGTTAAGGCTGTAAATTTGTGATCGATGTGTCCACTATTGGCGACATATCTTACTGAAAGATTGAACTATGTCATTTTCACTTACCCTTAAGAACATATCTCGCTCAAAAAGTGTCACTAAGCTAGTTTTTTTAACAGAGCCAAACAGTTTGCACTGAGGTTACAATTTGCGGATAAGGCCCTTACTAAGTAGGAAATTACACACTGGGCCAAACAGGTTGCACAAAGGACCTCAAGCCAATTATAAGAAACGCAATTAGGTCCAGCTCCTTTCTCAGCGCGACGAACCAGAGACATGGCGCAGCCATCTTGTACCTCGCCGGGGACGAACCACTTCGGACGCACAGACGGGAGCACGCTGCCCGCAACTCGAAGGGCCTCCGAGATGGCATCATGGCCTGGAGGTTGAAAGAACCACCTTCTGCGGCCGGAGCGTACCGTAGCCGACGCGAGGGGCGAGAGTGGTCGCCACGCGACCTTGAAGAACGCCGGCGTGAACACCGACGTGAGTGCACTCCCAAGAGAAGCCAGAACGCTCCCCTGCCGCCAGACCCAGTAGCCTCTAGCCAAGAAAAGCAATCCGTCCTCAACAACGCCACAATGGCGAATAGAAGGAAGAATCCTCAATTCCTAGCCTCGACTAGCAGATCCGCGCGAGTCATCGAGTCTTATTGAAGAGGACGGCAAGACGAAGCCGAACAAAGCCTCGGGGCCTGACCTCCAGAGCGCGAACAGCAGCGGCACCACACTTGCACACTGCCAGGAGCAACTCAAAATCTCCTGCAGCAACTCCCCATCGCCATCTCCAGATCCAGCAAGATGAGCACTACCCCATCTCCTCCCCTCGCCTCCACGGCCGGCCGGAGAAACAGTTAGAGCACCACAACGTTGAAAGCAGAGAAAGCCAGATCTGCCTTTATTAGGAAAGGAGCTCCCGGTCACCACAGCACCGTCGCCGAACCTCCACCTTGGAAGCTCGCCAGGGAGCGTCGCAGCCGGCCGGTCTGTGACAGGCATACGCAGCAGGCCGGAGAAGCCCCGCGGCATCTCGCCAAATGCCACATGGGACCAAGTAGAAGCTGTGAACCCTAAAACTGCACCTACAACGAGAGCAACTACACCTAAGCTATACAAGAAGCCACACCACCAACTCCAGCTCCTCTCCGGCCGGCGAGGCCGACGGAGAGAGGCCAGAGCGGCGCCGGGCGGGCGGTGGCGACTCTCAAGTGGGTGGAGCGCGAGAGAGGAGAGAGAAGGAGAACGACCAAATGAGAGCATCTGTCACTAAGCTAGTTGAAGAGCTCATCACCCATACCATTTCTACACTTATTTTCCACTAGACTAATTGTAGAAGGTACTCTTTCAACATTCAATATCACCACTTGGGCATATCTCTAAGATAGGCCCAAGCAGTGGCAGAGACATGGGGACCAGCAGGGGCCCTCCCCCCTAACATGCAGAAAATTACATTAGACCCCCTGATTTTTTGCTAAAAACATCTCCAGTTGTTGTATTTTTGTACTTCGGCCCTCCCTAAACGTTGGCAAGAGTGGAAAAAAAGTTTGTACTTCGGCCCTCCCTAAAAACACATCCAGTTGTTGTTTTTTCTTCTCACGACAAGTAGTGTTAAAATCACCGCTAGATAACAAAGCTAGTGTATCCGATTCAGAAATACGAACAAATTCCGCCGAAAACTAAGACTTTTTGGCGAGAGGGAATTATCCGCAACTAGTTGCACCCGCAGCTAGTTTTCGGATAACACCCACAAAATTTCATCAAAAAATATGAACATATGTGGCCCGTGGAAAAAACACGAATGAAAGTTTGAATAGTGTAGAAAAAACACGAATGAAAGTTTGAATAGTGTACTATTCAAACTTTCATTCGTGTTTTTTCCACGGGCCACATATGTTCATATTTTTGGATGAAATTTTGTGGGTGTCGAAAATTCGACATCACCCATGTCCATGATTTTTTTCGCGATTGTTGGACACTCGAAAGTGGTATCAAAAACTAGTTGCGGGTGCAACTAGTTGCGGGTGCAACTAGTTGCGGATTGTCATTTCCCCTTTTTGGCATCTTGGGTTGCCCCATAAACTGCGATTAAAGACCACTCGAAACCGTCAACTTTGGACTTGAGTTGAAATTTCACACAATGATCTCCGACAACCACATTCTTAATTGGGAAGTGACCATATTGATGACTACTATAATGACCCCGATCTCCTTTCAGGTGGCAAGCTACCAAGCCAAGTCAAAAGCTACCGCAATGAAGACACGGATGAAAAGGTATATAATCAACCACGTATGCAGATCAATACTCTCCCGCATGCCAACTCGGGGTCCATAGCTTGGCCCTAGCCGAAGCTTCATTTGTGATGCGTGCACTGAGGAACACGCTCCGTCCACATCGGCCAAATGACCAGCATCATGCAAGATCGAGTCCTCATAGCGTCTGCACGCGTCATCCCGTCGGTGTTGGCAAACATCCAGGCCCTTGCAACGCAGCGAAGCCCACCAAGCAGGCTAGTTTAGGGCATCGTTTGGTGCTTGATTATTTTTCCCTGACTTCCTCTTTGCGGAGGCCAAGCCTATCTACATCTCCAGCCCCTAATTAAAAGATCCAATCGTCTATTTACCCTAAAAAAATCGATCTGATCTTCTCCGGTCGATGCCCATGGAGCTCGCCGCCGCTCGCGATCGCCGATCGCATACTACACGAATCGTCAGCCGCTAGCAGAACAGGGTATGGATTCTAGCGATCCCGTGCTCCTATAACTTCTTTGTTCAAGTGTTGATCATGCCAACTGCCGCGGTGCCGCACCATTGTCGTCCTCCGAAGTCTTACTCATCAAATACTTAAATCAAATCTAGAGGTAACACAGATAATAGTATACTGCACTTTTGTTTGTGTACGCATGTGCACAACTATAAAACCGAGTTGCTTAATCAACAGATTACCAACGATCGTCCTTCAAACCCGGTACAAGAATAGTAGTAGAAAATCTAACATTTTATCTACCATCCGTACATATAATCCTGATGGTCAACTTATTCATGACGCATAACTAGACTCGTTTACCGCTCTAAATTTTATGTGTTTGCTATTGACTCGGCTGAGTTTCATCGTGGAGGTTATTTTAGAGAAAAAAAACTCTAGTAGCTTATCTGAACACTAAACATTTTTTGGCTTCGTCGGTGCCTCGCCCCCCTATGGCTAAATCCTGTCACCGTCCTGAATATAGAGTTTCTATAAAGTATGGTTGACACGAGTCTTGATCTCGTACTCACTACAGGAATCCGACAATACGCCGACGGCCGAAAGCCGTCGGCGTATCCCCGTCGGCGTATCACGCTGTCGGCGTAGCCTAGATGCCGTCGGCGTAGAAAAGCCGTCGGCGTAAACTTGGCTAATGCCGTCGGCGTATGAATTGGCAGAATTTTGTTTAAAAACATTTCAAAACAAAAAAATTGAAATTTTTTCCCAATTTTTTTTTGAATTGTTTAGCCACTTAATCGCACTAGAGACACATTTATCTCTAACCATTATTAATTGCAATCTTAATTACTCGTTTCTACTAACACTTCCCCACAGTTCACCCATCCTGAGACTAATCCAGCCCCAGCACGCTTAACTTCTTAGTTCCTTCCCTGTGAGTTACCTAGAAACAACAGATGCTTTACTGACAATAGTAGTCTATCAATCTTATTAACTCATGGACTACGATGTCACACACCTTTATTTTATGAATCCAAATAATTATTTGAATAAAAAGAAATGAATCATTAATAATAATCTTGTATTAAAATATTCTTGAATTGAAATAATAATTAACTTATTTGCCTTTTCCATTTAATATTGAATAATTCATATCTACAAATCCGTAAATCGAAATTTGACAAATAATATGTCTAAATCGATTAGAAAAATGAGATAAATCCAAATATGACATTCATATCATCCATAACCAACCTCTTGACAAGTTTCCCTCCGGCTTGTCCAATCGGGGACTATCACGCTATAAGTGCATGTAAACTCCCTAGAGGAAGTGGATGTCGGGGACTATCACGCTATAAGTGCATGTAAACTCCCTAACTATAAGTACATGGTATGACACCCCCTAACTTGTGGTGGGAACCCGACGCTCCGGAACCCCTCTCCGGTGAAACCGTAGCCCCAATGGAGAAAAACCAGACTTATACGACTAAAGTCGGTACCGACGTCAAAATGGGGTAGCAAAGTGTAACTAGTTACTTGGTTGTGTTAGGCCAGACCCTAGGAAGTCACAAGATGAATTTATAACCCAACTCTTGACAAGATTTCCTCATGTTTGTCCGATCTGGGACTTTCAGGCTGTAAGTCATGAAACTCACTAGAGAGAGGTGGATGCCGGTGAAGCAGGTCACACCCCGGAGTGCAATCTTGGCCATCCAAAACCCATAACACACTTGTACACACATGTTATGGCACCCCCTAGCTTGTGGTGGGAACCCGACGCTCCGGAGCCCCTCTCTGGTGAAACCCTAGCCCCACTGGAGAAAAACCAGACTTATACGACTAAAGTCGGTACCGACGTCAAAATGAGGCAGCAAAGTGTAACTAGTTGCTTGGTTGTCTTATGCTAGGCCCTAGGAAGTCACAAGGTATAACCCAACTCTTGACAAGATTTCCTCATGTTTGTCCGATCTGGGACTTTCAGGCTATAAGTCATGAAACTCACTAGAGAGAGGTAGATGCCGGTGAAGCAGGTCACACCCGGAGTGCAATCTTGGCCATCCAAAACCCATAACAAACTTGTACACACATGGTATGGCACCCCCTAGCTTGTGCTGGGATCCTGACGCTCTAGAACCCCTCTCCGGTTAAAACCTAGCCCTGTTAGAGAAAAACCAGGCTTATACGACTACAGCCGGTACCGGCATCAAAATGGGGTAGAAAAGTGCAATTCTTTGCTTGGTTGTGTTAGGGTGGACCCTAGGAATTCCCAAAACAAAGTTATACCCCAACTCTTCACAAGATTCCCTCCAATTCGACTGAAGTGGGAGTTTCAAGGTGTAAGTCCAGAAACTCACTAGAGAGAAACTGATGACGGTGAAGCCTCTAACATCCCGGAGTGGAATCTTGGATATTTACAACCCAAACCATACTTTTACCCACTTGGTATGGCACCACCTAACTTTTGGTTCGATTCGACGCTCCGGAGCCCCTCTTCGGCTAAACCCATTTGAACATGGAATTTTTTGTCCTTGCTCATGATTTTTTTTTGAAGAATATAGTTTGAGCAATGTGTATGATGATGCAGATCTACTTATCCTCTTCGAAACGAGCTAAAGAACATAGAAATCCGACTTCCAATGCAAAAGTTATGCTCAAAACGGTGAGTATGTAAAAAAACAGAAAATATAGGCCGACAACATTGTCGTCGTCTCAAAAAAAAAATATATATATATATAGGCCGCGGCATCCCGTCGGCGTATCTAAAAAACAGAAAATATAGGCCGACGGCATTGCCGTCGGCGTAGCTAAAATAAAAAAAGGAAAGACCAAGTCTAGCCTGGTCGGGGTCTACGCCGACGGCCCCGATGCCGTCGGCGTCTTGTGTCTTTCCCGTAGTGACTTTTGGTCACATAACCGGAATTAAAGATTAAACTTGAAACAGTCATGACCAAATGGATCCAAACCATGGAGCTTTATTACACATGATTTTTTGAACACAATATAGAACATTAGAGTTGACAGTTTACACACCTGCATACATAATATTTGGAGACGATATTCGATTACAAACCCTGGATGTTTTTACCCAGGTATATACGGAGTAGTAAAGGCCATGGAGGTGGTTTGCTTTGTTGGACATGACCAACGTACGTGTGCGTTTATTGGGCACAAGTATAAGTAGTACTGATGTGATCAGTTTTTGTTGAGAGAGGATGCGCGTGGACAGTGCAGCACCATGGCCTCGATTATGATTCCTGGTCCGAAGGCCAGCATTGCACCCCACTCTGGCAGCAGATCATCGCCATCCTCCTTCGTACGCCGGCGCAGCTCATCGAGCACGAAGACGATGGTTGCGCCGCTCATGTTGCCATACTCGCGAAGAACATGTCGGCTGGCCGCCAACTTCCCTGGCTCCAGCTTGAGCACCGTGTCTAGGTTATCTAGGATCGGGCGGCCGCCTGGGTGCACCGCCCAGAAGAGGTCGTTCCAAGAGCATGGAGCATCGACTTCAGTACCAAACGCATCTTTGAGACATTGCTCGATGTTCTGCCCTATCAGCATCGGCACCTGGATGCCGAGGTGGAAGTCCACGCCGGATCCTGAGACCTGCATGCCGAGCACATTTTCGGTCCTTGGTATCGTCGTCTGCGTGGCAGAGACCATCTCGAACAGCGGGCGCTCACCTTCACCGAAGGGACCGGCGCCCACGATGACGGCGCCGGCTCCGTCGCCAAACAAGGCGCTGCCAACGAGGTTGCTCCCATCAGGGCCGCCGAAACAGATAAGGGTTATCTCGGAGCAAGCCACGAGGACACACGCACCATGGTTGTTCTCAGCGAGCTGCTTGGCGAGGTGAAGTGCCCTGCCACCGCCGTAGCAGCCGTGGAGGCTGAGTATGGTGCGGCATATACCGTGGGACGGAGGCCAAGGAGCGAGGCCAGCTTGAGGTCGACGGTCGGGGCCTGCCAGGCGGAGTAGGTGCTGAAGATGAGGTGGGTGATGTCGGTGGCTGGGCGGCCCCACTCGGCGATGGCCTTGATCGCGGCGGACTGTGCGAGCTTTGGGACAGCAGTGGCAGCCATGTCCATGCGAGTGTCGAGGGATGGCAGATCTCTGTCGAGGAACTCCGGGTGTGCAGCAAGTGATTCCTCTGTCAGGTGGAAGTGGCGTTTCTCGATGCCTGTTTTTTGGCCTGGAAAAAAAAGAAAAAACCTCTCATATTTTATGGTGTCTGCTATAACACTAGTACAGAAAAGCTTTTCTGTGGCGCACCATTTTGCTATTCTGTGGCGCATGGGTGGTGCGCCACAGAATAGTCGCCACTAAATAAGCTATTCTGTGGCGCACCACCCATGCGCCACAGAATAGTGGCTATTCTGTGGCGCACCGCGACTGGTGCGCCACAGAATAACTATTCTGTGGCGCACTCGTGTAACCATGCGCCACAGAATAGTCATGGGTGCGCCACAGAATTACTGCGCAGTACTGTACCCGTATATTCATACAAATACCAGTATAATACTAGAATACATGTATATTTCATATTTACACAGATATAACAGAAACAGAGATATTTTCACAGATATATCAAAACAAACACATTACTAATATATGTCATCACAAGTTGATACAAAAGTGCGGAAGTTTTACACAATTGTTGAGATATACAAAAGTTCATCGAATCGTTGCCCACGTTACAAAATGAAGTGTTCACCGCCTACACTAGGATCGAATAGATTACATCTCGGCGTTGACGGTGAGCAATAGCGGGAACACGACGATCTCATGTAGCCTTCTTCGCGAGCGCTACGAGCGGAGCGGCGCCGGGAACGGTTTGCCGAGAGGCCCTTGAGTTTGTATTCCTGCATATCACAAGTTTCACTGACGCCATCTCTGCGTCACATAGTGTCACAACATTTTAATCATCGGCATTCTAGAAATGAATTAGCTAAGGTCAACTAACAATCATGCCTCATACTTAACTGGTATCAACTTACAAAAATCATGCCTCATATTTTATATCAACTTACCACAAAAAGATCAAATAGAGAAAAACCCGTATGATGGATCCTTCTTCCTGATCCGCTCCGGAAACGGATAAATGCCGTCTTTCGTCATCCACGTCCTCCTGTCATTCTGCTTATCTAGGCGTTCTTCGATCTCCCACTTAGACAACGCTGAAAATCGGTTGGGATATATATTTGATTAATGCATGATATAACTAGACGTGAGCGTATTTGTCACCGCCGCTGAGATGAAACTCGGAATCATAATATTTTGCTCCATCGGTTGCTCGCCCCTTGTTCCAGAAACCCCAGCCTCGTCATTGTCGGCCATGTTTGCACTGCATTAAAAAGAGGCAAAAAGTTAGTATGACAAATATAAGAGAAAAAAAATCACCTAACTAAGTACTAAGATACCCGGCCCATGCACTAGTCGCAATACCCCATATGTCCTATTTTTAGCAAAGTCATGCCAAATTTCACGAAAAAATCCGGCATGACCTTTGCTAAAAAAGGGACATATGGAGTACCCGAAATTGCCGGAACGGAAGTTAATCGACGTTCCGGCAATCTCAAGGGCCTCTCGGGGTACCTGCAAGCATTTCCAACAAAAAAAACACATCTACGGCCGGCACCTCCGGCCGGCATCTCAACGACACGATGGTCGGAGCACAAGCACAATACCCCATATGTCCTATTTTTAGCAAAGTCATGCCAAATTTCACGAAAAAATCCGGCATGACCTTTGCTAAAAAAGGGACATATGGAGTACCCGAAATTGCCGGAACGGAAGTTAATCGACGTTCCGGCAATCTCAAGGGCCTCTCGGGGTACCTGCAAACATTTCACAAATCATGTTGGCCGGCATTCCCGGCCAACAACATCACAACAACACATGCATCCCCGGTCAACAACATCACAAGAACATCCGCAAAATATAGGAGGGCACCACCTTGAGCAGCAGGAAGCAACGGGGGGGCCTACACACATACACAACACATAAGCATCTCCACAGTCACGATATTACTTAGCAATTGCAGAGAATAAAATAAAATTAATCAAATGTTGATATAAAATATGAGGGAGTATATATTAACACATTTTTTTAGTATTTCAAATGTTGATTGTTTCTTCTATAATTATGGAGGATTGTCCGCAAACTTGAATGCCACATTACCATCATGGCGTGGAGTGCGAGACCGGTAGCCATTCTTTCATACGGTCCGATATTTTAAGGTGCATTTTGGTACGTGCAGGCGTCACGATTCACGACAAATTCTGATTTTAGGTGTTAGATGATTGCTTTCCCATATACAATTCTGATTCTGATTTGTGGTGTTAAATATCATAACATTTAGAAACTAACATTTGTAATTCCTTTTGGGAAACCACCGAAACACTCAAAACAAATGAACAATTGACATAGAAATCGTGAGAATTTTTTGAAACATGTACGATAGAGGGACTTACTATATAGTTATTTCAAGCTTGTCGCATCTACTACAAAATACTATTTTGATTGCCATCAAGTATATTAGCTGCATGGAAATAAAAGAAGGAAAATACGTAGCTTGCCATCGGGCGGCACACGGTGTCTTCGGGGTGCAGAGATGATGCTAGAGTGGTGTGGGTGCTGGTTTGTATAGGAGGGAGCAGGAGCAACACCAGCGCGGGCGTGCTGTGCAAGGACGTGCAAGCTCACGGCTTGCACGCGACGGCCATGGCGGACGGTGACGGACGGCAAGAGCACCTAGAGCAAGAGGGGAAGGGGAAGATGTCCAGGAGGACGGGAGGCTCACCAAGAGGCTGCGGTTGTCGTGGTTGTGCAGCCCGCGGACGACGGCGACGGGAAGTAGAGGAAGAAGATCGTGGCCTTGGCGCTCCCGCGGACGGTCGGCGTTGAAGAAGACGAGGTTGCTGCGGCTGTCCTGGGGCTCCTCCGGCTCCTGTTCTTGGCGGAGAAGCTGGATCACAGCGGCACGGATCTCCGGGACATGGAGGCTTGGGTCGGGGATGCGCGGACCAACGGGGACGATGACGGCGCGCACCCGGCCGGAAGAAGAAGACGAGCTTGGCGTGGCGTCGTCCGTGCTTCCCGTGTCTCCCGCTTGCTGTCGAGGACGGAGGAAGGCAAGGCGCGGCTCCTGGCGCGAAGGGAGAGCACGAGGTGGATGGAGTCACCGGGGCCGCGAGCTTGGGCTTGTCACGGCCATGGCGTCGATTTTCTCTGGAAGAAAAGAAGAAGAGGGAGGGAGAGAGTTGGTGGCGGCGCGGGAGAGGAAGAAGAATGAGAACGAAGAAGAAAACGGCGGCGCGGCGCGGCCGGTTTTTGGATAAGGTACCTTATTCTGTGGCGCATCCCCCTGGCGGTGCGCCACAGAATTATCTTATTCTGTGGCGCATCCCCCTGGTGGTGCGCCACAGAATTATCTTATTCTGTGGCGCACCCGATAAGGGGTGCGCCACAGAATAGTTGGTTTTTTTATTTAAATTTTCTGTTTTTACACACATGTTAATAAAAAAACAGTTAATAGTTGGTTTTTTATTTAAATTTTCTGTTTTTACACACATGTTAATAAAAAAAAGTTAATAGTTGGTTTTTTATTTAAATTTTCTGTTTTTACACACATGTTAATAAAAAAACAGTTAATAGTTGTTTTTTTATTTAAATTTTCTGTTTTTACACACATGTTAATAAAAAAACAGTTAATAGTTGGTTTTTTATTTAAATTTTCTGTTTTTACACACATGTTAATAAAAAACAGTTAATACAAATATTGAAACTGTGCCATATATATCAAATTACATAGACCATATGCTTGTCTCTCGTACAAAACAAATTATATATAATACACAAAAAAGTTTTCGATCTTCGTCCCGGCCGGTTCCAAACTAGCATTTCTTCTTTCCCTTCTTGGCGGTTGAATAGCTTAGGCCGGTCACCTTGAGACTTCTTCGCGTGAACGGACAACCTTTGGTAGGTAGGGAGGTCTTCCTTTTTTCTTTAGAATTAGTAGTAGGCATGTCGAAGTAGTTGTCGAATTCCTCCTCGATCTTCGGATCGCCGTCCAGGTCCTCCTCATTGGCGTCTCCTTCCATTCCGATGATGCTCCTCTTGCCCCTCCTCACGACAACACGGTTAGGCTTTGACGGGTCGGTAATGAAGAAGCATTGATCGACTTGGCTAGCGAGTACCCATGGCTCATTTTTCGCGGAGGCTTTCTTCGAGTTGGCTTCGGGTATAACCATGGTGGTGAAATACCGGCCTTCTTTTTCGACGTTCTTGGCCCATCTCACACGGAACATTGGCACCGACTCTCCACAGTAGTTGAGGTCCCATATCTCCTCTATCCTTCCGAAGTATCCTTGTTTGACGGTAGCCTCGTCATCGGCGTAGGATAGCATAGTTACACCTGAGTTTTGATATTCGCTACTCCTGTCCTTTTCCTCGGTGCAGAATCTGTAAGCATTGATGTCGTACGTCTGATAGGTCTTCACGTTCTGCGCGGGGCCCTGTGATATGGAGAATATGAGTTTTTCATCTTCCGTACTTGGCTTTCTGACCCGTGATTCGGACAGTTGTTTTTCCCTGAACCAACGCGTGAAGCTGGAGTTGTGCTCTCTGGTTACGTCTCCGTTCTTCCTCGGCTGGCCCGGGTCGATGTAGTTCTTCTCGATTATGCTTCGGTGCTCTTCCACCCAAGGTTCGATCAATTCTAAGTGTTGTAGCGCGACCCGGTGAGCCCTATCGAAGTCGACGTGTCGACCATCAATCAAGACAGGGAGTGAGCGGTAGCCCTCACGGTGACCAAAACCAGCGAGCCTGCCGACGTGCGGCCTGGTGGCCAAACCAACATCCTCGTTCTCGGTGCTTAGATAACTCTGGCAGAAGGTGATGCACTCTTTGGTCAGAAAGCCCTTGGCCATGCTTGCGTCTGGACGGGCCCTGTTGCGAACGAATCCTTTGATGACACCGTTCTGCCTTTCGAACGGCATCATGTAGTGCAGGAACGTCGGACCGAGCTTCAGTATGTCATCAACGACGTGGAGAAGGAGATGCACGCAGATGTCAAAGAACGCGGGCGGGAAGTAAATCTCGAGCTCGCATAGTATCCCCACGATCTCATCCTGTATCTTCTGGAGCTGCCTCACGCCGATCGACTTACGGTTGATGACGTCAAAAAAGTTGCAAAGTGCAGACAGCGTATCACGGACGTGCTCGTCCATTATCCCTCGGATCGCAACGGGAATTATCTGCGTCATAAGCACATGACAATCGTGAGACTTCATCCCGCTGAACCTCTTCTTTGTTTCGTCCAGATATCTGCTTGTCTTCCCCGCGTAACCGTAAGGAAATTTGACTCCTAAGAGGCACTTGTAGAACTGCTTGAGCTCCTCCGGACTCATAGTGAAGCAGGTAGGTGGAAGCACAACCGCGCTCTTCTTCCTCCTTTTGCGGCGACCTTGAGTCCCTTCCGTCTGGTCATCATTATCATCATCATCATCATCACTATCGGGGCCGTGAATATCTTTCTTGATGCCAAGCCATTTCAGATCGTATCGTGCTTTCCTCCCATCCTTGGTCTTTTCCGGCATGTTTGAAAGAGTGCCAAGAACAGCCTCGGTAACATTCTTCTATGCCGGTCCTCGGGATCGGTTTTGTTTCTCTTTCTTCTTGACCATCGAACAAATCTCCGCGTTTTCTCCACGGGTGGTCCATGCGAAGCCACCTTCGAGCCCCTGGGTACACGGTTTTCGAAGACCCTTGTATTCTTGGTAGCTGGATATGCGGGGTCTCATCCATGCACCTGATACATCCACAGAATCCGTGGCCCACCTGGGCCGATACAGACGACATTCCAGGATAGTCCTGCACCGTCGTGAGCAACGCGGCACTCATATTGAAATATTCTTTAGTGTAGGCGTCCCACGTACGGACAGGCGTCTTCCATAACGTTTCTAACTCCTCTTTCAACAGCTCGAAATACAGATGTATGTCGACACCTGGTTGTTTCGGACCCTGAATAAGCATACGCATGTATATGTACTTTGACTTCGTGCACAGCCACGGGGGAAGGTTGTAAGGCCATACAAACACGGGCCAGGTGCTATGTGTGCCATTGAAGAACGGATTCATTCCATCTGTGCACATACCCAGCCTGACGTTCCTTGCGTCGCGCCCAAAATCTTCGAAGGCGATGTCCAATGCTTGCCAATTGATAGCGTCTGCAGGGTGTGTCAGGATGGTGCCCTTCTCCGGATCTTCTGCGGGCTTCTCCCTTTCCGCGTGCCATTGCATGAGCTTTGCTTCCTTAGGATCCATGAACCACCGCTGAAGACGGGGAGTGATAGGAAAGTACCATACCACTTTTCGAGGATTTTTTTTCTTTCCACTCTTGTACCGTCCGTGACCGCACACCGGACATTTGGTCAAGTCCTCGTAATCGCCCCGATAAATTACGCAATCATTGATGCAGGCGTGGTATCTCTCGTGCGGTAGGTCAAGAGGGCACAGGACTTTCTTGGCCTCCTCGATAGTAGTTGGTAATGTGTTACCCTCGGGGAGAATATCGTGCCAGAATTTCAGGTTCTGGTTGAAGCTCTTATCGGTCCAACTGTTTCCCGACTTCATCTCCATAGCATTAAGCGTTACTTGCAAGCGCGTATCCTGAGGCCGGCACCCAGGATACAACGGAGTGATCCCGTCTATCCCCATTTGCGCTAGCTTGGCTTTCTCTCTGTCGTTGCTCGTCTGACTGAGAAGCAGTTCTTGAAAATGAGCATCATGCAAGCCCAAACTTAGCGGGGTCTGCTCGTCTCCTTCGTCATGATGATCATGTCTGCCGGCATCTCCTTCGTCATCATGATGATCTTGTCCATCACCGGCATCTCCTTTGTCATCATCTTGTCCGCCGCGGGCATCTCCTTCGTCATTATCATCTTGTCCGCCGCGGGCATCTCCTTCGTCATGACGATGATCTTGTTTGGCTTGTTCCGGCATGAAACCGTGCCTGAGCAGGTACTCCTCCAATAATCCAGAATCAGGGTGTATCCACCTCTCATGTTTGCATTTTCGACACGGACATCTTATCTGCCTCCCGTTGGACCGAATCATGTCCGCCTTCGCTTGGTCCTTGTATGTTCTGATTTGACTAGAGCTCATCATTATGACCATGGTTGACTACGCGCTATACATAGAGAAGAAACGAGAGTACATAACTTAATTAGAGCCGCAACATGCATGCACACACAAACACACACAACACATCTAAGTCCGGCATCTCAACGACACGATGGTCGGAAGCACAAGCACAATTAATACCTCACATGTCCTATTTTTAACAAAGTCATGCCAAATTTCACGAAAAAATCCGGCATGACCTTTGCTAAAAAAGGGACATATGGAGTACCCGAAGTTGCCGGAACGGAAGTTAATCGACGTTCCGGCAATCTCAAGGGTCTCTCAAGGTACCTCCAAACATTTCCAACAAGATGGTCAAAGCACAATAACCTTTCTCACCTTGTAGATTTGATCCAAAATAGAAGATGGGAGAAAGGAGACTATGTATGGAGGAGTCTATCAACCAAAATAAGTTTAACTAAAAAAAAGGAGAAATATATGGTCAAAAATGGATGGGAAGGAGGAGCACCACGAGTTGGGAGGAGAGGAGGAAGAAGAGGAAATGAGAAATGGGTAGGGGAAAGTGGGTGGAGATGGCCTTATAAAATATCTGGTACATTTATTCTGTGGCGCACCCCTAACTGGTGCGCCACAGAATAATCTAATTCTGTGGCGCACTGGGTCAGGTGCGCCACAGAATAGTTCCCCCAATTATTTGTGGGGCCAGAGCACCTTATTCTGTGGCGCACCTGCATGGATGCGCCACAGAATAAACATATTCTGTGGCGCACCTGACCCAGTGCGCCACAGAATAAGGTCAAAAGTGGCAGACCCGTTCGTTGGTGTGGGGCCCGTGCTTATTCTGTGGCGCACCTTATAGCCGTGCGCCACAGAATAAGATTCTGTGGCGCACGGCTATAAGGTGCGCCACAGAATAAGCTTTCATAGAATTGGGTTTTCCTACTAGTGTAACTTCTCACTGCTAAGCAACGGCACCACACCAGTTATCGGGTGACTTCTTTTGGGCTTATGCTTATTCATAATCCTGCTTATAGATTTCGGTGGAGAAAAACTATTGTGGGGAGAATCTCCTAAAAACTTGTGGGAGACTTCTTTTGGGCTTGTGAAGTTTTGGCTTATTTACTGTGTTTAGTTGTCAAATGTCTGTATCGCCCCCAGTTTGATATATGAACTAAATAAAGCGATTGAATCATGCGTGTACTAGTTTTTAGTAGAAATGAGGTAAAATTGAAATAAGAAATATGATAAGACAGATGATAAAAAAACATGGTGTTGTAGAATAATTTTGTACATGTAAAAATAAAAGAATGTCATGACTATTTTGAAATTACAATGACAATAACTTCTCAAAAATACATGTATGTGCGTATAAATACATGTACATACTGCTTGTATCAGTGCCCAAACAGAAAATAAAAGAAAGATCGTTCTTCCAATATATTGTGTACGTGAGGACTGGCTAGCTAATCAATAACTAACGGGGTAGCTTATATAAAAAAACTAGGGAAAACATGCAGAGATTGCTTTTTATGCAAAGGGAATAATTAATCTAGCTTATATAAAACTAGCTAGGGAAAACACGCAGAGATTGATTTTTATGCAGATTAAGGGAATCACTACGGGAGAGCACAACGTTGCCGTGTGCTTACCGCTTTGCCGTGCGCCCGATATCGGGCACACGGAAACAAACAAGTTTGCCGTGCGTAGCACACGGCAAAGACCAGCACACGGCCTCGCAGACAAAATAGCACACGGCAAAGACCAACGCACGGTAAAGACTAACAAAAACACACGGCAATATCAGGCGCACGGGAAAGACCGAGACCACGTGTCCGACCTGCCGGAGGAAGTAACGGAACCGTCACGGCAGTTCTTTGCCGTGTGCTTGGGATCAACGCACGGCAACGATTTACACCTTTGCCGTGTGCTGGCGCACGGCATAGATTAAACAATATAGTTTTGCGCAACGGCCCATCTGTCAGGGCTTCGCCGTGTGCTCAGATACGCTGCACGGCAAAGATTATGTCCTTTGCCGTGTGCATACACACGGCAAACATTTTTTTATTTAATTACCTTACACCCACTTCTAGTGCATATATATAAATAGCACATGCATGCTTCACCATGATTAAATTATATTAAACGAAAAATATGATCTCGCATAACACAACCAAGCAAAAAAATCCACCGGCCTACCCCCTTTCGACTCCGGTCAAAGGGGTAGATGGCAAGTTTGACTTTTTTCCAGCGGATCTAGGGTTTCACCGGAGAGGGGCTCCGGAGCGTCGAAACCCCACCAAAAGCTAGGTGGCTCCATACCATATGTGTACAAGTGTGTTGGGTGTTGTACATGTCCAATATCTCACTCCGGTGAGTGACCGGCTTCACCGGCATCACTTTCTCCATACCGAGTTCCTGGACTTATAGCTCGAAACTCCCACTTCGGGCGAAACGGGGGAAATCTTTGCAAGGGCTGGGGTGGATCTTGGTTTTGGGTCTTCCTATGTCCTAACCTAACACAACCAAGCAAAAAAATCCACCGGCCTACCCCCTTTCGACTCCGGTCAAAGGGGTAGACGGCAAGTTTGACTTTTTTCCAGCGGATCTAGGGTTTCACCGGAGAGGGGCTCCGGAGCGTCGGAACCCCACCAAAATCTAGGTGGCTCCATACCATATGTGTACAAGTGTGTTGGGTGTTGTACATGTCCAATATCTCACTCCGGTGAGTGACCGGCTTCACCGGCATCACTTTCTCCATACCGAGTTCCTGGACTTATAGCTCGAAACTCCCACTTCGGGCGAAACGGGGGGAATCTTTGCAAGGGCTGGGGTGGATCTTGGTTTTGGGTCTTCCTATGTCCTAACCTAACACAACCAAGCAAAAAAATCCACCGGCCTACCCCCTTTCGACTCCGGTCAAAGGGGTAGATGGCAAGTTTGACTTTTTTTCCACGGATCTAGGGTTTCACCGGAGAGGGGCTCCGGAGCGTCGGAACCCCACCAAAAGCTAGGTGGCTCCATACCATACGTGTACAAGTGTGTTGGGTGTTGTACATGTCCAATATCTCACTCCGGTGAGTGACCGGCTTCACCGGCATCACTTTCTCCATACCGAGTTCCTGGACTTATAGCTCGAAACTCCCACTTCGGGCGAAACGGGGGGAATCTTTGCAAGGGCTGGGGTGGATCTTGGTTTTGGGTCTTCCTATGTCCTAACCTAACACAACCAAGCAAAAAAATCCACCGGCCTACCCCCTTTCGACTCCGGTCAAAGGGGTAGACGGCAAGTTTGACTTTTTTCCAGCGGATCTAGGGTTTCACCGGAGAGGGGCTCCGGAGCGTTGGAACCCCACCAAAAGCTAGGTGGCTCCATACCATATGTGTACAAGTGTGTTGGGTGTTGTACATGTCCAATATCTCACTCCGGTGAGTGACCGGCTTCACCGGCATCACTTTCTCCATACCGAGTTCCTGGACTTATAGCTCGAAACTCCCACTTCGGGCGAAACGGGGGGAATCTTTGCAAGGGCTGGGGTGGATCTTGGTTTTGGGTCTTCCTATGTCCTAACCTAACACAACCAAGCAAAAAAATCCACCGGCCTACCCCCTTTCGACTCCGGTCAAAGGGGTAGACGGCAAGTTTGACTTTTTTCCAGCGGATCTAGGGTTTCACCGGAGAGGGGCTCCGGAGCGTCGGAACCCCACCAAAAGCTAGGTGGCTCCATACCATATGTGTACAAGTGTGTTGGGTGTTGTACATGTCCAATATCTCACTCCGGTGAGTGACCGGCTTCACCGGCATCACTTTCTCCATACCGAGTTCCTGGACTTATAGCTCGAAACTCCCACTTCGGGCGAAACGGGGGGAATCTTTGCAAGGGCTGGGGTGGATCTTGGTTTTGGGTCTTCCTATGTCCTAACCTAACACAACCAAGAAAAAAAATTCACCGGCCTACTCCCTTTCGACTCCGGTCAAAGGGGCAGACGGCAAGTAAAAGTATTAATGCAAAAAAAAAAATCGTTCTTTGCCGTGTGCATGCACACGGCAAACAGTTGTTCCTTCTTTGCCGTGTGTCTTCCATCGGGCACACGGGAAAGATCTTTAATTAAGTCAGCGCTCGGACCGCGATCCCCAATCGCTATCTCCACATTTCCCCCAATCGCGCGCGGGCTCCCGTGCCCTAGCTCCCGCCGCCGCCACCCACGTCGCCGCTGCCACCCACCTCGCCGCCGCCACCCACCTCGCCGCCGTCACCAGCGGAGGCGCCACCAACGAACCCGCCCTCGCCCCTCGCCGTGGAACCCGCCCTCGCCCCTCGCCGCGCCCTCGCCCCTCGCCGCGGAACCCGCCGCCGAACGAGCAGCCGCGGCCACCGAGGACCACTGCCTCCGGGAGCGGCTCCTCCTGCTGCTGGCCGTGAATCAGGGCGGCCGCCGCGCGCGCGTGCCTGCCGACGGCGCGGCCATCTGTTGCTCCCCGAAGACCACCGGCGGTAGAGGTGAGCAGTGGCGAATTTTTTTTTTGCCACCAAATGGACTCTTACTCTGATTTTGCTACAATTTCACATAGGATTCACATAGGATTTGGCATTTTTTTAGACAAAGGAATTGGTATACTTAGGCTACTGCTAGTTAATTTGGGCACTGGCGCATTTTTTTAGACAAAGGAATTGGTATAATTAACCTACTGCTAGTTAATTTGGGCACTGCCCAGCATGGGCTCGTCACATCACACATCCAATAAACAATCTAGACACAAAGGGGAAGGGGATGAAGAACTGACGCCTCTCCGACTCGCTGCTCGGTTGCTCCCATGTGTCTACTGGCAACTACGGAGTACTACGGAGTACCGAGGTTGGCCGGCGTGTTGAGCTAGGTGACAAATTTAGGACTTGGTCCAGAAGTGAGAAAATAGGTGTGAAATTCCAGGCTAGGGTTAGCAAGGAATTGTTTGGGCTGATTGAGGATATAGAGCTGATGGAGCTACCTTTGCAGGGCACAAATTCACTTGGAACAATGCTGTGTCAGCTGCTAAGTTAGACAGATTCCTTTTTACAATAGACTGGGGATTCAATGTTGTATACCTTGTAAATTGCACACTGTTTATATACCTCTTGTAATAGAGTATGTACTGGTGGTCTTCTTGATGATAAGTTACTGCACTAACTTTTATGCCATGTAAATTGCTATTTGTAAAATTGCCATGTTAATTGCTATTTGTAGAATCACCTGCACTAACTTTTATGCCATGTAAATTGCTATTTGTAAAATTGCCATGTTAATTGCTATTTGTAGAATCACCGGGAGCTTGTACTTATGAATGTAAATTGCTATTTTTTTCCAGATGTCGTAGTTTCTCGCCAGCCACCACCGTCGGTCCCGTCGTTGCGGGGCTTCTTCTGCAGCTGAGGAGCGTCCCCTACCTTTTTCGGCGATTGCTCACGCTTCGAGGGTATACATTTTTCGCCTCTCTTGCTACATAGGTTTATTTTGTTCTAGATCACCAAGTCAGTCACGTAACCCGAGTCAGATCCCGTCCGGAAGGGTTATAAATTTATAAATATGCAGGATTGTCCATCTTTGCATATTTATAACCGTAACTCTTCCGGATTGTCCACGTTTTTGGACAACCCGAGTATGTGTAGATCGAGTCGTGTTCCATGTTCTACCCCTTCCTGAGACAGAATTTCGGCAGCACCTCCCTGTTGTTCTTCGGATGCACACCCTCTCGGCTTGACAAGCTCGAGACGTGTATTCTGAAGAACAGCGGGGAGGTGCTGCCGAAATTCCGTCTCGGGTCGGGGTAGAACATGGAACACGACTCGATCTACACATACTCGGGTGGGATAGGCCCCTACCTATTAGAAGTTTAGGTGAACCACCCATGCATGCTGTAAAAGATAAAATTTGGGCGTAATTAATCTGATGACATTGAATAAATTTATTATTATTACTTGCTGCATATAATGAAATGCGTCACTGTTGTCACCAAAAGAGCAGAAGAAGATGGCTGATCATGCTGACCGTGAGTGGATGTACACTGGTCGTGAAAGTAAAACAGTGATTAGCCCTGAATGGTTTATTAGGCTGGAAGAATTCTTGGATCAAGCATTTGTTGAGGGGAATGCTACCGCTTGGTGTCCGTGCTTTAAATGCAAGAACAACAGAATACACAATAGGGATGATATTGGATTAGATCTGGTTAAGTATGGTTTTGTGCCCGGCTATTATGTGTGGACCTATCATGGTGAGGCTGATCGTATCATAGAGGAGGCGGCGAGAGAGTCCGACAGCGACCGTGATACTGGGTTAGGAGGCCTGATAAATGACTTGCGTGATGCGCAAGGGGTGCAAGGGGAAGAGCAGCCAGAGGGTGCCGCGAAGGCCTTCTATGATATGTTGGAGTCCTCGGCTGCACCTCTTCACGCGCACACCCAATACAGACAACTCAAGGCAATTGGTGACATTATGGCTATCAAGGCCCGGTGGAACCTGCCTAGAGACTGTTTTGATGAAATTATGACAACCGTTGGTCGTTGGCTCCCTGAAGCTCATGTTCTGCCTTCAAGCTATTACGCGGCAAAGAAAATCCTCCGTGCACTTAACATGCCATATGAGCATATCCATGCATGTCCGGAGGGATGCGTCCTATTTAGGAAAGAATACGAGTTCGCCAACTACTGTCCCAAGTGTGGCTCCTCTAGGTATGTTGAGGTAGACGCAGGTGATGGTCAGAAGAGACAGTCTTGTGTCCCAGCCAATATTCTTAGGTATCTTCCACTCATACCAAGGATTCAACGACTTTACATGGATAAGGATACTGCAAAAATGATGACGTGGCACAAAGATGGGACAAGATTCAAGGAAGACGCAAGTCAGAAGAAAATGTTGATACATCCGTCGGATGGTGACGCATGGAAGAATTTCGACAAAATACACACCCCGGGTAAAGCAGACGAGGCACGGAATGTGCGAATTGCCTTGGCGACAGATGGGTTCAATCCGTATGGTATGACGGCTGCCTCATACAGTTGCTGGCCCGTGTTTGCTATCCCGCTTAATCTCCCACCCGGCGCTATTATGCAACGAAAGTACATGTTCCTGTCCTTGATAATTCCAGGGCCTGACTACCCGGGAAAAAATATGAGTGTGTACATGCAACCGTTGATGGATGAGCTGAAAGAAGCTTGGGATACGGGTTTCCGGACATACGACCGATCTACGAAGACACATTTCAATATGTTTGTCTGGTACCAGTACTCAATGCATGACCAACCGGCGTTTGGGCTATTCATTGGCTGGAGCGTGCACGGGAGGTTCCCATGCCCACAGTGCAAGAGTGCTATGAAATTCTATTGGTTGACCGCGGGTCGCAAGTATTGTTGCTTTGATCTGCATCGGCAGTTCCTTCGTGATGACCATGAGTTCAGACAAGACACCAAGAAGTTCACAAAAGATGTAGTTGTCACACACACGGCACCTCCCGTTTTGACTGGTAAACAGATACTTGCTGAGTTGAACGCTCTCGAGGAGGATCCCGAACATCCAGGTAAGTACAAGGGATACGGTGTGACACACGCCTGGACTCACAAGCCGTGCTTCTGGGATCTCCCGTACTTTCCGGATCTTGAACTTCCACACTACATAGATGTGATGCACACTGAGAAGAATATCGGGGAGTCCATTTTCGCTATAATGTTTGACATCCCCGATAAGTCGAGGGATAACATCAAGGCTAGGGTCGACCAAAAGGCGATTTGCGATAGACCAAATCTTGAACTACAACCAATTGGCGGGGGTAAGAGATGGAGGAAGCCAAAGGCCCCTTTCGTTCTTACAAGGGAGCAAAGGAAGGAAGCGCTCATGTGGATCGCCCTGTTGATGTTCCCTGATGGGTACGCGGCGAATCTTAGAAGGGGTGTGAAGCTTGATGCCATGAAAATCATCGGGCTCAAGAGTCATGACTACCACATATGGCTCGAGCGGCTACTCCCAGTGATGGCTCGAGGCTTCATCCCCGAGGCAGAATGGCGGGTGCTGGCGGAGCTTAGCTATTTCTTCCGCGTTCTTTGTGCTAAGGAGATATCTCCAACCGTGATTGATGAAATGGAAAAGGTGGCTCCGGAGTTGATATGCAAGTTGGAGGCAATGTTTCCGCCTAGCTTCTTTGTTCCTATGGCCCACATGATTTTACACCTCCCCACGGAGGCACGAATGGGAGGTCCCGTGCATGCCCGTTGGCAGTACGCATTAGAGAGACTGCTAAAGACCGTACGAAAGAAATGTACAAACAAATGCAAGATTGAAGCATCCATAGCTGAGGCATTCATCGTTGAGGAGGTGGCGAACGTCATCACAACATATTATCCGCCAGATGTTCCCACTATGCATAATCCAGTCGCTCGTTACAATACTGACGACCATGTATCCGAGCTTAGCCTCTTCAAAGGGAAACTGGGAACTTCAGGCGGCAAAGTGATGCAAAAATTGAGTCTAGAAGTGTGGTCCAATATAACCTTGTATGTCTTGGTAAACCTAGAAGAAGCATCCGAGTACCAAGGGTAAGTGCTATCTACGATAATTGTATCGCAAGTCATCATAAGTTTGTGTCTAACTTAACTTTCCCTCGTTTCTGTAGCGAATTCATGAATCAATATTGGCCAAGTGCCAACGAACCTTCCCCAAGCGAGGAGGACGATTTTCTCCGTAAGGGTGCCGGGAACGGCCAACCAAATTACATTGATTGGTTGCGAGCAAAAGTACTTTCTATTTCCCCTCCTTGTTAGTTTATCATCTCAATCCCGCCTTACCGGCGCTAATGCTTTCCGCTTGAACCTACAGGCTGACGTAGACCATGCAATGAACGAGGAGTTGAGAACCGTTGCCATGGGTTTTCACTATAAGGTCCTTAGGTACGACACGTACGACGTCAATGGGTATCGCTTCCGAACCCGTATCCACGAGGAGAGTCGGCCTAATCGAAAAACAACGAATAGTGGAGTGTTAACCGTATGCAATGGAGTAGAATACTATGGAGTACTTGAAGAAATATATGAACTACAATGGAAAAGAGTAGGAGGACCGCATCCTAAGGTCATTATTTTCAAGTGCAAGTGGTTCGATCCAGAGCATTATAGAGGAGTACCGGCTGTTGGGCTAGTCGAAATTAATCGAGAAAAGCTTTTGGATTGCCCAGATGTCTATATCGTGGCTCAACAGGCGACCCAAGTTTATTACCTCCCATACGCGTGCAAGATTGCTCGTTTGCGGGATTACGATGTCCCGTACAAGGTGTCGCCGTATGGTAAATTACCTATGCCAATCGACGATGATTATAACCCTCTCATAAACGCCGACACATATGAGGGAGAATTCTTCCAAGAGGAAGGTGGGCTCACAGGCCATTTCGTGATCGACTTGACGGGAGGTGAGGGCATGGAAGAAGACGTTGGCAGTGTCGGTGTCGACTCCGAAGAAGAGGTTGACGACATTAACGACTTGGCATTTCTCCAGCGATTAAATTCACAGAACGACGGTGGGGATACCGACGGTGATGACACACGTGATAGTGACGATGAGAGTGTCGCTCCATTGGCTAATGCTAGACCTCCAGATCCAGATGATCCCGACTTTGACCAATATATGTATGCTTCTATTTATTTTACTTAGTTTATTTGCTTAGCATGATTTCTATTTATTTTATTTGCTTCACATGCTTTCTATTTATTTCACTTAGTTTATTTGCTTAGCATGAGTTCTATTTATTTTATTTGCTTTTGCATTCGTACTAATCGGTTCAATGTTTGTCATTGCAGGCCACAGAAACATGGTAGGAGGCAGCTCATGCAGCGGGACAGGGAGAGGGGGCGGGAGGAAAGCAGGGAGGAGAGGGAGAGGGGGCACGACGAAGCCCCTCAACGCCGTGATCCAGGCGGTGGAGAGGAGGCAACAGGAGGAAAGAGGCGAAGGATCCAGAGTCGGCGGTTCCTCGAGAGGGACCGAGGGTAGGCCTCCGATGAGGAAGAGGAGGGGGGGTGGGGGAGGAGGAGAGGGGACAGTGGGGGAGGGGGGACGAGGGGAGGAGACAGAGGGAGGACGAGGGGAGGAGACAGAGGGGAGGGGGGACGAGGAGAGGAGAGGGTGGAGATGGAGAGGGATGGGTGTGAGTCCGAGGTCCCGTCAGCTGATGGCTCCGATTCTGAGGAGGAGGGTTGTGAGAAGGAGGTGTCCAGTGACGTGTACCTGCGAGGTCCGGTAGCGCTCCCAAAGTCAGTCCCGCTAGCACAACGGCCTTTGGTTGAACCAAAGGGCTCTACGTAAGATGCACATTCTATTTAATATGTTTCTTACATTTTGAAACTCAAATCTCTCGACACATTCTAATTAACATTTTTGTTTCTCGGTTTTGCAAATAGGTTCAAGAAGCATGAAGATGGAGGGCGGCACATGGGGCACGTGTTTGGCTCTCTGATGAAGACCCACTACCCGGGGTTGGTGACACGCCCTACAACCGGTGAGGTCGTGCCAGCTACGCGGTGGGAGGACTACAAGCTTCGTTGTGACACCACCCACGGCTCTAAGTACGAGGCCGTGCTCCACGATTTCTGGGTAAGTCAACAACCACATTTCGTTTAGCACATCTCATCCTTTTCACTAACTTGCACATTCATCATGCTTAATTGCAGGAGTTCTTTAGATGCGAGGAGGGGAAGGAGGCAGAGTGCAGGAAGATCCTCATTAAGATGGGCGTCAAGAAGGTGACGGACATGATCTACGAGGCGCGTATCGCAGCTGTCGTCAGGATCGAGGCGGCCAAGGGGTTGTCATGCACAAGGGATAAAGCCATTTATAAGTACCCCAAGGCTCACGAGTATAATTCGGTAAGTGAGGCCTTTACATACATGCATGGCTAACACTTGAGTTATTCTTCATGCATACTAACCACATACTCCTTTATGTAGGTGAGGCCTACCTGGTGCGCCTCACACGCGGAATGCTGGAGGCGGCTGTCGGCTTGGTGGGACTCTGACGAGTGGAGGGCGATCAACGCTAATGGCAGGGCGAATCGGTTGGTCGTGAAGGCTACGCACCACCAGGGTAGCCAGTCCTTGGGTGGGTACGCCAAGTTATATGTAAGTGTTTATTTTTCACAAGTTCTTTATGCATGCTTAATTAGGCGGAACAAGATATGCTCTTCTAACCATATCACTTTTAATTGTAGGCGGCTCACAATAAGGTGCCAGAGCCTAACACGTACCAGGCGTACCACATGGCCAAGCTGGCATCCGCCAAAAAGGCCAAGCCGTATGATCCCGCTACTCCCAGCACCTCTTTCAACTTGCCCACAGCCAAACGCAAGGAGAAGTACGATAGTGCGCTCAAGGCGAGGGAGGGGGAGACCATTGACCCGAGCTCCCAGGACTTGGACCCGGTGCTGGTCATGACGTCAGGAGGAGGACTGAGGCACGGTCGGCCTGCTCTTGGAGCCAGCACCTTCCCTATAGAGATGGAGGGCCTAGCCAGCATGAGGGCTAGGTCTACGAGCTCCAGCCTGCAGATCCAGAGGCGCGACGAGCCTGCACGTGACCTACGAGCGGTTAGTTTCATTAAAATGATGAGTCCTCTAGTTATTTGCATGTTTTCGTTCTAACTAATGCAAACCATTTCATTGGATCAGGCGATGGAGGAGATGGAAGCACGGAACGCAGCCCTAGAGGAAAAGCACAGGCAGGAGACCGAGCAGACGAGGAAGGAGATGGAGGCGATGCGGGCACAGATGGCGGTCTTCGCGGTGAGTTTCATGTGCATAAGATACCAACGGTAGTCTACTGTTTCATTTACTAACCTTGCTTCTCAAAAATAATATGCAGAATATGTTCCGCAGCAACGGTATGATGGTTCCCGACATGGCACAGTTTCAGGCGATGGTGATTCATTCATCTCCGCACACCGTAAGTTCTCATGTTCAAAGTTTTTATGTCTTTTTACCATGTCCTTCTAACCGGTGCTAACCATCTAATTCTTCATGCATGTAGGTTGCCTCCTCGAACGGATCGCCCATGGCCCAGACACCCGGAGCAGCAGATGGAGCCCAGACACCCGGAGCAGCAGATGGACCAGCAGATGGAGCCCAGCCCGGAGCAGCAGATGGACCAGCAGATGGAGCAGCAGCAAACGCTACCCCGCCACCTTCAGCAGGCCGCCGGGTAGTTAGCTCAAACCCTTCAGCAGAAAACTTACTTTGATGCTCATTAATCATACATGTCAACTAGCAATTATTTGCACTACCCGTATGCTTAGCTTGTCATACTACTTTGTGCAATATGCTCATGTATGCCACAAGTACTTGTTATTTTTTCATGAATGCTAGTTCATTCATTCAGATGTACTTGTGTTGAATTCATGGATGTTGGAATCCTCATGCATTTCTATCTTTTTCTCATGTTTTAGATGGATTGGAGCTAGGAGTGGATGGCATCGATGGCATGATGACCGGGAGTTGCTTCGACATTGTTTTGTTGTGCTTCATTGATGTTGTCGGAGCGGCCTTTTGTCGAGCTACATTTGGACTTGAATAGGATACTACTATGTGATGTTTTGGACACTATGTGATGTTTTGGATGATATATGTGATATTTGGTGTGAGATATGTGATATTTGTGTGATATATGTGATTTTTGTGTGAGATATGGGATATTTTGTGTACTGTAATTATTCTGGAATTTTTGAACTGCAGGGATTGAGAAAAATAAAAATAGCAGGAAAATTATGGTCACCTTTGCCGTGTGCTTGCACACGGCAAAGAGTGCCAGAAATCCGGGCGCCAGATCACACAGGTTGACGACACGTGTCCCAGCGCACGGTAAAGAGGGAGCACACGGCAACGACGATAATTCTTTGCCGTGTGTACTGGTCCGAGCACACGGGAATGATGAAAATACTTTACCGTGTGTACGCGCACGGGTACACGGGGAAGACGGCTGCACGGCACCCGCCTGACAATCGGGTCCCACCTTCGTTCCTTTGCCGTGCACGGGCACACGGCAAATTTTGGACACGTTACCGTGTGCCGGCAGAGACGACACACGGCAAAGAGCCGCCGTCACCGTCCACCGTCGTCAAGCCACTGCGGGTCCCACAGATTGTCTTCACCGTGCGCCCCGAAATTGGACACACGGCAAAGAGGTCTTTCCCGTGCATTTCTCCCCCGTGTGCTCGTTGCCGTGTGTGGCGCACGGCAAAGACGTTGCCGTGTGTTTTCCCGTCTTCGCCGTGTGTTTCTGGCACACGGCAATGTTCTGTTCTCCCGTAGTGAATAACTAATCTACGTTATATGAAACTAGCTAGGGAAAACATGCAGCTTGGTTTTTATGCAAAGGGAATAACTAATGGTTAACGTCAACAACAGTAAGAGAGGGAGAACGCATGTGTATGCTTACAAATCCTCTTCATCTTTTCTTTGAGTTCAGTAAGGTGGTCGGTCTTGGTGACGCGGAAGATGTTGGCGGCGAACTCGTCCTGGGTCACAACGACGTCAGTTGGGTTGGCGGTGCCGATGGCGAGCATGGCCGCAGGGCCTTCCCCGTGCTGCTGCATGCTCCGGTGGCTGTTATGCACGTCATTATTGCCGTTGGCTTTTATCATGGCCGACGGAAGTGAAGATTGTATGGACGTACGCGTGCACTCGTGCGATAGTTAGAGCTTCAAAGGCAGCGCAGTGCGTACGTCTAAGGGGCTCTGCTGGGCTCAGGTTTTATAGTTCCTTGCCTCACCAAACAACAACGACCCATATAAAGTCTGGCCACTAGTTAATCTCAATCTCAATACCCGCCCCTAAAAAAAATCTTAATCTCAATCACTTCAAAGTTTGACGAGTATACCGCGAGTACTACTGATTCTTGGCGCTATTCACTTCCGGATTTGCACTGGGTCCGTGAATCAAACTTGCCACTATAATTTTGTGGGATGTTGGAAACATCTTTCGTAATATTTTAAATTTGTTTCCACGTCTTTCAAGATTTTTAGATCACCAATAGGATGTGCTACTACATGTCAAAACGGTGTTACAAACATAGGCAGCAACAAAAAAAAATGTGCGTGTTTCAGTAGCATGTGTTATAAGGACAGTTGTTATTAACACATAGTACTTGACCATATATTTAATAAAATATGTTACAAGAATGCCACAGCAACGTGTAACAATGTGTTACCACAGTCCCTAATAATGATGAAATAATTTTACTGCACCTTTAGCTGTTAGAGTTTTCGTTAGTTCAGGTTTCAGGTTTCTGAATAAACCGTGTAGTGTGTCTGTCCTCACCTCGGTTCAGGAACAAATAGTGATAGTTTAGCTCGCCGCCTCGACCTGTAAGCGCTCTAACTGTGGGAAGGTCATGGCAATGTTAGTGGATCATAACTGTCGAGCGCCATGGGATGGCATGGCCGGTCTGCTCGGAATGCATGGCCTGTTTCTTTTCTTTAGTTAGCTATTTTGGTTGATAATTCAGCCATAAAAAAAAAGGAAGTAAGATAAAAAGTCGCATTTGAGCGCGGCACAAACTCTGCATGCGTCCACCTCTCTCTCTATCTCTCTCTCTATATATATACTTACTCTACGGATCGCAAGTAAGCTAGTTCCACCCATACTTTACTTGAAAACTTCCGCAATCAAAATTTCATGCTGTTTTTGTGCTTGAAAACCACTACCGGGGAAGCAACGAATGAAAACTGGACCCTAAACTCCTCCGGAGTGGGCGGCGGTGACGAACGCGTCATTACCTTGTTGGAGGCGTCGCCTTGGAGCTCTTGGCCCTCGTGGTGCGCTGGCTTCGCGACGGCAAGGTGGGATGGCTCTGCGGTCGGGGGAAGCGGATGCCGGGGTGGCGACCCGGACGGTGGTGGTACTTCCAGGCGGCGGCCTCGGTCCCCTCTACAGCGACGGTCCTATGGGGCAGGGCCACCTCTTGGCGAGGTCTGGGTGGCGATCTGGTGCTGCACGGGCAGCAAGAGTGTCGGCCCGGCTGGTTCGGCTCCGAGCAATGCGGAGTTTGATCTGGTTGCTACGCCGGGGCGGCAGCCCCGGATTTGGCGCGACGTTGAGGTCTGCGGGCGGTCGTCTTTAGCGAGGGTAGCAAGGGCTACGAGACGGTTGGGTCGTGCGGCGTTCTGACTCGTGTGCGGCTTTGGTGCCGAGTGATGTAAGTCGGGGCGGCGGCCCCGGGGTTGGTGGCGTGTTTTGTGGCGTTCGGTGGACTAGCGTCGTGTGTGCGGCGGTCCCTTGTTTGTGCGGTTTTTTGGCCCTGTTTTGCTCATAAACAGGGCATTTGTACGGTTTTTGGGCCCGATTTTCCTTATAAACTAGGTCAATTCTTTCTTCTATACGAATTGCAGGAACGCCCTGCCCTCTTCGAGAGGTTACTCGAAAAAAAAACTGGACTACCGTGGCTTTGCCTTCTTGACTCGGGGGGAGTAGCGCCGCTGCTTATATAGGCAGAAAAAATTCAGCAGACAAGGCTCTCGCTGGAAGAAAAAGGTCGCAGGAACTCAATGTGCCAACTAGACTTTCTTGCGCGATTTTTTTCAGTGATTTGGAGAAAAATAACATAGCTTCTGCAATCCTGTGGGCGGGTAGCTGACGATGTACTCGAAACAAGGCACCCCGTAGCCGTGTAGACAAGGTCTTATATTCAAACCAAAAACAAGATGGGTACGGAGCCTGGTACGGCGAAGCCAGCCACCACCGTTCTTGTTTTACATTTGAAATAGCATACGGGTGCGGGTGGCACGGTAGCGCCTAAGCTAGAAACAGACGGGCAACAAAAGCCATCACATGCACAAACCATTGTTTCCGCCAGCGATTCATCAAGGAAGCACTTGTGAACTCTATCCAATGGTGGGCAGCCTATGCACAGCTACCACCCATGGTAGCAAATCCGTATTGTATTTGGTATAGCAATCTTATCATACTTTTACCACCGCTCATCGTCAAATGTTTTACACGATTTTCAAACGAAATTACAGAAAACAGACATGCTCTGGTGCTGGATCACAGTCAAAATTGAATATTGTGTACATGAGTCTTACCTAAAGAAGCTCATTGGAAGGGCGAACATTTATCAATTGGGGTTGAGTAATAACATCTGGGAATTATGTGTCGTCAAAAAAATCAAGATATTTTGATAGGTGATTTAAACCTTAATGGCACCGAAAGGCACCCCTTTCTATTTGTGAGAGGCAGCAATTTGATGAGGCTGATCCCAACGTTTACCTATAAATTAAACACGGGGAGGAAAAGTCTAATTCTCACATGATCGCATATTTCATACAAGCACAATTTTCTGAGCTAGATGTTTAGTGAGCCTGTTTTTTTTTAAAATTTTAAATTTTAATTAGTGATAAAAACATGAAAACATAAAGAAGTACAAATTTAGTAAAGTCTGAACGTAAAAGGTTCCACCAGAAAGTTGTAAACTTGTGGTCTGTGTAAATAAGACAAATAGGGTGTAAAAAACTGGCAACAGTTGGTTATTTGTGGACTATCAAATTTCATGGCATTTCCCCACCGAGTTTGCAAATAACAAGCTTCACTAGACCTCGATCACTAGGTTGAGGATTCCTTATCCATTTTTTTAAGATAAAAGGGCCTCGTCCCTGGTTCCATTTTTATTAAAATGCAACCACCAGTCTTACAACAGTTCAAGAGGATAGTCTTACAGGCAAACGCCACATCCATCCACACAGGCAACTCAAGTCAGGCCAGACACCAAAACAAGCAAAGGAAAACAGGAGGGAAAGCAAAGCTTGACAAACGAAAGGACCTATTTGGTGCATTTTTCATCACAGAAGATAGCTACTAAACGAAAGGACCTATTTGGTTGACTAATTTCCAACCTGTTCGATCTATGGTTGCAAATTTTGAAAGGAAAAAATGTTAAAGGCGAGCTGGGCTAATTAGCGGACGACCACATGTTAGATAATAATCGGGTCTTTTTAGACAATGCAAAGTTTTTTAGTTCTGGTAATTTTGTGTTGTTTTGATTTGATCCAAATTCATATATAGACAAAGGCTAACTTCGAAGCGAAGCGGAGGCCCGTCGCCGGAGGCTTGGACCGTAAGCAAAGCGGAGAAGTAAGCCCATCCGATTGCCCACTTGCGTAGCGTACCTCCGTGGCACGTTAATGCTTGCTTGAAGTTTGACAAGACTAGTGAGGGACTCATAGACTATGTGGATTCAAATTTTGCTGCCGATTTAGATAAGAGGAGGCTCCTCACAGGTTATATGTTCACCATTGATGGTTGTGTTATTAGTTGGAAGGCAACACTTTAGCCGATTATTGCCCAATCCACCACGGAGGCTGAATACATAGCTATTGCTGAAGCAGTTGAAGAAACTGTTTGGTTTGAGCCACCTCATCACAAATGGCTATACCTCCGTCGTCAATGGAGTCTCCATTATCGATGACAGGATTCTAGCAAAATGCCCAATGTTCGTTTCCAACATGGCCAGGTGTCCACCCATGTTCGATGTGATGTTCTGCCGTACTACTTATTGAGTTGTGCTATGCGCAAAAGCTTTGATAGGAGTAGTAGATACTTTTCGGCTATTTACGGAAATTTGACTCGATCGGTCCATCACTATATCTGGTCAAAAATGCTGGCCTAGGTTTACTGGTTCCACGGTTGGCCAACAAAGCCTTAACGGATCTGAGATCTATATACTTGATGGCAGATTTTGACTCCCATTTATTGGCGAGATGCATCCGTTTGATGGAACCCAACGTGTTTTAATGAACCCAACATTATTTAGGAATTAAACCTATCGCAGGTTGTAGAGAAAAGTTGTACTTGGAAGGACAGGGAGAACAAAAAAATCGTACAAGTAGTTTGACAAGGATTCTGAACATATATGTTTATTGAATATGACCGTAAATGATATACTAGTTTCCTTTTATAAAAATGGTGGGAGCACATGGCTATCTGTGGTTGGGTATATAAGCTGAAACGCAATTTTAAGAACTAGTGCAGCGAAGAACGATCAACCGAAAACCAAATGCAGTAAGTAGCCTGTCGATCACGATGAATATCAGATTGTGTTTTAGTAATGATTTGATTTTAGCAGCCCCCAGTTTAGTTAGGAAGTAAAGGTCCAGATACATTGGCTTGTTTCAGCGTCAATGTTCACGTACTACTATTTCAGAACAATCAATAGATGGACCACAAATTAGACTCGTTCCTCTTCCTTGTTTGTACACAAATTAAAGGACTTCACTGCACCGATGGGCAAAGAGATCAATGTGGTAGAGAGCAACGTGCAACTTGAAGGACATGGTCGAGCCTGTCTCTAGCGGGTATAGCCGCAGTCAGCAATTTCCGGACATAAATGACTGTTGCTACCAGAATTGACTATTGAACTGAGTGCTTATCGTAAACAGCACACAACGATTTCAAGCAAAATCAAGAAATTGGTCCTGCAAGGTCGCATCGAGTCTAGCACAAAGATCCACTTCGTCATGTCTGGAGCAAATTGCACGTAACATCAACCTTCGTAGCAGAGTTGCAAAGAACACATATACAAACTTTTTTTTGCAGTTGACGCCAGATTTTGGTCTAATTAGTTACAGCTGTCCCAAATAAATGAATTAGGGTCTTATAAACTGAATTTGTAGTCTAATTACTTACATTTCTCGGGCGCACATATGAGATGATTTACCCATGTAATGATTGCATAATCCTCAAGACTCAATATTTGTATCAAGAGACACTTTAATTGGAACCTTATGCAGCCGAGATTTCGTTAGCTAAAATAAGTGTATTATTTATAAGGAGTGAATTATGTGTGTACTAGGACACATTTTAATTGGGAATCATAAGGAAAAAGTCTAAAACAAAGCTTACACTTGTAGATGAAAGCTAAATGAAACCCTGAACTCTTAATCCCCGAAGCTGGCACTCCCAACTTGTCAATCATGGTCTATTTTAGACCCTAGACATGTTCGGTACACTGGGAGTACGACAATCCCGGCCGGGATAACGTGCTACTCTCACTGACGATTCGGTCCCACAAGTCATATCTATCCCCTTCCTCTGGATCTCTAGCGCCGATAGTTTTCCAACGCAGCGCCACATGTGTTTAGGAGGTATCCACGCCAAGGAAATCCATGGTCGAGGCGCACCGCGTCCCCGTGTTTAGCCTGCCCTAGACGAACGTGTCCGATTTGGGCAAGCAGAATAACGACACAACAGGAGCCCATCAGCCTCGCCTGCATCTCGCGGGATTCGACAAGAAGCCGCTCCCAGAGCAGCACGGTGGCCTCGCCGGCGAAGCTTCACCTCATGATGTGCTGACTTGCGATCAAAATGAACCAGATGGCGTGGCTGCCCCTGACTACTTCCCCAACATCTCAACAACCTCTACATCCGACGATGCTACTCCCACAATATAAACATCGTAAATCGACGACAAGTGCTACATATTTTTCTTACAAGTTTCCTCTGATGCCTCCAAGGCTCGGACGATGCCATGGGCATGCAATACCAGATCCATCGTACTCCCGAGTCTTTGGTCTATGATTCTTTCCACATCAACGACAATCATCTTCCGGTCACAATCCTAATAGGAAATATTTCCTCTCTCTTCTCATCTCACACTTCACTTGGTAACGACAAAACTATCAATCTCTTGATCCAATCACTTCCTATTTGTGCTTCCTCCACTAACATTGCATATATCATTCTTCTCGAGGAGCCATTAAATCACCACAATTTCACCCTTATCTTTGATAACATCTTAGACCCTCCATCGCAACACCTCTTTCCAAATGACATTATGCTCCTATATATTCAACGGTCCTAATTCTTTCAATTACAGATGACCTCGTCCGTGACTCTGAGTTTCACTGCTACTATTCACCTACAGTATGAGGTGTAGTTCTACAAAGCACTCTATTCAGGTCTATCGCTCGCATGACCTCTCGGCTGGACCTCAGCATGATGTTTCAATGACTTCTCGGAGAACTGACATCCCTCTGGGTTCTATGCAAGATTCCGAGTATGTTTCCTCTGTCATGTCTCAAGACATTGAGACTCTAATTAGTAATTTGGAGACTTTGCCATGCCTGGCATTAGATCAGATTACCTAATCGGCCTCGACAACCACCGTTGGCGATGTGGTTAACTTGGCCAAGTGAACTTTTGGATCCTGATGTCGCTGAGGCATGTCTGCTTGATCACCACATTTATCATCCATGACTCCATCAGAAGCTAAGGGTAGTCTATCAAGCCCCAGTTTATGTATTCATTCCATCATCGTGCAACACTTCCTCGTAGAAATAGTAGCCACAATAAATCCTGCTCAAAGTAGCCTCTAATAATGCAGCAAAGGCAACCCATAATAATTTCAAGGCAATTAATACCCTAAATCACCAATTATCTCGGGTTAACACTTTCGTTCTCTCATGTGTCCATGATAATATGTTAATCAAGCATGTTGCTACTTCTACAATAAAATCTAAAATCCTCAAGAAGTACTCAAATCCGTTCACCTAGCATTACTCCTCAGTGTTCAACTGCCCCTTGTTTGCGTGGAAAATTGTAGACTCCAACCTCTCCTTCGGTACCATTCTATTATCGAGTAAAACCAAGCGCATGAGCCTATCCGTAGACTAAAACTGCTAAATCCTAGGCCCTCACTAGTCTGAACCACCAGAACAATTTATTAATTCCAACTTTTTTCTTTCAACCGCCTATACACCACTACAACACCCTACATCCTTTATACGAACCGAAAGCGAAATTTGCTTCAGCTTTTCCTCAGCAATAGTGGTCATGCATCTCTCCCCGTTTAATCCTTCCACCCAACCATTGTCTCGGGTACATTTGGCGAGCTCTGGCACCACACGTACTAGACCATGTTGAGTGATTCTTTATGACTCTCCCTCTGATTTTGTGGCGGATTCCTCCGTTTCCCTTGTTCACGCCGAAAATTGTAGCTTCAAACCTCACTCCTGGTCTCATTCTATCATCGAGTAAACCCAACCCACCATCCTATCCATACACCACACTAGCTAAATCATAGACCCTAACTAGTCCGAACTACTAGAATATTTTACAATTCCCGATTTCCTTCCTTCAACAACCTACACACCATTACAACACCTACATCCCTTATATGAAGCGTAAACAAACTTTGCTTCAACTTTTCTCAGCAATTGTGGCCATGCATCTCTCCCCGTTAAATCTCTCCACTTGATCTTGACAGAACATATCGATTGAATGATTCCTGACGTTCTCCTCTTAACCCATCAACAGCCGAATTGTCGTCCCTCAAATCGCCATGGCTTTCGATCCCCCATCCCACTCAGGATTTCAGGAGCGACGATTTCACCATTGTCTTGGCTCCACTTGGCGAGCTCTGGCACCGCACGTACTGGATCTTGTTAAGTGAGCCACACATCCATGTTGCGTTTTCTGACTCTCCCTCTGATTAGGTGGAGTTCTCCCTTGATGCATAGAGACGAGTAGTTCAACCTCGCTTAATTAACGTCCTTCGATGGGGACTTTGTGCCAAGTTATCAGTGCCAGTGGGCTTGCTAGCTTTTGAATTGATCAGTTCTCAGTGGACCAGATACCTGTATCTTCTATATCTAAATAGGAGCACCCCACTAAAAGTATTTCTCTCAACATGCAAGATGTCCACCTTATCAACCATGTTTGAGCAATCCTAGCATTACACATCAACAGTTTGCCATGTCACAGTTTTTGTTTTTCCTTTTTTTTGCAGCTGATATCACTAAGGAACGACACCTAAACAAAAGTTTGTACGTCTACTGTCCACTATTGTAACGGAAAGTGACCCTTGCTCTCCTCAAACCGTATGTATCAATATTAAAGATATTTATGCATCAGCTGATTTGACCCTTGCTTTTCTCGAACCATCCTGAACGTCCTTTTTAATTGTAATGCTGTAGTTGATTTGTTTCGTCTTCTTTGAGACCACATCTTCTCCAGTAAATTTCCACAAGCTCTCCAAGCACCCATCTGCTAAGGAAAGGAATTATGAGTCCGTCGGCTGTGTGGCTATGGCTTCATCATTATGATTATCGTTGCCACTTCTGAATCGTTGGTAGAGAAGCTCAGCTTGCAACCTGGATTGTTGGTTCTTTTCTACGTGTGAACCTCCTGTTTATTTGGCTACATGGTGTCGGTGGCGCTCTGCAATCTCCAAGTCATCTAATTTACCGGCATGATCAGCAGCATTACATCATTGCCTCCTTTGGTCCAAAGATGATTGCCTCTAGGTGCTTCTACGGTTCTCTTCTATGATCTCTCCTATTCAAGCTTGGGATTATTTGGAATATGCATGGTGACCAAGCTTCTGGTGATCTGATACATTCTTTCATCACATCCCATTTCATTCCCGGAATTATCATGCTATATGTTTGAAAATTTATGTGAGGTATGAATTTCTTTCTTTTCTTTTCTTTCACGATGAAACACTTAAGTGTTCTTCCATCCGTTTTCTGTTTTTCCCTACTGTCGTATGGAAGTGACAGTGACCATCATATTACACTTACGGACTTACCTGTGATATGTGAACTGAAACTCGAAAAAAACACCTAAACAAGTTCATATTTTTTCTCACAATCGGATTCTAATGGGGTGATGGAGAGAAAAATGTTTTTAGAAGCTTTTTGTGCAGTTATATTCTCTAAGAATTATTTGCACAGATTGAGAAGCCGTGCTCATATGGCATCTCTTTGCGTGTTGGACATTTCTGCTGTCAAAAGCTTTGTTACATGGCTGAATTTCAAAGGTGAAGTTATTCATATTGTTTGTACCAACTATATCTGAGATCATATATGTTTAATTCTATCTATATATGTTCTGTTTTTTTATGTTTTCTTATTTTTTATTTGCAAATATTTATTATTAATTCCCGCAGCAACGCGCGGGGTATCATCTAGTTTTATAAGATATGTGCTTGATATTCCTCACTATGACCGTTCTTAGTATATTGATTTGTTGTAAGAAGCCATTATTTGGTTAGGAAGCAGCATTGGACATTGAATTAATTGCGAGTACATGCTACAGCGCAAATCTATGTAAAATAAATATCATAGGAACGCATCTTTCTATGATCTGGGTGAAAATACAAATTTAGTGCTCCGAAAAATTATTTCATACAATGTCAAAATATTTTATTATTATTTTACTGTTCACCGTGGGTGCAGAAATACCACCCGCAGTTATCATCATAACTTTTCCTCCTCCAAGCCATCACGCTCATATCATGACCAAAGGTCGCTAACGAACATGGCCGATGCAAATTATTGTTTGAATTTAATGGAGACAGGTAGCAAGTAATGGTCAAGATCAAAACTTAATGACATTTTCAATACATATAGTACAAGACCACTCATAGTAATTCAGATGCTACTCTTCTACTCCATCCGTTTTTTAATATAAGATGTTTTAGCATTTGTCGACATGCACATGTAAACAAATGTATGTAGACATGAATTAGCGTGCATGTTCACTCATTTTAGTATATATGTAGACAATATGTGCAACACTTAAAACATCTTATATTAAAAAACGGAGGGAGTATGCTACTACCTCAATACCATGGTATAATAGGTGTGGTACCTTAGATATCTTCATTTATTAATTTGTAGTAGTCATCAAAGTCTTGGCCCCCCGCCTCCCGGGTCGCTGGCACGAGCGACTCCGGAGGCGAGAACAAACCTTAGAAAACAACCGCCGCTCCCCTGCCTCCCTAGCCGAACCGGCGGTGGCGGTGGCGCCCGGCTGCCAAAGGCGGTGTGTGCGTGTGTGTGCGCACCCTGGCAGAGCTTCTTCGCGCGGAGCAGCGACATAGCGTGGGTCGCGTGGGCGTCCTCGACGAGGCGGCGGGGCGAAGATGAATCGGCGCGGTGGGTGGGGACGTGGCGGAGCAGCGATGCGGCGCCGAAGCTGTGCGAGGTCGTGCGGCGCCTCGGCTGGTGGCGGAGCTCGGGCTCGATCTAGGCTTGGCCTGGGCCGGGCGGGCAACAACCGTGGCCATGCTCCCACTCCTCCCGGCCGCTGCTGGTGGAGGACGCTTCGTGTGCGAGTATGCGAGCAGCGGCCCTTTGGGTGATGGTTGCTCTGCTGCCCCGGCGGATCCGGGCGGCGAAAGATGCGAGCTAGCGCGGCGGCGGTGACCACAATGCGTGGCGGCGCAGTGCAGGTGACTTCGGGTTCCCTGCTCGACGCGCTCCTGGCGGTGGCCGGCTTGCAGGCACTACGCTGGCGGTACCTCCTACTGAGACGACAACTTTTCCAGGTTTCCCTAACTGTGTTGCCTCCTCCAGTGACGACTTCGCCACCTTTGGTCTGCCTCGACATCGATGGTCTTCGGAAGTCCTTTCTCATGGGTCGGGGCGAAACCCCTGTGCAGTGACGGCCTGCGCTGTCAATGGTGACGCCCAAGGAGGCGTTGGCATGACCCTGACCGGACTTCCTCCTCGAGCACCGGGGGAACCCTAGGTCCAGCCTGCCAGACCGGGCAGCGGCGGCGTCTCAGCGCTGCTCTCTACTTGAAGACGCTGCTATGGATGCACATGGAGTACCTGATGCGACAGCGGGAGGTTGGCGATGTGTCGCTCTGGCGTCAAATGCTACACAGGAGGTGGACATCCGAGGCGCAACGTATGCCAGCACCGACAGTTCCCTGACGAGTTCTACACCAGTCCCAGCCGTCCCTGCCTTTCACCCTGCCGACTCTCTCTAGGCACACAGGGGCGCGAGGTACGTTGGGCGAGGCATTTATGGAGCTGAAATTGTCCCTGGAGGCGTCTGGCAATGGCGGTGTTGCTGCCCTCGACACCTCGCCATTCTTGGTTGGAGGCAAGGCCGGCGAGACCTGATGTTGTTCTGATGTGTAGTTGAGGGCACCTCCTTACCTAGTTGGACGGTCGTGCATGTGTCCCTCCTTTATGGAGGTTGTATCCCTGTTGTGTCCAGTCAATGAAATGAAACGCAAACTCTCTTGCGTTTTCTCAAAAAAAAATAGTAGCACTTTCTCTTAAGATGTCCTATCACAGTATCATGATATGGTAATACCATCTTCTCTTTCTAAATTTAATAATATTACTATCATTCGAGGTAGACGGAAAGTTCATTCAAGAAAAAAACACTAGAATACCCAAAACAAGAGGGAACCCGCAAATGAAACTTACGAGATGTTGGTAGTATCAGCCCACAGCATCCAACTGTTCGGCACATTTATTTATCCATTGCAGTTAGTGTGTATGTGCAGGGAAAATACCTAGGAGCTCAGGGGTCTCCCGTTAATATGTGCTCCAATGACTTGCTCTTACCATAGTATCATAGTCACAATGCTGAGGTGACATTACAGTACTCCCTCCAGTACAGTTTACATGAAAAGATTTCATTTTCATGCAGTTCCACAATCAGGGTAGGTTTGGGCGCAATAACATTTATTGGCAGTTTAATTATGGTGATTTGGCATCAATCAGGCCCGCAAAATCCTCTCGGTCCTTTCTTTCGGTAGTGTGTACGAGGGGTGGAAACCTGCATGCAAGTGGGAACAATGCATGCATAGAAAACGGCGCGTTTAATGGCCAGACGAATTGCGAAAGCTTATGTGTGCCCTGTAAACCGTACCGGAGGGAGAATTCAAACAGATAAATATTGTACTCCTCTAGTTCAGTTTACAGGGCTTGCGTGTATCATTTGGTCGCCAATTTTATCTTTTTTTTGACAAGGATCCGATCCATATAAACAAAATACTCAGTACAACTTACAAGCCAACCCAGAAAAGAAAGAAAATTACAAAAGGGTCCTGCAAATTGCACGAAGCACCCCGAGCATCGAGGCAGAAACGCAATCAGATCCTCCACCGCACTCCCGAAAACCTAGCCGTCGCCGTACCGCTCGCCGCCGGAGAGGAGGCGCCACCACACATAGTAGATGACCACATAATTCATCCGCCGCGCAGCGACGGAATCTGTGCTCCATGAACGGTCACGGCCAAAGCACCATCTCCCCAGCATCAACCATCTTCCCGCCGACGCAGCTCCGCCCAGGCCAACCAGCCGCACACCCAACCTCCAGGCAGGCACTCCCCTCGCCTCCACGGCCGGCCGGAGTAACGCCACCAAAGCAAACCACCTCCACCACCAGCAAACTGAGAACGGCAAGAAGCGACGCTTAGTACCTGACGACGCAGACCTCCACCATGGAGCTCCAGGCAACCCCAGGACCTCGCACTCCGACGACGCGTCCTCCTCGTCGCCAGGATAGCCGCAGTGCTCCCACAGCCAAGCACCCCTCTCCTCCTCCCCCTCGCCACCAAGGCCGGCCAGGAACAGAAGAGAGAACCACAGCTCTAGGATCCAGAAGCACTTATTGAAGAGGGCTGTCGCGGACTCGCCTCCGCGCGTCTTCCACCTTGGAAGCTTGACAGAGACCAGATCCACAATGAGCTCGACGCCGTGCGCGAACGCCGGAGCTGCACACCTCAAGGAGAAGAAATACGGGACATACGCCACGAGACGCAAATCTGCAGACACAAGAAAACCTAGACTACTCCCTAGACTACTCTGTACAACCCGCGCTCCACTCTCTCCACCACGCCGGACGGCAAAGCCGCCGGAGAGGCGAGCCGAGCGAGCCGGGAACAGGAGGCGACTCTCAAGGGGAGAGAGGCGGAGAGGACGAGAGGGGAGGGGAGGGGAAATGAGAAAGTGGTCGCCAATTTTATCCTATCAGTGTAAATACTCCCTTTGCATCAAATATAAAATTTTCTAACATTAAATCTTACACTAAAACATGTCTACATACATGTATGCATGCAAGAGCTACAAAGTCTTATATTTTGATATGGATGGAGTATAATTTATATAACACAAAGTTATACCGTTTGAAAATATGACACGAAATTCTATAATGGTAATTTTTTTTCATATAGTATACCTTGTATTACGTTGATAAAGTACCGATATAGGAATATACGCAAACCTTGTAAACTGGCTTAGAGAGATACGTGCAGGCCCGGTAAGCCTATAGATTGGGAACGTTACCTTGAATAGGGATTTACAAATGGATTCTATTGCAGAGATATTTTTTCTAATGTAGTATAATTGAACATTAATTATTATTCAATGATATTAAATGCAATTTGACAAATGCAACCCATCAGAAGGCATTTAACAAACAGCCCTGGTCACACACATGTGGATGACATTTCCGTTGAAAATTTGAACCAGACAACAACTAATAGTATTATGGTTGGAGAAATAAATACTAAGATCATTGATTACCAGTCGACAACCTCGACGGCTGTCCTCGTTCTTAGCGGTGTGCGTGTTGTTCGTATGGGTAGTTAGGGTGGCTGAGTGTGCCCTCGAAACAGTCGTGTTCCATGACGGCTTGCGAGGGTGGTTGTTTCGGTTTTACGCCGGTTTTCCATTAATTAACCGGTCAATTCTCTCCTACTTTTTCAAATATGCATGTTTTGTTTCAAAAAAGTTCCGGATTCAAAGTTTGAGTGAAAAAGTAAGAATGACATGATATAGTTCTGCCAATTTTATGACACTAAACTAAAAAATGATGCCTCTTCTAAGAAAACTCGGAATTTTAGGATGTTAATTTTGGATTTTTTGTAGCAAAATATTTAGTTATTTTCTTGATTTCAATAATTCTAATTGATGTGTAATAATAAACCTGGAAATGTCGTCTGTTCTAAGAAACTAAGAATTTTGTGAAACTAACTCCTAGAAAATTTAGAAAAGATTTATTGAATCATGAATTTGAAATCTGACTTTTATGTAGAGAATAATCCATACCATTAATTCCCAGAAAAACTATGATATCCATAACAAATATTCACTGGACTAGTATGTGAAATTAGATTCTCATATGAAATACGTATTTTGAAAAGGTCATGCTTTAAAAATAACAATTGGAATGGATGTGATGAAAACCCATTGAAAGCCACAATTACTCCTGTCAGTGCGCTAGAGTAGCACAAATCTCCTAATTGAATTGGACCAATGTAGTATGTGTATTCCACCGAATTATTACCCTCTGATCTACTGTATTATGTATCTCTCTTATTGCTATTTTAGATACACATCCTAAGTTAATCTGCACGGTGCAGATATAGGGTTCTCCAGCAAGAGCTCTAAATTCCCGTCGATGGACAATAATAGTTTTTCAACAGTTCGTCGTGTATAAAAAGGACTTGGTAGCGGTGTTTTATGCCGGACCAAGAACTACACCTGCATCCGGGCTCAGATTCCCTGCATCCACGCTTGCGTTTGCACTTTGCAGTGAAGCTAGAAACATCAAGCATGACCCTCAAACTCTTGGCCGAAGTGAGCCCGCAGGAGTTGCTCGCATCTCTTGCCGAGCTCCAAAACCACCTTCTCGGTTACGTCAAGTCCATGTCGCTCAAGTGCGCCGTCGATCTGGGCATTCCGAACGCCATCCACCGCCGTGGCGGCACCGCCACCCTCGCCGACATCGCCACCGACACAAAGGTACATCCGGCCAAGATCACCGACCTCCAGCGCCTGCTCCAACTGCTCACTGCTTCCGGCATCTTCAGTGCCTCCGCCGGGGAAGACGTCCTGTACGGGCTAACCACCACGTGCCGCTTCCTCGTCGGCTACCGCAACCTGTCCCCTATGGTGCCCTTCTTGGCGAACCCTCTCGTGGTCTCCTCCTTCTTCAGCATGCCAGACTGGTTCAGGACCGAGCCGGCCGCCGGCGCCGCGTCCATCTTCGAGCTGGCACACGGCTGCTCTCAGAGGGAGATGGCGAGCAAGGACGCCGAGTTCAGCACCGTCGTCCAGAACTCCAGGGTAGCTGATAACCAGCTTTTCCTCGAGGTCATTATCTTCGACAAGGGCCGCATCTTCCGCGGCCTCGGCTCCCTCGTCGACGTCGGCGGTGCCAAGGGCGAGGGCACCAAGATCATTGCAAGTGCTTTCCCGCGCATCAAGTGCACCGTCATGGACCTTCCTCACCTTGTTGGCGGCCAGGACGCCGACGACGGCACCCGTCATGACAATCTGCAGTTCGTCGCCGGTGACATGTTTCAATCCATTCCATCGGCCGATGCGGTCGTACTCAAGGTACTATCCATAACACTTATATAGTACAAGTTTTTTATGAATACGAAAGTCACTTATGAATTATGATTGCATACTTGAGTAGTCCCTCAAAACACGTGGTATATATTGGTCTACGGAGACATTAAGTTTGATGTACGGAGACATGACACCCACATATTCTTTGGTACAGTTTATATATATTGAGAAAGCCGTTTTGAAACCCAAACTCCAGCCAACTCAGAGTTCTCAAAAATTAAAAACACTAATTAAGTTTCAAGAAAATCTATTTTTTTTTTTGCTGAGATCCATAAAGACTGTTACTATGAAACTGCATTTTTTTTTTTGACTTTGAAACTGCATCATTTTGTTACAACATAACTGATATATTTTGAGGTAAAAAAAATGGTGTATCTAAATAGGTAATAAAAAACTCAAAAATTACATGTACATAATAGAGATCGACATGTACTTGCTTTTGGCCGTTTTCTAAATGTTAAAATATTTTTATTTTTTGGAAAACTGACCATAGCTCCAATAAGAGTTTCCGGATTTACGGCAACAATATTATTTGTAGTCGTATATACAAAGAAACTTATTTTACCTCGCAAAAGATAGTAACATTTTTCTTCATGGGTGACAAATTTGTCACTGGTGGATATTATCTTCACTAGCCGTTTATGATTTTTTTTTACAATAAAATGCCGGCATATAGTGTAGTTTTTGTTTTTCCTCTTTCACTAAACTGTTTGTATTTTTTCTTCAAATTGTTTATCTATTTTCTAGAATATTTTGCATGACTGGGGTCATGACGATTGTGTCAAGATACTTCAACGTTGCAAGGAAGCCATCCCTGCTAGAAATGTTGGAGGAAAGGTGATAATCATAGATATGGTAAGAGGATCAGCGCACGGCGATAGGAAAATCAGTGAGATGGAAGCCATACAGAACATATTCATGATGCACACCAACGGGATGGAACGAGATGAAAGTGAGTGGAAGAGGATCTTTGCTGATGCTGGATTCAGTGATAATTACAAACTCATGCCAGTATTAGGTCCCTATTCAGTAATTGAGATCTACCCATGAGAGCTCGTCGAACTACCAAACTAATAGACACAATAAGTAGCGCACACCTGGATCCGACATCCTTATTTGTATGCGCGCATGGACTATATGTGCTTTTAATATGCAAGTTACCTTGTTACCATGGATGTGTTGTCCTTTAGCTCAACTGTTAAGTGTAGTTGTTTGTAGTTTGTAAAATTGTATATTATCAAACTATATGTTTATTTTGATCAATGATTGGAATTTATCCTTTCAGCTAGCCAATATTATTTTAAGATATATTAAAAATTGTTGATGTTCTCATCATGTCTTGTGCATGGAAAACACGACAGTGCAGTGGTCGCTCCATATGTTTTCTTAAATTGTTGGCTCTGCGCGAGATACATCGCTTGATAGTTGATAGCGGATTTCATGTCTTCCTTACCACTTGTATGTAGAAACGGTCGTGCCTTGGGACACAGTACCGCCATGAATTGAGTCGTCGCGTCATGGAAAAGATGATGGTAATTGAAGTCATTGTTTTGGCTGTCACCGTATTTGTTTCCTTAGAAACATCGCTGCATTAGTGATTGACAACGACTTATAGCAAGCTAACCACGTGGGGGCATCTCCCCTACAGGGGTGTAGGGTGAAGCCAGCCGAGCCAGGCTAGGCTGGCAGCCGATCCATTCAAGAGTTGTCATAAGTTAACTTTTTTTTTGCGAATTAACATTTATTACTCAAAAGTATCTGCTATTACAATCTCTACGGCAAATATCCAGTAGCCCCTCTGGGCCAGAGGCAAACCACACTGCCGTTCTAGCACTAGTTCTAACATACTCCAGGTAAATGTCATTCATCAACCATGCAATTCCACAGCTCCCTTGCCAAAGTACATCTGAAAAATGGATGGAAATTATCCTCCGATTCAACACCACAATTAGGACATTGACCGGTTATCTCCAGAGTTCTTTTAAATTTGTTTCTCCACGTGGGTAGAGAATCAGTCGCAAGTCTCCAGGCAAAGTGTTGTACTTTAGGTGGTACATCAGATTTCCAGATCAAGTCCCATATAACCCTCATACCATCAGGTTTGGAGCTCGTGGATTCATGAGAAGATCGCCACACTTCCTCCATAGCCAGATCGTAAGCACTCTTGACCGTAAAAAGCCCATGCGTAGTTGGCGCCCAAGCAAGTTGATCATCCATGAGTCTAGTAGATGGTTTAACCTTCAGGATTTCCATAACATCAGCAGGTACAAAATATTGATTTAAAACATCACACTTCCACTCCCCATACTGATTAATAAGTTCTGAAACAAAACGCAGCCTGCACCTCCTTTTCAGTGAAATAGGCCTATATGAGAAAGCTCTAGGGATCCAGGCATCTCTCCAGATTCTTATATTCTGGCCATTTCCTACTCGCCATATTAAACCTTTCTTAAGTAGATCAAGACCGTGAGATATAGCTTGCCATGTAGATGATATATTACCCGTGAAAACTATATCTTCCAGCCGTCCATTTGGATAGTATTTGGCTTTTAATACTCTTGCACATAGACTATCAGGTTTAGTAATCAGTCTCCATGCTTGATGGGCAAGGAGTGCTTGATTAAAAACTCGAAAGTCACGGAAGCCAAGTCCCCCTTGTCTTTTCGGTCTTTGTAGTTTTTCCCAAGATCGCCAATGGGTCTTCCTCTTCCCATTTTCAACACCCCAATAAAAGTTCCTCACTAGTCTCGTGAGATCATCACAAACCGAGAAGGGTAGTTTGAACACTCCCATCAAATATGTTGGCAATGCTTGGGCAATCGCTTTGATAAACACTTATCTCCCTGCTTGAGCTAAGTTGCCATCTCCCCACATAAGCAAACGTTTAGTTAGCTGAGCTTGAAGATTTTGAAACTTGCCTCTTGACATACGACCATCCGGGGTTGGAAGGCCCAAATACTTCTCTTCGAAGACCAATGTGGTAACTTCAAGTGACTCACGAATTTCCTCCTGGATTGTGCTAGAACAGGAACCACCAAACAGCAAGGAGCATTTTGAGGGGTTAATTAGCTGACCCGTGCAAGAAGCATAATTATCCAACACTTGTTTAACATGATCAGCCTGTTCCACTAGTACAGAACGACACATCAGAAACGGGCCAAAAACCAATGTGGTAACTTCAAGTGACTCACGAATTTCCTCCTGGATTGTGCTAGAACAGGAACCACCAAACAGCAAGGAGCATTTTGAGGGGTTAATTAGCTGACCCGTGCAAGAAGCATAATTATCCAACACTTGTTTAACATGATCAGCCTGTTCCACTAGTACAGAACGACACATCAGAAACGGGCCAAAAACCCCTCCGGCAATGGAGAAAGGGTCCGTGTCCCCGCGTCCGTGACTGATGTGAAGGATCTCATCGGGAACGGAGGCAAAAAACATCACCGATGAGGCATAAGTTGGCTACGGTTGCCGACCAATCTCCGTTTCCGATGTATCGGTGCATCAGTAACAGAGATTCTATTTTACTCATTTGCATTGAGATTTCTTCAGAAGCCTACAACAGCAATGCGGTTGCCAATTGACATTCAAAATCTCACAGCAGAAGCACACAGTTGCTAGCAAATCCATTCATAACGTATATAAGAATTGTCATCATTACATAGCATCAAAAGATGAGTTACACATGCCTCGCTAATCCTATCATTCTCATGCCTCCCTAAACTTAACTTTTATGACACTCCACTCTTCTCTAGCTCCACCTTCTTCCTCAGTTCCGAAGCGCCGAAAACGGAATTCAACCTAGCAAAAGACTCGAGTAGCGGTTTCATGCTTCTCCAAATCACATCTGCAGCCAAATTGTTACACACATACACAAAATAGATGGAGAAATTAACTAAAAACAAGAAACCACATCGAGCTCGCAAGCCTCCTTAGCAAATTAATCTTGCCAAATTCTTCGTACTGAGTCTCGCTCCATATTGGACGGTGTCGCCGAAATATAATAACGTCACCGCTGTGACATTTCGGCCACACTGTTCAAGACACTCTTAATTAAAAAAGTGTTTTGAACAGTGTAGCGAAACGTCACAACAGCGACGGTTCACGGATATGATCCCACTTTGTATTTAGCTCTTTTAAAATTATTTGGATCTGCATGGCGTTTCTGCATGTAAAATACATGGATGTCTAGTTAGAAAAGAGCCAAATATGATGCTACATGACATAAATACAATTTAAGATGAAAACAGTTTACACCTTAAGCGCCTATATCCGTGTGCTTGCGGTCCGATCGAAATGATTTGGAGGCAGAACTTGAAGGTGATGTTACCTTCACTTGCCTCACCATTTTTATGCATTGTCGCCGAAATATACTATTATTTCATACACTAGCTACACAAAACCATAACGAGGATTAGCACATTCACAAATAGTTGAAATTAATCTATTCATCATCGGTAGTACTAGTGTTGAGGGGTGTATTCATCATCGGCAGTACTACAATACTAGACATAACACAATACTACAATACTAGACAGTACTACAATACTAGATCGGTAGATGCTATTTTAAATAAAATGTAAGATCTAGTGTCGTGGGGTGTATTCATCATCAGCACTAGGCAGAACACAATACTAGACTTCAAATACTAGACAAGTTTTCTGTGCTACTTTAAACAAAATGTAAGATCTAGTCGGCTACTTACCCGGGGAAGATGCACGGCAATAGACCAGTAGATCCGCGTCGGCGACATACTGTGGAAGATGCGCGGCGGCTCGCCGGTGGGCCGATGGGGGGGGGATGCGCGGCGGCTCACGACGCGCCGCTGACGAAAGATGCGCCAACGCGCCGCTGGGGGAAGATGCGCGGCAGCTCGCCGACGCGCTGCTAGAGGAAGATGCACGGCGGCGATGCCGGCCCGACGCGCCGCTCAGATCTGCGAGATAAGGGTTTGGTCTGGAGCCGCCGCCACACTATGACTGTAGAGTGAGAGTGAGAGTGAGAGCGAGAGCGTTAGGGTTGCCGCAGTGGCACATTTATAGCACAAAGTATAACATCGCAAACGGAGGCGATAAACAACCGTTTCCTCTAATTTCTTCACTGACACACTGAGCCTACTTACAAAGGATCGATAGAGTAAAATTGAACTAACTATCAACTCTACTTGTTCTGCTTACGCCCTACCTCCGCGGCGCGGCGTCTCTTCTTGCTAGTTGCCTTCTGATGTTCGTGAATCACACGTTCGTTGGGAGACCTCAAGACGAAGGTATGATGCAGTTCAGCGGCAAGTTTCCCTCAGTATGAAACCAAGGTTTAATCAAACCAGTAGGAGTAGCAGCGTTTCTGAAGGTTGTCAATGGCGAAATATGATGCGGCGCAACACCAGGGATTCCGGCGCTGACGTGGACCTGCACACAACACAATCAAAGTACTTTGCCCCAACGAAACAGTGAGGTTGTCAATCTCACCGGCTTGCTGAAAACAAAGGATTAAACGTATGGTGTGGAAAATGAGTATTAAATTGCAGAGAATAAAAAGGAACAGTTTGCAGTTTGTGGTTGTTTAATCAGTGTAAAAGAATGGACCGGGGTCCACAGTTCACTAGTGGTGTCTCTCCATAAAAGATAACTAACATGTTGGGTGAACAAATTACAGCTGGGCAATTGACAAATAGTGAGCGCATGACAATGCATATATGACATGATGACTACTATGATATTTAATTGGGCATTACGACATAATACATAGATCGTTATCCAACAGCATCTATGACTAATAATCCACCGCCGGGTTGTCATCCGAGTCCCCCGTTGGTATTAAGTTGCAAGCAACGGATAATTGCATTAAGTAAAGTGCGTAATGTAAACAAACACATATGCCGTGGACATAGCATCGTTAGGTTATCCCTAGTGGCAACAGCACATCCACAACCTTAGAACTTTCTGTCACTGTCCCAGGTTACGGAACATGAACCCACTATCTAGCATAAATACTCTCTCTTGGAGTTACAAGCATCTACTTGGCCAAAGCATCTACGAGTAACGGAAAGCATGCAAGATCTTAAATAACATATGATAGATTGATAATCAACTTGACATAGTATTCAATATTCATCGGATCCCAGCAAACACAACATGTAGCATTACAATAATATGATCTTGATCATGTAGGGCAGCTCACAAGATCTAAACATGATGGCACAAAGTGGAGAGACAACCATCTAGCTACTGCTATGGACCCGTAGTCCAAGGATGAACTACTCACGCATCACTCCGGAGGCAGGCATGGCGATGTAGAAGCCTCCGGTGACGATTCCCCTCTCCGGCAGGGTGCCGGGAAGAGGTTCTGAACCCTCCCGAGCTAGGGTTGACGGCGGCGGCGTCTCTGGAACTTTTCGTGGATATTTGCTCAGGTACTTAGGGTTTTCGCGTCGGGGGGAATAAGTAGGCGAAAGGGCGGCGGCTGCGACCCCCGAGGGGCCCACACCACCCAGGGCGCCAGGGGGGCCCGCGCCCTGGTGGCGTGTGGGGCCCTCCTGGCCTCCTCTGCTGCTCCTTCGTCCGTCAGGTGTGTTCTGGAAAAATAGGACCCCCGTGTAGTTTCGTCCAATTCCGAGAATATTTCCAGACTAGCTTTTCTGGAATACAAAAACAGCAGAAAACAGGAACTGGCACTTCGGCATCTTGTTAATAGGTTAGTCCCAAAAAATGTATAAAAGTGATATAAAGTAGATGCAAAACATGTAGCAATTGGTATAAAACAAGCATGGAACATCAAAAATTATAGATACGTTTGAGACGTATCAGCATCCCCAAGCTTAGTTCCTACTCGTCCTCGAGTAGGTAAACGATAAAAACAAAATAATTTTTGAGGTGACATGCTACTATCATAATCTTGATCATATAATATTGCAAGGCACATGTAAATGAATGAAGTGATCCAAGTCAATGGTCTATAATTTGCTACCAAATAGATAATGAGTAAACAATGAATCACACAAGCTAAACGTTTTCATGAATAGTACTTTCGAGACAAGCATCAAACAGTTTTGCATAAGTGTTAACTCATAAAGCAATAGTTTCTAATAAAAGGTATTTAATCAACACAAAGGAAGAATTTAGTTTCAGCATTTGCTTCAACTTTCAACATATTTATCTCATGGATATTGTCAACACAAAGTAGTATAACAAGTCCAATACATTGCATATAACGCATGTTGTAACAAAGTTGACACTAGTGTTTGCTTGTGGAAGACAGAAAGAATAGGAAAACTGACTCAACATAAAAGTAAAAGAAAGGCCCTTCGCAGAGGGAAGCAGGGATTAAATCATGTGCTAGAGCTTTTAGGTTTTTGAAAGCATATAGAGATTGCATAAAATATTTGATACTCCTCCCAACCTTGCTAACACAAGCCATGGCTAACCGAATCCTCGGGTGCCTTCCATCAATCACATACCATGGAGGAGTATCTATTTTTGAGAGGTGTTTGTTAATTGTCAACGAATGGTAGCGGGTGAGAACAGTATTCTACCTGTCGAACGGACTTTTAAGAGCGGCTCCCATGAAGGACGTTATTTCTACCAGCAAGGCAGATCATCCCTCTTTCTCTTTGGTTTACACACATTCAGGTATTTCACTGTTTGTCATTGCTTACTGATGAATCAGGGCAAAAGTGTGAAGAGAATTAATTGGTTAAAGTTGTAATTAATTGGGACTGGGCACCCCGTTGCCAGCTCTTTTTGCAAGTTATTGGATAAGCGGATGTATATGCCACTAGTCCAGGTGTAAAAGTCCATCGACAAATAGAATAAAGAATAACCACACTAATTCCTCATGAGCTAGTAAACATTGACACAAAAAGGGAATAATAACATTTTGAATAATTTAAAGGTAGCACATGAAAAATTTACTTGGAGTGGCAAGGAAATACCACATATAGGTAGTTATGGTGGACACAAATGGCATGGATTTTGGCTCAAGGATTTGGATGCACGAGAAGCATTCCCTCTCAGTACAGAGTTTAGGCTAGCAAGGTTATGTAAGCAAACAAGAATATCAACCCGTACACCAAGTTTTATATGACAAACATATTGCAAACGTTATAAGACTTCATACCGTCTTCCTTGTTAACCAAACCCTGTTATTAGAAAATATCTAGACCTTAGAGATACCACCGATGCAAACCAAATTTTCAACAAGCTTTACGGTAGTTCTTCACTAATAGGCTTAACTCATGTGATGCACAATTTAATCATGATCTACTTGTTAACTCAAAACAATTGACAAGCATCAAGTTATCCATTAGTGATCTACAAGATTAAGCAAGTTTTTCCTTATACCAATTACCACATGCAACATTTTCTGAACCAACCAAACACCAATCAATTTATTTCATCAACTCTCCAAACAAATATAAGTGAAGCAAGAGAGTACTTTCTACAAAAGAAAGCTAATAGCTCTGACAAGAGATACATGAAAACAAGAGCTAAAAGCTGAACAGCGCTAGATATGAATACTCAACAAATATAAGTGAAGAATAGGAGTATTCTCATGAAAAAGCGGAGCGTGTCTCTCTCCCAATCAAGAATGCTAGGGTCCAGTCAAGCTTTATTGAAAATAAAAGTGCAATACTGAAAATAAAAGCACACAGACGCTCCAAGAAAAGCACATATGATGTGAAAGAATTAAAATATAGTTTCACTAGAGATGACCTGATAATTTTGACGATGAAGAAGGGGATGCCTTGGGCATCCCCAAGCTTAGACGCTTGAGTCTTCTTGAAATATGCTGGGGAGATCCATGGGAGCCTCCCCAAGCTTAAGCTCTTCACTCTTCTTGATCCTATTATATCATCCTTCTCTCTTGACCCTTGAAAACTTCCGTCACACCAAACTCAAAGTAGATCTCATTAGAGGGTTAGTGCATAATCAAAAATTCACATGTTCTATAAAGACGCAATATGATTTGTTACTTTAAACATTAGCTACAGCCACTGATGTTATGTGAAGCTCTTCCACCCAAAAAAGAATTTCACTCAACACTAGTAAAAGAGAGAATGCAAAATAAAAAGGCATAATCTGTCTAAAACAGAACAGTCCGCAAAGACGAATTTTTTCGAGGCACTTACGACGCTCAGATCGAAAACTTGAACTAATGAAAGTTTCAGACATTCATAAAGATTACGCACAAAAATTTCAGATTTAATTAACAATCTGGTGATTTTAGGAATTTCGTACAGTGAACAGCAAAAATCTGTTTCTGCGCAGCAATCAAAATTAAGCATCATCTTAACATTAGAGGCTACTCTTGGCACAACAATGCGAGAAAATAAAGATACAAAGGAGTTGCTACAGAAGTAAACACTCCTTGACTCAATAAAAGAAAAATTGCAGAAAAAAAAATGGGTTGCCTCCCATAAGCGCTTTTCTTTAACGCCTTTTAGCTAGGCACAAAGCATGCATCAAGTATTACCAAGTGAAGAAGCATCAACAATCTTACGCTTAGCTCTCTTACCTTTACTCTTATCTTTAGGAAATACTTGGTTACACATAGGTGAAGAGGCGAAATTCATAGTGCCTTGGCCCATCTATTATTGCTCCAAAGCGTTTCAACAGAGATCTCCAAGCGTAATTTGTCCTGTTCCTGCACATTCAATGACAAGATAATCAATAGATATTGTTATCCCTAAGAGTTTTGTAAATACTCCTTCGGCTACTCCTTGGTAATTTAATGTATTATCACCCAAAGTTATCAATTTCATTTGGAAAGCTCCCAAAGATTTAAGGAATCATAAATTTCCTGGGCATTAAACAAATTCAGACATATATCACAGCGAGAATGAAGTTTCACCATTTATAACAACTTTCTGAGGAATCCATCCCGATGGTTCAAAATTTACTGGCACATTATCATAATGTTCACGAATCTGATTATACCCTTCTTTAGACCAGATATTTGTTTCAAGAGTTTAAGTCTATCATTATGCTTGTCAAAGCCAAATCAATTTTAGTGATTGGAGGGCTAGAAATTGTAATCAATTTTTTATAGCATTAAAAGCTTGATCCCCATCATAACGAAGGAAATCTCCTCCTACCACAGCATCTAAAGCATATCTGTAGCAAAGAACAAGACCAAAATAAAAGCTACTAAGAGCAGGCTTAAAGTCATTTTAGGTTCAGTTTTAGCATAGGACTCAAATATTCTAGACCAAGCATCTTTAAAACTCTCCTCACTCCCTTGCTTGAAAGTGAAGATCTCTTCTTCAGGTGACATTACTACTGGAACAGGGCTAGACATGATAACTAACAGAAAACAAAACTGAAAATAAACTAAATGCAAGTAACTAATTTTTTTGTGTTTTTGATAATTGAAAGCAAACAAGATAAAATAAAATAAACTAAGCAAGACAAAAACAAAGTAAAGAGATTGGAAGCGTGAAACTCCCCTTGCAGAAGACTGCTCTCCCCGGCAACGGCGCCAGAAAAATAGCTTGATGCGTGAATCACACGTTCGTTGGGAGACCCCAAGAGGAAGGTATGATGTAGTCAGCAGCAAGTTTTCCCTCAGAAAGAAACCAAGGTTATCGAACCAGTAGGAGCAGCAACTCTTCAGAAGGTTGTCAACGGCGAAAAATGCGGCGCAACAGGGATCCGGCGTGACGTGGAATCTGCACACAACACAATCAAACTACTTTGCCCCAACGAAACAGTGAGGTTGTCAATCTCACCGGCTTGCTGAAAACAAAGGATTAAACGTATGGTGTGGAAAAAGTATTAAATTGCAGAGAATGAAAAAGGAACAGTTTGCAGTTTGTGGTTGTTTAATCAGTGTAAAAGAATGGACCGGGGTCCACAGTTCACTAGTGGTGTCTCTCCATAAAAGATAACTAACATGTTGGGTGAACAAATTACAGCTGGGCAATTGACAAATAGTGAGCGCATGACAATGCATATATGACATGATGACTACTATGATATTTAATTGGGCATTACGACATAATACATAGACCGTTATCCAACAATCTATGACTAATAATCCACCGCCGGGTTGTCATCCGAGTCCCCGTTGGTATTAAGTTGCAAGCAACGGATAATTGCATTAAGTAAAGTGCGTAATGTAAACAAATACATATGCCGTGGACATAGCATCGTTAGGTTATCCCTAGTGGCAACAGCACATCCACAACCTTAGAAGTTTCTGTCACTCTCCCAGATTACGGAGGCATGAACCCACTATCTAGCATAAATACTCTCTCTTGGAGTTACAAGCATCTACTTGGCCAAAGCATCTACGAGTAACGGAAAGCATGCAAGATCTTAAATAACATAGATAGATTGATAATCAACTTGACATAGTATTCAATATTCATCGGATCCCAGCAAACACAACATGTAGCATTACAATAATATGATCTTGATCATGTAGGGCAGCTCACAAGATCTAAACATGATGGCACAAAGTGGAGAGACAACCATCTAGCTACTGCTATGGACCCGTAGTCCAAGGATGAACTACTCACGCATCACTCCAGAGGCAGGCATGGCGATGTAGAAGCCTCCGGTGACGATTCGCCTCTCCGGGAGGGGCCGAGAAGAGGTTCTGGACCCTCCCGAGCTAGGGTTGACGGCGGCAGCGTCTCTGGAACTTTTCATGGATAATGGCTCGGGCATCTAGGGTTTTTTGCATCGGGGGGAATAAGTAGGCGAAAGGGCGGCGACTAACGACCCCCGAGGGGCCCACACTACCCCAGGGCGTGTCACATCCCAAATTTCGAAACTAAGAAAAATTTAGTTTCACAAGACCCAAAATTCAAAACCAACAAAAACTTTTTGAAATGTTTCACTAATGATTGTGTTTTCCTTCCCGTTGTTGTGTTAAACCTTGTGTGACCTGTTGTTTAAGTTGTTTGACTAGTAAATATTAAACCTAAGAACTCAACCAAGATGAAAATATTATTAACTTTGGTGATCATGTCATGACAAGAAAAATATTCCATATATCTTTTCCATTCTTATTTTGGCCAACTCCATTTCAATGATACTTGGTTTAGCAACACCCAAAACTAATACCCATTATTTGAGAAAGTAAAAGTATTTCCAGAACTATGTGTTCCCAAAAATGTGGAGATCTATATGCTATCTCCTATCTATCTTTTAAACTCGATATTTTGCATTAGTATGCAACTCCCATTTTTATAAGCTTTGGTTATCATTACATTTTAAAAAGGAACACAAGTGGGAAATATATTACCCCACATATTTTGTCTTGCTCAAAACCCTTTTCAAAAAAATACAAAGGTGGAGTTGAGATAGTTTTAAACATCATCTTGTCATAATTAAGAGTGATCATTTTTACAAGATAGTTTTAAACATCATCTCTGTAGCCACCCGTGCGCATCGCCGTGTCGCTCGCATGACGCCGCTCGTCGCCGGACCCCCCCCCCACGACGTCCTGCGTCTCGCCGCCCGGGGCCCCCTGCTCTCCTCTCCCCTGCGACAAGGATAAGAAGAGCACCGCCCTCCTCTGCTCCCCTCACCCCTCTGTCGCCCCTCCTCTCCCTTCTGCTCCACGAAACCGAACCATCGCCGAGCCCACCGCCGGCGATAGAAGCCTCCCCTAGCAGATCGATAACCACCACCGTGTTCGCCGCATCGTCGTCCCCCTCCACGCAGAAGGAATCGAAGAGAGGTGCCCGCAATCGCCGCCGCCATCAAGTTCTTCTCCGACCACCGAAGCATCTCCGGCGAGCCCGCGCCGCCGCTGTGGACGACCTCCGCCCACGCCGGTTGTTCACACGCATCAAGGTGAGCGTGCGGTCCTAATGGACATCTCCACCCTCCTCCTCTCCCTCTTTCTCGCCGTAGAGCACTAGCTTCGCCGTAGCCGTAGCACCACCGCTGCCGTAGCTCGACATCGACGCCGTCCCCGGCGACCAGTTGGTCCGTGGCTCCACCCGTAGGTTCCCCGGATCCTTGCGCGTCGAATGCACCCAGTAGTCCGTCCCCGCGCGCGCTCCTTCGCCGGAGCCGTGCTCGCCGCCGTCGCACGGTCACCGTGCCCAGCGCGCCGCGCCGTTCTAGCGTGTCTGCGAACGTGGTTGTGGGCCTTCGCGCTGACGTGGACTGCCAGCGTGGCCTTGGGCCCACAAGTCAGTGACCGTGGGTAGCCAACCCCGCGGTGAAAAACGTTCCGCTAGATTTTCTGAGAAATAAAATAAATAGTCAGATTTGGATATAAACTTCTAAAATCCATATCTTTTTGAATACTAATCCAAAAATAGCAAACAATATATCAAAATGATCAGGAGAAATAACTTCACCTCTTAAAATCATTTTCATGTTGAATTAAACACTGGAAATAACTTTTCCTTGCACTTTAGTAAAAGGGCAGAATATAAATTGATTTTGTGAAATTCATAACTAATTAAATATTGAACCAAAAATTACAAACAAGATACCAAAATGTTCAGAAAAATAATACCTGTCTTTTGGTATAACTCACCTATCCAAATAAATTAGTTTATTTAATGTTTTATTAAAATAAAGAAAATGGCCGAATATAAAACAAATTGGAGAAATTCATATCTTTAAAAAAATAAGATCCAAAAATTAGGTTTGACTTATTAAAATGTTCAGCAAGTGATAACCTTTATATTCCACCTTGTTTCCAAACAGGGATAATTATGTTGTAATGTGGTTTAAAATAAACTAACAAAAGGGCATATTTAAAAAAAAGGATTTTATAAATTAATCTGTAATGATTTTTGGAGCAAATCTAATTTTGCTAGGTTCCTAGTGTTCACTTTATCATACCCTAGCATGGTGTGATGGTTCCACTTATAGAGGCTAATTGGTTACCTAACTTTGTCTGAAGTATTTCCCGTCCAAAGGGAGGTGCTTGTCGCTATTCTTGCCCGGGATAGTTTTGTGATCGATGTACCTAGCTTGCGTATAGGCGATAGACTACTGACCAGTATAATGTCCTCGTAAGTGTAGATCCTAGCTGTTGCCCGAATGATTAGCTCGAAGCTTACGGTTTGTTACTTGTCTGTATACCACTTGTGGTTTGGTTTGCTTAGTGATTGTTGTGTTATCCTCCTGTTTGCGACGCTAGATATAAACACTACCCGAGTGGTCTTTGGAACGGAGTTATTGAGGAAGGGGAATCGTTGAACCTGAAGATCAAGACCAAGTTCACTTTGCCGAGCAAGGCAAGCTATTCTCTGAGCTTGCATCTATATACATCTATGTTGGTTTACATGTTTTACTTATAAAGAGCAAAAGTGATTTAGGTGGTGTTTGCCACTAAAGCTATGATTTTGAAAACCCTTTGTTTTAAAAATACAAGTATGTTATTTGGACACCCTATATGGAGATATTAGCTGGAATTTCTTTTCCAAACTATAGGATGGGAAAAATATTGTTTACTCAAAACTCCTTTGGAAATACTTGTGTGGTTGTGAAATACCGAGATGTCGGTGTTGAAATGGAAAAATGGTGAATGGAGATGTTTATGAAAAATCCACATTGTGTCTTTGTACTATGACGACCAGCCAATAACCTGTGCGACCACATTTACCCACATATGGGAAAAGGGCGTAGTCATATAGTTTGCTCATATTAGTATGGGATGCCTCAACAACGAGGATGACCTCGTTCCATGAGGGGATGGTTTGGTGACCTACCCCCTGACCTGGGTCCTCTTAAGTGAAGTCTGCCAACAGAGTTGGTATGAGTGTATTGGAGAAAGAGGATTGAAGGGTTCGCTCGCCGGGCAGAACTACGAGTCCTCACACTTAGATTCCGACGGGCTGGGTTAGGTGTGTTGGAAGGCTTCGTAGCGGTAGGGTCCTATACTAGCATGAGCAAAGGACAGGCTGTGGTCGGTGACTCAACTTCGCATACACCTTGTATGGCGGGACGTGGCTGACACGATGAGTTACCGGATGGGTGTGGGAAAAGCGTGGTACCTCTGTAGATGGTAAAACTATTCGAATAGCCGAGTCCTCGGATATGGACAGTTGGGAGGCTGTCCTCTGACCATGTGCAAGTTTTGCAAAGTTTTGAGATTTGAAAATAAAATGGAGATGTGTGGTATCTGCAACTCTACCGACGGGCTGGTATGAGGTTGCTGGAGAATGATTGACCATGACGGGCTATGGTCGGGAAGTGAAGAGTTTTGTGATTTGAAAGTGGAAAACATTTTATGCAACCATGCCAACGGGCCGGCATGAGGTTGTTGGGATTGAATGACCAAGAAGGGTTATGGTCGGAAAAGGAGGAGTTTTGGGGAAATAAACCAAATGGTGATTTTCCGGGGAAAAGTTTTAAACGAGACTTCTTACAAAAACAGATTTTATGGGAAAAGTTCTAAAAGCCTTCTTCTTTTTTTTCAATAAAGATATGGAGATTTCAAAACAAATTTTTATTAAACAAAAGTATATCCTTCTCTTTTCAACAAGGATATAGAGTTTTCAAACCAAACGAAGTTTTATTTAAACAATAAAAAGAGTAGTGCATGCTCATTTCGGGGTAGTTTGCGAGTACATTCAAATGTACTCATATTGGTTTCGTCCCTGTCTATTGTCTTAGCCAGATTTTGAAGAAGAACAGTTCGAAGCAGAAGACTTCAGTAACGTCAATGCAAACTAGGGCGCTTCCCAGTCAGCTGCCTGTGGGGTTGGCAAGTGACGTGGGCTCCACGTTGATTTGGTGATTTCCGCTGCGAGTACCTGATGAAGTTATGGCTTCAATCAAGTAAGTAAATTTATTCGGTATTTATGGGTGTTCTTTTGATACCAGTTTGGTTGTGCTCAGCGACAGACTGATCATGGGATCGCTGATGTTGTAGGCACAAGGGTATTTCGGATAGCTAATCCGGGGTCCCCACAGGGCGCCCAGGGGGGACCCGCGCCCTGGTGGCGTGTGGGGCCCTCCTGGCTCTCCTCTGTTGCTCCTTTGGTCCTTCAGGTGTGTTCTGGCAAAATAGCATCCCCCGTGAAGTTTCGTCCAATTCCGAGAATATTTCCAGACTAGCTTTTCTAGAATACAAAAACAGCAGAAAACAGGAACTGGCACTTCGGCATCTTGTTAATAGGTTAGTCCCAAAAAATGTATAACAATGACATAAAGTAGATGCAAAACATGTAGCAATTGGTATAATATTAGCATGGAACATCAAAAATTATAGATACGTTTGAGACGTATCACCTTCTCCTCAGGCGCGTGCTCCTCCTCCGGCTCGTGCTCCTCCTTCTCCAGCCGTGCGTCCTTCTCCAGCGAATCTTCCTCTTGCGCCTCCTTCTCCGGAGCGTGATCCTCCTTCTCTGGCGCGTCCTCCTCCGGCGCGTCCTTCTCTGGCGCCTCCTCCTCCGGCGCCTCCTCCGATTCCTCCTCCTCCGGCGCCACCTCCGACGCCTCCTAGTCGTCGTCGGCGTCGTATTCTTCCTGGCTAGAATACGGCTCCGGCGGGTCCTCCGGCTCCTCTTCCACCGGCGACTCATCCTCTTCGGAGTCGTCTTCTCCTTCGCGTGAAGACGGCGGGTCCGAGTCGTCGGAGTCGTCTTCTACAGAGCGTGAAGATGGCGGGTCTGAGTCGTCGGGGTCTGAGTCCGGCGGCCCGTCCTGATCCCACCATGGAACTTCACCGCGATCTTCAGCGCTCACGTCGTCGCTCGGGACTTCCTCGTTCTGCCACCAGGGTTCCTCCATGGCGGTTGTGCTAGTGTGGTAGAGAATGTGGGAGAGAACGAAGGGGGGAATGCGGGACCTGCCTTGCTTCGCGCGGTTCCAGTCACATTTTATTAGCGTCAAGCAGGCGGTTCCAATCCCTCGTGAATTAATCCGCATTGAACAGGCGCGCTTCCAGTTTGCCACTGCAATTTCCCAAGCACATCGCAAACGGATATACATAAACAACCGTAGCCATAGAGATACATATTGGAAACGGAGACGAATTTATGACCGTTGCCAACACTTTTGGTAACGGAGATATAAAATCCTCCGCAACCAATGTTGACGGACCAGCCTCTACCAGGCCTCGTCCGCAACGCTAAAATCGTGATTCTCTGTCGCCTAACTCGTGCCGTTTCCATAGAGGGGTATCCGATGTGTCGTTCTGTACTAGTGTTCCTTGGAAGCCTTGAAGAATAATAACGTGTCATCGGCGAAGAAGAGATGAGAAACACCAGGTGCACGCCGACACACTTTAATTGGAGATATCATGTTATCAACAATTCCCTTTTTCAAGAGAGCCGAAAGTCCATCAGCAACAAAAAGGAATAAGAACGGAGATAAGGGGTCACCTTGCCGAAGCCCACGCGACGGTGCAAATGAATCCAAGAGGGTTCCATTAAATTTTACGGAATATCTCACCGATGTTACACACGTTATTATCCAGTCAACGAGCCGATGAGAGAAACCCAACTTTTGCAATACTCGCCTCAAGAAACCCCAGTCAACCCGATCATATGCCTTGGATAAATCCAATTTATAGGCACAAAAACTCTGTCGAATCTTTCTCTTGCTTGATATGGTGAATACATTCGAAGGCCACCAACGCATTATCTGTTATCATTCTACCAGGAACAAATGCACTCTGTGATGGTGATATGATATCATCAAGTAAATGTCTTAACCTATTCACCAAACATTTTGAAACAACTTTGTAAACTACATTACAAAGACTGATAGGCTGAAATTCTGATAGCTTGCAAGGATTATTAACTTTTGGGATTAACACAATAGAAGTATTGTTTGCACCATCAGGCATAATGCCATCCCTAAAGAATACCTGCACCGCAGCAATTATCTTCTCCTTTAGAGTTCCCCAATTACGCTGAAAAAATCTCGCTAGAAAGCCATCCGGTCCCAGCGCTTTTAACGGTCCTATTTGAAAGAAAGCATCCGAGATCTCCTTCTTTGTAAATTCACCACACAACCGAGTATTATCATCCACAGATATGCACTCCTCAAAAAGATCAATAACCGGTTGAGGATCAAGATCAGGGTCTGCCGTATAGAGTTTCTGAAAATACTCTCTGGCCATAGTATGCATCGTGTCCAGATCATCATGCGTTACCCCCATATCATCCGTCAACTTTCGTATTTTATTTTTCCTTGCCCTCCAAACAGCTTTACTATGGAAGTATTTGGTATTTCTGTCGCCCTCCTTTAGCCAAGTTAGGCGAGAACGTTGTAACCACATCATCTCCTCACGGTACAATAGCTCATTCAATTTGTCCGTGATTTCTCGGATCTCCCTCCTATCAGCATTCATATTCATGAGCTCTTCTAGTCTAGTACGTGACTTCTCCAACTCCAACTTCACATTACCGAACTTTATTTTGCTCCATTCATGTAGCCTCTTCATAGTACTGCCGAGGCCTCTCTCCACATCTCCCAGGTCATGCATGTCTCCATCAGAATTCCAAGCATTTTTTATCACGTCGGGTAACGTGTGATCCCGTTCCCACATAATCTCAAACTGCTTGGATTTTTTGACCCCATGCTGTACCTCTTCAACTTCCCCTCTTACTAGCAGTGCAACATGGTCAGAGCATGGTGTCACAATGTGCTTAACCGAATAGAAGGGAAATAAATTGCGCCAAGAATTTGTTTTTCTCTTTGTAACTTGTATATAACTGTTGATAGAAAATGGAAAATTACCGTAGAACAATTGTTCTACGGTTGAGCGCTTCAAAAAAAAAAAAATTTGTTGCCACTGCCCTATCCAGCATAACCTTCACATTTGCATTACCGCTGCGCTTGTTGTCATATGTATGGGGGACACCAGAGAAGCCCAAATCAACCAGACAACAAGTATCCAATGTATCTCTGAAAGCCGCCATCTGCCCCTCCGATCTAGGCGTGCCAGAAAAATGTTCGAAGCCCCATAAGCATTCATTAAAATCTCCTACAACCATCCACGGCAAGTCATGGCGGGGTCGTAGTTCACAAAGTTTCGACCACATCAAATGTCGCTGCTCTACTCTTGGCTCCCCGTAAACACACGTTAATACAGTACCTCTCTGTTGCGGGATGTCATCTATGTTGCTAATGAGAGCATCAATGTACCTCTCTGTTACTTCTTGAACAACAACTCGCAAATTTTCTTGCCAATACAGTGCAAGACCCCCACTAAATCTGTCACTGTCCATGCCTGCAAAACCTCTCAAACCAAAGCGACCCTTAAGCCTCTTCATTTTTCAGCCTTTTGTCTAGTTTCACAAAGAAATACCAGGCTAGGGGAGTGCGACTGAATCATGGTCGCCATATCACGAACTGACCGAGGGTTCCCCCCACCTCGGCAGTTCAGACTTAGTAGATTCATCCGGAAACCAAACGAGCACAGCCCCACTGCTTCACAAAACAATTCAGATGTTCGTCCAGATCCAAGCACTTAACAGCACACCGATTCCAAGATGATCAACTGATCGTCCTAGCCTTGCTGCAACTCACGTCTCCAAGCACAGCCAAACCTGCGGCCAAAGCCCTAGGAAGCTGCCCAGCAGATCACTTTGCCTCTCTCTTAACTCGGAAACTTCAGACCAGATCGGGAAGGAAAACTCACTGCCGAAGGACGTCCGACGGGAGGAGGAAAAACCCTGAACGGGGACAACAAACGGTGCCAGGCACCGGAGAAAACCGCCACCGCTGGCGGCGGCGGTCTAGACCTAGGTCGCCTTCATAATCGCCTTCGTAATCGCCTTACGTGAGTATGGATCAGCACTCAGTATGAGTACTAAGGCATGGGTTGTTTTATGTTTGGAATCTATAACGTAAACCTATATGATGAGGCAGCAACGTGTAATATTCCAATTATCTAAAATTTAAAACTTTTGAAAAATAAACCTTTTGAGAAAATTGTTCTGTTACTTTGAATTAAAGAAGTTCAAATATTTTTTTCTAAATTTCTTTTAATCAAGTTAACAAAGTTTTAAATAATATATTTGGTTTTGAATTGTTGTGGTGAAACTCTTAGTTAAAAACATATGTTTATACCTTTTCTACGGAGAAAATCTCGTCCAAAAATCAATTACAGGTTTTTTTCTTCTAAAAGAACACGTTCTTCCTATTTTTTTCGGCCAACCGGCCAGCCCAGCCCAAGCCCCAGCCGCTCCATATCTTCTCTCTCCCCCCTCCTTTCCCTCCACCCGACATGGGCCGACACATGAGGCCGACAGCTAACCCAACCAATTGTTTCCTCAATTTTCGCGCAGGATTATTCAGACTGAAAAAACTACCCTATTCAAACTCAAATATCTTGAGCTAGGACAGTCAAATTGCTTCACTTATTTTGCCTTGTTCCCTACTCCAAGAATTTTCCTTCCAGCGGTCTAAGAGCATCTCTAACCGGACTGGACAAATTTCGAATACATATTTGAAAATCCCAGTGACAAAATTTTATAGCACATAATCTTTTTTTGCAAATATTATAGCACATAATGGAATTGATAGTCATTTAAACTTCCAAACCTAGTAAGTTTGCACCATTGCATGCCTCTACATCACTACCATCCGGATCCATATGTGCATTGCGTGTATCCAATTTTTTTTTTTTCATACGGCACCCCCAGAAAAGGGCCCGGGTTTCATTACCACAAAGATAACAAAACTAAAAAGCGCATACGTGGTCTGAGTTCTGCGCGAGGTTCAGCTTGTATCCATACTTGAAATATCATGTTACTAGTTGAATTTGGCGCGGCGGCGTCCGTTGGTGAATTTTTTTGTTGGGTTTTCTTCCTTTTCAAAAAAATTATATGATGTTTGGGTGAAAAAATAAATCAGTCATGTTCTTTCTATACACCAAAACGGAAGCTCTATGATGTAACAGTCATAAACCTTTTTTTTTTGAAAAAAATACATCAATGTATATGTACATTTAATTAGTAATGTTCTTTCAGACGTGGAGTTATGCTACCACAAACAAATTTTAACAGGGTATAAAACATTACAATAGAAACAATCAGTATACTTCACATTTCACTTAACAATGTATTTCAGCTGCATCTAGGCATCTCGCTGATGCTAGTAGCCAAGTCCAAGCCAGCACCAATGGCAACTGATAAAGATTGTGGCCAATTGGTAAACAACTAAATAGTTGAAGACAATAAACCTGCAAAGTAAAAAACGTTAAATTCCTACATGTGGGAGACGTTGTGGAAGCCGGACAAATGACTTGAAGTCTATGGAAGGTATCTCTAGTAATGTAAGCTAATAAAATACAACAATTTGAGATTTCTTATACCTCTCAACCACACTGATAAATCCATGCAGCAAAACAGAAGGAGCAGATCATTTGTCGGTGGAAGTGAACATAAGCAAACAAAAAAATTCTAACAAATTTAACTTATTTAGAACATGTACACAAATACTTAAGAGTCCAGACTAAAGAATTTCAGGAACTTGCCAGGCAAAGAGAAAACACCATGGCAGCAGGATCTTTGTTCTCACCGTAGTGCAAAAGTTCAACAAATCCAGGTTTTTGGACCTAAAGCAAATTTCTGCTGCGAGCAACAAAATATGTAAGCAAATGTTCAGACTTGCGGTCAAGAAGCAGTATCATTGCACTCCAAAAAACATGATATATATCTACAGGGGTAAAATGAAATTAGGCAATGAATTCAATCTCACGAATTTAAATTAATAAGGGCATAGGAGGGGCAAGATCATAACCAAGCAATACACGCTCAAGTAAATGGCGAATCACTCTGTAATCGGCACCAAATCAACTGCGGATACTTAGCGAGACAACACTAAGAGGACTGGTATTTTTGGTAAAAGTTTAAAAAATGTGTAGAGCAAATCTATATAGAGCACGACATAGTGATCAAATACTCGGTTAGAAACCCTTGGTTACAGAGCACCAAATAGTGAACTATCTGTCGATCGTGGAGATAAAGTTTCTCGCTTATATAAGTATTTCAGAAATTTCCTCTACTCATACACAAAACATGACGGTAGAAAAAAAATGGAAGAGATAGATAGGAAGAAGTTGCTGCACAACAGCAACGGAATGGGATCCTCGAGTATGTAGGATCTCAACAGTCAAAAAGTCAAAAAGTTGGGGGTCTTAGCCCTCTTTTGATCTAAAAAAGTTGAAAGTTGAATATGTAATGAACATGTTGAGTAGCAAGAACTATACCTTAGTTATAGGTGAAGTTTATTATCTTTCTTTATATCAAAATGCGTATAATTAGGTTGCACAAAAAAAAGTGAAGTTACTTGAACCGAAATAACTAACCGAAAAAGCACAATGCTACAGGTACAAACAAACATCATATAGAATTTGGCACCAAAAATAATTCCAGGAACCATCAGATGTTCACAGCCTACAGTGATGCCTATATAAGAAGATGGATTCAGAATCTAAGTATAAAACGAAAGAACTTCACCAAAATAGAAAAACATGGATAGGTATATCCTCTGTTATGTCGACTGTAAAACTAATGACATATGATAAACACTGGATGTGATTACCAAGATAAATTTTTAGAACATAAATATGTTCAGTAACCTGGAAGTGGTTGCCCTATTAGTTCTTCATTTTGAATCATAAGTTCAGATAAAAAAATTAATTAATGTTTAGATAGGGAACCCTTAAAGAGGAACAACCTCGCCAACATTTGTTGGATGCATTTCAACAGAAGCACACCAATTAAATTTCCACCGACACATGTAGAAGTTCATCGACCTGAAAAGGACGATGGCAACACCTTTGGTCTCATTGCTGCAAGATACCACACAAAGTATAAGAAACCAACACAAAACAATAATTGTTTGGACTATGCAAGCGGTAAAAAAATGCTACAGGTACAAACAAACATCATATAGAATTTGGCACCAAAAATAATTCCAGGAACTAATAGGGTAATCACATCCAGTGTTTATCATATGTCATTAGTTTTACAGTCGACATAACAGAGGATATACCTATCCATGTTTTTCTATTTTGGTGAAGTTCTTTCGTTTTATACTTAGATTCTGAATCCATCTTCTTATATAGGCATCACTGTAGGCTGTGAACATCTGATGGTTCCTGGAATTATTTTTGGTGCCAAATTCTATATGATGTTTGTTTGTACCTGTAGCATTTTTTTCTATATGAGAAAAACTTGAAGTGGTTGCCCTATTAGTTCTTCATTTTGAATCATAAGTTCAGATAAAAAATTTAATTAATGTTTAGATAGGGAACCCTTAAAGAGGAACAACCTCACCAACATTTGTTGGATGCATTTCAACAGAAGCACACCAATTAAATTTCCACCGACACATGTAGAAGTTCATCGACCTGAAAAGGACGATGGCAACACCTTTGGTCTCATTGCTGCAAGATACCACACAAAGTATAAGAAACCAACACAAAACAATAATTGTTTGGACTATGCAAGCAGTAAAAAAATGTCAATTTTTTCAGAAATAGAAGCATATCTCGCACATTTAGCTATTATATATATATCTCTAAACGCCTCTGTACCGTGCCAATTGTTTGGGCATGCCTCAACTGGGAGCAGGTTCAGATTCAATATTTGAATTGTTGTTAGTTGATAGTAATCTTGCAACTATTTTCCTCCTTTTATTCAACTCATTATCCTTGAGTTGGAAGTTCCCGTTGATCTGAAGTTATCTAAGCTTGTGAAAACCTGGGAGAAAAATGACAGAAAACGTTTTCAAGGTAACCTTCAGTTCTATTAGCATGCTAATTAAACCACCATGTTTGCTTGTATATCTCCTAGTACCAAGCAGCGTGAAATAGTAGGCTAGTTTCCAGAAAATAGGCAATAATTAGGAAATAAAGGCACCCAACCATGGGTGTGCTTCATGTTGTCATTTCTGCTGCTGAGATTTATCACATGAGCATCGAAATACAGTACAATTAAATTTAAAAAAATGAAAATAGTATCACATTCTACTGTATTAGTTCAATACACTACAAAACATATGGATTGTTCTAGCAAACGGAAATTCCTCGCATGTCGCATCCAGATCCTGCCCGTGGTCCCTAGGCGCCTACATCTTGCTAGTGAGAATGTCCAATAAAGCACATCCAAATCTATAAAAAAATGTCACTGAATGTTGCATCTACTCATAGTGCTGGTTTGAACAGAACAAAGATAAATGGCATAATGTGATCTCAAGCGCACACAAGTCCTACACCTCAATATGGACATGTCTTCGAAAACCATATTAATGGCACATCAGTGTAATAGGAGGCTACAGACTACACAATATGTTTAATTCCATGTAGTTACATATTATTAGATCAAGGAAGCATGTATTCGTGGAAGAAGTCTATCGGAACATGTGTTAGACCGAATAACAGTGCATGAAATCACAGAAGGGTCGGAGCAACTGAAACCAAGATCTAGTAGTACAATATTCCAGCTAATATTCGATCAGCACTGAATCAGCTTTGCAGTATCAAGCTAGTAACTGAATCAACCAAGATCTAGTAGTACAATATTCTAGCTAATATTCGATCAGCACTGAATCAGCTTTGCAGTATCAAGCTAGTAACTGAATCTAGCTAGTACAGTGATTGACCACACATACTGTATTGAAAAGGGATTACTTGCAGATTTGAGCATCTGGACTTCTTGCGGTCAGAGTGCTTGAACCGCTTCCCATGAGACATGTATTTGGGATAATTTATTTCCCTATTTGACGCAAAGAGCAGATTGGATTGCATACTAAGTCTGCTGCTTCGGTGGAATGAAAGAGGTCCAGGGCTGCATGTATGGAAAGGCAAAAAAGGTGAGGAGAAACGACGCACCTCCTTCCTAGATCCGGACTTGGCGGTAGCGCAGTCGGTGGGGGATTGAAGAAAGCAGAAGAAATAACTCAAACGGTAAAAAGCCACTACGGCGGGGACGCTGCTCCCGTCAGTGGCCGCACGCGGACGCGGCCGGCGGCCATGGTCGTCCTGCGGCCAACGAACCCCACCGCCTCCTCACCCCTACGTACGACCTCGTCTCCTCGCGCCACCCCCTCGTCGATGGCATCGCGCATCTGGTCCACGCGGTTGACGAAGGCGACGGTGTTCTCGGTGTCGGCCGTGTTCGCCGGGAGCTGCACGGCCTCCCCCGCGAGGGAAGACACCAGGCGCAGTGACGCGAGGAGTGGCTCTGCGGGGGCGCACCACAGCGGGAGGGGCTTGGTCGCGAGTCTTCAACACCAACACCGGCGCCGGCAAACGTGTGCGCCGCCGCCAGCCTGAGCTCGGTCTCGGCGCCGCGAGCGCGAACAGCCTGTCGGTCGCGGGCCGGATTAGCACCGCGCGCTCCCGCCGGAGAATAGCCGTCTCGGTCTGCAGGTGGTAGTGAACAGTGTCACGAGCGCGGATAGGCCGCGATTTTGGTCAGCTTTGATATAGTGAGTAATATGAAAAGCTATTCTTAACGACTAAGTTCACAAAACTGCATGTGTCTTATCTCCACCATCCCGATCTGTGCAGGATGTCGTACTAGAAATATTGCATTGTAATCTTTATGCGGTACAAAAGCTGACTAGATCAATCAAAAGGAGGTTCTTTCTCCACGTTCCAGGATACAACTAAACCCAAGAATGCTTTAATCTACTTTCGTAATAGTGGCGTGTCACCTTTTCGGCAGGGGACAATCATATCAAAGTGATAGAACCTATGTAGCTGCAGCATGATAATACGCATGATCATCACACATTCAAACAAGCAGCTGGAAAATTGAACATGTATGTATGCAGCTGTATGTTCCCAGCTATGGCTCAGCATCACTCAAAACTTGCAGTATTACCCCGACGTTATCTCCATTCCTAGCCACCTTCCGTACTACTACACCTGTTCGAAAAGAGAAGGGAAAGTGGTGTCCCCTTTCTTCTGCCCCCCGTTTTCTCCCTGTAAAACTCAGATCCCATCCATGTCCATGGCCAGAGATGGGCTATGTGTCACACAAAAAACCTCCGTTCCATCTGGTGACTGGTGGTCGTTCATGCCGTTTCCCCTTCAATTAAATCATAACTCACCTTATATTAAGACACACTCCTAGTCCCGTTGTGTGCAATTTGAGGTTATTGGGAGATACCATCTCCAACTGGCACCTTCCAAATCCACCCTCAAAAGCCCAATGGTGTCCGGACCAAAAATAAAAAGATTCCCAACGGCACCCACATCGGCCTCGGCTGCCTGAAAATGTGTCTGACACACCTCCGAGGCCATCCCATCTTTGGGGGCCTGCTCGGGGCGCCGAACAAGGCCAAGAAAGAGCCACCCGACATGTGGCCCCCTATGTCATAGACATGCACTCGGTCAGCCGCGATTAATGGCGACATCTTGGCCGGGCGGTTCCCAGGCACGTGACTGTGTTTGCGTCTTCCTTACACGTCGCATTAATGTTGACGCTATCATCAATCCAGGCGACTAGTGTTGCGCCTTCTCATGTGTCGCATTAAACATCGGCGCGACCCCTCTCGGCCTACCCGGCTATAAGAAGGCCTTCCCTCGCTCTGGCCGTTCATATTCTCGTCTCTCTCACATTTCCTTCCGTCGCCGGTCGTGCACACGCATGAGCGACGCGATGTCAAACAACTTTTAGTCGGTGTTCTAGTGTGCCTTTTCGGAGAGCGCACAGTTGGACAACGAGAAGTAGAATTAGATTAGATTAGGTACGTCGGTGATGTCAGTCTTAAATTTCATTCGAAATCTTGTAAATTAACAACAAAATTTGAATCAAATTATAAACCTTGGCTTATTTTTGTTGTATTTTTAAAAAAATAGTTTGTATGACGCCGATACAGCAGCAGCCTATTGTGCCAGACATGTGTCCGGCACCCTGTAGCGGACCATTTTCTACAGGTGTCGGACACAATTTGAGACAGCCTCATAAAACATTCAAATTTCCAGCAAAACGATATTAGTAGGTAAGCAAGCAGTTGTTTCAAAGAAAAACAATATATCAAACTACGAGCACCAGCTAGGCAGCTCTTACTGCACACCATTCGTAGGATTTATAGAAGACAGTGATCCTCAATGCATGTCCGCACGCCAAATGCTAGTACTACTACTAGACAGTACAGTGTCGACACACTTACCGTAATTAACACACAATACCAAGAACCGGCTGCACACAACGCAAACGGAACACACGTATATACGCACGCGCTCGTGCATGCATGCCCGCATACGTACGTGCTTCCATCCCTCTACCCTACACGAGAACCGCGACTGCAGCGGCAGGGCCGGCCGCGCGGAGAACCTGGAAGTATAGCTGCCTACGGGCCACGACCGCGAACGCCGCGCGGGAGATCATATAGCCGGCGGCGCCTGGCGCCTTCATCATGGCGCCGGCGGCGGGAGCGGCGGCCGCGGGCCAGAGGAAGTAGATGCTCATGGCGCCACCGATGACCAGCGCCGAGACTTTCACCGCACCTTCGCGCATCCCCGCAGAATCCTCCTCCCCTTTCTCTCTCCCGCGACACAGCGGTCGCCGGCAGCGCCGCCGACGCGTGCCCGCCGCTACGCGCCTCCGCGTCCAGATCGAGGCACACGGCGGGCTCCACCGTCCTCGCCTCCACCTCCTGGCCGCGCGCCGCCGGCCGAAACACCAAATCCGCGCCGAAATCGTCGTCGCCGGCGTCGGTGCCCGTCGTGGCGTTTCGTGCTCGCCGGCGACGCTCCGGTGGCCTACAGGCGGCGGCGCCGCCACCTACGCGTTGCCCGCGTCGAGGCGCATCCAGTGAGCTCGCCCGCGCGTCCCAGATCGCGGCGGCGCGACGCCGGCGTCCTTCACGCCGCCGCAGCAGACTCCGGCCACTGTGACGTCACCATGACGTCACAGTGGGCTTGGGCTGCGGGAGCTGCCTGCTTGCTGGGCTGGGCCGATTTTTGTGCAGCCGGCTCGGCCCAGCGGCTCGCTCGGCCCCTTTTTTTCTCTTTCTGTTTTATTTTTCTTATTATTCAAAACTTTGTAACTTTTCAAATACACCTTCAAATCAATTCAAACCAATCTATACAAATTTTTAAATAACAAAATCTACATTTCGAATACATGGGGACCTTTCCAAAAAATATTTCGAATCTTAAAAAATTCAAATAGTACGTAAGGACTCATTAATAGTTTTCAAATAAACCATAAGTATTATTTTTTTAACTAACTAATTACAATAATGGAAACCATACACACAAACTGCACCAAAAAAAATGCACCAAATTCAAATTACAATTTCTTTTGTACAATCTCGAAAATAGAATCCATTATCACATAATAGAATGTGCAAACAAAAAAAAATGTTCTACTCCATGAATTACAACAATGCAAATCATGTATGGAAAAAATGCACAACAACTGCATTTAAAAAAAACATTCGCTCCAAAATATTCAAATTCTTTCTGAGATTCAACAAGGATTGAAAAACTTCACAACAACTAGAAACTTTAAATTTACTAATTACAATTATGGAAATCGCACATAAAGATAATATTCCCCATATAATTTTCCTACTATGCCTAGAAAAAAAAACATGACCCATTGTAAGTTCAAAAAACAAAAAAAACAAAAAAGAACCCCGATCTTCTCCGCGATAATTTCCATCCGATAATACTCCACACTAATTTCGATACATTAAAATGTAAACAAATTTCGAATGTGTACATTTGAATTTCTCCCATCACGGTATTCACGTCACAGTATTCACAAACATGACAAATATGTGAACAGTAACACACACACACAAAAAACACTATTTATGCCATACGATCAAATTTCGAGTTCGAAAACTTAAAAATTTCCAACGTCTTACAAATCTAAACATTTGAAAGAACGGGAAAAAAACGAATAGTTTCCCACTTTCACTATTTTTTGAAATTCAGACAAATTGTAAATCAATATACGCAAATATTCAGATAACTACATACAAACTACTTATGCTAAAGAAAAAAAATGGAATACTCAAATTTTCTCACCATTTAGAGACAATTCAAATGCATTTCTCCTAATCTCAATTAAATTTTGAAGCCGAAATGCAGACATGTAATTTCGAATACTTTTTCTCACCATTTAGAGACGATTCAAATGCATTTTCCCTGATCTCAATTAAATTTTGACGCCGAAATGCAGACATGCAATTTCGAATACTCAAATTTTCTCACCATTTGGAGGTAATTCAAATGTCTTTTCTCTAATTTCAATTAAATATTGCTGCAGAAATACAATCATGCTCGAACATTTCAAACTACCAAATATTTGAATATTGCACGAAATATAAAAAAAATGCTCACAAAAAATGCTACCTACTCAAAACAAAATAAAAAACATATTTCCAAATCCCAAAGTGGTCAACATTTGGGCAAATATTCCGATATTCAATAAAATATATCGAAAATGCTAAAAGAAAAACGCTATACACTTATAGCAACATACAAATATTTTTGGACATTACAATTTGCCTAATATTTCGACACCATACAAACAAACTTTCCCCAGATGTGGAATTAAATTCAAAAAAGATTTTTCTAATTTTAAGTAGATAATGATGCCAAAAATACAAACATGTTCAAACATTTCACACCACCAAATTTTTGAATATTCCACAAAATATATATATATATAAACTCACAAATAAATGTTAACAATTCGTAACAAAACAAAAACATGTTTGCACATTCCAATATAGCAAACATTTCGCTGAATAGAAACAAAAAAATGCACACAAAATCTCACCAAGGGCGTGGTGTGACGCCACGCCAAAATTTAACTAGTAAGACATAATAACAGGTCTTAGGAGTTAGGTAGCAACAAACAGACACATACATTCATGAGCCAACCATGTCCATCAACACAGCCGTAGGCCGTAGCAGCACACACAAATGTAGTACTCCCTCCGTCCTAAAATAACTGTCTTAGATTTGTCAAAAAGTAGATGTATCTAGACATGAAACAAGTATAGATACATTCACTTTTGGACAACTTTGAGACACTTATTTTGGGACGGAGGGAGTAGACAGAACCAGCAAAACATAAGCTGGCACACGTACACCATCAGGATTCAGGAGGCCTTCTAACATGTAGACAAGGATTCCCTCAAAAAAAAAAGTTGACAAGGAAACTCTGACGGTAGTGAGCGGCGTCTTCAATTATCCAGAGGCCGTGATGGCGTGATCTCCTGAGTGCCCCTAGTGGTCCAGAGCAGGAGCACCCCCATGAGCAAGCAGTGCGTCTTTGACGGCACCGGTGAGATCGCAGTCGAGACGGAACAGGGCGCACAGAGCATCAACGGCGATCGAGGGCAGCCACCCCTGAAACAGCTCAACGAATTTAGCAACAGCGTTCTCGGTTATCATCTCCCCTTCGGCATTGTTCACTGCATTTAGTTTGAAAGAAATTTTGGATCAGAGTAAATTTTTTGTTTGAAAGAAAATTTCGATCAGAGTAAATTTCTTGTCACGTCGTGTTAGTGTTCAGTATCTCCAACTAGGTCTCCAGTGCTCATTAGCAAGCAAAACGCATGTCACCGTCGACTGGATCATACAACAACCATACATCGCAGTTCAAAGCTTTGCAAACCAACAGATTTCACAAAGTTTACAAGAAACATGCAACATTTTTCGGAGGTAAGACCAAACTTCGATAGATGGACACAAGCGCAGGAGCGGCACAAAGATCAACAGAGCACACTAGGATAACTCAACGCACAGAACATCAGTGGGGGATAACACTAAGTCACTAACTTAACTAGATCAACCAAAGCGACGAGCAGCAGATGCGCGCGCGTGCATGCATGCATGTGCTGCGCTCTCCTACAGAGCGAAGGCGAGGGCCGCCGCCTTGGCGCCAGCAGTGCGCAAGATCTGAAAGTAGAGCTGCGGGTTGGCGAGGAACGCCGCGCGCGAGATGACGAAGCCGGCGGCGCCGGGGGCCTTCATCGTGGCGCCGACGACCGCAGCGGCAGGCCAGAAGAAGTAGGCGCCGACGGCGCTGGCAACCAACGCCGCGGCTCCAAGGGCGCCCTCGCGTGTGGTGACCATGTCCTTCGCCTTCTGCTTGAACGCGTCCATCTCGGCCTGCAACCGATGGATATGGAGATGTGTTGGCGAGAGAAGACGAGCTGGGTGGGCGGTTTATATAGACGGAGCCACCACGACGCCTATGCGGTAATCTCATTTTAATTGCTGAGTGTGCTTGGTCCCAAAGCGATTCTTCTTTTACTGAAAAGATTATTGCACCAAATCTATTCGAAAATTTCACCAAAGTTTGAGGATTAAAAAAAAATGAAACTGTGATGGCATAGTGAGACTCGATAGTTCTATACTGGCACAGTAGCAATGAAAGCAGTTGATGGGCGTTTGGGAATTCTGTACCGTCACCGCGCCGGGCGGCTATCGGGCTTTCCTCGGGAAGGATGACTTTTGGGGAAGACTGAGCCCTTAATCAGTCTGCCCGTTCCAGCTTTTGGGCCAAATTCCACCGTGGTTCAGTTAGTGGTATTGTGGTGTGCCCACCATCGCAGGGGTTTCCCAGTAGATTTAGGCTCACGGAGGCTCAGAAGCTTAGTATAGTCTGATTAGGTCTAGCTTGCGCACAGGTGGCGTGCGTGTGGTGTAGAGTGTGTGTGTGGAGTGAGTTGTGCGTGAGTTCAGATACTACAGCTGTACTGTAAAAGACCAGGAATTCTCAAAAAAAAAACAGAACAAATGTAGAAGCGGCGGCCAGTGTTGCTTCCTTCAAATGCGACAACCTTCCGAGGCGCCCGCTTGTGCTCGACGCAACGCGTACCGTCAGTTGCAATACCGAAGAATGTTGGGTCGTCGCAGGTATCACGCGCATAATCACGGTCGGTGAACATCTAATCGGAACAAGAAATCTATTCAAAATCTGCGAAATGAACTCAAAATCGAAACCCTAGATCCGGCGACCAAAGATTCCTTACCGAGAGAGACTCGCCCTGGCTGGAACTAGAGCCGTCGCCCCAGCTGGGCATGACGGCAGGAGGCGGCGGTGATGGTGGCTGCATTCAGAACTGGCGATGTCGACGGCGGTGGCGGCGTCGGTGGACGAGAGCTCGAAGAGAGGAGGAGAAGAAGAGGGGAACTGCGGTCAACGGGTCACGCTAGCGTCATTAAGACAGCGCCCTGACAGGTGGCCCCCACGGCATAGCTAACGGCCGTCTTCCTCTCCGTCACCCCTCTTTTCCACGTCATCTTACATGTGGGCCAGACCTGTCAGAACAGCTGTATAAATCGACTAAGCGAGCGATTTGGGTTTTCTGAGAAAACTTCAAAAAATGTGGTACCAAAATGCGATTGCGGCACCAACTGGTACCAATCGGTAAATTGCGCTACAAATGTGGTATGTTTACGCTATTATCTCAAAATTAGTATCACTAGATTCATTTTAAAATGAAGTTTTAAAATATACCAATGTTATGTCATATATGTTGCTACTTTTTTCTATAAATTTGGTCAAAATTTAAAAGTTTTGACTAAGTACTAAACATAGAAATACACTTATTAAAGGACGGAGAGAGTATGCGGTAATCTGTGAAGGCATAGTTTGGTCTCAAAGCGATTCTTCTTTTGCTGAAAAGATTATTGCGCCACATCTAGTCGATTATTTCACCAAAGTTTCAGGATAAAAAAAATGAATCTGTGAAGGCATAGTGAGACTGGATACGAAATTCCATACTGGCACAGTACTTCCTCCGTACTAGTTTGTAGGGCACAATTAGCAGATCTCTTAGACCAAGGTGCTAGCTTATTGGGTTAAAGATTGCATGCATTGGAGGATAGAGGCAAACAACCACTAACTGAGAGGCAATTAATGTAATTGTGCCTACGAGGTGAGAGGATTTTTGGACAAATAGTTTTAGAGATTGTGTCATACAAACTACTCCCTTCGTTCTCAAATATAAAATGTTTTAGATTTTGTCTACCTACACATGTACACAAATGTATCTATACATTACATGTGTATGTTCACTCAATTGTGTACTCTCTCCGTTCTTGAAAGAGTGTACTTCCAACTTTCTTGGTGAGTCAAATATTTCAAACTTTGACCAAATTTATACAAAAATATATAAACTTTTACAAAAGAAAATATGTATATTATAAAAATATATTTTATCATGAATATAGTGCTACTAATTTACTGACATAAATGTTTCTGTTTTTCTATGCAAACACGGTCAAACATATAAAAGTTTGACTCTCCAAGAAAGTTAGAAGTACACACTCTTTCAAGGACGGAGGAAGTATATATCTAGACAACATGTGCAATATCTAAGACATCGGAACGGAGGGAGTAGCAATGAAAGCATGGCAATGTTGGGCGTTTGGGAATTCTGTACCGTCACCGGCTCACCACGTCGGGCACCAATCGGGCTTTCCTCGGGAAGGATGACAACTGGAGGTGCGATAACAGCGACTTGTGGCCTTGTGGGTAGGCGTGGGTCTACTGCCTCAAGCCGGTTGGCGGTGTCGTGCAGCCGCGTTGACAGCTATCGACGCTGGTGACTGGTGAGGAGTTCTTTATCGACGTCTTGAGCTTCGTGTCCGGAATGGATATGCATGGCCTTTTTCAAAAATGGTGAGGAGGGCCTCTACGCTCTAGAGTGAGGCGTTTTGGCTCTAAGCTCATGTAGGTCGTTTTTTGGAAATATCAAAAATTGCATTTTTATGCTTCCAAAAATCGTCAAAAACATTCTAGATACAGATATTTATATGATCTACAAGTCTGTAAAGTTTTAGCGTGAAATTCTTTATATTCTGGTCTGGGAAAAAATGACAAATGAGTGGATTTGGGTGATGAAAAATATGCAGATTCAAAAAAACTGAAAATTTGCTGATTTATCTTTTTTGTGTAGCCCAAACTATAATGAGTTTTGATTTAAAATTTTGCACGTTTATACTTTATTGTAGATCTAGACAATACCTACCACTGGTATTTTTTTCTCGATTTTTGAAACCAAAAGTGACAATTTTGATTTTTTTTAAATGGGCTACATGGAGCTCGGCCTCCATTTGCACTTTTCCGCTCTACCTTCTACGAACAAATAAGCATACATAAGAGCATCTACACTGTTCACGGGCACTCTGAATTTTTTTATATTCTACGGGATTTGAAATATATTTAAATAAAATTGGTATCGCCGATGTCCCTAAACCTAACCCAAACTACTTCTCATCGAGGTTGCCCCACTCGACACTGTGGAGGATGTCGTCGTCGTCAAGGTTGATGGCACTGGTGGAGGAGGCAGCACACGAGCTGAAGGCGCCGCCACGCGAGGTCGAGGCATCGTCGGAATAGAACGTCGAGGCCGCCATGGTCTCCAAGAAGCCTGGCGAGTCCTTCTCCAACTCGCTGACTGACGCCGCCATTGCCTAGCCTAGGCCTGGGGAGTACCCGTCGTGCACCTCGTTCCGCAACGGCAAGGGCACGTGGTAGTCAGACAGGGTCGCCTCCACCAGCTCCTCCTTCACCTCCGGCATCGGCCATCACAGAAGCAGGCGGCCATGTGGTGGGAATCGTCGCGGATCACCGGACCATCTTGTGGTGGCTCACGGCGATTGCGGATTACGATGCATCCACCTCCGCCTCCCGACGCGACAGTGAGCGCCGCTCTTCCTTCTCCGGTTGGCAGGGTCTACCTGCTGCGGCATGCTGGGACCAGTGGCAGCAGCCGCAATTGGGTTGGGTTCCCTGTTGCAGCATGCTGTCGGGCAACTTTAATGGTGGGACCGGGCCGTCGAGGAACGCGAGGGCCTCGTGGTTCTCTCGCTCGAAGCACTAGATCCGCCGGACCCAGTTATTATCGTACTCATGTGTGGCATCATTGTGCTATTACATTTCAAATTCGAAATTAAAGTTTAATTATTTTCTAAAGAATTATTCTGGTTGAGTATATGTTTATACATCTCAGTTCATATCAACGGGGATTCAAAATTAGACCACATATTAATATATTTCGACAATTTTTTCGCACCAATTATCGGATTACAGTGGCATGGCTATAAGATTAGCAGGAACGCCAGTTAACATGATAGTTATACGTGTTTATTAAATATGTTTTTACAAGTTTTGCACATTCTCAACACATTTATATACTGGGTGCGACGAATTTTTCCGTCACACCAGTTATCAGATTACAACACTATGGTTGCCACATTAGCGGTGAATGGTTATTACAATAATTGTAGATGATTATCGGTTAATTTATATGTTTCTAAATTTTTGTAATGATACATACACCTGGAGGGTAAGGATTGTAACTGTTTTTAAGAACCAACAGACGGTACATGCACATAAAGTTGAGAAAACTGTTAGTCACCGTTTCGAGAATGGTATTAAACGAGTGTCGTTGTTCCAAGAATGCCATTTCCGCACGTTTACCGCTTAAGTCTTTAGTAAAAAGACTATTATGCCCTTGTTACAATTTTTTTTTTTGAACATTTGGACTAAACAACAAGATCTTCATTCTCCGAAAAATTTGACAAGGTTTTACCTTGTTTTTTTTTCATCTTTCAATATAATTTGAACACAAAATATATCAATCATTTAAGCGCATGTCTAGCAATAAACTCACGTGACACATAGGATCCGTACGCAGATGATCTTTGCTAACGAAGTTTCCAAATGTGTAGCCCACGTTAACGTGATGTGATGCTCCCCATGCAAGAACGGAATAAGATTGTGGGAGACATGTCAACGGCAACAAGACACCGTTTTTTTCTCTGACTCCCGTGAAAATGGTATTTTAAAGCTTTAAAAAATCAAAAAACAAATGTGGATAATATATACATGTTAACTACGTATCCGCATAGTTTAGTTCAATTATACGTTAATCACAAAATCATGACTCCGAAAAAGGTTAAATAAAACTCTTTTTTGTTACGTTTGACTTTTATTTACAGATGTGTATGAAAATATATTTTGCTCCAAATTTGGTTGCATAAAGTAGACATTTATATCTACTTGTATATATTTTTTAAAATAAATTGAAATCGCAAATGTAAAAAAAAATCAAAACGCAAGCACTTTTATTGCACTTTGCACACGGAGTGAAAATTTCTTGCACCCTACCTCCAGTGCGCCTGCCACTTCAAAAATTTCAAAACAAATATTTAAAAGTTTTAAAAAATCTGAAAAAAATAGTGTATGCTCACGATGATGTATCTTATAGACATGCAAAGTTACGGTGCAAAATAATTTATATTTCGACCTACATAAAAATGACAAATTTGCAGATCGGATAAAAGTTAACAATGCATAGTTTTATATATATATATATATATATATAAATTTTGTCATTTTTGTGTAGACTATACTATAAATATTTTACGTTGAGATTTTGCACTCTTCTAGTATGCATCATTGAGAACATGCATGCTTTTTTTGAAACTTTTAAATATATTTTTCGGAATTTTAAAGTAGCGGGAGCACTGGAGCTCGGGAGCAAAAAAAAAAAACTACTTTCCGTTTGCACACGCCTCCTAGTGTGCCATACTATATATCAAGAGTTTCGTAGCACTTGACAGGACAAAACCACACTGAGTCAGTGGCTGCACATAGTCATGAGCTCACTAGTTGATGCGACGATGGCTCTCCAGCAGTTTATAGCCTCTATTTTTTTTCGATAATGGGAATCTTATGGCCTGGTGTCTAGTCTGTATGAGTAATTTGGAGTGTGTCTGATTTAAATCATACAGATCTCCTTTTGCGGTTTGTAAAAAATTACAAGGACATAAAATTGTTTTGGCCAGTCTAAAAAAAAAGAATTTTAAGGAATATCGTTCCTATAGTCAATATCCTATAGTATGTTTGAATGAAAGGAATATAATGTGAAGTTACTTCAAAAAAAATTGGGGAATGAGTTATTCCATAGCAATTTTGCAGGAAAACAAACATGTATTCCTATGATTCTATCTCTCTGTGTCTTCAATTTCCGTGTTTTTTTTTTCTGCGTGATACCTAAACAACATTTTAAATTCTTTTCTATTGTTTGAATTCCCGTAGGAACACATGAAACATGACATATCAATTTAACTTTTTCTCCTATTTCAACATTTTAAGTTCATGGGTTCCACATGGGGCCCTGATTATGTTAGCAAAAATTAATGTATTGTGCCCTTCATGTATTAGCAAAACTTTAAATCGACTAAGAGACTCAGACGCAGAACATTATTTTAGAAGCAGATGCCTTTTGTTAGAATCAGAAGCAAATGTCAAAATTATCAACGCGGCACCCTGCTTTGCGAGCGCGCTCGCCGACTGGATCAACGCCGTCTCCCTATCAGCTGACGATCGAGGAGGGATCGAACACAGGTCGTATGCAGGCTCCGATCCGGCCGGGTTTTAATGTTGAACGCCAGCGCCAGCTGCTGCCCCTGCTCTTCCCTAGACATGGCGTCTACCTTCAGGTTGAAGAAGTCCACTTCCCCGTGGACAAACGTCGGTGGTGAAGGTGATGAGTGTTGCCTCCTGCTCTGCATGCAATGTCTCCCCAGAACCAGAATTGTGCTCCTCATGCACCGCCACAAGACGTTCCACGGGCGACAGAAGCATGCGATCCAATATTTTGGTTTGAAAAAGATCTGGGATCGGAGTAAATTTCTTGAAACGTCGTGCTAGTGTTGACTGTCTCCAACTATGTCTCTAGTGCTCATTAGCAACAAAACGCGCGTCACCGTCGACTGGATCATACAACAAGCATGCATCGCAGTTCAGAGCTTTGTCAAATCAACAGATTTCACCAAGTTTACAAGACACATGCACCATTTTTCAGAGACAACACCAAACTTCGGTAGATCGGCACAAGCACAGGAGCCGTGCAAGATCAACAGTTCACACTAAGATAACTCAACGCACGAAACATTGGTGGTAAATAACACTAAGTAAACTAGATCGACACAGAAGCGACGGGCCGCGGACGCGCGCGCGTGCATGCATGCAGTGCGCTCCCCTACACAGCGAAGGCGGCAGCCGCCGCCGCGGCGCCGGCAGTGCGCAAGATCTGAAAATAGAGCTGGGGGTTTGCGGTGAACCGTCACCGCGCCTTGCACCTATCGGGCTCTCCTCGGGAAGGATGACAGCCGAGGTGCGCTGCAGCGACATCTGGGTGCACCGTCGTGGCATGAGTCGACTGCCGCGTGTAGGTGCAGCAGTTGGCGGTGGCGCGCGGCCGCGTTGGAACGATCAACGCTGGTCAGCTGGTGAGGGTGACTGGGTGAGGAGTTCTGTATCAACGTATCGAGCTTCGTGTCCTGACTCCTGAATGGGAGGCATGGCCTGTTTTCCCGGAGCAACAGCATCTTCATCCGCGCCCCCAAACGACTCTGGCTTCTTTGGATCATTGATTACAAAACAGAGAAATTAATCTCTACTATATAATATAGCTAGAGTTGATGGTTGATACGTTTTTTAGTTTCCAATTTTACCCCTAAGTGTTAGAAAATATTACGTGCCCTGCCACCCCTAAATAAAATATACCGGTTTGGTGTTCGTGTTCCTGTAAAAAAAAATCCATCAATCGTGCTCGTCCCGAGCTCCCTGGCCCCGAGCGATGCACCGCCGCTTCCCTCCCCGGTAAGCCACTCGAAGATCTCCTTTCCCCGAGCAGGCGGCAGGGCGGCGGCCGGGACGACGCGGCCGTGGAAGGTCGGCGCAAGCCACCCGCACGCTCGAAGATCCCCACCGCCGCAAGCCACCCGCACGCTCGAAGATCCCCACCGCCGCAAGCCACCCGCACGCTCGAAGATCCCCACTGCCGGCCGACCGCACTCCCCAGCGGCCAACGCCCTCTCCGACCTCACCTGCTCCGTCGCGGCCGGCACGACGCGGCCGTGGAAGGTCGGCGCAAGCCACCCGCACGCTCGAAGCTCCCCACCGCCGGCCGACCGCACTACCCAGCGGCCAGCGCCCTCCCCGACCTCACCTGCTCCGTCGCGTGCGGACGACCAGCCGCAACAGTTTGTGGACAGCGCGTGGAGGCATGACGAGGATAAAAGAGGGCAGAAGGCCAGCGTGCTGGTGGGTGAGTTCTCGGCCACATACGTCGTCTTGTACAGGAAGCGGCAGGCCAACATCCGTGGTCCAGGTACGCGACTACTCCACGCATCTCAGGTTCTTGTGATTGCCGACAAAGCAAAGGCATAATTTTAGAGTTGTCTTGGAGTAATTAGATGAATTTATGCTTCTCTTCCGCTAGCTATGGAGAACTGCACACTAATTGCAGTACGTCTATACTCTCAATAGTTGGCAGATTCGTTCGGACTAAAGCGCACACTAAGCAGACATGGAGACACCAAATGCTGGCGGCCAACACGGCTCCTGTTCTATTATCAATACACAGTGATGCCTCAAGTTACTTCCCTTTCTATGTGCATATACTACTTGAATGATCAGAATTCAGAAATGAGGTATGGCCCTAGCTCTGCTAACAAATATTCTGTAATCTGGATTCGCTATGCTAAAACTTCATCAGCACCAGTCTCTTATTTGTATCGTCATAATGTCAACTACTCAGTCTATCTTTGTGAGCTATACGATAGCTATACTACCAATTTTGTACATAAAGAAAAACTTAATCAACTTTCAGTTCAGATCAGGGTTTAATTTGTTCTCTATACGCAGTACTTTTAAGCAAAAAGCAGCAAAATGTTTAGACCCTATTTTAGTATGGACGTCTCTTCAGAATGGTTGTTTCAGTGAATCTGAATTCAGTCAGACAGGTTGTCCTCTATAAATAAAAGCCTGACGGCAACAATTAAAAAACAAACTACTATGAATTGTTTTGTGAAAACAGGAGCTGTTAGCGTTGAAGTATAAATGTGTGATCAAGCGCATTAACAGTTCAGGTCATGCGATCTTTGCTTTTCAAGTATTATGCTACTTAAACCTTAATTAGTTAAAGAATATGCATTAGAAATTCATGGAGCTTGAGTTCCAGTGAGAGTTTTACTAGGACCTCTCTTACTCTCGTTACAACTGCTATTTTCAATGTTGATAGAGCAACTCACTTTCTGCTATGTATTTTTTTCGGTCATATTTTTGAAGTGCTTTACTGATTGCCATGTTTTCATATTCAGTTATGTACAAACAAAAATCTTTAGGAGATTATGGTGCTTACTTTAATAAGTTTTTTCTAAATATATGAAGTTTATCTAATGAAGAAGGTGGTGTAGAAACTCAAGCCGGAGTTGAGTTTGCTTCACCAAGTAAGTTAATACAAAAGGTTCGACCAAGCTGGGTTCAAACACACCTCTTTCAAAGCAAACAATAAACAGACATTTACCGCTACACACGATCCAATAGGTTATGTATTATCACAGTACCGTCCCTGGTAGGATATCCATGCCTTCATCCTTATAAGCCTCTTAACAAGTTTACTTACCTGTTATCTTCCCTTCCAAGGTCATTGATCTATATTTGTGCATGCTAAAATGGTGAGGAGATTGAGATGGAAGTGGATGGCATGCTCAACTGTGGTCGATAGTTCATTTAGTTCTCTATTTGTTGCACTTAGTGTAATTATGTTTTAGATTAGTCTCAGTGTAGGTTTATATAGATTAGTTTTCAAGTTTGTACTGTTAACATGCTTTTTGAGAGGTCGGGGAGTAAATGAAATAGTATCAGGTTCATTTCTACAGGTTCACTACAAGTTCTTTTGAGGGCTCAGGTTCAGTTCCTCAAAGATAATTCGTGTTTGCTGAACTTGGAAATATTTTTATTTACATATGTTGCCTTAATACAAAATGATTTGTATGCGGGTTCATTTTTATGGTCCCGTAGCAACGCACGGGCATTCAACTAGTAAATACAAGAATTTGATAGGATTATAGGCGCAAAATAGAATTATAGTGCAAAATAGAATTACCAAACAGAGAAAATGTCGTCGTATCGGCATTGGAGATAGGAGACGGGTCCTCTAGCCGATGTTAGAACCGAGGGGTTGAAGGGAGCGTCGTCGAGATCAGGATTGAACAAGGCGGTTTACCCAGCTTTGGATTTCACGTCGGAGGCGACTCACTATAATGGCAATAGCCTTGAACAGGTTACAATGAGCGTATTGTGTTGTGCCTAAAGGCTTCCCCGATCTGGCTTATATAGGCGGACAGACCTAGAGTTATAAGGAAATTACGTGTCTAGTAAGAATACAATGTCCTAGACCTAGCCGGCAAGTTACCAACTTCTATCTTGGATTTGGTGGCTTCGTGGGCATCAGTCTTGGGCCTCCTTCTTGCTGTCCTACGTTGACTTGTTTGTCGGCTATTTGGGTTGCCCGACAGGCAAAGACTTCACCACCACTTTGGTCCTGCACTAGCCGGATTGATCCATGTTGGTGATACCCCCTTGTTGGTATTCCCCCAACAGGAAAACTACAGAAATATTTATTTGTATGAAACACAAGAAAAATGCTTCAATCCCGAATGAATGTAAAAAAGAGGTTACAATGAATGTTGAAATTTCAATGGGATTGAAATGTAGGAATGCAGTCCATAGAAATTTTGGAGCTGTCATTCCTTGACCTAAAGGGATTTGTTAGGAAATAATTCTATGGATTGAAATCCTCCAATATTTTTATGAAAACCGTTCAATCCAAAAAGGGCCTCAAAGGGTCTATAGACCGGACAGAAATCGGCTTCCTCTGTCTGGACCGATACAAATCTAGTTCTGCACACAGTATCAAAACATTAGAAGTCTGATCAGAGGACGAGCCTTTCGAGAGGTGGGGCTGGCTTGTCATGCTCGGTCAGCCCCTCATGCAGCAGGTTATTCCACGCATAATGGCGATCACTTTGTGGAACGATTCTCCATGCGAGACGACGGGTCACGATGGCTGTGTGGCTTCCCGCCACTACAAGAAATATGCTATCCTATGAACTTTTATAGTGACGCCCAAAATATTGGTCATAGATCTATGACCATTTTAAACCAATTGGTCATACGCTGTTATTGAGGGTGTAAACCCCACAAAATTATGACCAATTTTCTCAGAAAGGTCATGACCTCCTTACATGAATTGGTCATAATCCATCAAGCACTAGCCCATGACCTTATTTTCTGGACGGCTACGACCAATTTAAATGGTCATTCACATTTGTTAATAGCCAACTCAGCAGTGTTGCCTACGTGTCAGTGTTTAGGTGTCATTTTCGCTTACGTGTCACTCTGACTGGACAGCCAACTCACCAATCTCGTCTACGTGTCAGTGACATATTCGCTTATGTGTCGCTGTGACATGTAGGACCCATTTGTCAGCACTAGCATACACATTGACTAACCTGACAGGTGGGATCCGCCCCAAACTAGGGTTGGGATACGGGACCATCCGCACATTACATGACACATGTGGGTCCCAGCGCGCCCTGTCATGTGGACCCACCCTACCTGACACGCGGGTACCACCCGCCACGACATGTGGGTCCCGCACCCAACCTACCTGACACGTGGGTCCCACCCAACCTAACATGTGGGTCCCACCCGACCTACCTGACACGTGGGTCCCTCCTGCCACTGACATGTGGGTCCCACCCGCCCTACCTGACACGTGGGTCCCACCCGCTACTGACATGTGGGTCCCACACCCACCCTACCTGACACGAGGGTCCCACCCGCCACTGACATGTGGGTCCGACACCCACCCTACCGACACGTGGGTCCCACCGTACCTGACATGTGGGTCCCACACCAAGCCACTAACAAGTGGGACCCGCCCAACCAGGCCCTGACATGTGGGACCGCCACCACCAAGCTGACGTGTGGGACCCATCGAGCTGACAGATAGGTCCCGACCCACAACCGTGTAATATACTTTTTTTTAAGTCTCAACCGTGTAATATACTAATATTAGGCAAAAAAAATTGCAGGATGTGGGACTCGAACCCACGACGGTGGTCTCCAAAGCAGTGATCGCTACCGCTGGGCTATGCTGGAGCTGTTGGTTGTATGGCGAAGCTAGGCCTTTTGTATTGTTTTGGTATCAGCATAAGGAAACAGGCATGGGCTGGTGCGGCAAGTTAATGGGCCGGCTCGGCTGGTTCTTTTTTTTTATTCTTTCTGTTTTCGTTTATTACTTTTGATTTTGAACTCCAATTTCAACCAAATAAATTTTGAATTTTGTTGTAAAGATGTAATCTGTAAATATAGACTATTAGGCAATGTTGTTAGTCAAAATAAAATAACAAAATACCACTAACCTTATATATTGTTTTACATAGGTTTTGAAGATTTTTTTTTGGATTATTCTTTTAAATTCAATACATTTCTGAGAACATTTTTCAATAGATTTCCCTTATTCCAAGTTAATTATTTTTGAAAGTTAAGTAGATCACATATAATGACACAACGCGAAGGTTTTCCAGCGTTTTTTGATATTTTTTAAACTTTGTATGCCGATTTCAAAATACGGTCAAAACGGTGGACATGACCGTTCGTAGCTAGGTCTTGAATCTTGCAAAACTTTTTATTTATCTCTAATGAAATAGGTACTTGTGTACCTAAATATGGATTTTTCAAAAAATCAGGAGAAAACTAAGAGGCACCTGTAGTTCAACTTTGACCCCCTTCCACCTGAATCGGCAGGAATTTGTCTTTTTACGAGAGGTAGATGGAAACCGTTTGACACGCAACCATTTGGTAATTTGTAAATACAATGTGGTATAGTATTTTCAGAAAATGTAGTGCTCCTATTTTACGACATATTTTCGGTAGTTGCTTCACAAAATAACCCATTTATTGCACTCAGGAAATAAAAAATGACTTTTTTGTCCAAGAAAAATAAAAACTTTCTTTGGCAACATTGTTCGTGGTTCCAAGATGCCTGTTTGTGCCCAATATGGGCATATTTGAACAAACTATGCCATGAATGTGGCCATAACATTCGTCATTTGGCCCGAAAGCCGTGAATCTTCATAGATGATAGCTCATTTCTAAGAACACTTTTCCAAGACAATTGTCGTATTCCAAGTTTATTATTTATTGTGGATACTAGGACACATATAATGACACAACGCGAAGGTTTTCTTTTTTTTCGTATGTCGATTTCAAAATACGGTCAAAACGGTGGACATGACCGATCGTAGCTAGGTCTTGAATATTGCAAAACTTTTGATGTATCTATGATGAAATAGGTACTTGTGTACCTAAATATGGATTTTTCAAAAAATCCCGAGAAAACGACGAGGCACTTGTAGTTCAACTTTGACCCCCTTCCAGCTGAATCGGTAGAAATTTGTCTTTTTTACGAGAGGTAGAAGGAAACCATTTGGTAATTTGTAAATAAAATGTGGTATAGTATTTTTAGAAAATTTAGTGCTCCTATTTTACGACATATTTTCGGTAGTTGCTTCACAAAATAACCCTTTTTTGCACTCAGAAAATAAAAAAGGATTTTTTTGCGCAAGAAAAATAAAAAAATTCTTCGGCGACATTGTCCGTGGTTCCAAGATGCACGTTTGTGCCAAATATGGGCATATTTGAACAAACTATGCCATGAATGTGGCCATAACATTCGTCATTTGACCCGAAATCCATGAATCTTTATAGATGATAGCTCATTTCTGAGAACACTTTTCCAACACAATTGTCGTATTCCAAGTTTATTATTTATTGTGGATACTAGGACACATATAATGACGCAACGTGAAGGTTTTCCTTTTTTTGATTTTTTTTTAATTTCGTATGCCGATTTCAAAATACGGTCAAAACGGTGGACATGACCGTTCGTAGCTAGGTCTTGTAATTCAACTTTGACCCCCTTCCACCTGTTTATTATTTATTATGGATATTAGGATACATATAATGACACAACGCGAAAGTTTTCCTTTTTTTGATTTTTTTGAATTTCGTATGCCGATTTCAAAATACGGTCAAAACGGTTTTACGAGAGGTAGATGGAAACCGTTTTACGTGGTGACCTCTTCGGTGCATATTTTTCAAAAGTAGCTGCAAATATTGTGGTTTTACCACTTTTGATGTTAAGAAATTCCCCTAGTGAGCAAAACCTTAAAAAGATAGCCCAAATTTCCCTCCCACCTCAAATTTTCCCTCTGGAACCCAGAAATTTCGCACAGAGCGGCAAATCTCCCGCCTACCCATTTTTGGACGTGAAATGACAAGAATACCCGCAAAAATTCAAGGACGCACCATCCAACCAGGGGCAATTTCGTAATTCGGTCAGAGTACCAATATAACCCCCACCCGAATCGCCCCCCTCCCAGTCCCTCCTGAACCCTAGCCGCCAGCCCCGTCCTTTCCCGTGCTCACGCGATCTAGATCCACTCCGCCGCCATACCCCCACTCATCCTTCTCCACAAGGACCGCCGCCAGACGCCCATCGATCCATGGCGTGTAGGAGCCGTGCTCACGGTCCTAGCAGTGGCCGCTCTCCTGCGCGCGCCGCTGCGGTTCGTGGACGCCAAGGTCGCGCCCGACTACACCAGATCCGCCGCCAGGCGACCTCCATCGCTCGCCCCCATCGAGTCCACCTTTCCCTTGCGCCCGTCATCGACCTCCGTGAGTTCTGACCCTGTTTTTTGTGTTGCTCGCGCAGACGAAGGGCACGGGGAGCTTCGGCATGCGACGGAACAAGACGCACCTGCTCCTCCTTCATTGTCTGATCCGGCCGTCGCCGTCCTCGCGTTTCTCGGATCTGGCCACCCGAGCTCGCCATCCCTACCACAGCGACGGCGGCAACTTCACTTGACACGTCGCTTCGGCATCAATCCGTCCCTGTCCTCCTCCATCTGGCGGAGACCACCGAGCCGACAGTGGTGTTCACCACAGCAACGATCTGGCCCGCTGGCCCCTCCGTCCCCTCTCTGTTAACGCGAGTGTGCCCAGTCTACTCAAGGTTATCTGCCCTCATCACCCCTCTCTTTCTAAAATGCTGAAATGAATTTGACACCCGCTGTGACTCTGCCGTCCAGTCCCTAGATAAGATTCGATAATTATTGTTCACATGAATCTATTTAGGCTTTGTTTGTGCATAGATTGAGATCTAATGTGGTTGCCTAGAAGGTGTTATGTTAAATTAATCTCTCAGGGAGTCAGCTACTAATGCAAATCAGTATGAAAAAACAAGAATCTGTCCAGTAGCTTGTTATTGCTTTCCTCAACTCTGAACTTGACAGTTGAACATGAGCAGGTTATATGATCAGCTTACCATTGCTTCAATAGCTTTGAACTTATTTCTTGATTAACTGCTTTTTGTCAAAATGCGTACTATTCCTTAGTCACAATCTGTTGGCAAATTCATTTGTATGTTCCATTGCCGGTTAGTTCAAATGCATACTATTCTTCAGTCACAATCTGATAGTACTTTTTTCTTGGAAGCATGTTGAATTTCATGGACATCATCAGATTACTTTTTTCTTCTCAAGTTAAATATTTAAACCCAATGTTCAGATATTTTTGTATGGTGATTGACATGGGTCCTTCCACTTGCTGGATAACTTTTGAGATTAACCATATTTGTTGTTGCTACTTTAAATCAATTTGATTAAATGACTTCATGCAGCATTGCTTGTAACAATACTAGATTCGACAAAAGCAGTGGAATGGTTTCTTCTTTTGATATTATTAGTTTTGATCTCATTCTTGCGGTATACTTATCCAATATTTAACTTGTCTAAGTACGTAGTTGATGTCATTTGTCTTGCAAAGTAGATACTAGTACTATATCTTCATCAGGTCTTTTGATGGGTAAAATATCTACTTCATTTTATAGCCAATTTTCTGCTCGTCTCTCATTTTGTTTGTTCTTGGATGTGCAGGTTGTTTGCATTGGTCACATGGACTCCCTTATGTCTAATTAAAAGAGTCGAAGTGCCTACAAGGTAGTGCTTTCTTCCACTGATGACCATTTCTTTGTCTTATGCTTGGTGCCAGTTTAGGAAATGCTTGGTTCGTATAATATCCTGCCAGGAATCTATAAATATGTCATTGGACTTAATTAATTATAGGCTTATATTTAGTAGGCGGTGGCAGTTGATTTTTGGATGTGATAGCTATCTACTATATATTGCTTCATTTATTAGTACAAAGAATATGTAGCTCCATATATAGGTGCTGCCAGCGGAAAGGGCTTGTTTCATAGTCCTCGGTTGAGCAAAACACAACTTTTGCGCATACTTTTGTGTTTTGTCCGAAATCAGAACTGCATTCTTTTCTCTAGTATTGTTATCTAAAATTGTTCTAATTTGGTAGTGATATGCTAATGGTGATCAATGAGTGATCCTGCTTGTCCGGGCATCGAGCGTCTATGAGCATGGCTGACCCAGCTGTAACTTGTCTTCTGCGCCTTGTCTGACCCAATGGTGCGTTCTCTCTCTGTTTCCATGTATCGCCAAAGTTTTGGAAGTTCACGAGTATCTAATTGAGATGGTGTGTTCACTGCATCGTCTGTTAGCGGCATCTGTGATCTAGGATGGGTAATTGGTAGTGCTAATGTTAAAGAAGTGTTTATTGTTCTTGTGATTTGTAGATGATTTGCTTGTACCCTGTTGCAATTTATATCTACTGACAGGCGTACACATTTTGAGCTACATAATTGACAAATTCTTCTTCTTGCACCTTATATCAAAGCAAAGGTGTAATTTTTTCCTAGCTATGTATTTTCTCACTGTTCTGTTTTTGGCAAGTATTACAAGGACTGAAGTGGAATTCCCCTCTTTTCAGGAGCTCCTGCCTGAAGAATTTTGAAGAAACTTGAAGCCCCAGTTAGCAAATAGTAGCTACTATTTTTATAGCTTGTAATTTTGGACGAATTACATGTGTTTTCATGTTCTGTATGAAATATTTGAAACATGTATGAAATATTGGATGAAATATTTGGAATATTGATTTTGCATGTGTTTTGGAAATAAGTGAAAGACAAGTGGGACCCACTTAAGAAATAATCTGTAAAATTCGAAAATTACTGATTTTGGACCTATGACATGTGGAACCACCTCACAAGTGGGACCAATCTGACACGTGGGACCAACACCAAAATGGCATGGTGTAAATGGAAAATCAATAGATTGTAAAAGGCCAAATCCAAGAAAATAAAGGGTGAAGTTGTTGGGCCTGGCCCATGTAGCCGTTCGAAATAGACAGGAAAAACATAAAATGGGCTGAATTATTGGGCTCGGCCCATCTAAACGGCTGAACTGGACTGGGCTGATTCTGGTCTACGACCATTCCATTTGGTCACAAAATTGCACGTCAGCTTTGCCACGTTGGATTTGACGTGGCATGGCCAGATTGCCAGTGACCAAAAATTGGGTCATAAAATCTGTGACCTTTTATTTTGGTCATAGAGGTCTATGACCAATCCACAAAAAAGGTCATATTGGATCGGTAGTGACGCTCATAACGTGACCAAGTGTTTTTGGTCACAAAAAGGTCACAAATTAAAATATATGACCATTCAGTGACCAATATTGAGGGTCATAGGATAGCATATTTCTTGTAGTGCGCACACGGGTCGCATAGCTTGCTATTGAACAAGATTATTAAGCATCCGGCTGATGTTATGCACAAAACTCCGATTTTTCTGCAGCTATGGTGCGTTAACGCCAAGCCGAAAGACAAGCCAAATCTCGAGAAGATGGTAGGAAGGCTAAACCTGTTGTATACAGCAAATCGAGAAAGCCTGAATAGTTTTAGGTCTTCAATTTGGTCGGTTTGTTGCTAGCTGGTCGTGAACTTTGTTACGTTCTTTCTTATGTCTTTTATGGCATATAACCGTATTTGTGAACTTGTGGACCCTATTATTTTAAGTTGGGCACTTATTCCTTTTATCTAAAAAAAAATCTTATCAGATTTTAGGAAGGAGGAGACTGAAACAAAATTAGAGAGGAGAGCGTATGTTCTTCTCATTAGTACAAAAATTAGAGGAAAAGGAGAAGAAACCAAGCTCTTCATCAACAACACTTGAACTGGTGATCACTGGCGTTGCTAGGAGCTATGAACGTTACAACCAATAGCCAAATCTAATGTATTACCAGTTCTTATCAATAACTCGATTAAGAGGCAATAACAGAACATAAATAACCAAACTAGACTAAACCAGATCAAGTGCAATATCTATTTTGGCCGCCACAATCATAAATAGCATGGGATATTGAAGAAGATCTCAAACCACATAAATATAGATAGACTAGATATGTGAGTAGCACCACTATCCAGGGACACGGCGATTCGGCTCGTAGGTCTAGATGCACCCGTTATGTAAAAAATAACTTTTTTTTAAATGTCAAAAAAATTCAAAAAAAAACGGATATACATTAGCACCCGTTATGTTAGCACGAAAAGTTACGTGAAGAAAAGACATTTTCTGCGGGCTGTGCAAAAAAGACAAAAACATGTCGCGTACAAAGTCATTTTGAAAAAACGGAATTTGTCTTTTTTGCACAGGCAGCAAAAAATTTCTTTCTTCGCGAAACTTTTCGTATTAACATAAAATGTATGTATATCCGAAATTTTTATTTGGAATTTTTTGACATTTTGAAAATTGATTTTTTAGCAGTGGCTGCATCTAGACCTATGACCCGATATGGATTTTCGTACAATCCAGTAAGAACATTTAGCAGTAGAACATGCATCTCCAGTTCAGAACACTGAACTTAGCATATATTAATATCGCGAAGATAACAATTACACCTAGCCTCTGCAACAACGCGTTACCCTAGCGGCCACACGGATGCACACAACTCAGAATAAAAAGAAGAATTAAAAAAAATCCTGCTACAGTGATCTATTCCTCCTTTTGACAGCAGACCTAACCCCACCAAAACAGTACCAGAAGTCCAACTGCTTCAAAAGCGATGCCTCCAAGAAAGAAACAGTGCTAAAGCGCCGTTATCGCCCTGATCATAGATTATAAGTTTTCACCTTGAAGAAAAACAATGCCTTCAACAAGACCATTGCCAAGCACAACCAGTCAAGGTCAGGCCCTGGGTTTTCACCCTGAAAGTTTAGACACTAAACTTCTCCTGCGCTGCCACAAAACACTGAAATGAACAAGAAAGGTTCAGTTCAGAAAATGCCAGTAGACCTAGAGGCCAGCAGATCAACAAAATACTAGAGCGTGATGGATCATCTCAAATCATAGTAAATCTAAAAAAATCCAGCAAAAGAGGTTTAATTACTCTGTATAAGTTCCACTGAAATCAAATCAATTCTAAATAAATCAACACAGCTTAATTGAAATCTAACTAGAGTAAAAGCATATACAAATGAGGAATTCATCATAAATTCATCTAGATTTGAGTTAGAGAAGCACAGTTCTAGTATTCCATAAGTACCAGGGCCTAGAGTGACCAACCGGTACTGGGGAATCAAATACAGTACTATTCCCTCCGTATCAAAATATAAGTCTGAATCTTGCACTAAAACATGTCTAGATACATATGTTTGGTAAGTAGGTAGAGTGATTTATATTTTGATACGGAGGGAGTAGATACCAGTGCTCGATTTCAAGCTCAAACAATGCAACTACCAAAAAATTTGGAGCGTCCACACAAACTAGCACGAAGGCTAGTACACGATCATCACAGAACAGAGGGGAACAAAGAAGAGGAGCCGAAGCTCGGGGCAGAGGAGGTGTACCAGCGAGCACAGGCAGCTGCCACCACCATGGACTGGCATGGCAGCTGATACGTCTCCAACGTATCTATAATTTTTGATGTTCCATGCTTGTTTTATACCAATTGCTACATGTTTTGCATCTACTTTATGTCACTTTTATACATTTTTTGGGACTAACCTATTAACAAGATGCCGAAGTGCCAGTTCCTGTTTTCTGCTGTTTTTGTATTCCAGAAAAGCTAGTCTGGAAATATTCCCAGAATTGGACGAAACTTCACGGCGGTCCCTATTTTGCCAGAACACACCAGATGGAGCAAAGGAGCAACAGAGGAGGGCCACCAGGAGGCCACACGCCACCAGGGCGCGGGCCCCCCTCTGCCGCGCCCTGGGGTGGTGTGGGCCCCTCGGGGGTCTCCAGTCGCCGCCCTTTCGCCTACTTATTCCCCCCGAGAAAATAACCCTAAGTGCCTGAGCCAATATCCACGAAAAGTTCCAGAGACGCCGCCGCCGTCAACCCTAGCTCGGGAGGGTCCAGAACCTCTTCCCGGCACCCTGTCGGAGAGGGGAATCGTCACCGGAGGCTTCTACATCGCCATGCGTGCCTCCGGAGTGATGCGTGAGTAGTTCATCCTTGAACTACGGGTGCATAGCAGTAGCTAGGTGGTTGTTTCTCCACTTTGTGCCATCATGTTTAGATCTTGTGAGCTGCCCTACATGATAGAGATCATATTATTGTAATGCTACATGTTGTGTTTGCTGGGATCCGATGAATATTGAATACTATGTCAAGTTGATTATCAATCTATGCCCTATGTTATTTATGATCTTGCATGCTTTCCGTTACTCGTAGATGCTTTGGCCAAGTAGATGCTTGTAACTCCAAGAGAGAGTATTTATGCTAGATAGTGGGTTCATGCCTCCGTTTAATCTGGGACAGTGACAGAAAGTTCTAAGGTTGTGGATGTGCTGTTGCCACTAGGGTAACCTAACGATGCTATGTCCACGGGCATATGTGTTTGTTTACATTACGCGCTTTACTTAATGCGATTATCCGTTGCTTGCAACTTAATACCAACGGGGAACTCGGATGACAACCCGGCGGTGGATTATTAGTCATAGACGCTGTTGGATAACGGTCTATGTATAATGTCGTAATGCCCAATTAAATACCATAGTAATCATCATGTCATATTTATGCATTGTCATGCGCTCACTATTTGTCAATTGCCCAGCTGTAATTTGTTTACCCAACATGTTAGTTATCTTTTATGGAGAGACACCACTAGTGAACTGTGGACCCCGGTCCATTCTTTTACACTGATTAAACAACCACAAACTGCAAACTGTTCCTTTTTCATTCACTGCAATTTTAATACTCATTTTCCACACGAGACGTTTAATCCTTTGTTTTCAGCAAGCCGGTGAGATTGACAACCTTACTGTTTCGTTGGGGCGAAGTAGTTTGATTGTGTTGTGTGCAGATTCCACGTTGGTGATCGTGTTGCGCCGTGCGAGTCGCCAACATCCTTCAGAAGAGTTGCTCCTCCTACTGGTTCGATAAACCTTGGTTTCGTACTGAGGGAAAACTTGCTGCTAGACTACATCAAACCTTCCTCTTGGGGTCTCCCAACAAGCAGGCACGCCTAGCAATCAAGACATTTTCTGGCGCCGTTGCCGGGGAGACAACAGTCTTCTGCAAGGGGAGTTTCACACTTCCAATCTCTTTACTTTGTTTTTGTCTTGCTTAGTTTATTTTATTTTATCTTGTTTGCTTTCAATTATCAAAAACACAAAAAAATTAGTTACTTGCATTTAGTTTATTTGCTATCAATGGGTTCTCTATTTGAAACAAAATCTTGTTGGCTAAGTGGGTTCACGGAGGAACAACATAATTACTATAAGGAATACCGCTTGTCTCAAAAAGGGAAATATTTATGGGAACAAATAAGTAGATTGAATTATGTTGCTAAGAACTTGTGCTCTACTTATGATGAATCCTACTGCTTTAATGAATCTTTATGTTGTAGAAGGCATAAACACCTCCCTTTCCAATGTGATTATAATGATAATGAAACTTTGGCTGCTTATGCTAAAGGAAATTATGACTTTGGTAATCTTGAGCGAATTGAAGAATTTTTTGTTTTTAAGGGTGCCTATGAAATTGCTGGTTATATTCAAAATGATGATGCTCCTTGTAGAACTGAGAATTATGCTATACTTGGTTATTGCCTTGAATTTTATAATGATAATCCTTATATCACTGAATTTCTTGAGAAAACTTATTCTCCAGGACAACTTGCTTCCTTTCAGGGACCTATGGAAGAAGAAATTGCTGAAACTGAAGTCTCATTGCATGAAAAAGAGGAGGGGATTGATGAAAAAAAGGAGGATATACCTTCTAAAGATAGTAACTCTTTAACTCTTACATTATTTGATTGCCCTCCATGCCTACCTAAGGAGGAAGAGTGCTATATTGTTGAATGTCATGATTCTATTAAAATATTTCCTTTTGATAAATTTGAAGTAAACATCCTCCTTGACTCAGTAAAAGAGGAAATTGCAGAAAGTAAAAATGTGCCCCCTAATCTTATATATGATAATTCTCTTGATGATGGTCCTATGTTGTTTAATGATATTAATTATACTACTATTGTCAAAAGTGGGTTTAATAACCCCGCTGTTTTTTAGCCTAATAAAAATTATGTGTTTGTAGATCATGAAAAGCATGCTTTATGTGATAGTTATATTGTTGAGTTTGTTCATGATGCTACTGAAAATTATTTTGAGAGAGGAAAATATGGTTATAGAAATCTTCATGTTATTAAGTTTCTTCTCTTTATGATGAAAGTTTTGAGCTTTCTCTTGTGTTGCTTCTATATGATTTTTGCTTTAAGACCTAATGGTCCGTTGAAAGTTCTGAAGTTGCTCTTGTTTTATCTTCCTATGCTTCTCACTTTGTTCTTTATGAATTTATTTTATTACAAGATTCCCTTGCATAGGAAGTGGGTTAGACTTAAATGTGTTTGATATTTGCCTCTTGATGCTCTCTTTTGTTTTTCAACTCTTATTCTTATGAGAGCATCATTAAATCTTCTAGCCTAGATAAAAGGTATTAAAGAAAGCGCTTTTGGGAGGCAACCCATTATCTTTTGTTTTCAGTTTTTGTCAAGGAGATTGTTTACTTCTGTAGCAACTCATTTGTATCTTTATTTTCTCGCATTGTTGTGCCAAGAGTAGCCTCTAGTGTTAAGACGATGCTTAATTTTGATTGCTGCGCAAAAACAGATTTTTGCTGTCCACTGTACGAAAATCCTAAATTCACCAGATTGTTGAAAAAATCTGAAAAAATTTGTGCGTAATCTTTATGAATGTCTGAATCTTTCATTAGTTCAAAGTTTTTTAATCTGAGCGTTGTAAGTGCCTCGAAAAAATTCATCTTTACTGGCTGTTCTGTTTTGACAGATTATGTTTCTGTTTTTTTGCATTGTCTCTTGTGGGCTTTAGGCAAGGCTTTCTATTGGAGGGTTGTAGCTAATGTTTTATTGAGTTCTTGCAATGTGTCACAACAGAACCAGTGGATTAAATTTTTTGAGTACTAACCCCTCTAATGAGATTTACTTTGAGTTGGTGTGACGGAAGTTTTCAAGGGTCAAGAGAGAAGGGTGATAATAGGATCAAGAAGAGTGAAGAGCTTAAGCTTGGGGAGGCTCCCATGGATCTCCCCAGCATATTTCAAGAAGACTCAAGCGTCTAAGCTTGGGGATGCCCAAGGCATCCCCTTCTTCATCGTCAAAATTATCAGGTCATCTCTAGTGAAACTATATTTTAATTCTTTCACATCATATGTGCTTTTCTTGGAGCGTCTGTGTGCTTTTATTTTCAGTATTGTCTTTTATTTTCAATAAGCTTGACTGGACCCTAGCATTCTTGATTGGGAGAGAGACACGCTCCGCTTTTTCATGAGAATACTCCTATTCTTCACTTATATTTGTTGAGTATTCATATCTAGCGCTGTTCAGCTTTTAGCTCTTGTTTTCATGTATCTCTTTTCAGAGCTATTAGCTTTCTTTTGTAGAAAGTACTCTCTTGCTTCACTTATACCTATTTGGAGAGTTGATTAAATAAATTGATTGGTGTTTGGTTGGTTTAGAAAATGTCGCATGTGGTAATTGGTATAAGAAAAAACTTGTTTAATCTTGTAGATCACTAATATGGATAACTTGATGCTTGTCAATTGTTTCGAGTTAACAAGTAGATCATGATTAAATTTGTGTATCACATGAGTTAAGCCTATTAGTGAAGAACTACCGTAAAGCTTGTTGAAAATTTGGTTTGCATCGGTGGTATCTCTAAGGTCTAGATATTTTCTAATAAACGGGTTTGGTTAACAAGGAAGACGGTATGAAGTCTTATAACGTTTGCAATATGTTTGTCATATAAAACTTGGTGTACGGGTTGATATTCTTGTTTGCTTACATAAACCTTGCTAGCCTAAACTCTGTACTGAGAGGGAATGCTTCTCGTGCATCCAAATCCTTGAGCCAAAATCCATGCCATTTGTGTCCACCATAACTACCTATATGTGGTATTTCCTTGCCACTCCAAGTAAATTTTTCATGTGCTACCTTTAAATTATTCAAAATGTTATTATTCCCTTTTTGTGTCAATGTTTACCAGCTCATGAGGAATTAGTGTGGTTATTCTTTATTCTGGTTGTCAAATGGACTTTTACACCTGGACTAGCGGCATATACATCCGCTTATCCTCTAATTTTGCAAAAAGAGCTGGCAACGGGGTGCCCAGTCCCAATTAATTACAACTTTAACCAATTAATTCTCTTCACACTTTTGCCCTGATTCATCAGTAAGCAATGACAAACAGTGAAATATCGGCATGTGTGTAAACCAAAGAGAAAAAGGGATGACTGCCTTGCTGGTAGAAATAACGTCCTTATGGGAGCCGCTCTTAAAAGTCCGTTGACAGGTAGAATACTGTTATCACCCGCTACCATTCGTTGACAATTAACAAACACCTCTCAAAAATAGATACTCCTCCATGGTATGTGATTGATGGAAGGCACCCGAGGATTCGGCTAGCCATGGCTTGTGTTAGCAAGGTTGGGAGGAGTATCAAATATTTTATGCAATCTCTATATGCTTTCAAAAACCTAAAAGCTCTAGCACATGACTTAATCCCTGCTTCCCTCTGCGAAGGGCCTTTCTTTTACTTTTATGTTGAGTCAGTTTTCCTATTCTTTCTGTCTTCCACAAGCAAACACTAGTGTCAACTTTGTTACAACATGGGTTATATGCAATGTATTGGACTTGTTATACTACTTTGTGTTGACGATATCCATGAGATAAATATGTTGAAAGTTGAAGCAAATGCTGAAACTTAATTCTTCCTTTGTGTTGATTGAATACCTTTTATTAGAAACTATTGCTTTATGAGTTAACACTATGCAAAAAATTTGATGCTTGTCTTGAAAGTACTATTCATGAAAACGTTTAGCTTGTGTGATTCATTGTTTACTCATTATCTAATTGGTAGCAAATTATAGACCATTGACTTGGATCACTTCATTCATTTACATGTGCCTTGCAATATTTATGATCAAGATTATGATGGTAGCATGTCACCTCAAAAATTATTTTGTTTTTATCGTTTACCTACTCGAGGACGAGCAGGAACTAAGCTTGGGGATGCTGATACGTCTCCAACGTATCTATAATTTTTGATGTTCCATGCTTGTTTTATACCAATTGCTACATGTTTTGCATCTACTTTATGTCACTTTTATACATTTTTTGGGACTAACCTATTAACAAGATGCCGAAGTGCCAGTTCCTGTTTTCTGCTGTTTTTGTATTCCAGAAAAGCTAGTCTGGAAATATTCTCGGAATTGGACGAAACTTCACGGGGTCCCTATTTTGCCAGAACACACTAGATGGAGCAAAGAGCAACAGAGGAGGGCCACCAGGAGGCCACACGCCACCAGGGCGCGGGCCCCCCTCTGCGCGCCTGGGGTGGTGTGGGCCCCTCGGGGGTCTCCAGCCGCCGCCCTTTCGCCTACTTATTCCCCCGAGAAAATAACCCTAAGTGCCTGAGCCAATATCCACGAAAAGTTCCAGAGACGCCGCCGCCGTCAACCCTAGCTCGGGAGGGTCCAGAACCTCTTCCCGGCACCCTGCCGGAGAGGGGAATCGTCACCGGAGGCTTCTACATCGCCATGCTTGCCTCCGGAGTGATGTGTGAGTAGTTCATCCTTGGACTACGGGTCCATAGCAGTAGCTAGATGGTTGTCTCTCCACTTTGTGCCATCATGTTTAGATCTTGTGAGCTGCCCTACATGATCAAGATCATATTATTGTAATGCTACATGTTGTGTTTGCTGGGATCCGATGAATATTGAATACTATGTCAAGTTGATTATCAATCTATGCCTATGTTATTTATGATCTTGCATGCTTTCCGTTACTCGTAGATGCTTTGGCCAAGTAGATGCTTGTAACTCTAAGAGAGAGTATTTATGCTAGATAGTGGGTTCATGCCTCCGTTTAATCTGGGACAGTGACAGAAAGTTCTAAGGTTGTGGATGTGCTGTTGCCACTAGGGGTAACCTAACGATGCTATGTCCACGGGCATATGTGTTTGTTTCATTACGCGCTTTACTTAATGCGATTATCCGTTGCTTGCAACTTAATACCAACGGGGAACTCGGATGACAACCCGGCGGTGGATTATTAGTCATAGAAGCTGTTGGATAATGGTCTATGTATTATGTTGTAATGCCCAATTAAATACCATAGTAATCATCATGTCATATTTATGCATTGTCATGCGCTCACTATTTGTCAATTGCCCAGCTGTAATTTGTTTACCCAACATGTTGGTTATCTTTTATGGAGAGACACCACTAGTGAACTGTGAACCCCGGTCCATTCTTTTACACTGATTAAACAACCGCAAACTGCAAACTGTTCCTTTTTCATTCACTGCAATTTAATACTCATTTTCCACACGAGACGTTTAATCCTTTGTTTTCAGCAAGCCGGTGAGATTGACAACCTCACTGTTTCATTGGGGCAAAGTAGTTTGATTGTGTTGTGTGCAGATTCCACGTTGGTGATCGTGTTGCGCCGTGCGAGTCGCCAACAACCTTCAGAAGAGTTGCTGCTCCTACTGGTTCGATAAACCTTGGTTTCATACTGAGAGAAAACTTGCTGCTAGACTACATCAAACCTTCCTCTTGGGGTCTCCCAACAAGCAGGCACGCCTAGCAATCAGCAGTGCGTGCGCAGCCACGACAGGAGCCCAGGTGGCGAAGGCAATGGCTGGAGCACAACAGAAGGGTTGCGCATAACCACCACACTGCAGCACCAGCTTGTACACCACTTCACGAGCACCACCAACACAACAACACATCGGCGGACCGCTAGGAAGACCACCGTAACCGGAGGCGAATTTCTCGCGAGCGAAGTGGAGAGCTTGAAGTAAATCGAAGGGAGAAGAAGGTAGAGCGGAGCACATCGGAGCTTCTGCCACCACGTGTGCGAGCCGGAGGAGAGGCCCGGAATCACGCGGCAGCGTTGAAAGGATCGGTATGACACCTAGAGGGGGGTGAATAGGTGCTACTTCAAATTTTAGTTCTTTTTCAAATTAGGCTTGACACAAAAGGTAAATTCTCTAGATATGCAACTACGGTGAATTTACCTATATGACAAGCTAGCAACTAGGCACGGAATATGAAGTAAAGACGGTAAACAAGGATAGAGGTAACTGAAGTCAAAGCACGCGGAGACACGGATGTATTTCTGAGTTCCTCCTTTTTAGGGGAGTACGTCTCGTTGGAGAGGTGTGAGCTACCACGAAGGTCAAAACTCAACCGCCACAAAGGCGTCACCTTCTTCTCCGATGAACCGCACCATAAAGGTTTGGTTCACCTTCAACTATCGGAAACCTTCAAGGCGGAGTCCGGAGCCTTTATAACAACGATCCGGGGCACAACCCACAGTTGGATTGGGGGCTCCCGAACAGCTACAATCTATCACAAAGACAACAAGTGACTACAACAAGAGGCTAGGTTTTCCCAATGGAAATCCTAGCAAATGGTCCCTCAAGTGAATGAGGGGGGAATGAAAAATGGCTTGGTGAAGATGTAGATCCGGGCCTTCTCCTTCAATCCTCCAAGATCAACAAGTTTGGGTGGAGGGATTGGGAGATCTAGTGATTCTTGAGCTTGCTTTAATGGTGGACTTTAATGCTGGGCGAGCTACTTGTCCCAAGGTAGGTGGAGGGGCTTTCATAGCTCTTGCAAAAAGTGGCCGTTGAAGAAATCTGTCTAGCGGTCTGGGGGCCGGTTTGTCTAGCCTGGGGACCGGCCTGGCGAGTTAAAACCATTCTTCAGAGAGGCCGGCCTGGGAACCGGACACCCAGCCGAGCCAGCCGGCCTAGGGCCCGGACTAGCCGGCCTGGGAACCGGCCACCCAGGGCACCACGCATCAATCCGATTTTCCGAACTTTCTTTCTTCTTTTTGAATATGGAGAGATACCAGACGATTTCTGAAATCACTTAGCAACACATTAAACTTTCACCGGTGTTGTTATCTAACACACAAAACATAGAGGGATAATAAATGTCCTTTCAATCTCCCCCTTTTTGGTGTTAGATGACAACACACGGATTTGTACTTGAGACCACACTATATCACCTTTTTAAACAAAGAAATGGCTCCCCTACATGTGTGCATATAGTTTGTTTGCCTTGAAATGCAAATACACACATAAGGAGTGAAACATTCCAACAAGGTAATCAACATGATATAGGAACAACATAATCGCACATAACTGATGCTTGATGGCGGTGAATCACACGCTCGTTGGGAGACCCCAAGAGGAAGGTATGATGTAGTTCAGCAGCAAGTTTTCCCTCAGTATGAAACCAAGGTTATCAAACCAGTAGGAGCAACAACTCTTCTGAAGGTTGTCAACGGCGAAATATGATGCGGCGCAACACCAGGGATTCCGGCGCTGACGTGGAACCTGCACACAACACAATCAAAATACTTGTCCCAACGAAACAGTGAGGTTGTCAATCTCACCGGCTTGCTGAAAATAAAGAATTAAACGTATGGTGTGGAAAATGAGTATTAAAGTGCAGAGAATGAAAATGGAACAGTTTGCAGTTTGTGGTTGTTTAATCAGTGTAAAAAGAATGGACCGGGGTCCACAGTTCACTAGTGGTGTCACTCCATAAAAGATAACTAACATGTTGGGTGAACAAATTACGGCTGGGCAATTGACAAATAGTGAGCGCATGACAATGCATAGATATGACATGATGATTACTATGGTATTTAATTGGGCATTACGACATAATACATAGACCGTTATCCAACAGCGTCTATGACTAATAATCCACCGCCGGTTGTCATCCGAGTCCCCCGTTGGTATTAAGTTGCAAGCAACGGATAATCGCATTAAGTAAAGCGTGTAATGTAAACAAACACATATGCCCGTGGACATAGCATCGTTTAGGTTACCCCTAGTGGCAACAGCACATCCACAATCTTAGAAGTTGCTGTCACTCTCCCAGATTACTGGAGGCATGAACCCACTATCTAGCATAAATACTCTCTCTTGGAGTTACAAGCATCTACTTGGCCAAAACATCTACGAGTAACGAAAGCATGCAAGACCTTAAATAACATAGGGCATAGATTGATAATCAACTTGACATAGTATTTAATATTCATCGGATCCCGGCAAACACAACATGTAGAATTACAATAATATGATCTTGATCATGTAGGACAACTCACAAGATCTAAACATGATGGCACAAATTGGAGAGACACCCATCTAGCTACTGCTATGGACCCGTAGTCCAAGGATGAACTACTCACGCATCACTCCGAGGCAGGCATGGCGATGTAGAAGCCTCCGCTGACGATTCCCCTCTCCGGCAGGGTGCCGGGAAGAGGTTCTGGACCCTCCCGAGCTAGGGTTCATGGCGGCGGCGTCTCTTTAACTTTTCGTGGATATTGGCTCAGGCACTTAGGGTTTTTGCATCGGGGGGAATAAGTAGGCGAAAGGGCGGCGGCTGGCGACCCCCGAGGGGCCCACACCACCCCAGGGCGCGGCAGAGGTGGGGCCCGCGCCCTGGTGGCGTGTGGCCACCTCCTGGCTCTCCTCTGCTGCTCCTTTGGTCCTTCAGGCGTGTTCTGGAAAATAGGATCCCCGTGAAGTTTCGTCCAATTCCGAGAATATTTCTAGACTAGCTTTTCTGGAATACAAAAACAGCAAAAAACAGGAACTGGCACTTCGGCATCTTGTTAATAGGTTAGTCCCAAAAAATGTATAAAAGTGACATAAAGTAGTGGTAAAACATGTAGCAATTGGTATAAATCAAGCATGGAACATCAAAAATTATAGATACGTTCGAGACGTATCAGCGTCCCAAGCTTAGTTCCTGCTCGTCCTCGAGTAGGTAAACGATAAAAACAAAATAATTTTTGAGGTGACATGCTACCATCATATCTTGATCATATAATATTGCAAGGCACATGTAAATGAAATGAAGTGATCCAAGTCAATAGTCTATAATTTGCTACCAAATAGATAATGAGTAAACAATGAATCACACAAGCTAAACGTTTTCATGAATAGTACTTTCAAGACAAGCATCAAACAGTTTTGCATAGGTGTTAACTCATAAAGCAATAGTTTCTAATAAGAGGTATTCAATCAACACAAAGGAAGAATTAAGTTTCAGCATTTGCTTCAACTTTCAACATATTATCTCATGGATATCGTCAACACAAAGTAGTATAACAAGTCCAATACGTAGCATATAACGCATGTTGTAACAAAGTTGACACTAGTGTTTGCTTGTGGAAGATAGAAAGAATAGAAAAACTGACTCAACATAAAAGTAAAAGAAAGACCCTTCGCAGAGGGAAGCAGGGATTAAGTCATGTGCTAGAGCTTTTAGGTTTTTGAAAGCATATAGAGATTGCATAAAATATTTGACACTCCTCCCAACCGAGCTAACACAAGCCATGGCTAACCGAATCCTCGGTGCCTTCCATCAATCACATACCATGGAGGAGTATCTATTTTTGAGAGGTGTTTGTTAATTGTCAACGAATGGCAGCGGGTGAGAACAGTATTCTACCTATCAAACGGACTTTTAAGAGCGGCTCCCATGAAGGACGTTATTTCTACCAGTAAGGCAGATCATCCCTTTTTCTCTTTGGTTTACACACATGCAGATATTTCACTGTTTTGTCATTGCTTACTGATGAATCAGGGCAAAAGTGTGAAGAGAATTAATGGTTAAAGTTGTAATAATGGGACTGGGCACCCCGTTGCCAGCTCTTTTTGCAAAATTAGAGGATAAGCGGATGTATATGCCGCTAGTCCAGGTGTAAAAGTCCATTTGACAACTAGAATAAAGAATAACCACACTAATCCTCATGAGCTAGTAAACATTGACACAATAAGGAAAGAATAACATTTTGAATAATTTAAAGGTAGCACATGAAAAATTTACTTGGAGTGGCAAGGAAATACCACATATATGTAGTTATGGTGGACACAAATGGCATGGATTTTGCCTCAAGGATTTGGATGCACGAGAAGCATTCCCTCTCAGTACAGAGTTTAGGCTAGCAAGGTTTATGTAAGCAAACAGGAATATCAACCCGTACACCAAGTTTTATATGACAAAAATATTGCAAACGTTATAAGACTTCATACCGTCTTCCTGTTAACCAAACCCTGTTATTAGAAAATATCTAGACCTTAGAGATACCACCGATGCAAACCAAATTTTCAACAAGCTTTACGGTAGTTCTTCACTAATAGACTTAACTCATGTGATGCACAAATTTAATCATGATACTTGTTAACTCAAAACAATTGACAAGCATCAAGTTATCCACATTAGTGATCTACAAGATTAACAAGTTTTTCCTTATTCCAATTACCACATGCAACATTTTCTGAACCAACCAAACACCAATCAATTTATTTAATCAACTCTCCAAATAGATATAAGTGAAGCAATAGAGTACTTTCTACAAACGAAAGCTAATAGCTCTGACAAGGGATACATGAAAACAAGGGCTAAAAGCTGAACAGCGCTAGATATGAATACTCAACAAATATAAGTGAAGAATAGGAGTATTCTCATGAAAAAGCGGAGCGTGTCTCTCTCCCAATCAAGAATGCTAGGGTCCAGTCAAGCTTATTGAAAATAAAAGACAATACTGGAAATAAAAGCACACATACGCTCCAAGAAAAGCACATATGATGTGAAAGAATTAAATATAGTTTCACTAGAGATGACCTGATAATTTTGCTGATGAAGAAGGGGATGCCTTGGGCATCCCAAGCTTAGACGCTTGAGTCTTCTTGATATATGCTGGGGAGATCCATGGGAGCCTCCCCAAGCTTAAGCTCTTCACTCTTCTTGATCCTATTATATCATCATTCTCTCTTGACCCTTGAAAACTTCCGTCACACCAAACTCAAAGTAAATCTCATTAGAGGGTTAGTGCATAATCAAAAACTCACATGTTCTATAAAGACGCAATATAACTTGTTACTTTAAACATTAGCTACAGCCACTGATGTTATGTGAAGCTCTTCCACCCAAAGAATTTCACTCAACACTAGTAAAAGAGAGAATGCAAAATAAAGAGAGAATTTCACTCCACACTAGCTACAGCCACTGATGTTATGTCGAACTTTTATACATTTTTTGGGACTAACCTATTAACAAGATGCCGAAGTGCCAGTTCCTGTTTTCTGCTGTTTTTGTATTCCAGAAAAGCTAGTCTGGAAATATTCTCGGAATTGGACGAAACTTCACGGGGGTCCCTATTTTACCAGAACACACTGACGGAGCAAAGGAGCAACAGAGGAGAGCCAGGAGGGCCACACCACCAGGGCGCGGGCCCCCCTCTGCCGCGCCCTGGGGTGGTGTGGGCCCCTCGGGGGTCTCCAGCCGCCGCCCTTTCGCCTACTTATTCCCCCCGAGAAAACCCTAAGTGCCTGAGCAAATATCCACGAAAAGTTCCAGAGACGCCGCCGCCGTCAACCCTAGCTCGGGAGGGTCAGAACCTCTTCCCGGCACCCTGCCGGAGAGGGGAATCGTCACCGGAGGCTTCTACATCGCCATGCCTGCCTCCGGAGTGATGCGTGAGTAGTTCATCCTTGGACTACGGGTCCATAGCAGTAGCTAGATGGTTGTCTCTCCACTTTGTGCCATCATGTTTAGATCTTGTGAGCTGCCCTACATGATCAAGATCATATTATTGTAATGCTACATGTTGTGTTTGCTGGGATCCGATGAATATTGAATATTATGTCAAGTTGATTATCAATCTATCTATGTTATTTAAGATCTTGCATGCTTTCCGTTACTCGTAGATGCTTTGGCCAAGTAGATGCTTGTAACTCCAAGAGAGAGTATTTATGCTAGATAGTGGGTTCATGCCTCCGTTTAACTGGGACAGTGACAGAAAGTTCTAAGGTTGTGGATGTGCTGTTGCCACTAGGGATAACCTAACGATGCTATGTCCACGGCATATGTGTTTGTTTACATTACGCACTTTACTTAATGCAATTATCCGTTGCTTGCAACTTAATACCAACGGGGGACTCGGATGACAACCCGGCGGTGGATTATTAGTCATAGATGCTGTTGGATAACGGTCTATGTATTATGTCGTAATGCCCAATTAAATATCATAGTAGTCATCATGTCATGTATATGCATTGTCATGCGCTCACTATTGTCAATTGCCCAGCTGTAATTTGTTCACCCAACATGTTAGTTATCTTTTATGGAGAGACACCACTAGTGAACTGTGGACCCCGGTCCATTCTTTTACACTGATTAAACAACCACAAACTGCAAACTGTTCCTTTTTCATTCTCTGCAATTTAATACTCATTTTCCACACCATACGTTTAATCCTTTGTTTTCAGCAAGCCGTGAGATTGACAACCTCACTGTTTCGTTGGGGCAAAGTAGTTTGATTGTGTTGTGTGCAGATTCCACGTCAACAGTGATCCCTGCGCCGCATTTTTCCCGTTGACAACCTTCTGAAGAGTTGCTGCTCCTACTGGTTCGATAACCTTGGTTTCTTTCTGAGGGAAAACTTGCTGCTGACTACATCATACCTTCCTCTTGGGGTCTCCCAACGAACGTGTGTTCACGTCATCAAGCTATTTTTCTGGCGCCGTTGCCGGGGAGACAGCAGTCTTCTGCAAGGGGAGTTTCACGCTTCCAATCTCTTTACTTTGTTTTTGTCTTGCTTAGTTTATTTTATTTTATCTTGTTTGCTTTCAATTATCAAAAACACAAAAAAATTAGTTACTTGCATCTAGTTTACTTTCAAGTTATTTTCTGTCTGTTTTTATTCTGCTAAAATGAGTACTCCTGAGAACACTAAGTTGTGTGATTTCACTAGCACGAACAACAATGATTTCATATGCACACCTATTGCTCCACCTGCTGCTTCAGCAGAATTTTATGAAATTAAACCTGCACTTTTAAATCTTGTTATGAAAGAGCAATTTTCTGGTGTTAGTACTGATGATGCTGCTGTTCACCTTAATAACTTTGTTGAACTTTGTGAAATGCAAAAGCTCAAGGAAGTAGATGGTGATATTATTAAACTGAAACTTTTTCCTTTCTCCTTGAGAGGACGTGCTAAAGAATGGTTGCTATCTTTGCCTAGAAATAGTATTGATTCATGGACTAAATGCAAAGATGCTTTTATTGGAAAATATTATCCTCCTGCTAAGATTATTTCTTTGAGAAGTAGCATAATGAATTTTAAGCAATTTGATAATGAACATGTTGCTCAAGCATGGGAGAGAATGAAATCATTGGTTAAAAATTGTCCCACTCATGGACTGACTACTTGGATGATCATCCAAACCTTCTATGCAGGATTAAATTTTTCTTCAGGAATTTATTGGATTCGGCCGCTGGAGGTACCTTTATGTCCATCACTTTGGGTGCTGCAACAAAGCTTCTTGATGATATGATGATTAATTATTCTGAGTGGCACACCGAGAGAGCTCCAACAGGTAAGAAGGTAAATTCTGTTGAGGAAACCTCTCCTTGAGTGCCAAAATTGATACTATTATGTCTATGCTTGCAAATGGTCAAACACATGTTGATCCAAATAATGTTCCTTTAGCTTCTTTGGTTGCTCAAGAAGAGCATGTTGATGTGAACTTCATTAAAAATAATAACTTCAACAACAATGCTTATAGGAATAATTTTGGTAATAGCAATTATAGGCCCTATCCTTCTAATAGTGGCAATGGTTATGGAAATTCCTATAGTAACTCCTACAACAATAATAAGAGTGTACCCTCGATCTTGAAGTTATGCTTAAGGATTTTATTAGTACACAAACTGCTTTCAATAAAACTGTTGAGGAGAAATTTGGGAAAATTGATGTGCTTTCCTCTAAAGTTGATAGTCTTGCTCTTGATGTTGACTTGTTGAAACTAAAGAACATGCCTCATGATGTTAAAGAGAGCAAAACTCTCAATGCTATACAAGTTAAAATTGATAACAATGTGAGGATGTTAGCTGAATTGCATGCTAGATGGGAAAGAGAGGATGAAATTGCTAGAAAGAATAATATTGCTAGAGTTTATACTATTACTACTTCTGAAAATGCTTCAAACTCAAGTGTTACAAACCTCCTACCATTAATGGCAAGATATTGGTGTTGGTAATGTTTCCACTTCTATTGCAAAATGTCCTAAATTGCCTGATAACTCTGAAACTGTCCTTGATAAAGATGCTGAAATTTCTAGCAATAAGGAAGAGAATAACTCCATTACTTTTGATGATAATGACTTTGATTTTGATGGTTGCAATATTTCTGAAGTAATTAAGTTCTTGCAAAAGCTAGCTAGAAGTCCTAATGCTAGTGCTATAAACATGGCTTTTACTAAACATATTACTAATGCTCTCATACAAGTTAGGGAAGAGAAATTAAACATGAAGCTTCTATCCCTAGGAAGTTAGAAGATGGTTGGGAGCCCATCATTAAATGAAATTGAATGACTTTGATTGCAATGCTTTGTGTGACCTTGGTGCTAGTATTTCTGTTATGCCTAAAAGATTATATGATATGCTTGATTTAGCACCTTTGGAAAATTGTTACTTGGATGTTCACCTTGTTGATTCTACTATTAAAAAACCTTTGGGAAGAATTGATGATGTTCTTATCATGGTTAACAACAATTATGTCCCCGTTGATTTTATTGTCTTGGATATTGATGCAATCCATCATGCCCTATTGTGCTGGGAAGACCTTTTCTTAGAACTGTAGGTGCTATTATTGATATGAAAGAAGGGAATATAAAATATCAATTTCCTCTCAAGAAAGGTATGGAACACTTTCCTAGGAAGAAGATTAAGCCACCTTATGATTCTATTGTTCGAACAAATTACAATGTTGATGCTTCTTCACTTGGTAATACTTGATGCATGCTTTGTGCCTAGCTAAAAGGCGTTAAAGAAAAGCGCTTATGGGAGGCAACCCATTTTTTTTTCTGCAATTTTTCTTTTATTGAGTCAAGGAGTGTTTACTTCTGTAGCAACTCCTTTGTATCTTTATTTTCTCGCATTGTTGTGCCAAGAGTAGCCTCTAATGTTAAGATGATGCTTAATTTTGATTGCTGCGCAGAAACAGATTTTTGCTGTTCACTGTACGAAATTCCTAAAATCACCAGATTGTTAATTAAATCTGAAATTTTTGTGCGTAATCTTTATGAATGTCTGAAACTTTCATTAGTTCAGAGTTTTCGATCTGAGCGTCGTAAGTGCCTCGAAAAAATTCGTCTTTGCGGACTGTTCTGTTTTAGACAGATTATGCCTTTTTATTTTGCATTCTCTCTTTTACTAGTGTTGAGTGAAATTCTTTTTTGGGTGGAAGAGCTTCACATAACATCAGTGGCTGTAGCTAATGTTTAAAGTAACAAATCATATTGCGTCTTTATAGAACATGTGAATTTTTGATTATGCACTAACCCTCTAATGAGATCTACTTTGAGTTTGGTGTGACGGAAGTTTTCAAGGGTCAAGAGAGAAGGATGATATAATAGGATCAAGAAGAGTGAAGAGCTTAAGCTTGGGGAGGCTCCCATGGATCTCCCCAGCATATTTCAAGAAGACTCAAGCGTCTAAGCTTGGGGATGCCCAAGGCATCCCCTTCTTCATCGTCAAAATTATCAGGTCATCTCTAGTGAAACTATATTTTAATTCTTTCACATCATATGTGCTTTTCTTGGAGCGTCTGTGTGCTTTTATTTTCAGTATTGCACTTTTATTTTCAATAAAGCTTGACTGGACCCTAGCATTCTTGATTGGGAGAGAGACACGCTCCGCTTTTTCATGAGAATACTCCTATTCTTCACTTATATTTGTTGAGTATTCATATCTAGCGCTGTTCAGCTTTTAGCTCTTGTTTTCATGTATCTCTTGTCAGAGCTATTAGCTTTCTTTTGTAGAAAGTACTCTCTTGCTTCACTTATATTTGTTTGGAGAGTTGATGAAATAAATTGATTGGTGTTTGGTTGGTTCAGAAAATGTTGCATGTGGTAATTGGTATAAGGAAAAACTTGCTTAATCTTGTAGATCACTAATGGATAACTTGATGCTTGTCAATTGTTTTGAGTTAACAAGTAGATCATGATTAAATTGTGCATCACATGAGTTAAGCCTATTAGTGAAGAACTACCGTAAAGCTTGTTGAAAATTTGGTTTGCATCGGTGGTATCTCTAAGGTCTAGATATTTTCTAATAACAGGGTTTGGTTAACAAGGAAGACGGTATGAAGTCTTATAACGTTTGCAATATGTTTGTCATATAAAACTTGGTGTACGGGTTGATATTCTTGTTTGCTTACATAACCTTGCTAGCCTAAACTCTGTACTGAGAGGGAATGCTTCTCGTGCATCCAAATCCTTGAGCCAAAATCCATGCCATTTGTGTCCACCATAACTACCTATATGTGGTATTTCCTTGCCACTCCAAGTAAATTTTTCATGTGCTACCTTTAAATTATTCAAAATGTTATTATTCCCTTTTTGTGTCAATGTTTACTAGCTCATGAGGAATTAGTGTGGTTATTCTTTATTCTATTTGTCAATGGACTTTTACACCTGGACTAGTGGCATATACATCCGCTTATCCAATAATTGCAAAAAGAGCTGGCAACGGGGTGCCCAGTCCCAATTAATTACAACTTTAACCAATTAATTCTCTTCACACTTTTGCCCTGATTCATCAGTAAGCAATGACAAACAGTGAAATACCTGAATGTGTGTAAACCAAAGAGAAAGAGGGATGATCTGCCTTGCTGGTAGAAATAACGTCCTTCATGGGAGCCGCTCTTAAAAGTCCGTTTGACAGGTAGAATACTGTTCTCACCCGCTACCATTCGTTGACAATTAACAAACACCTCTCAAAAATAGATACTCCTCCATGGTATGTGATTGATGGAAGGCACCCGAGGATTCGGTTAGCCATGGCTTGTGTTAGCAAGGTTGGGAGGAGTATCAAATATTTTATGCAATCTCTATATGCTTTCAAAAACCTAAAAGCTCTAGCACATGATTTAATCCCTGCTTCCCTCTGCGAAGGGCCTTTCTTTTACTTTTATGTTGAGTCAGTTTTCCTATTCTTTCTGTCTTCCACAAGCAAACACTAGTGTCAACTTTGTTACAACATGCGTTATATGCAATGTATTGGACTTGTTATACTACTTTGTGTTGACAATATCCATGAGATAAATATGTTGAAAGTTGAAGCAAATGCTGAAACTAATTCTTCCTTTGTGTTGATTAAATACCTTTTATTAGAAACTATTGCTTTATGAGTTAACACTTATGCAAAACTGTTTGATGCTTGTCTCGAAAGTACTATTCATGAAAACGTTTAGCTTGTGTGATTCATTGTTTACTCATTATCTATTTGGTAGCAAATTATAGACCATTGACTTGGATCACTTCATTCATTTACATGTGCCTTGCAATATTATATGATCAAGATTATGATGGTAGCATGTCACCTCAAAAATTATTTTGTTTTTATCGTTTACCTACTCGAGGACGAGTAGGAACTAAGCTTGGGGATGCTGATACGTCTCAAACGTATCTATAATTTTTGATGTTCCATGCTTGTTTTATACCAATTGCTACATGTTTTGCATCTACTTTATATCACTTTTATACATTTTTTGGGACTAACCTATTAACAAGATGCCGAAGTGCCAGTTCCTGTTTTCTGCTGTTTTTGTATTCCAGAAAAGCTAGTCTGGAAATATTCTCGGAATTGGACGAAACTACACGGGGTCCCTATTTTTCCAGAACACACCTGACGGACCAAAGGAGCAGCAGAGGAGAGCCAGGAGGCCCACACGCACCAGGGCGCGGGCCCCCCTCTGCCGCGCCCTGGGTGGTGTGGGCCCCTCGGGGGTCGCAGCCGCCGCCCTTTCGCCTACTTATTCCCCCCGACGCGAAAACCCTAAGTGCCTGAGCAAATATCCACGAAAAGTTCCAGAGACGCCGCCGCCGTCAACCCTAGCTCGGGAGGGTTCAGAACCTCTTCCCGGCACCCTGCCGGAGAGGGGAATCGTCACCGGAGGCTTCTACATCGCCATGCCTGCCTCCGGAGTGATGCGTGAGTAGTTCATCCTTGGACTACGGGTCCATAGCAGTAGCTAGATGGTTGTCTCTCCAATTTGTGCCATCATGTTTAGATCTTGTGAGCTGCCCTACATGATCAAGATCATATTATTGTAATGCTACATGTTGTGTTTGCTGGGATCCGATGAATATTGAATACTATGTCAAGTTGATTATCAATCTATGAGAATGGCGTTTTGGCTCTCGGGAGCATATGCTCCCGGTATTTTCAAAAACAAATCAAAAATTGAAAACTTATCAAAAAAATCAGAAAAAAATCACGCACCTACCTGAGCATGGTACGCACCGTCGTGAGAAATTTCGCACTAAAATGTCATCGTATGCGCCCTGGGCAAAAATGACAAATTCCTGACAGGAAATGAGATCCGAAATTTGAATTTCTTGTCAGAATTTTGTCATTTTTGCCCAGGGCGCATACGGTGACATTTCGGTGCGAAATTTCACACGATGGTGCGTGCCATGATCAGGTAGGTGCATGATTTTTTCAGATTTTTTGATAAGTTTTCAATTTTTGAATTGGTTTTTGAAATACCGGGAGCATATGCTCCCGGTGCCAATACGGATTTCCGTCAATCTATGCCCTATGTTATTTAAGATCTTGCATGCTTTCCGTTACTCGTAGATGCTTTGCCCAAGTAGATGCCTGTAACTCCAAGAGAGTGTATTTATGCTAGATAGTGGGTTCATGCCTCCAGTAATCTGGGAGAGTGACAGCAACTTTTAAGATTGTGGATGTGATGTTGCCACTAGGGGTAACCTAATGATGCTATGTCCACGGGCATATGTGTTTATTTACATTACGCGATTTACTTAATGCAATTATCCGTTGCTTGCAACTTAATACCAACGGGGGACTCGGATGACAACCCGGCGGTGGATTATTAGTCATAGACGCTGTTGGATAACGGTCTATGTATTATGTCGTAATGCCCAATTAAATACCATAGTAATCATCATGTCATATATATGCATTGTCATCCGCTCACTATTTGTCAATTGCCCAGCTGTAATTTGTTCACCCAACATGTTAGTTATCTTTATGAAGAGACACCACTAGTGAACTGTGGACCCCGGTCCATTCTTTTACACCGATTAAACAACCACAAACTGCAAACTGTTCCTTTTTCATTCTCTGCAATTTAATACTGTTTTCCACACCATACGTTTAATCCTTTGTTTTCAGCAAGCCGGTGAGATTGACAACCTCACTGTTTCGTTGGGGCAAAGTATTTTGATGGTGTTGTGTGCAGGTTCCACGTCAGCGCCGGAATCCCTGGTGTTGCGCTGCATCATATTTCACCGTTGACAACCTTCAGAAGAGTTGTTGGTCCTACTGGTTTGATAACCGTGGTTTCATACTGAGGGAAAACTTGCTGCTGAACTACATCATACCTTCCTCTTGGGGTCTCCCAACGAGCGTGTGATTCACCGCCATCAAGCATCACTCACCAAGGACCTACCAAGGAATTGGCATGCCCCGGAAGTTGATTTCCGATCATCCTTACAGCCAGCCAATCCGAATCCTTGTACCCGGCAAGCGAGAAATTGGAGCCCTTAGGATACCACAAACCAAACCTTGAGGTATGAACCAAATATCGAAGGATTCTATTGACCGCTTGCAAGTGACTTTCTTTAGAGCCGCTTGATACCTTGCACACACCCCTACACTCAACACAATATCAGGTCTAGATGCACAAAGATAAAGCAAAGAACCAATCATAGAGCGATAAAGTTTTTGATCAACATCGTACCCTTGGGATTAAGTTCACAATATCGGGTGAATCACGCATTCGTTGGGAGACCCCAAGAGGAAGGTATGATGCAGTTTAGCAGCAAGTTTTCCCTCAGTATGAAACCAAGGTTATCGAACCAGTAGGAGCAGCAACTCTTCAGAAGGTTGTCAACAGCGAAATATGATGCGGCCCAACACCTGGGATTCCGGCGCTGACGTGGACCTGCACACAACACAATCAAAGTACTTTTCTCCAACGAAACAGTGAGGTTGTCAATCTCACCGGCTTGCTGAAAACAAAGGATTAAACGTCTCGTGTGGAAAATGAGTATTAAATTGTAGAGAATGAAAAAGAAACAGTTTGCAGTTTGTGGTTGTTTAATCAGTGTAAAATAATGGACTGGGTCCACAGTTCACTAGTGGTGTCTCTCCATAAAAGATAACTAACATGCTCGGTGAACAAATTACAGCTAGGCAATTGACAAATAGTGAGCGCTTGACAATGCATAAATATGACATGATGATTACTATGGTATTTAATTGGGCATTACGACATAATACATAGACCGTTATCCAACAGCGTCTATGACTAATAATCCACCGCCGGGTTGTCATCCGAGTTCCCCATTGGTATTAAGTTGTAAGCAATGGATAATCGCATTAAGTAAAGTGCGTAATGTAAACAAACACATATGCCTGTGGACATAGCATCGTTAGGTTACCCCTAGTGGCAACAGCTCATCCACAACCTTAGAACTTTCTGTCACTGTCCAGATTAAACGGAGTCATGAACCCACTATCTAGCATAAATACTCTCTCTTGGAGTTACAAGCATCTATTTGGCCAAATCATCTACTAGTAACGGAAAGCATGCAAGATCATAAATAACATAAGGCATAGATTGATAATCAACTTGACATAGTATTCAATATTCATCGGATCCCAGCAAACACAACATGTAGCATTACAATAATATGATCTTGATCATGTAGGGCAGCTCACAAGATCTAAACATGATGGCACAAATTGGAGAGACAACCATCTAGCTACTGCTATGGACCCGTAGTCCAAGGATTAACTACTCACGCATCACTCCGGAGGCAGGCATGACGATGTAGGAGAGTCCGGTGTCGATTCCCCTCTCCGGCAGGGTGCCGGGAAGAGGTTCTGGACCCTCCCGAGCTAGGGTTTACGGCGACGGCGTCTCTGGAACTTTTCGTGGATATTGGCTCAGGCACTTAGGGTTATTTTCTCGGGGGAATAAGTAGGCGAAAGGGCGGCGGCTGGAGACCCCCCGAGCGGCCCAGGGCGCGGCAGAAGGGGGGCCCACGCCCTGGTGGCGTGTGGCTTCCTGGTGGCCCTCCTCTGTTGCTCCTTTGCTCCATCTGGTGTGTTCTGGCAAAATAGCATCCCCGTGAAGTTTCGTCCAATTCCGAGAATATTTCCAGACTAGTTTTCTGGAATACAAAAACAGCAGAAAACAAGAACTGACAATTCGGCATCTTGTTAATAGGTTAGTCCCAAAAAATATATAAAAGTGACATAAAGTTGATGCAAAACATGTAGCAATTGATATAAAACAAGCATGGAACATCAAAAATTATAGATACGTTGGAGACGTATCAGCATCCCCAAGCTTAGTTACTGCTCGTCCTCGAGTATGTAAACGATAAAAACAAAATAATTTTTTAGGTGACATGCTACCATCATAATCTTGATCATATAATAGTGTAAGGCACATGTAAATGAATTAAGTGATCCAAGTCACACTAGTAGAAAAATGCTTATACGTGAAATGTTACCTGTGGTGCACACTATTTTTGTGCGCCACAGGTATTCTCTCTCCTATTCTGGCCGTCAAGAAAAAAATTATCTGTGGCGCATAATATTGTGTGCGCCACAAGTAAAATATTACCTGTGGCGCACAAAAAACTGGGTGCGCCACAGGTAGTTTCCCTCAAATTCGTCTGGGTAGGGAGAGAATACCTCTGGCGCAGTAATATTTCTGTGCGCCACAGATAAAACGTTATCTGTGGCGCACCAGAATAGGTGCCCCACAGGTAACTTGCGTAGAAAAAAAGACCTTATCTCCTCCAGATCCACGTTCTCTCTCCTTATCCCCTGAAGAAATAGGCTTTTGCCCGCTATATTAATATAGCAACCACCCGATACAAGATTGTACCGCTGCTGGGCAAACACAGCACAACATGCCCAAAAGAAAAGGAAGAGAAAAAAGAAAAGACAACAAAGCTGACATTGGCGGATCAACGAAAACACAAGAGACTCGCAACCGCTGCGTCGTCTCCGGCAAAGTCCCACCACTAATCCAGCACTCTGAATCGCCGCGTACCAAGCAACACCTCCAAGAAGGAAAACAACAACGCCGTTGCTGCTGCCCGGACTGGACCTAGGGTTTCCCTGGTACGCTATAGGTAGTGGGGAAGAGGTACCCCGACGCCCTTCAGGAAGGAACAACAACACCCACAGGCGTCACTGCGTCGGTGTCAAGATGACAGAGATTTCTCCCGACCCCAAAAAACCACATCCCTTGACAATCTGAAGTGCTCCACCCATCACGTCACCCACCAACAAACGCCACCACGGAATTGAGTCTCCAATGTCGTATCACCAGGCAAGCACTACACGACCGGTCGAACTAAGAAGAACCCGCCGTAGACAGAGCGACAGTACCACATCCACGTGGGAGGGATCGACCTCCACCGCCATAGACGGTAACCGACCGGACGCAGCGCATAGGAGCACACCAAGCCACATTGCAGCCGGAGGGCGGCCGCAGCACAGCCAGCTGGAGGACTGCCTCCACCGCCATCGGCGGGTGCCGACCGGACGCGGTAGCAGAGACACACCAGGCTGGTCAAGCCCGGCCGGCCCCTGGAAGGGTCCGTGAAGTCTCCGCCACCACGCTGCTGCACGTAGGCCGACGCCGCTGCTACCCTCAAGATCGACACCAAAGGCACGGCCGGAACCAAACGGGTCCGCGAAGTTCCCAGCGCCACGCTGCAGAAGACGTGTCGTCGTCGCCGCCACTCTGTCACAAGCATCGCCCCTTAGTCAAACGGGTAGCCGGGGTCGAGTTGGGCCCACACTGACCCAGATCGGGCCCAAAAGGGCCCAGATCTGGGCCTGCAGGGCCTAGCCAAACCCTAGCCACCCGCACCACCCACTGGCGGCGCCGCCGCTGCGCTCACCTCCGGCAGCAGGGAGGAACGCGTGTAGCTCAGCCGCCGCAAGGCCGCCGTCGTCACACCGCCTCCCGGCCAAAACACCGAGCCGCCGCCGCGCCGAGGAGCACCGACGCCAGGAGGTAGAGCCCTGCCTCCACCCAATCCGGCGCGGGGAGTGACGGGCCGCCGCCGCTGGCGCCGCGCGGGCCGCGCCGGCAGCCTCTGCCGACGGCGGCGACAGGAGGGGGAGAAGAAGGGGTCGGGGGAGACGGGAGCTGCAGGGGCGCGCGCCGCCGCCGCGCGGGGGCGGCGGGCACGCGCGAGAGGAGGAGAGGCGGGGGCTGGGGCGGGGCGGCGCCGCCGCCGGCGGTGGAACCCTAGGCACGGGTCGGGGTCGAGAGGGTCGGGGTCGGGGTCCTTCGCTCGTGTCCGCACCTCTCCTTATCCCCTCACACACGCATCATCCCCTCGCTCAGCTCGCTCTCTCCTATCGCCTCGCACCTCCTTCTCCCCGAGCTCGTGGTCGCCGCCCGAGCCTCGTCCGGCCGGCCGGCTCCGCCCTCCTTCACCCGAGCTCCGTCGTCCTCGGGGCCGCGTGCCGCCTCGGCCTCGACCCTCCTCGGTCCGCGCGCCCTCTGCCATGGTCTTCCCCTCCGCCGCCCTTGCCTCCCCGCCGCCGCCTGACCTCCTCCAGCGCCGCCCGGCCTCCCCTCCTCCGCCCGGCCTCTCCTCCAGCCCTCGAAGGCTCCGTCTGGTCTGGATGCTCTGCTTTCTTTATTTCGCCGGGATCATTAATTTCGTTAGTTCCTCCACGGTTCTTGATTCATTAATCTCCGTGCTGCGCAGAACCGGCGCCGGGATGGCCAAACTGATGGGCGGCGCTGCTGGCTTCCAAGGGGGCGCGGGGCTGATGCATGTGCAGAGAGAACGCGTGCAGGCTTCCGGCTTGCCCTCCCTGTCCTTCAGAACGTGCGCCCAGCTTGAGATCTCCAGGTGAGGTCGCAAGCTCTAATTTGTTTGTACTACTTGTTTGCTGCAATTCCATGGCCTGCATGCCGGCTACACTGTTATGTTTGCCGAGCCATCTTTACCATGACCATTCAAGTTACTGAAACTGTACCTTCTGAAATCCCATCTTTTTTTCTCCATGATATTTTTTTCGGGTGTCTAAACGAGTTCTTGAAAAGGCATTACCGAAGTTTTCAAATGGATCCATCTAAGAATTTCAAAAACCTGTTAAAATCCATCAGCCAGTTACTACTGTTGATGTATAACTATGAGCTGCTCGTTGAAAGTTGCAAGTCTTCATTGAACTTTAAGCTGATGGCACCGTGCTGGTTATGTTGCAGATTCTGTAGGAGGACACTATGATAGGTTCTTAGGTGAAGTAAGATTGCTGTATCTGGAATTCTGGATTTGGCAAAAGGGAGAACCTTAGCTTAAAAAACACTGAAAAGATACTAGTGTAACTAGCTTAGAAATATTGGAGTTGTGGTCTAGTGCTTGCATACTCGTACAACTAGCTTAGAAATATTTTATAGACATATCGGATGTAGTTTATTTGTTTTTGCATGTATCATGACTTGGCAAATTTAGGTAAGCACTTCATGAGTTAGATACAAATAATTTCCATGTTTCTATTTTCTGTTGCAGCGGCATATAGGAAGTGATAATATATAATTCTAATTCATCTAACTTATTTTTCCTCACATTAACTTAGATACAATTAGCTTATATGGTGAATCTGTTCATTTTTAAATTACTGCTAGATTGAGTCTAAACTTGATTTCCCTCTGAATCTGAACAAGCTAGTACAATAGAGCTGCTAATTAATTTATTGATCAATTGAGCAATTTTCTGTATTGGTATTTGATTGGAAAAGATTTGCATGTTTCCATGGCTGTAAATGGTCTTGACACTTGAGCTTGATGTGCTTGCTTAAAAGGTGATTTATTACTTACATGTGCTACTGGTATTTGATTTCATCCAATATATGTGTCTACTAGCTTATGTTCCCATGGTTGTAAATGGTCATGTGCTTGATCTACTCTAGTTGTTGTTTCCCTGATGTAATCTGAATTTGTAGTCTAAGTGTCCTAATGTAATCTGAGTGTCAGTTTCCTTGATTAATCATGTTCAAATAACACTACAGCAGACTACTGTAGTATTGTTAGCATTGCTTAGCAGTTCGTAGCTCTTTTCTATGAACATAGAATAGCTCTTTTTGCATGTGTAGGTGCCTATTATAAATGTCAAATAAGAATTCTGTATACGAGGCTCACTTTCATGAACATGCTCAAATTAATGATGTCGTGTTTTCTTTGACAGACGACAAGGACATTGACATGGGGCTGCGGCGGCGATGACGATGACATCGACAAAGGGTTGTAGCGGCTGCGGCGACGACAATAACGACACGGCCAGGGCTGCTGCGCCGACGGTGACATCGACATGGGCTGCTGCGACGACGGTGACATCGACACATGGCTTGGCGCCGACAACAACGACATTGGATTTGTGAATATGTGTTGTGAAACTTTGTAATGTTATGGGCTGTAATTCTATTTATTTGTGAACATCGTGTTGTGAAACTTTGCAACATATCTTTTTTTTGGAATAAATCATTTTTGGATTTTTTTAATTCATAAATTTATACTAGTGGCGCACATATTTAGCGTGTGCGCCACTGGTATAGCTTTTTTTTAAACTCCCAAATTAATACTAGTGGCGCACATATTATACCGTGTGCCACTGGTATTGAACTTACCAGTGGCGCGCGGTTTTGATTGTGCGCCACTGCTAACGGACTTACCTGCGGCGCAGGAGCCGGATTGTGCGCCACTGGTAACTGACTTACCTGTGGCGCATGGTTCGTGCGCCACTGGTAACTCCGTTACCACTGGCGGAGCGATAGTGGCGTACATCCTGTGTGCCACAGATAGGTACTTTTTGTGCGCCACAGATAGCGTTTCCTGTACTAGTGTCAATGGTCTATAATTTGCTACCAAATAGATAATGAGTAAACAATGAATCACACAAGCTAATCGTTTTCGTGAATAGTACTTTCAAGACAAACATCAAACTGTTTTGCATAGGTGTTAACTCATAAAGCAATAGTTTCTAATAAAAGGTATTTAATCAACACAAAGGAAGAATTAAGTTTCAGCATTTGCTTGAACTTTCAACATATTTATCTCATGGATATCGTCAACACAAAGTAGTATAACAAGTCCAATACGTAGCATATAACACATGTTGTAACAAAGTTGACACTAGTGTTTGCTTGTGGAAGACAGAAATAATAGGAAAACTAACTCAACATAAAAGTAAAAGAAAGGCCCTTCGCAGAGGGAAGCAGGGATTAAGTCATGTGCTAGAGCTTTTAGGTTTTTGAAAGCATATAGAGATTGCATAAAATATTTGATACTCCTCCCAACCTTGCTAACACAAGCCATGGCTAGCCGAATCCTCGGGTGCCTTCCATCAATCACATACCATGGAGGAGTATCTATTTTTGAGAGGTGTTTGTTAATTGTCAACGAATGGTAGCGGGTGATAACAGTATTCTACCTGTCAAACGGACTTTTAAGAGCGGCTCCCATAGGGACGTTATTTCTACCAGCAAGGCAGATCATCCCTTTTTCTCTTTGGTTTACACACATGCAGGTATTTCACTGTGTTGTCATTGCTTACTGATGAATCAGGGCAAAAGTGTGAAGAGAATTAATGGTTAAAGTTGTAATTAATTGGGACTGGGCACCCCGTTGCCAGCTCTTTTTGCAAAATTAGAGGATAACCGGATGTATATGCCGCTAGTCCAGGTGTAAAAGTCCATTTAACAACCAGAATAAAGAATAACCACACTAATTCCTCATGAGCTGGTAAACATTGACACAAAAAGGGAATAATAACATTTTGAATAATTTAAAGGTAGCACATGAAAAATTTACTTGGAGTGGCAAGGAAATACCACATATATGTAGTTATGGTGGACACAAATGGCATGGATTTTGGCTCAAGGATTTAGATGCACGAGAAGCATTCCCTCTCAGTACAGAGTTTAGGCTAGCAAGGTTTATGTAAACAAACAAGAATACCAACCCGTACACCAAGTTTTATATGACAAACATATTGCAATCATGATCTACTTGTTAACTCAAAACAATTGACAAGCATCAAGTTATCCACATTAGTGATCTACAAGATTAAGCAAGTTTTTTCTTATACCAATTACCACATGCAACATTTTCTGAACCAACCAAACACCAATCAATTTATTTCATCCACTCTCCAAATAGATATAAGTGAAGCAAGAGAGTACTTTCTACAAAAGAGAGCTAATAGCTCTGAAAAGAGATACATGAAAACAGGAGCTAAAAGTTGAACAACGCTAGATATGAATACTCAACAAATATAAGTGAAGAATATGAGTATTCTCATGAAAAAGTGGAGCGTGTCTCTCTCCCAATCAAGAATGCTAGGGTCCAGTCAAGCTTATTGAAAATAAAGGACAATACTGAAAATAAAAACACAGACGCTCCAAAAAAAGCACATATGATGTGAAAGAATTAAAATATAGTTTCACTAGAGATGACCTGATAATTTCACGATGAAGAAGGGGATGCCTTGGGCATCCCCAAGCTTAGACGCTTGAGTCTTCTTGAAATATGCTGGGGAGATCCATGAGAGCCTCCCCAAGCTTAAGCTCTTCACTCTTCTTGATCCTATTATCATCCTTCTCTCTTGACTCTTGAAAACTTCCGTCACACCAAACTCAAAGTAAATCTCATTAGAGGGTTAGTGCATAATCAAAAACTCACATGTTCTATAAAGACGCAATATAATCATTACTTTAAACATTAGCTACAGCCACTGATGTTATGTGAAGCTCTTCCACCAAAAAGAATTTCACTCAACACTAGTAAAAGAGAGAATGCAAAATAAAAAGGCATAATCTGTCTAAAACAGAACAGTCCGCAAAGATGAATTTTTTCGATGCACTTACGATGCTTAGATCAAAAAACTTTAAACTAATGAAAGATTCAGACATTCATAAAGATTACGCACAAAAAAATTCAGATTTTTTTAACAATCTGGTGAATTTAGGATTTTCGTACAGTGGACAGCAAAAATCTGTTTCTGCGCAGCAATCAAAATTAAGTATCATCTTAACACTAGAGGCTACTCTTGGCACAACAATGCGAGAAAATAAAGATACAAAGGAGTTGCTACAGAAGTAAACAATCTCCTTGACTCAATAAAAGAAAAAATTGCAGAAATAAAATAATGGGTTGCCTCCCATAAGCGTTTTTCTTTAACGCCTTTTAGCTAGGCACAAAGCATGCATCAAGTATCACCTAGTGTAGAAACATCCAAAGAGAGGTCGGAAGTTTTCTCAACAATGCATTGTATCTTATCTATATAGGTTTCAGAATTCCCCTTTCAATACCTTCAGGCTCATCATATTCATCAAATGGGTTTTCAGGAACAATCCAATCAAAAAAAATTCTAGTGCCTCCTGCATTCCTATAAGCTTAAAAGGTATTGGTACTTTAACTTCCCCCTCACAATTGGTTTCTTTAGTGTACTTAAGCCTCTCTTTTTCAAGTTTTTCAAGTGTATTAACAACATCAATATAATACCCAAGCATCTTATATTTAATGAAAACTTTTCTAGCTTCCCTAGCAACATCACCAAATTCTTTAAGTAAGGTTTCTAAAACAAAATCTTTCTTTTCACCATCTTCCGTATCATGAATTTTTTAAACATGTGCTGCATTATGGGACTAAGATTGACAAACCGAGCTTCCAACATGTGAACTAGAGAAGATGTAGCAATTTCATAATTCGGAGCAAGTTCTACCAAGGATCTATCTTCAAAATCTTTAACCCTGCTAACATGATTAAAGAATTCCTCAATGTTATCTCTTCCAATGATAGATCCACTACCCACAGATATGTCCTTTTTAGTATACTTAGGGAGAAGCATGATGAAATAACAAAAACTAAACGGAAAATAAACTAGATGCAAGTAACTAATTTTTTTGTGTTTTTGATAATTGGAAGCAAACAAGATAAAATTAAATAAACTAAGCAAAACAAAAACAAAGTAAAGAGATTGGAAGCGTGAAACTCCCCTTGCAGAAGACTGCTGTATCTCCGGCAACGGCGCTAGAAAAATAGCTTGATACGGTGAATCACACGTTCGTTGGGAGACCCCAAGAGGAAGGTATGATGCAGTTCAGCAGCAAGTTTTCCCTCAGTATGAAACCAAGGTTATCGAACCAGTAGGAGTAGTAACTCTTCAGAAGGTTGTCAACAGCGAAATATGATGCAGCGCAACACCCAGGGATTCCGGCGCTGACGTGGACCTGCACACAACACAATCAAAATACTTTGCCCCAACGAAACAGTGAGGTTGTCACAAAGGATTAAATGTCTCGTGTGGAAAATGAGTATTAAATTGCAGAGAATGAAAAAGAAACAGTTTGCAGTTTGTGGTTGTTTAATCAGTGTAAAAGAATGGACCGGGGTCCACAGTTCACTAGTGGTGTCTCTCCATAAAAGATAACTAACATGCTGGGTGAACAAATTACAGCTGGGCAATTGACAAATAGTGAGCGCATGACAATGCATAAATATGACATGATGATTACTATGGTATTTAATTCGGCATTACGACATAATAGATAGACCGTTATCAAACAGCGTCTATGACTAATAATCCACCGCCGGGTTGTCATCCGAGTTCCCCGTTGGTATTAAGTTGCGAGCAACGGATAATCGCATTAAGTAAAGTGCGTAATGTAAACAAACACATATGCCCGTGGACATAGCATCGTTAGTTTACCCCTAGTGGCAATAGCACATCCACAACCTTAGAACTTTCTGTCACTGTCCCAGATTAAACGGAGGCATGAACCCACTATCTAGCATAAATACTCTCTCTTGGAGTTACAAGCATCTACTTGGCCAAAGCATCTACTAGTAACGAAAAGCATGCAAGATCATAAATAACATAGGGCATAGATTGATAATCAACTTGACATAGTATTCAATATTCATCGGATCCCAGCAAACACAACATGTAGCATTACAATAATATGATCTTGATCATGTAGGGTAGCTCACAAGATCTAAACATGATGGCACAAATTGGAGAGACAACCATCTAGCTACTGCTATGGACCCGTAGTCCAAGGATGAACTACTCACGCATCACTACGGAGGCAGGCAAGGCGATGTAGAAGCCTCCGGTGTCGATTCCCCTCTTCGGCAGGGTGCCGGGAAGAGGTTCTGGACCCTCCCGAGCTAGGGTTGACGGCGGCGGCGTCTCTGGAACTTTTCGTGGATATTAGCTCAGGCACTTAGGGTTATTTTCTCGGGGCGAATAAGTAGGCGAAAGGGCGGCGGCTGGAGACCCCCGAGGGGCCCACACCACCCCAGGGCGCGGCAGAAGGGGGGCCCGCGCCTGGTGGCGTGTGGCTTCCTGGTGGCCCTCCTCTGTTGCTCCTTTGCTCCATCTGGTGTGTTCTGGCAAAATAGCATCCCCCGTGAAGTTTTGTCCAATTCCGAGAATATTTCCATACTAGTTTTTCTGGAATACAAAAACAGCAAAAAACAGGAACTGGCACTTCGACATCTTGTTAATAGGTTAGTCCCAAAAAATGTATAAAAGTGTCATAAAGTAGATGCAAAACATGTAGCAATTGGTATAAAACAAGCATGGAACATCAAAAATTATAGATACGTTGGAGACGTATCATGCCTATAACATTGCGGCAATCTTTTGGCTTCTCAACTAAATTCCACACTTTGTTGCGCTTGAAGTTATTGAGTTCATCATGCATAGCTTCCAACCAATCCGGATCTTCAAGAGCTTCAAAGACTTTCTTCGGTTCCACCATGGAGATGTGTGCTTGATGCTCGCTAAAGTTAGCCAATTGTCCCCTTGTGGTGACACCCTTTCTTCGGTCACTAATAATAGCTTCAAGATGCATACTCTTTCTTCTCATATCCTTTTTAATTATTTCTTGACGACGGATTTCGATATCTCTATTGGATCTTGGAGGTACCACTTGATCATCTTGATCATTTGAGTCCCCGTCTTGACCAGAGTGTTGACCTTGATCATCATTTTGCACATCTTCAATAATAGAAGGAGAGGATTGATCTTGGTCATGACCTTGGCTAGCATCAACAATAGGAGAGCTCGGTTCTTGCATAGCAACTTGGTCAACTTGAGGAGGGTCTTGAACTTGTTCTTAGATAGGTGCTTCGTTTGCTTCCATGGAGGGCGCCGGTTCAACTTGTGATGATGTGATCTCCACTTGAGTGGAGCTTGTACTTGCTTGAGGAGGCTCGTGATGGATTTCAACGGGGCGATAGAAGCCAACGCCCATTCTCCTTATAGCATCTTGAGGTTCCTCATTATCTACATCACAAACATGAAATTGCGCCACTTGGGAGCCATCATTCTCATCGAACCTCACACTACAAGATTCCACAACTCTCCCTAAGGATTTGTCGTAGACTCTATAAGTGTGAGAGTCCGCACCGTAACCAACAAAAACACCCTCTAAAGCTTTAGGTTCAAATTTAGATAAACGAACACCTTTGATTTTGTAGAAACACTTACAACCAAACACACGGTAGTAGGAGATATTGGGCTTGTTGCCGGTAAGCATTTCATATGGAGTCTCCTTTCTCCCAACACGAAAGAATAACCGGTTAGATGAGTGACACGCCGTGGAGATGGCCTCGGCCCACAAGAAGAGCGGAGACTTAAACTCCGCCAACATGGACCTTGCCATATCCATGAGAGTCCGGTTCTTCCTCTCGGCTACACCATTTTGTTGAGGGGTATAAGCAGCGGAATATTGATGACGAATTCCCTCTTCACTAAGAAACTCATTTAGGGTGTAGTTCTTGAACTCGGAGCCATTGTCACTCCTAATGACCAATATGGGAACATTGTGTTGACGTTGAACTTCATTGGAGAAGTCGATGACGGCTTGTTGAGTCTCATCCTTCGACTTGAAGAAATAAACCCAAGTAAATCTTGAATAGTCATCAACAATCACCAAACAATACTTCTTCCCACCAAGACTAGGTTGAGGAACGGCACCAAAGAGATCAACATGAAGAAGTTCCAATATCCTCTTTGATGAAATGATAGTCTTGCTTGAGTGTGGAGAATCATGCATCTTTCCTTCAACACAAGCCCTACAAAGACGATCTCTAGAAAAAGAAACATCCTCTTTTAGTCCAAGAATGTGGCCACCCTTGTGAAGACTTTGCAAAGTTCTCATGTTGACATGGGACAAGCGGCGATGCCACAACCACCCCACGTCGGCCTTTCCGAATAGGCATATTGCTTGAGTGTTGGTAGACCCCGAAAAGTCCACCACAAACAACTCATTTTCAACATACCCAACGAACATGACCTTTAGAGTCTTGCTCCTCAAGAGTACCACCATATCAATAGTAAAATGGACATCAAAATTCATCTTATTAAGTGCACGAACGGACATAAGATTGTAACCGAGAGACTCGACAAGCATGACATTTACAAGGGTGATATCCTTTGCAACTACCACCTTGCCGAGACTCTTTACCTCAGCTTTTGACTTATCACCATAAGAGACGGTTGAGTGATTTAGATTTGGTCTCAACTCCGTCATAATCTCCTTGCTTCCGGTCATATGACTAGTGCATCCACTATCAACCACCCATTTAGACCCACCGGAAGCATAGTCCTACAAGAAATCATTGCTTGGATTTTAGGTACCCATTTCTCAATGGGTCCTCTTTTGTTAGCAACAAGGGTCTTAGGAACCCAAATATAATAAGCAATGTAACCATCATAAGGACCAACATATTGTGCATAAACATCCCCATAATAATCAACATAAAGAATGTAGTTGGGATTGTTATGCCCCGCAAAGTCACTACGAGTGGTCTTGCCCCTAGTGGCATTACCACCCGCAATGGGTCTTGGCTTGTGCGGGCTTGGTCTTGTTCTCCTTGTTGTTGCTCACCTTCTCTTTGCCTTGGCTACATAACCAAGACCCTCCTTCCCTTTGTGTGGTTTTGCTCAAACAAATAAGCAACACCTTTTCTTTACCTTTGGGAATAGAGGTCTTGGCACTAGTGGCCTTGGCAAGATCCACCTTCAACCTAGCATTTTCCTCAATAACATTTGCATGATCACGAGAGAGAATAGAGGTACTAGGTGAATTAGATTTAGAAAGTTGAGTTTGAAGTTGCTCATGAGACTTGACTAGAAGAGAGTGAGTCATCTCCAAGGCCTTGTGAGCCTTGTCAAGCTTCTCCATCTCCTCAAGAAGTCTAGCATTAGCAGCCACAAATTCGACTTTCTCCTTTTTAATCACTTTATATTTAGCAAAGACATGATCTCTATCCTTAATGATTTTAGCAATTATTTCATCATTTTTATCATCAAGAGACTCAAGTCTTTCCTCAAGAGTAGTTCTATATTCACTTTCTTCATCAAGAGAAGCATTCAAGGATGCTACGGTAGCTTTCAAGGATGCAATGGTGAGAGAGTCCTCTCTCTCAATTTTTCCCTTGTCTTCAAGGAGTTCATCGGCCACACTAAGTTGTCTCAAGAGAGACTCAACATGTTCCTTAGCTTCACCTTGCAAGTTAGCCACAAAGTATCGAAAGCATTGAGAGCAACAAGTTCTTTCTTAACCACAAGACTAGATTTATCATTATTTCATGCATGGTCTTGGGTGTAGAAGATGATACCTCGGTAAGTTGAGCCATAAGGCAACGAGCATTGTTGGTGGGGAGATTTTCATTGGGGGATTCAAAGAGAGAAGATGATGGAGTTGATACAATAGCCAATGCGGCCACCTCTTTAGTGGGTTCATCTTCTTCTTCGGAATCTTCCGAAGGGTACTCTTCTTGCGCCACCAACACAATTCTTGGTGCCTTCTTGAAGAATGGCTTCCTCTTGATAGCGGGATTCTTTTGAATCAACTTTGAATGATCCTTTAGGACAAGCCTTCCACCATGTTGTTCTCGGTTCTCGTAAGGACAATCTTTGATGAAGTGATGCTTGTCATGACAATTGTAGCAAGTCTTTGTCCTTGTGGCAAACTCCTTCTTCCCACTTGGATTGTTCTTTAGGTCAACTTGAGCCTTTGCCTTGGCCGGGTCACGCCAAAGGCTCTTGTGGCAAGGGCCACGTGACCATGGTAGGCTTGTTCAAGATCATCGGGGAGAATGTTGTTTGGGCATGCTTCAACCTCATCACGTTCATCTAGGCAAACCACCTTGGCCTTCAAAGCAAGTGAGGGACCTTGTTTCGTTCCCATGGCCCTAGCACGGTTGTCTTGAGCATTCTTGGTGGCAACCTTGGAGGCTTGGACTTCTTGCATAACTTCATTGGATGTCATTAGAAGATAGTTGTGTCTTCCTTGTATGGCCTTCAATTCAATGGGCTCGAAGGGCATGAGAGCATTCACATACTTCCTCTTGATCCAAGCATCATCCGCATAGGTTGCCCTACATTATAAAAGGCTTTGGCAAGAATCTTGAGTCTTCCATACATCTCCTCATGAGTTTCATTATCAAGCATGTAGAAGCCTTCGGCTTCATTGCTCAAGGCATCAAATTATTCCTCTTCATGCTTTCATTTCCAAGAAATACCACCTCAAGGCAATCCCAAGCTTCTTTGGCGGTGGAGACATGTTGAGTGTGATGCATGCCACTTTCTCCAACGCAAGTTCAATCATGTGTAGAGCGGAGGCATTGAGTTGTTTCTCGGCCACCTCTCTTCTTGACAAGTTGTTTGGATCCACAACCTTGTATCCATCTTTGATGATCCTCCAAAGCTCGATAGAGGAACTGTTGACATGAGATCTCATTGAGTGTTGCCAACTAGTAAAAGCTAATGCATTAAGCTCAGGTGGAGGACCTAAAGGGTTTATGCGGGTGTAAGGGATAGGTGGGTCGGGAGAGTACACATGAGAAACCGCATGGCAACCTTCCTTCCCACCATCATGCTCGGATGTGGATGGAGGGGGATCTTTAATTTTGGTTTCTTCATGCCCCTTGGTGAGTTCGGCTTCTTTAGCCTTCTTTCTTTTCTCTTTTTCCTCCTCGGTTTCACTGTCATTGGAGTTAGCGGAGTTCTCTTCCTCTAAGGAGTGTTGGTCTCCGAAGGAGCCTTGCCATTTGAGAGTTTCATGATCAAGTCACGTATCTCATCAAATTTGACATCCATGAACGATTTCAATGATGTTTCCATCGTTTTGAGATCGGCCATGGATGCCGGAGTGGCATCGTCCTTCACGGAGTCATCATCACTTGTCATACTTCTCTTAGGTGGTTAGACCCAACAAGAGAGCCGAGGCTCTGATACAATTGAAAGGATCGGTATGACACCTAGAGGGGGGGTGAATAGGTGCTACTTCAAATTTTAGTTTTTTTTCAAATTAGGCTTGACACAAAAGGTAAATTCTCTAGATATGCAACTACGGTGAATTTACCTATATGACAAGCTAGCAACTAGGCACGGAATATGAAGTAAAGACGGTAAACAAGGATAGAGGTAACCGAAGTCAAAGCACGCGGAGACACGGATGTATTTCCGAGTTCCTCCTTTTTAGGGGAGTACGTCTCGTTGGAGAGGTGTGAGCTATCACGAAGGTCAAAACTCAACCGCCACAAAGGCGTCACCTTCTTCTCGATGAACCGCACCAAAAAGGTTTGGTTCACCTTCAACTATCAGAAACCTTCAAGGCGGAGTCCGGAGCCTTTACAACAACGATCCGGGGCACAACCCACAATTGGATTGGGGGCTCTCGAACAGCAACAATCTGTCACAAAGACAACAAGTGAGTACAACAAGAGGCTAGGTTTTCCCAATGGAAATCCTAGCAAATGGTCCCTCAAGTGAATGAGGGGGAAATGAAAAATGGCTTGGTGAAGATGTAGATCCGGGCCTTCTCCTTCAATCCTCCAAAGATCAACAAGTTTGGGTGGAGCGATTGGGAGATCTAGTGATTCTTGAGCTTGCTTTAATGGTGGACTTTAATGCTGGGCGAGCTACTTGTCCCAAGGTAGGTGGAGGGGCTTTTATAGCTCTTGCAAAAAGTGGCCGTTGAAGAAATCTGTCTGGCCGGTCTGGGGGCCGGTTTGGCCGACCTGGGGACCGGCCTGGCGAGTTAAAACCATTCCTCAGAGAGGCCGGCATGGGGGCCGGTTTGGCCGGCCTGGGAGCCGGCCACCCAGCCGAGCCAGCCGACCTGGGGCCCGGACTGGCCGGCCTGGGAACCGGCCACCCAGCCGAGCCAGCCGGCCTGGAGCCCGGACTGGCCGGCCTGGGAACCGGCCACCCAGGGCACCACGCATCAATCCGATTTCCTGAACTTTCTTTCTTCTTTTTGAATATGGAGAGATACCGGACGATTTCTGAAATCACTTAGCAACACATTAAACTTTCACCGGTGTTGTTATCTAACACACAAAACATAGAGGGATAATAAATGTCCTTTCAAGCGTGACGGCGACCACGGTCGTGGGAGAGAGAGATTGGGGGAGGCCGAATGGGGCAGTTGAGCCGGATCTTTTGTCCAGGTCCACCCTAACCAAGCACATATTGCTTCGGGATAGGCCGGTTCGATCGGACTAGAGGTTGAGGCCAGGCCAATACCATTACTGAATTTTCTTTTTAATAAAAATGATTAAAAGAATAAAAACTGAGGAAATAATTTTTTACGAAGACCTTAAAAGGTTTTCAAAATCAAATAAAAATTATCCGTAATAGAATGTTTTATGTGTGTTATTAATATGAGTTTAATTTTATTTATCAACTCTTATTCGTAAGGTAAAATATTCCTCAAAAAATAAAACTCAATAAAATAAAGTCAAATAATTATTTAATCATTTTCTAGGATTATCAGATAGTTTAAATTGAAGAATAAAATATAAGAATTCTATGATTTATATCATAATACAAATTTTAGGGTTAATTACATGAAATAAAGGCTTATTATTTAATTTAAATTAAAAGTTTATTCATATAACTCCTTAAGTATTGATTTTCGTGAATCAAGCAAATGATTAATTAAGGACAGACCAAATCATCAACCAAACATGGCATAGCTATGATAATAGCATCTTGCAAGTCCTTAAACAATTATCCTTATCAAACGATGATGCAGATTTCAGAAACCGAGAGTCGAACACCAGCCGAAGCCTTGAACACTACACTATCTCACATTTACTAGGCAAGTTGATTCTTGCTCATGACCATTTGAAGTATATTTATCAAATTATTGCAATACTATCTATATCGAGCTATCACATGCATTGAAAGTAAAGTGTTATTTTTCTATAACTATGAATTGACTATGTAGAGGGCAGGGGAATCACAGAATGATTTTTGTGGTGGAGGTTTCATTATACTCAGATAGTGCTAACAACAACTGTCGGTAGGGATTCTAGGTGCCGCATATATAGCGTTGACCACAGGGCATTTTTATGGGCAGGGTGAACCATATGTTCACTGGATGAATCTTCTTGCTTTCGCATATCGTCGGATGGATAGGGCCAGAGGCCATTAGCTACAATTGCATGGAAGTGTGTGAACTTCCCATTATTGTCGATCCCACAGAGGTTGACCGGTGTCTATGCGTCTCGGGAGGGGTAATGAATGGATGTTGAGTGAGACCCTTGAACATCCACATTACAAACAGGGCAGATATATGGGGCGTGAAGAAGGATGGGAAATGGTTTCAGACATCTTGGGCCTGGTCATTTACTCACGAAGTATCATTGGTTATGAACCCGACATAAAGGCTAAGGAGATCTTGTGGGTAAAGTAACACACCTCTGCATAGTGTATTGAATTGTGGCTTTTCACTTCTTGTTCTCCGGAAGATCTGTGAGGAAATGAACCACATGAGGTGATGTAGTTTTAAGAATAAAACTTGATCTTTGAAGATATGATCGCTAAAACATGCATCAAGCTTTTGACCTTTGGTCACAACTATAGTTAGAGCATTCCAAACACTTATCTCCTACATGAACTTGTTAAGTATGTTGTACTCATACATATCTACTTCTCAAACCTTTCCCTTGGCTCTGAAAATATTGAGGAGGATTACCAAGAACACAAATCGAAGAAGGAGGATATCATCTAGGAGGAACCTGACACGACCGAAGGAGTCAAAGGCATCAACTACTACATCTCTTGCGTGGCAGATGGAGAGTGTGATGCTAAACAATTGGATGTCTAGCGTCACCAGAATAGGCCGAGCGACCTTAGTAGTGATATAAGTAGGTTGCTAAGTCACCATGATCTTTACTCTTATTAATTCTAGTACTAGTAAGTGTGTGTAAGTTTGTACTAGAGTTTCCTTAGTGGCAGGAGTAAGAAGTTGAATATTTTATATACCTTTGGCTTGTAATAATAAATATGAAAGCACGTACCTACAATATTTTTGTTGTACTCTTCTGAGAGATGAATATTTGTGGATTGTATTTCATGAATATTATATCAACGGTTGGCACGCTACCCAAGAGTGGTGTATAGGGTCACCGCAACATGTAATTAGGTTTTCCTCTTAATCTCATATTCAGAGCATATTAAAATTCAATGCATAGAATATAAACATAACCATAAATATGAAAATACAATAATAACAACTTTATTATTATGTCTAGAACATATTTCCAACAAACATGCAGTTACCTCTATAGTGTAGTGGATAGGCGGCCAACTTGAGATTTTAGTGTTAGTGTAACACATACAAATGGATGCCACATAGGAGGAGGAGCACCAAAATTTGTCAAGAGTTCTAGAAGATACACACGTGTCGAACTAGAGTGTCACAAAGTGGGATACATAGATAGCTTAGATGTGGCAAAGTAAACGAAAGAGCTAAATGAGTATAGAGAGTAAGGAAGACATGAGGAAAGTGCAATTGGAAGCATAAGTTGAGATTTTATATAATTTGCATTACAGTTTCAGTACCAAGATTGTTGCTGTAGTCGCAGCAGTTCACCTTGTCCATCTCTTCCATCTTATGGCCATGGCGGCTGGGTGTGTGTGTTTTCTGTCTTGGAGGAAGACTGCATCGTGCTCCACTTCTACTAGGTCAGCCCTCCACATGGGCTCACTGATGACGGGTTGGCCCATGGCCATAACGGTTCAACACTCCCCCTCAAGATGGGTGATAGATATTGATGGCCCTTAAATGGGTTAGGTTGAGACCCCAGTAGCAGAGTGTGTAGTACGGGCAAGACGTGTTTTCCCCACGAAGGTGACTCGAGGGTTTATATCGAACTCTCGGAGAATTAGTCGTGGAAGTTTTACCTCCTTATTCTTCCCTTGGAAACCTGCAAACAAAAATAAATTGTTTTGTGCCCTCAACCTCACCAAGTGGTTGTCAAGCACAAGGTGTGAGAATGATAAAACAAAACAATAAATAAATATGCAATAAAAATGTGCAAGGATGATGGAAACAATGATGGATGATATTTTTGGGTTTTATATGATGAATGCAAGATGCAAAAGTATTTTTGTATTTTCGGATTTATAAATGGCTGAAAATAAAAAGTGGATGAAAGTTGTTGGAAAGGTGTTTCTTATGATTAAAAATGGACCGGGGTTCATGGTTTCACAAATGCACTCTCTCTTTAATAATGTGGTAGACAATGGAACACAAGAGTTAGCATATGAGATTGCAACAAAGTTTCATGACAAGTTATTAATCATATGGGCATCACGTCCTAACATAGAGATCTTTTGGTTATTAATCCCTCTTATACTCCACTGAGATGCCAACTAAATCATAACACCTTAGTATTAAGATAAATCAGAGCATAGCTTTAAGTTTCATGACATGAAGTTGAAATAAGAACATGCTAGATCTAGTCATGGAGTAGTGGCATGGTCACACCCACATCTCCGGTAGCAAGATATTTCTTTTTATCCCTAGTGAGGCAACAAAGTAAGGTAAAACCCCCAAGTGGATCGCGGAATTTTCTCTCACGTTCACCGCACTAGCCACCCCCCGTTACTCCATCTAATGCACACGTTCCCCCACACACGCTCTCATATACATGCTTGATCAAAACAAGTAAACAAGAACGGGGTACATAATATGCATCTACTTTCATAACTGAAACAAAACAATTGCAATCTCAAACATATATTAACTCATAAAGATCCACCACAAAGGTATTACATAGATGACCGTAATCATGTTCGGCAGCTCATACGGTGCTAATTAGTGAAGCACAAGAGAGAGAGAGAGATACATAAGTTACTTCCACAAACCCATAGTCCAGGGGTGGACTACTCCCTCTTCATCATGGATACTAGGGATGAAAACAGAGCGGAATCTTTCCGAGTTTTCCGCGGAAAAACGGAAACGGAATGGAAATACGGAAACGGAAACGGAATTTTGCAAAATGGAAACGGAAGCGGAAACTTTTATGTGGAAACGGAAACGGAAACGGAACAGCAGATTCCGGCGGAATGACCAAGGAAACGGAACTTTCCATTTCCGGTAATACGGAACTTTCCGTTTTTGCTATGCGGTGTTTTCCACATCCAGTAGGGCTAGTAATTCTAGTAGAAACATTTAGGCACATTACATGATATGAATAAAAAAATAAAAGGATATGAAGCTACCGTGTTTAGGCCATATATATACTCGCATATCATGTCCCTCTCGAGTCGTTACCAGTTCGACATTTCAGTGTAGCACTAGTGTTAAGGACGATAGTAGATGTTTCTTAATGTTCCATATGCACACTGTATTATATAATCATGATAACTCGTTATATTTTATTTCATCTTAGAAAATTGACAATTTTGTTGGTTTGATTGAGTTTTCGTGCATTATTTAAGGGGTTGTTTTGTTCCGGCCAACATCCGTTTTCTGTTCTGTGTCCGCACCGTATTCGGTACATATCTGTTTCCGATAATTTTTGTTTCCGTATTTGTTTCCGAGGTTTCTGTATTTGTTTCCGCTTCCGCAAACAAATATGAAAACAAATGTGGCACCACTCAGTTACGTCCGTATCTGCTCCGTTTTCATCCCTAATGGATACAGTGGAGAAGTCGTTGGAGCAGGTGGAGACCTCTTCGGCAGCGCCCCGCCGGAGTTTTCCCCCACCAATCTGCAGCTCCTGATCTCTGTTTCGTGGTTTCTGTGTTTCTGCGGCGCTCCTTTCCGAAGAGCCTCGGGACTATTTTTATAGACGGTTTTAGGTCAAGACGAAGTCGGTAGAGAAAAGATCGACGGCAATGGAGCATCGAGGCTCCAGAAGGTGGGCCCCACATGGCCTAGGGTTTTGGCCGCGTGGGCCACCCCCTTTTGGGCCTCGAGCCTCCGTTTGTTCGCTTCCTTCGCTCCCAGGTCTTCTTCCTTCCAAAAATTGATGCTCGTAAAGTTTCAGGTCGTTTGGACATCGTTTGGGTCCCTGAAACATCAAAACATAAAATAGGGTTTTCTGCCTGCGCAGGGTTAATTCCAGAAAAATAGGGGAACTTGTGAAATATTCCCAAAATCATTATAAAACATTGATATAACCCTTATATGATGCAAATATGATTGGAATATGAATAAAATAATGCAAAGTTCATGTATGCATTTTACATGCATCAGCATCCCCAAGCTTAATTCCCCTATTATAAAACATTGATATAACCCTTATATGATGCAAATATGATTGGAATATGAATAAAACATTGATATAACCCTTATATGATGCAAATATGATTGGAATATGAATAAAATAATGCAAAGTTCATGTATGCATTTTACATGAATAAAACTAACATGAACTTTGCATTTTAATACTATCAATGGATATCAAAGATGATTACTATTGCTACATAGAGTCAAATGGTCCATTCTTAAAAAGAGGTAGCAATATACAAGATAGTTTATGAAGTGATATCAAATATTCAATGTAAGGATGTTCAATGATAATTCACAAAGTATAACATAAATGAAAAAGTACTATGGACCACAAGTATGCATAATGATAAGTAAGAACATCCTACAATGGTCATAGAGTGTAGATGAAAATCTGAATATAAAAGGTGGACACTTTGGAAAGATATATATATGAGTAGAGGTAAAACATGAATAAGTTTCATCTAACTTCTGAACGCTCTTAAGTTAATGATTGTAATGTGGTATTCCTTGGTGTCAAGCTCTCATTGCCCCTATCATAGCATCTTGAATGATTAAGTTTAAAGTGAAAGCAAATATGAGTAATGTGCTTGACAAAGTATGGGTTAAAAGTCTCATGCCCCTTGAATACGAGTACCTACTCCATGTGCTACTCAACTCGGGAAACAAAGCAAGTTCAATTTAAATATCATTGTAAGTAAAATAGTATCATCAAGAGCGTCAACTGGGGTACCTCTTGTCCCAGGATATGGAACAAGCCCATATCAAAATGACAAGACAAACAAACAAAATGAACAGTCTCAACACCTCTTTTATTTACTATTGGTATAGCTTTTTATTGTGGGGTGCATCACTGAAGCTTCACCATAGCATGTAAGTAAATTTCCACCATGATCCTGCATGGCTTAGATTAGCGGCCCAGGCGTCTCACTAACCATTTATACAAACTCATTTAAACCTACTTCATTTCCACATTTATTTCACCCATGGTAAGCATCCATAAACAAAAGTACATGACATCAACTAAATATAATGAAGTGCAATGTTGCAAGCGTTCCATGTGACAGCATATTTCTGCTAACTCCCAGCCAAGACTCTTGTCAAGCTCATAACATCATAATTTTAATCACAATGGGTCATGTTCATTAAGTGCAATAAAAGTAAAGTGTGCATCAAGTTCGTGAGAGCTATATAACCAACTTTTCCCATAACAATTAATAACACAAGCATTTTAATTCAGAGGTATAAATGATACAAAATATCATGGTAAACATACTCGGAATAGCATAAAGCTAATAGGTAGATATGGTGGACTCAATGGAAATTTTTTGGTTGAAGGTGTTGGAAACAAGTTTTTACTTGTCGGAATTTTTGGGCTAGCAAGAGGGAGAAAGTTGACCGTCTAAATGCATGCATGAGTGTCCATAGAACTAACTAATCCATGTTAAACAAAGTAAAGTAACATTCAGCATCAAAACATGAATAAAAGATAGCTCTTGATAAAACACTTGCAAGTTATTACTCATTAACAAGCTCATGAATCATGCAACTATATGTATCTTTTAAAATCAACTCAAACATCCCTTTCCCAATCATTTTAATAGCATCCAAAATATTTCAACCCAAATTTCCAGTAGCTCTCTCATATATAAATGATAATGTGGTGGTCTCACAAAATAAATAAAAATCAAACCTAAACAAACAAAAAGACGCTCCAAGTTTATGCGATAAAGTGCATTGATCGAAAAACAGAAGTTAGACGTGTGCAAACCGAGAGTGTGTAGGTCCAGTGGGTTGTCTTCACATCCCCAAGCTTATGATTTTCACCATCCTTAGATAGCTCTTTGTGCACCTCCTCTAATCCCTGTGAAAAAACTTCAAAACACTGTTTCTCCCATTTCTTTTCTCTAGGGTGACATTAGTAGTGATAAACAAATAAATTTCTTGCTACATATAATCCTTAGAAAAAAAATTATATGAATGTCCAGTAAGTGTATTATGTTGTATGCCTACTCATAAACTCAATTGGATCTGAAAGATTCAAGCTAAAAGTTCTAAGCATGCATCAAACAAAATGGGACAAAATCAGTCCAGAAAAACAGCAGCAGCAAAACTTATTTTTCCACCCTACTTAAATTTGTCTAAAAATTCTGAAAAAATTCATGCATACAGAGGATGAAAAGTTGCAACTACAGTTTAAATATGAGCTTAGTCGGAGTTACAGAATAGGAATTAAAAATCATACCGTGCACAGATTCGTGCTGGAATAATATCTCCGAATGCTATAAGCAACTTTTTCACACCAAAATGGGTAAAACTTGGCACTTTATTAAAAATTCCAGGAACTAAACTATAAACCTAGTCTCTTGTTACAGCAAGAGGACACAAAGAAAATAAAAAATAAAAACAACCGGGTTGCCTCGCGTAAAGCGCTTTCTTTATAGTCATATAGCTAGGCTTCTTACTTGATATTTATTGTGGACGAAGCTCATGAGGGAGCTTGAAGTTTAGTGTGTCCCTCTTCCTTGGGAAGTGTTCCATGCATTTCTTGTGTGGAAACTGAAACTTCACATTCTCTTCTTTTGAATCAATGATAGCACCTGTGGTACGAAGAAAAAGTCTTCCAAGAATAATTGGACTAGAGGTTTTATTCCCCATATCCATGATTAGAAAATTAACATACACAAAAGTCATATGTAACTCTACCATAACATCACTTACTCTTCCTATAGCATGTCTAATGGAATCATCAGCAAGTGCAAGTTCAATAGAGCATTTTTCAAGATTCTTTAATTCAAGTACTTCATATAATTCTTCTTTAACAGATTCTTCAAGATTCCTTTCCAAAAGCTCTAATATAGAAAATAGTTTGTCATTAAATTTCTTAGTTGCTCCCTTTTTAGACTCGGCTTTGTTTACTATCCTTTCCATTCTTACAACAATCCTAGAAAGGGTATCATTAATTTTTTTCATATTAGCTTTTGAGTGAAGGATGAAAGAGCGTATTTCATTTTTAGTAGGATACTCTTCCATATAGGTTTGTAGGTCTAATGTTGACCTTTCAATAGAAACTTTTAGTTGTTTGATCCCAATTTCATCTTTTGTTTCTATAGAACTCCCAAATAAATTTTCCATTAAATTATTGGCATGTGAGGGATTACCCGAAGCAAATCTTCCATTAGTCAATGAGTCTAGAAAACATTTTGACCAAACATCTAGACCATTATAAAAATTTCTTATCAAAGAAGCATGGGTATGCTTGTCAGCACCATTTTTATTAATGACCTTCATATTATACCAAGCATCCATTAATGACTCTCCAGGATATTGCTTAAAATTAGAAATGGAACTTAATGGAGGACTCATTTCTTGTTTGTTTCCAAGAACCATGTTTGCAAGTTTTTATGTGTTTTTAATTTTTTATGCAAAACTGAAAATAAAATATGCAAAACAAAATGCAAATGCAACACAAAATGCAAGACAATAACAAAACAAAATAAAATGATTTGCAAGTAAAGATGGATAAGATGGTGCTCACGTAGGTGCAACCTCCCCAAGCTTAGGTGTTTGCACAAGTTGGTGATGAAGTTGACTTGTTGTGAGATACCCTTGGATAAAACTTTCAGCAATGATTCCCCGGCAATGGCGCCAGAAAATACGTCTTGATGGCCCTTAAATGGGTTAGGTTGAGACCCCAATAGCAGAGTGTGTAGTACGGGCAAAACGTGTTTTCCCCACGAAGGTGACTCGAGGGTTTATATCGAACTCTCGGGGAATCAGTAGTGGAAGCTTTACCTCCTTATCCTTCCCTTGGAAACCTGCAAACAAAAATAAATTGTTTTGTGCCCTCAACCTCACCAAGTGGTTGTCAAGCACAAGGTGTGAGAATGATAAAACAAAACAATAAATAAATATGCAATAAAAATGTGCAAGGATGATGGAAACAATGATGGATGATATTTTTGGGTTTTATATGATGAATGAAAGATGCAAAAGTATTTTTGTATTTTCGGATTTATAAATGGCTGAAAATAAAAAGTGGATGAAAGTTGTTGGAAAGGTGTTTCTTATGATTAAAAATGGACCGGGGTTCATGGTTTCACAAATGCACTCTCTCTTTAATAATGTGGTAGACAATGGAACACAAGAGTTAACATATGAGATTGCAATAAAGTTTCATGACAAGTTATTAATCATATGGGCATCACGTCATAACATAGAGATCTTTTGGTTATTAATCCCTCTTATACTCCACTAAGATGCGAACTAAATCATAACACCTTAGTATTAAGATAAATCAGAGCATAGCTTTAAGTTTCATGACATGAAGTTGAAATAAGAACATGCTAGATCTAGTCATGGAGTAGTGGCATGGTCACACCCACATCTCCGGTAGCAAGGTATTTCTTTTTATCCCTAGTGAGGCAATAAAGTAAGGTAAAACCCCCAAGTGGATCGCGGAACTTTCTCTCACGTTCACCGCACTAGCCACCCCCCGTTACTCCATCTAATGCACACGTTCCCCCACACACGCTCTCATACACATGCTTGATCAAAACAAGTAAATAAGAACGGGGTACATAATATGCATCTACTTTCATAACTGAAACAAAACAATTGCAATCTCAAACATATATTAACTCATAAAGATCCACCACAAAGGTATTACATATATGACCGTAATCATGTTCGGCAGCTCATACGGTGCTAATTAGTGAAGCACAAGAGAGAGAGAGATACATAAGTTACTTTCACATACCCATAGTCCAGGGGTGGACTACTCCCTCTTCATCATGGATACGGTGGAGAAGTCGTTGGAGCAGGTGGAGACCTCTCCGGCAGCGCCCTGCCAGAGTTTTCCCCCTCCAATCTGCAGCTCCTGATCTCTGTTTCGTGGTTTCTGTGTTTCTGCGGCGCTCCTTTCCGAAGAGCCTCGGGGACTATTTTTATAGATGGTTTTAGGTCAAGACGAAGTCGGTGGAGAAAAGATCGACGACAACGGAGCATCGAGGCTCCAGAAGGTGGGCCCCACGTGGCCTAGGGTTTTGGCCACGTGGGCCACCCCCTTTTGGGCCTCGAGCCTCCGTTTGTTCGTTTCCTTCGCTCCCAGGTCTTCTTCCTTCCAAAAATTGATGCTCGTAAAGTTTCAGGTCATTTGGACGTCGATTGGGTCCCTGAAACATCAAAACATAAAATAGGGTTTTCTGCCTGCACAGGGTTAATTCCTGAAAAATAGGGGAACTTGTGAAATATTCCCAAAATCATTATAAAACATTGATATAACCCTTATATGATGCAAATATGATTGGAATATGAATAAAATAATGCAAAGTTCATCTATGCATTTTACATGCATCAGATATCTATCAGCCCCATCTTGTCACAAGCCAAGTTATAGTCCTTTGGTCCAAGTCCCTTTGTCAAGCAATCTACAAACTGCTGTCTGGAGCTGACATGAGTAAGACTGATGATCCCGACATCAAGTTTCTCCTTAATGAAGAAGCGATCGATTTCCACATTTTTTGTCCAATCATGTTGAACTGGGTTGTTTGCAATACTTATAGCTGACTGATTGTCACACCACACTCTCAAGGGCCCCTTCCTCAGAAGCTTCAACTCGCCCAGAAGGTGCTTCACCCAGAGCATCTCACTCAACCCTTGGGAAAGTGCTCTATACTCAGCTTCTGTTGTTGATCTAGACACAACAGTCTGTTTCTTGCTTCTCCAGGACACCAAATTTCCTCCCACAAACACACAATAGCCTGATTTTGATCTTCTATCGTCTTGACAACCAGCCCAGTCAGAGTCACTATAGCCATCTACCTCAATATGTCCACTCTTTGCAAACCACAATCCTTTTCCCGGAGCCCCCTTCAAGTACCTAAGGATTTTGTGCACTATGTCAAGATGCCCACTTCTTGGTTCATGCATGTATCTGCTCACTACACCCACGGTGTAGGTAATGTCAGGCCTAGTGTGACACAAATACAACAACCTCCCAACCAGTTTCTGATAATCTTCCTTGTTCACTAGATTACCTGATTGTGCAGTCACTTGATGATTTTGTTCAATTGGAGTGGGGGCTGCACGACATCCCATCATGCCCATGTCGCTCAAGAGATCTAAGGTGTATTTCCGTTGGCACAAAGATATCCTCTTCTCTGTCCGGGCCACTTCCATACCAAGAAAGTATTTTAAGTTGCCCAGATCTTTACCTCAAACTCCTTACTCAGACACTCCTTTAGTCTCTTGATTTCTTCTTGATCATCTCCGGTGATAATTATGTCATCTACATACACTGCAAGAATTGTGATTTTATTATCACAGTGTTTGTAGAACACTGTGTGGTCACCATTACATTGACCATAACCCATACCACAAATGGCACATCTGAACCTATCAAACCATGCCCTCAGTGAGTGCTTCAATCCATACAAGGACTTTTTCAGCCTGCATACTTTCCCTATGGTCTCTGAGTTACCAAAACCTGGTGGTATCCGTGATACCCCGTAATTTATTAGATATTTTCATCAGCGTTCTTGTCATCAGCTTCGCCATACTCCTTTCGTAGTCACCTTACCTTTCAAACAAAATCTATTCTCAACTATCTGAGTCCATAGATGCGTCGGGCTCGTCCAGACGATCGACGTGGACAATTCAGTTGCCTAAATCGGACTCCGGATGCATCTACCGTGGAATTATCAATTAAGGGCTATGGATTAAGGGGTATTTCGAAAATATATTTAATTAATAAAAAAACAAAGGTACAGCTGACCCTTATCCTTTCCTCCACTGGTGAGGAGCTTATCCTCAGCTCCAACCAAGCCGTGGCCAACTCGAAGACAGCCCCTCAATACTTTCTCCCCAAACGCAGGAGCTCTCCCTCTCCATGGCGCCTCCTCCCTCCCCTCTTCTCCCCTGACCTCTCCTACCTGCAGCACCTCCTATCTCTCCCTCAAGTGCAGCCATGAGACCTGTGCTATAGGAGGAAGAATGAAGAAGAAGAGGCAAGGAGAAGAGCAAGAGGAGGAGAAGAAAGAAGAAGAGAAGATCCCCATCACTCCCTGCCCGATTTCCCCCTTGTTCAAGCATCAACGGTGAGCTCCCCTACCCTCCCTGGTCCTCTCATGTGCTTTACGTGGTTATTCCCTGGTCAATAGGTAGGGGATTAGCAAGATCTGTTGAGAAATTATAGAACATGTTCTCTGTCCCTGTTCCTGGGTATACAGATTCGGAAATCATCATTTTCGAGCACCCAAATGGCAAAATCAGAGGAGGATCATGTGCAATGTTTTGTAGGTCTCGTCCCTACGATCATTTTGAGTGGTTAAACGCATCAATCGGAGTTGCTAAGCTCCTGTTATGCCGTTTCTTTGCAGCTGTACGAGATTTCAGAAACATCGCAGAATAGTTTTTCTCCATGGGTTTCTGGAGCATTTTAAAATCACGTAAGTTCATGTTTTGCTTCCTCCTAGCTGCTGTGTGATGCCTAAGTTCTAATATAAAAGGATTTACTCAATTTGCATGAGTATTCAATTTGTTATGAATTTTCAAATGCGGCTACTCGTTATTCTGAATCTGGAAAACAGCAGAGAAGTATTTGTTGGTTTGAATTAGATAGCTCCATATTTTGAGTTCGAATAGCTGGAATTGTTTGTAGTTAAGCTCCATATGAATCCATAGGCATATCATTTGCTGGCTTCAGAAATTTCTAGCTCGAGACACGAATTTTTTTAGAAGCATATGAAAGCATACGGTTCAGTTTGTCGGTTTTCTAGCTCCATATGGAAGCATATGATTTTAGCATCAGTTTTCTGGTTGTGCATTTCTTTATATTGCTGATAATTTGCTAATCAGGTTTGAAGAGCATGCCGATTGCAAAGATGTTCCTTTTAGATGATGGTACTGGTGATGTTCCACGTCCATGGTTGCAGAGCAATAGTTGGTAAAGCAGAGGACTAAATGCATAAAGCAGGTGTAGAGGCCGATTGACAGAAATTAGGCAGGTCGTGCAGCCGTAATTCTTGATACGCTCACTCAATGGAGGCACTGCAGCGACCTGGTGATGCAGTAGTTCACCCTTGCGCACACGGTTCAGTTTGTCGGCCGTCGCGGTTGCCCCAACTCAAGAGGCAAGTAACCCAGTTCAGTAACTTAAAGGCTTATTTCTTTCAACTGTCCAATTCTTCAGTAGAGAACCCGTCAAAAATTGTGTTGATTTTGTATGTCACATCAATCAATGAAAGGGTTACATGTCGCAAAATCTACGCATTTTAGAAAGCATCTGAAGTCCTCAATTGCTGAAGTTGACATTGTGTATGACCTAAACATGAAATTGATCAGGTATTATTTTGTTGTAAACTGGGGCAATATAGTTACTTTTACTTATCTTAAGCTAAATCTACGCATTTTAGAAAGCATCTGAAGTCCTCAATTGCTGAAGTTGACATTGTGTATGACCTAATCATGAAATTGATCAGATTTTTTTTTGTTGTAAACTGGGGCAATATAGTTACTTTTACTTATCTTAAGCATCAGGACATATGCTTTGTGTGTACTGTGTCTTTTTTTTTTGTGTGTACTGTGTCTACTAAAATGTTCTTCTCGCTATTACAATTTTGCATCAAACCTTTACTGACATGTTGCATTGAAGTTTCAAGTTGAGATGAGTTAACTTATATTAATGATCAGTTAAATGAGTGTAAGGTAAGTCTAGATGGTACATGGCATTTATAGGTTTTCTTAGCATCTGCAGATAAATATCCATCGTAATTTTACTGTAGCTCAATTAATTTTGAGTGCTGTCTAAACTACATAGCACTCACGTTATAGTTGATAGCTGAGACATAATATTGCTGGTAGCTAGCTCATCTTCAAGATGTCATTCTTTGTGGATTCCAACATATCTTATTATTCAGTCATGGATAAAGTTCTTACTTACCAGTCCATGCAAGTTAGCTCCATTCTTAGCCAATACTATAGTAGAAAGTACCTTAAAATCTCCAATTCCAATGAAACGCTTCAACTTTCATAATCTAGAAATACACTGTCAATAATGGAAAACAATTCCACGAGATACAAAAATAAATTATATGCTAACAAAGATACTAAGTATACAAATAATTATTATTTTATCTAATTTTGTTTTGCTTGATTCATATGCCTTCTTAGAAAACAAGAGCAGGTACCCTTTCCATCTTCTCAGGTGATTCCTTTTTTCTTCTCAGGTGATTCCTTTTGTCACATTCCAATTGATCATTTAATTTTTAAACGCATGTATTTAGTGTTGCACTATCATATATCATGGTTGTACAGTTTTCCGTTTTCTCTGCCATACGAGGAGCATGTAACTAAGGAAATTCTAGACCTGCATTCGTGCCTTTTATAGGCAAAAATACATGATGTGTTTTTTGGTTTATAGTAACAAGTATTATCACGTAAGAGCTAAATAAGCTGAAGTGATCATTCATCATGAAATTTTCGAATGTTTTTTCATGTAATTCACCTCTGCATTGATTTCAGTAGTTATATTGTCACACTTTTTTTTCATGATAACTAGGTATTATATATTTGTGCTATACAGTTTAAATAATTTCAAGTTTCCTTTTGAGTTGCTTTGTGTATTATATTTATTTTCCACGAGGATTTTCATTGTGACAAAATGTAGAGAGATAATAGCAACCTAAGTTCACACCTATTAGGAGTTGAACTAAAGTGGTCAAGTTGTATAGGTTATTAATTCGACTAAATAACGGTGTCAAGTATGCTCCTATATTTGTTGTAATAACATATTATATTATACGGCAGATGGAGTATCTCATTTTCTTCTCCAGTAAATATTAGTAATCCCCTAAGATAAAAATAACATTACTTAAGTTCTGCTTAACTAATTGAAGTGGACCAACACCAATATTAACACATCTGAAAAATCAAAAATACTAGGAGTATATTGTAATTTAACCATCGACAATCATAATTACAGAAAAAACATAAATGTAGAAATATATGCATTTCAAAGCTATGGTTTACGGTGTGATTTGTTACTTTATAAATAGCAATTTCTTCAAAACATGCCCATAGGTTTGCCATCATTCTGTAAATACTTAGTTATTTACCTTTTAGGTTTTCTGCTATCTGCTTATTTCTTCAACTGTATCATTTTCTATTACTATGATCACATTATACTATTTTCAGTTAAATAATCATGTATTTGAGCAAAGTTATCAACATTTATATTTTGGAGTTTCTAATAGCGGGTGTTGGAAATTAACAATTCTTAAATTGCAATAAGAAATATTTCTATGTATTTTATTTAAGTGCACTCGATAGTTAATATAAAACATGTCTATCTAAGGTGTGTTTCTTCGAATATTATAAATAGGTATCTGAAAAAGACTAGGTCTAAACTCTTTCCTTTCAACCGTCTCTTGATGTGACACTTCGAGTATGCATAGTAACCTTGACATACTATTAAAAACAAGGTGTCAATTTAAAACTCCGTCTTAAAATGTGCTAGTATCTGCACGGGTTGACGACTAGTATATTTATAATTGGGCATGAATTTTGGAACTTAAATATACCTGCAAGCATCTGGCCCTTAACGTCTGTCGTGAAAATGTTGAAATTAATGTGGTCAGTTATGTGTTGAGAAATAAAATTTTGTGATTGCTTGTATCAGCATGGTAGATAAAACATTCATACCTCAAAATTTATTCTCATCGAATAGAAATCCTCCCACACTCACTCCAACCTCACTAACAATTTCGTGGCTGGCAGAGTAGGGAGAGAAGCGACGGTGGCAAGAGAGCTGGAAGATTACAACCCAGAACACAATCCCTTAGAAACTACACACTTTCAACACCCAAACAAAGAAAGGGTGCTGACAACTGAAATAGTGTGAGAGGTCAAGACTCCAAGCATGTTTGGAAAGAGGATCAGAGGGATGAAGATAAGAGACCTAGCAAACATTTCGTTTTCTTCCAAACATAGTGTTGATCAATGGCTCCAAACATTTCGTTTTCTTCCATGGCAACACACATGGGCAGTTAAGTAGTTTTAGTAACTGAAGATGTCCCAGGCCAATTTTATACCAATTCATTGTATTTGTATTTAATTATTTCTTTACAAGTCAAATGGACCAGAAGTTCGGAACAACTTCTAATTTAGGGGATGTACCGTTTGTGGTTCAGGTTTGATTTTTCCATGATCCTTGGGCTTAATTGAGAATTCTACACCACTCACATGGATCAATCTAATTAGAGAAGACGCGGAAACAAATGACAGCTCGGGAACTGTGACCAGAGTCAGCCCTAATCTCTCAGATGTAAAACTTGACGAGGAGAGTTTGAGTCATAGTGATTTAACTTGCTGAGTTCAGTTAAGAGAGTACAAAAGGTACAAATTCAAATGTTATCTTCAACAGGAAGCTTAAAAGAATGAGGCACCACCGCAACAGCATGCTCGTGGATTTGCCAAAAGTTTGGTGCCCTACTCTTGTAATAACAATTTAAAGAGAAGGTAGCGCCCTTTTGTTTTCTTACAGCAGATAAACACAAAACCCATCACAACACGTGAAACATACCACATCTCCGTTAAAAGCATACTGCACACAAACTCCAATCGCAAGACAGAACTCATCGATCGGAGAGATTTTTTTTACAGAAACGTGGAAACAAGACGCGTATCTTATAATGCAGAAAAGCTAAAGAACATGAAGACCCGATTCACCCTGTAACAAAGACGTGTGGTCTTATTGGTGGTACGCCGGGATCCATGATCGAGATGGATGATTCCACGCCGGCGGCTAGCTTCCATGGTGCACGCTGTCAGGCGCCGATATCACCTTCGGGTGGAGTCATATGAGGCCCGTGAGAAGCCTTCATCCCATCATCTGTTACTGATGGTGCGGAGCATCCATGGTGGTAGCTTGCCGCTATTTGCTTGTGCTGGAGATGGCTGAGGTTCTGGCTCCCCTCCTTCTCTAGATTGATATGGCCTGCATTTTGTAAGAGGAATGGTAGCGTGACTAAACCGAGACTGGTTTTCATGTAGGGTACGGTGCTAAATAATTGATAACGTCAAGTGCATTGTCCAGCATCGGTTTAGTGACAGGTTTATCTAGAAAAATGAAACAAGCTAGATCATGCGTTTACTGTTTCTTACAAAGAGCTGTTTTCAGGAAACGTTTAGCATAGTGATTCTAGGCATGTACATGTATCGCGTGAATGCAACTCAATGGACTAACAGCGGTTGTCGAATGGTCATAGGACAATCTTTCTTAAGTTTGAAAATAATGTAACAATGGGATACAAGACAAACAAGTAATAGCGCTCGATTGAATCATTTCACAAAATTAACATTTTGGAGATAGCTGGAGTAGAGTTAATATCTAAGTTGTCTACATAAAGTATGCAAGTCACACGCGAGACATGCATTAAATCATATGAAGCATGAAGGAGAATATCGCCGAATCAAAATGCAGACTGGACAAGCTTACTTTATTTAATGGTGCGTACATGAGAAAAAAAAGAAGTAAATACAGTGGAAGCATAAGTACCCAGTATTTAGAGTTGGCACGGAATCTAGGACCGTCACTGGTGACGGTGAGGGTGAGCTTGTTGTTGCTCCATTCAGCTGCTCCTGGTTATGAATATTCGTTGCTCCATTAAGCTGCTCCCGGTGATGAATATTTGATAGAACGTTATTTTTCTCCTTTTCTGTCTCCACGAGGTGCTATAGAAAATGAAAACAAGATTTTAGCCTCCAGCGTACACTACGTAGTTACCTTGCAGTAAACATGGAGGATATACCTTCTGCAGGACGCCATTCTGATATTTAAGTGACTTCTCCTGCACAGTACAAGACGATAATCACAAACATATGCTAACATAGATCTACTCTACATCTACAAATCATGAAGCATAGATATTTAACTATGATTATTTAAGCACAGGAAAACGAAATGGTACCACTGACTAAATTAGCTAGATTAAATTCATTAAAAACATCTACGTAATGTGAGCAGTTCATTCTTCAAATTGTATGCTTATAAAGGTGGGAGGCCAATGGATCATGTCACAAATACTCCTGGGTGGTCATTGTACACATGCAGCATGTAAACTACATGGGAAACTTAATGAGAGTAACCGACCTTCTTTTGAAGCTGAGATATTGACTCAAACAAAAGCTGGTTCTGAAAAGAAAAACAATGGTATTTCATAAAGTTTCAGTTAAGCAATAGGAAAACAAAAAATAGCTCTGCACACCAAGAGCATAACACCAATACAATTTGTTCTTTGTTCACCTTTCTTAACCTTATTTGCTTCAAAGAAGTATCTAGTTGTTGTTCCAATTGTTGAAGTTCTTTTGTTGTAAGTGGATCCAATTGTTCACCTAAGAGTTGCCTTGAGTTCAGATAGACCAAATACCGGTTAGCACTCATCACATAACCAGAATGAGAATGTTGCTAAATAAATACAATACTTTTGACTCTTCTGGAGTGCATCGAGTTTTATCTTCAATCTTCCATATTCATCTCCCCAATTTGCCTACAAGCAAAAAAGAATATCCAGTATAACGAGTAAGTTTAGCTGGAAGAAACTGATATATATATATATATTTTAGCTTAAGGCAGTCTATTTCTGCCACTCGATTAGATAGCGTAGAGTTGGCCGGTTTATAAGAAAAACCAGTACAAAACCAATACATTGGCCTAATCTTGTCACTGCGTGTGCATAGATAGTTACACAACAATTAAGCCGTATCATTTACCTGACCTCCAATATTTGGATCCAGTACAGCTCTTTCCTCGAATGAGTAACGTTGGTAACGTTCAAGAATGACATCCATGTTACTGAAGAAAGGTCCGCCAACAATGTCGTGCATGCATCAAAAAAGTTAACGTCCTATATTAGAACAAAACTGATACAGAGATATCACTTTCGTATTTTGGATGATGTACAATTCATAAGCAAATTCGTACACAAAGTCATCTAGTACGACTGAAATTATTTATAAGTCACCAGGACTTATGCGCTCCTTATTTGAGAGTCCGAAATAGACTATTTTCTGATGGCTTTGTTAGAAAAATCACCAAGGGCTATGTTAGAAATATCACGTTTAGACCATTACATGACGAGACGATATTTTGTTAGCGAGGTTCCCTGAACATCAACTACATCCTCGAGGCATGATTAAGGTGCACCCCCATTTATTAAATCGACATAATATACTAATAGCAAAGTGTTGAGTTATTAGGAAAATTTTGGATGAGTTTACAGATGCAAGCAGTCGCGCCGAGATGTTCCCAAAAACATTATCGGCCGTCTCCCGGTGCAGGATCTGAACGGTCGGGGTTTCAGAGTCATACTTTCCTAGATAGCCGTGTACGAGGTCGCCGGGATGCAGAACGCTGGAAGCAGCAAAGCAAACGGAACTAGAGTGTGGAGATAGACTAGGAGTCATCGAGTGGTGAGCGAGTTACTTCTCGGGCTGTCTGTTCTGTCCCTTATAGCCTGGTAGGAAGAGACCAGATGCCACGAGGTGCAAGAGACAAACATGTGTCAAACATGCAGCGGGCATGTTGACATGTACATACGCTACACGGTTTACCAAGGCTTCGCACACATGCAAGCCGACACATACATAACGCAGATATGTGTGACCCATGCAGAAATTAATATTAGAAATGCGACGTGCGTGACGTGTCGAGGTGGACGACGGAGGGCACAAAGGCTATTTTTTTAAATAATACACTAAATTAATTAAATTCCGAAAATAATACTTGATTTTTTTTTGTAAAAATAGGATCCAGTCGTCCATGACGAAGACGACTGGCCTTGTCGTCCACGGCGAAGACGACAGGCACGTGTAAGTTGCTGGGTTATTACTGCTGGCGTGCATGTGTGAGTGCACGCCACTAGTAGTATTACCAGTGGCGTGTATTTGTGGGTGTACGCCACTAGTCGTCCTCACCAAAGACGACAAGGCATTAGTCGTCTTCGCCAAGGACGACAAGGCACCAGTCGTCTTCGCCGTGGACGACAAGGCCCAGTCGTCTTCGTCATGGACGACTGGATCCTATTTTTGCAACAACAACAAAACGCGTGTTATTTCCGGAATTAATTATTTTTTGTGTATTATTTAAAAAAAATTAGCTGCACAAAGTCTCCTCCAATTCTCAGTCTCTTACTAGTGGGATAAGAGCTGCTGTTATAAGATGCTCCCCATCTCTCCCAACTAGCACCGTGGAGTAAACTTTAGTCCCTCTAGCGACAAAACGGAATGGGCCCTTTTAGATTTCAACATGTGTAGACTAGATAGGCTGCAGCCCATTAAATCCAACCCAAAGTGCCATCAGCAGACATCTTGACCATCACTAGCACCATGGGGTTAAATTTTAGTCCCACTAGCGACAAAACTAAACGGGGCCTATTAGATTTCAGGATGTGTAGACTAGATAGGCTGCAGCCCATTAATTCCAACACAAAGTGCCAGCAGACATCTCGACCATCACTCTATGGGTCCGGTCACCCCTGCCATGATTGTCCCTTTAGCGATCTTGTGTCTAGCATACCAGTTTCGTCTAGAATTTTTTGCAACCCCACAATAACAACTATATATTCTTCTCAAAAGCTACATGTGTTTGACTTCAACGCCTTAGAGCATCTCTAGCAGACGCGCTAGAAGGACCAAATTGACAAAAGTTCTGAAATTTTACAGGACCAGAGGCCGAATTGTAGCTCTAACATAAGCCCTATTCATGCGTGCAAAATAATGATGCAGGTGCAGTAAAAGAGCCCATTTGAGCTGCAAATGTAGGGTCCAGGTGGCCAAATAAAGATGCGCATGTATAGCCCTTTCTCTCGCATGCGAGGAAAAAATTCAACCGCTCACTCCCACGCTCTTTCCGACATTGCCGCGACTCACCATCGCTGCCACTCCGATGCCTCTTAGCCACATTGACTCCATGGATTCCCTGAAGGATAGTCTTGTTCCCCGACCCGGAAGTTGTTCCCACCCGGCCTTGTATGCAACTTAGATAATGTAGGTTCACCTAGTTGTACTCTTTAACTTTTACATGTTGACATTTTATCTGAGAAAAGCGGGTTTTCCACATACTAGTACTCGTTTACATCAACACAGCAAAAACAAACTACATTTTTACATTGTGTTTTCACCTACCGACAAAACTGCAGCAAAAGATAAATAGATGTACGGGAAAACATTCATAGATAGTAAATCTTCCTATGACTATTAAGCACCAGAAAGTTTTGCTTTGATACTAAATTGCTTCTAGGATAGGATTATCAAAGCAATTTAGTCACTAAATCTTATATGGAGGCTTTGCTTTGATACTAAATTGCTTCTAATTTTTCTTACAGCAGTTAGTCTTTTAAATTTTCTGGTGTATATGGAATTAACATGACAGTGAAGAATTACCATCATTAAATAGCAAACTTTAGTTCGATTAGGACAATATAAAGTGTAGAAATCTACTGCTACGTTTTCCTCCATTGTAGCATACATATCTTTAAATAACATACATATCATCTGAAAATAATCTCTACTAGCTCTACATATGAAGAAGGAAATAAAAGGGACTACCGTTCGCGCAATAAATGGTACAGCGTGTAGAGTGTAGACAGTGGGGGGTTTCCTACTTTTCAAAAAAAAAAAGGAGACAGTAATCCGTCAAGTACATAGGAGTATGCATTATAATCATATGTTAGAAACTACGGACATCACCTATGTTAATTGATACCGGCAATCGAGTAGTACGATCTAGTAATTCCGGAGCTAAGCAGCAACCGATTCTACGATCGAAGCAAGGCGATCTAGATTATCCATGCAAACAGAAACCACAGAAAATAGCACGAAATAATAACCACGCGCACAGGAAAACCAAATTCCATGCAATCGAGTAGGTACGCATGATATAACCTGTCCTGGCTGGAGTACTCGTAGAGCTTGCCCTTGGTGGAGAAGACGATGAGGGCGACCTCGGCGTCGCAGAGCACGGAGATCTCGTGCGCCTTCTTGAGCAGCCCGCTCCGGCGCTTGGAGAAGGTCACCTGGCGGTTTATCTTGTTCTCGATCCGCCGCAGCTGCACCGGCCCGCGCCCCATCGCCGCGCTCCCGCCCGTACGCCTCCTTCCGGCTGCCTCACTCGGCGGCGAAAGGACCGCTCCCGTCTAGGTAGCTAGCTGCTACGGCGAGGTCAGGAATGGTGTGGTGTGGAGCTCGGAGGAGGGGGAGGGAAGCAAGATGCAGGCGATGGTCGATGGGGCGGTCTGGCGGGTGCAACGCTGTCGAGTTGTGATTGGTTTGGGTGGTTTCGGGGAGACGTGGATAGATCGCCGCCGTTTGATCGGACGGTGTCGTTGTTGCGACCCAGGTGCGGTGGGTCCCGGCGGGCCCGGGCTGCCAGTGCGCCGCTGGGGTAACCTCGCCCGCGGCCGGGGATTGGTCGCCGGAGCGCGCGTGGTCGGGTGGCGGGGCTCTGCGCCCGGTGCGGAAAGTTTTTTCCAGCGCTGTGTATGGTCTGCGGCTGTCGGGTACAAGGGAGCGAGACGGCAAGTGACATTTGGTGAGGACGCCTGGCAGTGGCTTCCCTCAGGAAATGATCAACTCAAACGATTGATCGTCCGAGTGACAACCTCCGTGATTGCCTAAAAAAGAATATAAGTCTGTCTTTATTTGGCAAATTATTAGTCTAGTGTTCCCACTTTGATGAAAGAAAAAATAGGCCATGGCAGAATGTGGAGTTTCTAGACACAGTAGGAAGAACCCAAAATAATATTGCAGAAAATGTTAAACTGTCTATGCCCAAAAATGATAGTGTTAAATTTATCGATGTCCTTTTTTCATTAGTATTTTCGTAACCAACGTTGACAAATATTTTACATATTCACAAAAATCTAACACATATGTAGGGTTGTTGGGATTTCTTTTTAATCTTATGGATGTTAGTTTTGCAGAAGCTAAGTCAATCTAGTAAGGCCGTGCACCCTATCGCAGTTCGTCGATTTGATATTCGAAATATGGCATCGTTTTTTTCTCATTGGGCACCCTCCTCGCTCGCTTCCTTTTATCAGCTTGCTTGGTTGACTCTTTCGGGCTTAGAGAATGTAAAGACGATGGTCTAACGATATTGCCGCGGTCGCACAAAGGACGATAGTCATGGCTATGGGTCAACACCAAGGATGATGAAATGTCGGGTGAGATACGAACAAGGGAGAAGTGGAGGAGGAGACCTACGTTAAGTTCCTCGTCATCGTTGGTAACACGAAGTGGCAAGAGGCAGGCTTGCGACACGCAAAGTCACACAGACCATTGAGAATTATTTTTTCGGGAGGTAGAAGTGCAAGGCATATAGAATTTGTCTCCCGCACTTTTGGACAGTTGAGTGTGATATGGAAAATATTGGGAAGTACACATTGAAATTGGAAGTGAATTTATTTCCCTACCTTTTTGTCATCTAAGTACGCCAAACAATTTCTTTCGTTGAGACTTCCCCTTCTTCATGCTACGGATATTTATTTTTCTTGGTAAAAGCTAAGGAGAGGCGCCGCTCCACGCGTCCTCCGTGCGGCGGCTCGTCAAGATTCGTGTGCTCGAATCGTAAGACTCCTGCACGACGCGTCGCCCCGGACACGCGGTCCCACTTGGGAGCCAAGGGAGCTGGCCTCGCGCAACCGCACCACGACGCACGTTCTCGCTCGTTCTCTTCTAGCCTGTGCTCAGCGGAATTTTTTCCCCTGCTTCCCTCTCGGGCTCTCGGCTCCGGCGACTGGGTCGCGATCTGCCAGTTTCGGCACCGCTGACTGCAGTTCGTCGCCGGCGGAGAGCCCCGTAGTTGCATCCCCGCGCGTGGTGAGCCCCTCTCTCTCCTGCTTTCCATTCTCGTTATCCGCTCCCGGCGATTTCGTCGGTGATTCCGGATTTGTCGCCGCGCTAGCCGCAGTCCGGCAGTTCTTCGCCGGTGGAGAGGCTCCTCGTCGTTCTACCCGCTCTGGTTAACCCTGTAATCTCCGGATTTGCTTGGTTTTTTGTTGTCCATTTCGTCTCTCGCGGTGTAGTTTTGGTCCGATTCGGCCACCGTTGCAGTCGCCGTCAACGGGGTAGGGGCAGGGAGGCTCGTCGTCGCTATCCTCTCCGTGGTGAGGCATGTACTCTCGATTTTACTGGTGAGATTGGGCCGCGCTATGCTGCAAATTGCTTTGCAAATTGCTATAACACGATGGATTCGTACTTTTTGGTGCTTTTTTTTACCGTGTGGCTTGAGAACAGAGAGAGGTTCGTTGTATTTTGTATGAGATACTGGTGCTAGTGTACTTGTCGGTGGTGTATATTAGCAAGTCCATAAAGCTAAGGTTCAGGTTAAATGGTCAAATCCAGCGGCAGGGTTACCGTGTATTTGCTCTGATAGTTGACAAGCAGGCTATGATGTTCATCATGTTCTACGGTAAATGTTTTTCTTGTGTTCGTAGCCCTAGTAGGGCCTCTCATTGAGGTTGTGGGGTGTGCTGGATTTCGAGTTGGAGGAGCATATTTTGCGTCGCCTCTTCCCCGGTAGCTGTGCATTCTAATCCTGATATCTATGTATTCATAATATGGTAGATGTGTATTATAATCCTGATATCTATGTGTTCATAATATGGTAGCTGTGTGTGGAAAATCCGGTACTACGTAAATCATGGTAGCTGCATTTCTCCCTCCAATGTAAGCTTTCATATTCAAATCCTGGTCGCTGTGTATTAAAATCCTGATCGCTGTGTATTCAAATTCTGATAGCTGTGTACTCAAATCCTGATAGCCCTAATCCTGATCGCTGTATTTTTTAGGTTGATTTAGTTAGGGTTTCTGTTTTGTAACTGGATTTTTCATGACCTATGTTGTTGACGTTTGTGCTACGCATTTTTGCGATTGCATGCTTAAATTAGTTAGTGTAGATGATTAACCATGTCCACGGTGTGATTTTTTGGTGTGTGCTTTAAATTGCTAGAACAGGATGGTATATATGTGTTCATGCTGCTGATGGTAGTGTATTAGTGCTATTTTGTTGTTGTCCTAATAGCTACCAGTAATGTGATAGATACCATGTTTTAAGCTGTCAGCTATATTGTCTATATACGCTAGCTAGCTAGCTAGCTAGCTTTGTTTTAACCTAGTGGCTTGGCGTCCTTTTATGTTTATTTTTTGCTAATATTTAACCTGATAGTTAGCATCAATTAACTTGGTATATTTCCTTGAAATAACCTGGTAGTTTAGCATCAGTTAAATTGATTCATTTTTCTATAATTGTTTTGTGAAAACTACTTGTGTTGTATACCTTTTTTGTGTATGGTTATTAGCAACAGCTGCTATCCCATGCTTGTATATGGTTATCATTTCTCTATTTTTTCATTGTTTATTACAGCATCAAATGCTTACATGTGTGCTTTTTTGTTTCATGTGTGCAATAAGGCGAATAAAAAAATCGATAGAGGACAAGCTGCTGATCTGAACCTTTGCAAATTTGTGTCCGACCAGCTACACTAGAACTTCTCTAGTGGGAAATATGGAAGGGGATGTTTTGCATGATGAGCCTCTCCCACCCATGACTATTTCTTTTTTTCGTTCAAGTGCATTTCTTTTCATAGCTGCGTAAATCCTAATAGCTGTGTGTAAAAGTCCTCATATCTGTGTTTTCTTAATCTGGTAGCTGTGTACTAAAATCATGGTAGCTGCCCTCCCAGTGTTTGTTTTAGCAAATCCTGGGTAGTTGTGCAAGTATGGTTTATCTGGTAGCTCAGATTCATTTTTACAAAAAATCTCATGAATAGCTACGATACATCTCCGATGTCAATACCGATGATTAACTTCTGTTCCGCTATCATTCATATTGTCTCCTCCAGCTATGGGTGTCTGTGCATCATCTTCAGTAGTTGCGTTCCTTGTGGTTCACGCCATGGAAAAATAGATGTAAGTAGATGTTCAACTAATATGCGGTAACTCCTAGCAAACTACTTTGTAAGCAATGCAATGTATTATGGTAACTAGAACAAGTTTAAGCTTTTTCTTTGTTTTTATCTGGATCAAATCTGACCTGATAGCTATAATGAAGCAACATGACATTTGTATCCAATTATCCTCACATGTAGCATGAATTAACCTGGTAGCTATCGTTTTCCCTAAAATTGACTTGGCAATGATTTAACCTGTTAGGTTTTTAGCTTCGGTGAAACTAGTAGCTGGAATGAAAAGAGCCTGGTATCGAGCATGAATTAAAATGTCAGATTTTTTGTTTTATATGATAGCTAGCATGTTTTTCATCCTCGCTGCTGTTTCCTGGACTAATCCCATAACTATCATTTTCCTTAACCTTGTATGAAGGTTTTATAAATCAACCAGCATAGGTTTTACCTGATAGCTAGCATCAATGAAATTGGTATTTGTGCTTCATAAAACTTGGTAGCTAGCACAAATATATTTTTTGCGACGATTTAAAACGTCTACATAAGCATGCATTACAATTAAGATGAATTTGGTAGCCTCCATGAACTAAATTGATAGCTACCATTCAACAACTTGCTAACCTGCCAGTAGTGAAATCAGATACCTTGGTTGCTTTTTGAGATACCATTGCTAGAAACGGCAACGTTTCGTGCATCGATTGCTATGTCCATATCTTTCTACATGTAGATATATAATTGTGAATCCATGTTAGTGTTGCTAACCCAAGCATTTTCTTCTCTTTTATGCAACAGAATTTGAATGGAGATGGTTTGGATTCAGTGTGGACATGAAGATTTCATATACTGATGGCTGTCATCAAAGAACCAAGTATATGGTCTATGTGCTTGTATGCCTACGACTCTGCATGTATATAATCCTGGTATGGATAACCTTTGACCTTTTGCACTATGTGAGAATCATGGAAGTTTGCTAAGCTTTTGGAGCCGACTGCTATCACGTGGCTGTGTAGAAGTAGTCTCTGTAATTCCTACTAGCTAGTGATACTCTAATTCTGGAGCTATGAGTTCAAGTGTTGCTTGATTCCTATGGGAACATCAAAAGATGCAGATTTATGTGTCCCCTGCCTTTGATCTATAATTTGTCCCTGAATTTTCGTGCGGATTTGTGGTTTTATACTGAGGAGAAGCGGCAGAATATACTAACCTAATTTGTGCTCCATTTTTCTTCCTGTGAGTTCTCTACGATCTATGTTGTTGTTTTTCCTGTGCGTTTTCTTGCGAGTTGCCGATCGTGGTGGGCTCTAGACACTAGTGGAGCGAGCCCAGTTTTATTCACGGTACAGTAACGTTCCACGGCCCACCAACGGTCAGATAGCCCGCCGACGAACGATACATGGCCCACGAAGAGAGGATCAAAGCATCGCGCGAGAAAACGATTCGCGGGTGGAGTGGATTCGCTGGCCGGGTTGACCGCCGCTGGGTACGACACAGCAGCGGCGCCGCTGTGTAGTCTGGTCCATTTTTCTTTGCTGGGATTTAATCTACCACGGTATGGAACATGACATCCACTTTGCTTCCTATGTGCATATGCACCCAGGATTTTTAAAAAAAATATGTAAAAAATTGAAATAAAATCTCGAGGATACATCTTCATAATATCTGTGTTCAAAAAGTCATTTGATGAAAAAAAAATTGTGTCCTATGTAAAAGGACAAAAACAAATGCGTAACACCCCAGCCCACCCCCGGACTGGGCCTATCACCCCTGGCAGCTATCTAGGATCTTTAGACTGGCCCCACAGATCAACACTGGTCTTTTCTGCGCACTTTGTCCTCACTCGTGCGCACCCGGGAAGGACTTCCCGGTCGGTCACCCATCCTTGGAGTGCTCCGGGCCAAGCACGCTTAACCTCGGAGTTTTTTCTAGATGAGCTCCCGGAAAAGAAGTTGCAACTTGTTGACATGAGTATCTTATCAATCCTATTAAGCCCTGAGCCAGGATCTCACATCCTTCCCCCCCCCCTTAGAAGACCGACGCCCTCGTCGATCAACCCCAGTCCAGGAACTTCCCCTCTTGGCACTCGTCTGTGCGCCCAGTGCCGGCACATGTCCACATGTCCGCACACTGACCCGCACACGCCCGAGTTACCGCGAGGGTCGGCTCTGATACCAAATGTAACACCCCAGCCCACCCCCGGGCTGGGCCTATCACCCCTGGCAGCTCTCTAGGATCTCTAAACTGGCCCCACAGATCAACACTGGTCTTTTCTGCGCACTTTGTCCTCACTCGTGCGCACCCGGGAAGGACTTCCCGATCGTTCACCCATCCTTGGAGTGCTCCGGGCTAAGCACGCTTAACCTCGGAGTTCTTTCCAGATGAGCTCGCAGAAAAGAAGTTGCAACTTGTTGACATGAGTATCCTATCAATCCTATTAAGCCCTGAGCCAGGATCTGATGTGAGATCCTGGCTCAGGGCTTAATAGGATTGATAGGATACTCATGTCAATAAGTTGCAACTTCTTTTCCGCGAGCTCATCTGGAAAGAACTCCGAGGTTAAGCGTGCTTGGCCCGGAGCGCTCCAAGGATCGGTGACCGACCGGGGAGATCCTGGCTCAGGGCTTAATAGGATTGATAGGATACTCATGTCAACAAGTTGCAACTTCTTTTCCGCGAGCTCATCTGGAAAGAACTCCGAGGTTAAGCGTGCTTGGCCCGGAGCGCTCCAAGGATGGGTGACCGACCGGGAAGTCCTTCCCGGGTGCGCATGAGTGAGCACAAAGTGCATAGAAAAGACCAGTGTTGATCTGTGGGGCAAGTCTAGAGATCCTAGAGAGCTGCCAGGGTGACAGGCCCAACCCGGGGGTGGGCTGGGGTGTTACATTTGGTATCAGAGCCGACCCTCGTGGTAACTCGGGCGTGTGCGGGTCAGTGCGTGGACATGTGGAGCATGTGCGGGCACTGGCGCACAGACGGGTGCCAAGGGGGGAAGTTCCTGGACTGGGGGCTGACCGACCAGGGCGTCGGTCTTCTAAGGGGGGGGGAAGGATGTGGGATCCTGGCTCAGGGCTTAATAGGATTGATAGGATACTCATGTCAACAAGTTGCAACTTCTTTTCCGGAAGCTCATCTGGAAGGAAATCCGAGGTTAAGCGTGCTTGGCCCGGAGCGCTCCAAGGATGGGTGACCGATCGGGAAGTCCTTCCCGGGTGCGCATGAGTGAGTACAAAGTGCGTAGAAATGACCAGTGTTGATCTGTGGGGCCAGTCTAGAGATCCTAGAGAGCTGCCAGGGGTGACAGGCCTAGCCCGGGGGTGGGCTGGGGTGTTACAAAATGTCTCATGAAAAGTCTTATTTAGCACCAAAGTCTCTCTTTTTTACACTGGCCACAAAAGATATCGGTTTTTCGCAAAACGATTTCATGAACATGTAGGATGTTTAAATATATGCATGAATGTTCTTTTGCAACTTATTAGAGACTTGGAAATACGTTTACATGTATTTAAAGTACCGCTGCATATTCACCCAGTAGCCAAAACGCATCTCCTGTTTATAAATAGTACAGAAAATAGAGATTTCTTGTTGAAAAGACTTCTTTCCCCTAAGTGGGATTTGGTGAAGTTGACACTAGGATTAAGGGACTAATGTTAATAGTAAGTGTATACTCTGGTTTTTGTTCTATATAATGCAATGTAAATGTGGAAGGAGACCAAAACAGAGAGAACTCTTGATGTTAAGAGTCATAGGTATGTTGCATTAGTAAGAGAGGATTATTGATGATCAGTTGTATATCCATATCCACATGTGCATCCCATCCACCATATACTCCACAAAAGAGAGAACCAAATTTTTCATGCAACCCGGAGCGAAGCCCATAATTAGAGTTTACTCTGGGCTCTCGGAATAACTCTAACTGATCTTCAATGGGGCTCCGGGCAAGTTCAGTAAGTTATGGATAAGTCTGGAGTAACCTTCCGTGGGAGTCAAAGATTATCCAGGGGACCCAAGATTCAAGGCTTGGCTTCGGGCCTACTAAAATGTGCACACTGACCATATTTTTAATGGTTAATGTCATGTCTCGAAGCACGGACAACGGGAGTAAAGGATACCCCTTTTTAGGTTCGGTACGGGGTGCGAAGGAGGCTGAGAATCGTCTCTCGGTGGTGATCATGATCAAGCTCTCCTCACCACAATCAAAGCAAGCAACCAAAGGGACACAAGGAGCTACCCAGGTTCAGGCCGCCCGGAGGCTAAAAGCCCTACTCCTACATGTCTGGATTGATGAGTTCTTCATGGTGTAGTTTACAATGGAGGCTTTCGGATGAGGTACCCGGAAGGGTTTTGGCTCGAGGTAGACGAAGGACAGATCCTGACCCAGAGGAGATCACCTTCCCCTCTACCCTCGCAGTCCTAGTCTAGTCTTGCTTTGGTTCGACTTGTTCCTTTTTCCTCTCCTCCGTGCCTTGATCCTCCTTTTATAGGCCAAGGGGATACCACAGGGTCATGCGAGGAGCGTGGGGGTTTTAGGCCGGAGGAACCCCCCCTCTACTGTTTTAGGAGGAGACGTGGCCTCTCCTCCGCCAAGTATCTTCTTTGGGTTAGGTGGGAGCGTCCACCTTTGGGGAAAGCGGGGCGGACAGCGGCTGAGAACACCACGGGTTGTGTCCCCGACCCGCGCCACCATCGCCTTGCTTCCCAAGTCTTCTGAGGTCTTCTAGCGTCAGCTGGAGAGCTTATCCACGACCGTACGGATGTGTACCCGAGAGGGAGCCGGCCTCCTGCCGGGAGCTGATACGTCTCAAACGTATCTATAATTTTTGATGTTCCATGCTGATATTATACCAATTGTTACATGTTTTGCATCCACTTTATGTCACTTTTCTACATTTTTTAGGACTAACCTATTAACAAGACGCCACAGTGCCAGTTCCTGTTTTCTGCTATTTTTGTATTCCAGAAAAGCTAGTCAGAAAATATTTTCGGAATTGGACGAAAAATTACGGAGGCACCTATTTTATCAGAAGACACCTGAAAGTCCAAAGGAGCAACGAAGAGGAGCTAGGAGGGCCCCACACGCACCCAGGGCGCGGGTCCCCCTGGCGCGCCCTGGCCACGTGAGGGCCCCTCGGGGCTCTCCAGCCGCCGCCCTTTCGCCTACTTATTCCCCCCGATGCGAAAACCCTAAACACCCAAGCCATTATCCACGAAAAGTTCCAGAGGCGCCGCCGTCATCAACCCTAGGTCGGGAGGGTCCAGAACCTCTTCCCGGCACCCTGCTAGAGAGGGGAATCATCACCTGAGGGCTCTACATCACCATGCCCGCTTTCGGAGTGATGCGTGAGTAGTTCATCCTTGGACTACGGGTCCATAGAAGTAGCTAGATGGTTGTCTCTCCACTTTGTGCCATCATGTTTAGATCTTGTGAGCTGCCTAACATGATCAAGATCATCTTATTGTAATGCTACATGTTGTGTTTGCTGGGATCTGATGAATATTGAATACTATATCAAGTTGATTATCAATCTATCTTATATGTTATTTATGACCTTGCATGCTTTCCATTACTAGTAGATGCTTTGGCCAAGTAGATGCTTGTAACTCCAAGAGGGAGTATTTATGCTAGTTAGTGGGTTCAGTCTCCAGTAATCTGGGCGAGTGACAGCAACGCCTAAGGTTGTGGATGTGCTGTTGCTACTAGGGGTAACCTAACGATGCTATGTCCACGGTCATATGTATTTGTTTACATTACACACATTACTTAATGCAATTATCCGTTGCTTGCAACTTAATACCAACGGGGAACTCAGATGACAACTGGGGTGGATTATTAGTCATAGACGCTGTTGGATAACGGTCTATGTATTTTGTCGTAATGCCCAATTAAATATCATAGTAATCATCATGTCATATATATGCATTGTCATGCGCTCAATATTTTGTCAATTGCCCAGCTGTAATTTGTTCACCCAGGATGTTAGTTATCTTTTATGGAGAGACACCACTAGTGAAGTGTGGACCCCGGTCCATTCTTTTACACTGATAATACAACCATCTGCAAACATTGTTCCTTTTCATTTTCTGCAATTTAATACTGTTTTCCACACCATACGTTTAATCCTTTGTTTTCAGCAAGCCGGTGAGATTGACAACCTTACTGTTTCGTTGGGGCAAAGTAGTTTGATTGTGTTGTGTGCAGATTCCACGTTGGTGACGTGTTGCGCGTGCGAGCCACCAACAACCTTCAGAAGTGCTAGTGCTCCTACTGGTTCGATAAACCTTGGTTTGATACTGAGGGAAAACTTGCTGCTGGACTACATCATACCTTCCTCTTGGGGTCTCCCAACGAACGTGTGCTTCACGTCAGCAAGACTTTTTCTGGCGCCGTTGCCGGGGAGTAGAAGTATTGCAGGAAGCTCTGCAATCTCCCTGCAACAGCTACTTTTTCTGGCGCCGTTGCCGGGGAGACAGCAGGCTTCTGCAAGGGGAGTTTCACGCTTCCAATCTTTTTACTTTGTTTTTGTCTTGCTTAGTTTATTTTATTTCATCTTGTTTGCTTTTAATTATCAAAAACACAAAAAAATTAGCTACTTGCATTTAGCTTATTTTCAGTTTTGTTTCCTGTTAGTTATCATGTCTAGCTCTACTCCTTTTTCCGTAGTGCCACCTGTGGGAGAAATTATCACTTTTAGACAGAAAAGTGGGAATCTTTAGGAATGCCTGGGAGAGAATTTTGGAATTGCACAAGAAGGTGCAACCTAAGATGGATTTGAGAGTTCTTATAAAAAATTTCTACTATGGTTTATTTTCTGTTTACAACATGCTCTAGATACCATAGTAGGGGAAACCTTTTCTGAGTTTGATTCAATGAAAGCTCATAATATTTTGAGTGGTTTGTCAATTTTCCAATGGTAGACGAAACTGGCATATTCGCTAAGCTAGATAAAATAGAAAAGTCAATTGATGATTTATCTCTGAGCCATAATCTTAAAGAACAACCTTTAGTCGAGCTAAAAAATGATTGGGAACCATTCATTGAGATTAATATTGGTAATGAAAAGTTTCGTGCCTACTGTGATCTTGGTTCTACAATGTCCATCATGCCAAAAATGGTTTATGATTTACTAAATTATGATAATTTGGTTAATTACCCTATTTTTCATTTTCATGTGGATGGAACAAGCACAAAAAATATAGGGATTATTAATGATGTTAATATTACTATTCAGAATAAGACTGTCCCTGTTAATTTTATGATTCTTGCAAAATCTCCTAATAATATTGTCCTTGGACGGTCCTTTTTAAAGAACAAAGGAGTATTTATTAATGCAAAATATGGGTTTATGAAATTCAATACTCCTATTAATCAAAGGTTCTTTTTTCCAATTAAGAAGGATGATCCCACTGAAAGGTTGGGAGACATCAATGTCTTTGGTGATACCTGATGCATGCTTTGTGCCTAGCTAAAAGGCGTTAAAGAAAAACGCTTATGGTAGGCAACCGATTATTTTTATTTCTGCAATTTTTCTTTATTTGAGTCAAGGAGCTTGTTTACTTCTGTAGCAACTCCTTTGTATCTTTACTTTTTCGCATTGTTGTGCCAAGAGTAGCCTCTAATGTTAAGATGATGCTAAATTTTGATTGCTGCGCAGAAACAGATTTTTGCTGTTCACTGTACGAAATTCCTAAAATCACCAGATTGTTAATTAAATCTGAAAATATTTGTGCGTAATCTTTATGAATGTCTGAATCTTTCGTTAGTTCAAAGTTTTTCGATCTGAGCGTCGTAAGTGCCACGAAAAAATTCGTCTTTGCGGACTGTTCTGTTTTAGACAGATTATGCCTTTTATTTTGCATTCTCTCTTTTACTAGTGTTGAGTGAAATTCTTTTTTGGGTGGAAGAGCTTCACATAACATCAGTGGCAGTAGCTAATGTTTAAAGTAACAAGTCATATTGCGTCTTTATAGAACATGTGAGTTTTTGATTGTGCACTAACCCTCTAATGAGATTTACTTTGAGTTTGGTGTGACGGAAGTTTTCAAGGGTCAAGAGAGAAGAATGATATAATAGGATCAAGAAGAGGGAAGAGCTTAAGCTTGGGGAGGCTCCCATGGATCTCCCCAGCATATTTCAAGAAGACTCAAGCGTCTAAGTTTGGGGATGCCCAAGGCATCCCCTTATTCATCGGCAAAATTATCAGGTCATCTCCAGTGAAACTATATTTTTATTCTTTCACATCATATGTGCTTTTCTTGGAGCGTCTGTGTGCTTTTATTTTCAGTATTTTTATTTTTATTTTCATTTTGTAATCAACTTGATTGGACCCTAGCATTCTTTATTGGGAGAGAGACACGCTCCGCTTTTTCATGAGAATACTCCTATTCTTCACTTATATTTGTTGAGTATTCATATCTAGCGTTGTTCAGCTTTAGCTCTTGTTTTCATGTATCTCTTGTCAGAGCTGTTAGTTTTGTTTTAAATAAAGTACTCTCTTGCTTCACTTATACTTGTTTGGAGAGTTATTGAAATAAATTGATTGGTGTTTGGTTGGAACAAAAAATGTTGCATGTGGTAAATGGTATAATGGAAAAAACATGCATATTCTTGTAGATCACTAATTTGGATAATTTGATACTTGTCAATTGTTTTGAGTTAACAAGTAGATCATGATTAAACTTTTGCATCATGTAAGTTAAGCCCATTAGTGAAGAACTACCGTAAAGCTTGTTGAAATTTGGTTTGCATGAGTGGTATCTCTAAGGTCTAGATATTTTCTAATAAAATGGTTTGATTAACAAGGAAGACAGTGTGAAGTCTTATAATGTTTGCAATATGTTTGTCATATAAAACTTGGTGTACTGGTTGATATTCTTGTTTGCTTACATAACCTTGCTAGCCTAAACTCTGTACTGAGAGAGAATGCTTCTCGTGCATCCAAATTCTTGAGCCAAAATCCATGCCATTTGTGTCCACCATAACTACCTATATGTGGTATTTCCTTGCCACTCCAAGTAAAATTTTCATGTGCTACCTTTAAATTATTCAAAATTGTTATTATTCCTTTTTGTGTCAATGTTTACTAGCTCATGAGGAAGTAGTGGGTTATTCTTTATTCGACTTGTCAAACAGACTTTACACCTGGACTAGTGGCATATACATCTGCCTATCCATTAATTTTGCAAAAAGAGCTGGCAACGGGGTGCCGAGTCCCAACTAATTACAACTTTAACCGCTTAATTCTCTTCACATTTTTGCCCTTATTTATCAGTAAGCAATGACAAACAGTGAAATACCTGCATGTGTAAACCAAAGAGAAAGAGGGATGATCTGCCTTGCTGGTAGAAATAACGTTCTTCATGGGAGCCGCTCTTAAAAGTCTGTTTGATAGGGAGAATACTGTTTTCATCCGCTACCATTCGTTGACAATTAACAAACACCTCTCAAAATTTAATTTTTACTCTCTATATGATTTCAAAAACTAAAAAGCTCTAGCACATGATTTAATCCCTGCTTCCCTCTGCAAAGGGCATTTCTTTTACTTTTATGTTGAGTCAGTTTTTTCTATTCTTTCTATCTTCCACAAGCAAACACTAGTGTCAACTTTGTTACAACCAATGAATATTGAATACTATGTCAAGTTGATTATCAATCTATCTTGTATGTTATTTATGATCTTGCATGCTTTCCGTTACTAGTAGATGCTTTGGCCAAGTAGATGCTTCTAACTCCAAGAGGGAGTATTTATGCTAGATAGTGGGTTCAGTCTCCAGTAATCTGGGCGAGTGACAGCAACGCCTAAGGTTGTGGATGTGCTATTGCTACTAGGGGTAACCTAACGATGCTATGTCCACGGTCATATGTATTTGTTTACATTACGCACATTACTTAATGCAATTATCCGTTGCTTGCAACTTAATATCAACGGGGAACTCGGATGACAACCTGGCGATGGATTATTAGTCATAGACGCTGTTGGATAACGGTCTATGTATTTTGTCGTAATGCCCAATTAAATATCATAGTAATCATCATGTCATATATATGCATTGTCATGCGCTCAATATTTTGTCAATTACCCAGCTGTAATTTGTTCACCCAGCTGATGCATGTAAAATGCATACATGAACTTTGCATTCTTTTATTCATATTCCAATCATATTTGCATCATATAAGGGTTATATCAATGTTTTATAATGATTTTGGGAATAATTCACAAGTTCCCCTATCTATTATATAATTAAAACACAAGATAATCTACGGCCAGGATGCATCCGTTTTATGTTAGAGGACATTAAAGGACGAGATTAAACAACATCCCGTACACAGATATACGTGGTCGATTCATATTAGTACGAGACATGGACTCTGCGCAATTTGTTATCTCTAAAAAAGATACAAGAGCACACGTTGTCTTATGCGCATATATGTCGTGACGGACAAGTAGTAGCATCCCCGGCTCATCATAAAGCCGATCCGATCGATGCGCTAGAAGCGACGACGTCGATTTCGCCCGCCTCTGATCGATGAGCTCGAAGCAACAACGTCATCCGGCGTCCTCCGATCGATGAGCTGGAAGCGACAACCTCGGTCTGATGAAGCTAGCTATAGGGAAGGATTGCTTACGATCTTGCACCAACTACGCTGACGAACACACAAGGTACCCTGAATCTCAATCACTTCCACGAGTCTGTGTGGCCAATTGACGATATCAATCTACCCTGAAGCCTCTTTGTATCGGCATCAGTCGTGGCTTCAATTGGTCCGTCATGGCGTCATCTTCTTTGCCCATAGTCTGATGAAGCTAGCTATAGGGAAGGATTGCTTACGATCTTGCACCAACTACGCTGACGAACACACAAGGTACCCTGAATCTCAATCACTTCCACGAGTCTGTGTGGCCAATTGACGATATCAATCTACCCTGAAGCCTCTTTGTATCGGCATCAGTCGTGGCTTCAATTGGTCCGTCATGGCGTCATCTTCTTTGCCCATATTGTAACATAAGAACGCATCGGAGTATTCATGCTAGCTTCAGAAAGGCATGGCCGGGCGGCCGGCGTCCTCGCTTCGCCAAATCTGGAGTCGTTTTTTATTTCTCATATATAAGCTTGCAAGGAGGAGAGGAGCTACGATTGCTCTCCAGGCAAACTTGCTAGAATCAAGAAAAGCAAGATCGAACGGCTGGCAGCATCGCTCGGCCACATCGGAACCGGTCAGCCAATCAGGCTGAGCCTAGATCATGGTGGCCATCAGGATCTGCGTTGCCGCAAGACAAGAACATGACAGCGAACATGACAGCTTACAGCCTTGGTTCATGTAAAAGATTACAACCTTCACATCGGAACCGGTAAGCCAATCAGGCTAAGCCTAGATCATGGTGGCCATCAGGATCTGCGTTGCCGCAAGACAAGAACATGACAACGAACATGACAGCTTACAGCCTTGGTTCATGTAAAAGATTACAACCTTCGTTGGAACCAAATCGATCTCTCGACCTCGCCGGACTTCCCTCGCTACCCAAACTCGAAATCGAGATTTCCGTCAATAATGGAGCGACGGATCTTCCTTTAGCTATACTCGACATGTAAGACAGCTTATATGATCTTTATACATGACTCGGCAGAGGCTATCTCAGCAATTTTCGGGAGCAGCAGATCGTCCTCTGACTGTATACGACAAGTCAGGGCAGTTTGTGCAATCTTTATACATGAGTAGACGGAGACTATCTCGGCAATATTTGGCAGCAGCTACTGAAGTCGTCTGCCACCAAGCTGTGATTTCTGCGTCGGCATCCGATACTACTTTCCATAATCTTAGCACTGGCAGCTTAACCATGATGCAACTGATTCGTCAGATTCAAAATACTATGTTTCTATACTGTCGATAATTAGTTGGTGACTGAGCAGGAGTAATTGAAGTTCCGTTCAGGATTCAAGGTAAAACCTGCTGCTCATATTTTTTCTGGTGGTTTTCTTTGCTATCAAGAGATTAGGTTATTCCAGCGTTCTCAGATTATGTTCTTTTATCTAGAATCAAATCTTAATTCTCCACTTCTGTTGCTATTAATTTCTTTTTGTTGGACGGATCAACTGCAGCGTAATTATTCTGTAGTTTGGTGGATATCGTATTTTTTTTCCTAGGAAGATATCCCATATTTTTTGCAGATGGGAACCCTTTGGATAATGGTTGGTGGAACAATATGATTGCAGTATATTCTCTTGGGATAATTTCAGATAGATTTACATCTTGCATCATTTTTCCTGTTTTCTTATAAAGTAATTCAGGTGTTCGCATATCTGCCGTTAAACAATAATATGTTTGTTTATTGGTAGCGATGTCACAGGTAAATACAAGAAGGGATCATAGCCGGGAAATGTTGAGAATTTTCGTAATAAAATAAGCAAAAAAAACTTCATTACTTCACAGAAACTTCTTAAAAATATTTGTGGTGTCTAATTAATGGAATGGGTACAATATTTCATAAACCGTACACATAGTCATTTCAAATATTTTTGAAGTCTTCTGTTTTGACTTTTAGGGGTGCGCAAATGTTACACTGTGAAGTAATTTAAATAGGGCGCTAAAGCTATTCATAAATCAGTGGCGGAGCCAGAATTACAAAGTTCTCATGTCAATTTAAAATTGTGTTGTAAACTACATGCATTTGTGCGAATTTTTGCATTTTTTTTCATACGATTACACTATACATGAAGTTTTTTCCAAATCCTGCGTAGTCGGCTGACTACATAGAACAGCCGTGGCTCCGCCACTGTCATAAATTACTGTCAGAAGAGACATACAGTTTAGAAAACACCTACAAAGTTATGATGGCTGTGTAAGTGTGCCCAATTTTATAGTAGAACAGATAGGCTAAGATTCAAAGTCGGTTTATTATGGTAGAACTTCATCCTATGAGGATAAGAGAAGGACCAAACGTGTGCATGCTATGAGCAAGCAAGAATATGTGAGTGCAAAATTAAGTGATAGTCTGAACTGAAAAAAATGTTGAGAAAACGCATTGCACTTCTAAAAGAAGAATTTAAATTCAACCATTTTATTATGAACAAGTGGTTTCCTGCATTTGTCAGCACGATTGCAGTTATATTGTATGCCAAGCATCAAAAAAATCCGGCACTCTATCCAAGTCCAGACACAGCCCGAAGAGGTCTATATATTCAGTGCATTCTCTCTCAGTGTACGATCTCTTCACATTTATGCAATTTTCATGTGCAGAACCCAGAAGGCAAATGAGTGTCCAGGTGAAGATAGAGCAAATAATATTAGTCACAAGGAGATATTCTAATTTATTGTGCGCAGTACGAGAAATTTACAGCTTGACTGATGGAGTGGACTCATGATACAAAAACACAGAGTAAAGATGCCATAATATGGAAACAAATTAAACTATAAGCTGGAGCTAGAAATATTAGTTCATCGTAGCATGTTACTGCTTGCTTACCATTCTTTCACGTGTACTTCTTTGACACGATTCACTTTATATATACCACAGTCTAAAACAGAGCTAGAATATTTATATTTTTAGCTGGTTCCTCTCATCTCTCCCATGCTTTTGCAGGAACGAGATCCTCTGACGTTATGCACTCTGACGTTGCCTAACTTTGGGTCACCGGTGCATAACGTCAGAGGAGCCGGGTCCGCTTTTGCAATGTCTCGGCTCAGCGCGTGGCGCCAAGAAATATCTCGGCTCTGACTGTCCTTGGACATAGGAAGGAGTGACATCAAGACACTCATAGCGCTGATCGCGGGAAGCAAGCAGAGGCACGGAAAGTTGAAGAGGCAAAAATATCCACATTAAAGGATCCAATGTAATTTCTGTCACTGGCCGGCTCCAGCTTTATTCTTCACTTTCCGGCTGATCGGACTTTAGAAACAATATTGATCCAAACGTTTTAGCAACATTGCCTCGAGTAGCTAACAAGGCATCCAGAAACATAGCATGTCACTGGAGCCAATGAAGATGTTAAAATCATGTGGTTGCAGCAGAAAGAGAAAAGCCCTCGGCGCATCAGGTAAATGACATGACCAAAAGATTTTCCGCCAAGTTCAGTAAACTCAAAACATACATCATGACTAAATCATTTCTATATGATGAATTAAATCATACATTATTGCCGAGAAACACTGCCTAAATTGTTTTTGTTTATTTTTACCATTATTGTTTTCGGTTTATTACTTAAGTACGTACCGATTTACCAATATTTAAATCTAGCCGCGCAATTACGCGGGCCACCCAGCTAGTTTTTCTGGAATTAACCCTGCGCAGGCAGAAAACCCTATTTTCTATATTTTGATGTTTCAGGGACCCAAACGACGTCCAAATGACCTGCAAATTTAGGAGCATCAATATTTGGAAGGAAGAAGACCTGGGAGCGAAGGAAGCGAACAAACGGAGGCTCGAGGGCCAAAAGGGGGTGGCCCACGCGGCCAGGTACTGTGGCCATGTGGGGCCCACCTTCTGGAGCCTCGATGCTCCGTTGCCATCGATCTTTTCTCCACCGACTTCGTCTTGACCTAAAACCGACTATAAAAATAATCACCGAGGCTCTTCGGAAAGGAGCGCCGCAGAAACACAGAAACCACAAAACAGAGATCAGGAGCTGCAGATTGGAGGGGGAAAACTCCGGCGGGGCGCTGCCGGAGAGGTCTCCACCTCCTCCAACGACTTCTCCACCGTATCCATGATGAAGAGGGAGTAGTCCACCCCTGGACTATGGGTTTGTGGAAGTAACTTATGTATCTCTCTCTCTTGAGCTTCACTAATTAGCGCCGTATGAGCTGCCGAACATGATTACGGTCATCTATGTAATACCTTTGTGGTGGATCTTTATGAGTTAATATATGTTTGAGATTGCAATTGTTTTGTTTCAGTTATGAAAGTAGATGCATATTATGTAACCCGTTCTTGTTTACTTGTTTTGATCAAGCATGTGTATGAGAGCGTGTGTGGGGGAACTGTGCATTAGATGGAGTAATGGGGGGTGGCTAGTGCGGTGAACGTGAGAGAAAGTTCCGCGATCCACTTGGGTGTTTTACCTTACTTTGTTGCCTCACTAGGGATAAAAAGAAATACCTTGCTACCGGAGATGTGGGTGTGACCATGCCACTACTCCATGACTAGATCTAGCGTGTTCTTATTTCAACTTCATGTCATGAAACTTAAAGCTATGCTCTGATTTATCTTAATACTAAGGTGTTATGATTTAGTTCGCATCTTAGTGGAGTATAAGAGGGATTAATAACCAAAAGATCTCTATGTTAGGATGTGATGCCATATGATTAATGACTTGTCATGAAACTTTGTTGCAATGTCATATGTTAACTTTTGTGTTCCATTGTCTACCACATTATTAAAGAGAGAGTGCATTTGTGAAACCATGAACCCCGGTCCATTTTTAATCATAAGAAACACCTTTCCAACAACTTTCATCCACTTTTCATTTTCAGCCATAATTAAATCCGAAAATACAAAAATACTTTTGCATCTTGCATTCATATTATAAAACCCAAAAATATCATCCATCATTGTTTCCATCATCCTTGCATATTTTCTTTGCATATTTATTTATTGTTTTGTTTATCATTCTCACACCTTGTGCTTGACAACCACTTGGTGAGGTTGAGGGCACAAAACAATCTATTTTTGTTTGCAGGTTTCCAAGGGAAGGATAAGGAGGTAAAGCATTCACTACTGATTCCCCGAGAGTTCGATATAAACACTCGAGTCACCTTCGTGGGGAAAACGCGTCCTTGCCCGTACTACACAGTCTGCTATTGGGGTCTCAACCTAACCCATTTAAGGGCCATCAAGACGTATTTTCTGGCGCCGTTGCCGGGGAATCATTGCTGAAAGTTTTATCCAAGGGTATCTCACAACAAGTCAACTCCATCACCAACTTGTGCAAACACCTAAGCTTGGGGAGGTTGCACCTACGTGAGCACCATCTTATCCATCTTTACCTGCAAATCATTTTATTTTGTTTTGTTATTGTCTTGCATTTTGTGTTGCATATTTTATTTTCAGTTTTGCATAAAAAATTAAAAATCCATAAAAACTAGCGTTGCTTTTAATATGTGTGATAAACTATGGAGAAACTTTCTAGAATGTCTATTGGTAATGATTATTTTAAAAAGTATGACGCCTACTCTGAATATCAATCAACGAAAGAGGGAAATAGAGTTGGTAAATTGCTTAAAGCTCTTCACAAAATAGCTAATCAGTTTTGTGAGTTACATGGTATAACTTGTTGCAATAGAAGAGTTGTTAAAAATTCCCACTATCAATGCAAGTATAATAATGATCCTATAATTGCTTGTTATCGTGAAGATGAATGTTTATGCCCTGATACAGAACAAGTTGAGAAATATATTGCTTATGTTGGATCCCATGAGATAGACTCTCTTCTTAATAAATTTCTTGCAACTAGTCATGTAGCTCATGAAATGAAAAGACAAATTTCTATTATTCTCCAAATTTGCAAAAAAGAATTTAGTGATAATGTTTATGTTAAAGAAAGAATTCTTGCTGCCACGGAAAGCACTAATATTTTGCAGGAAGAGGAGGATAAGAACCTAAGCTTGGGGATGCCCGTGCAACCCCAAGAGGATGATGAAAACATAAACTTGGAAGAGGAAGTATGTGAAGAGGAGATTGAAATGGATGTGTTCCAATCTAAGCTTGGGGAAGAGTTGGATCTCCCGGCTTCATCACCAACAAATGATAGTAACACTCAAACTCAAAAATCTTTTGTTATTTATGAGAATCCATGTTATGATGAGTGTGAAACTGAAAATGCTATGGTCCTATATGATAACCCATGCTATTATGATGAAACTAATAATACTCCTTTACTTTTTAATAATGCTACTAGTGAAGTTATGGATAATAATGAGGAGTGTGGCTTAAATATGCTATATGATAATGCTTTAGATGATGGTCCTATTCTTATTGATAATCCTCCATGTTTAGTTGTGACTAATTTATGCGAGGATAAAAATGATATACTTGCTGTTTGTGATAGTGCTCTTACTCATGAGAGTCCTACTTTGTTCTTGAATTCTCCCAACTACACTTTAGAGGAGAAATTTGCTTATGTTGAGAAATACTAATGCGGTTTGCAATTATCCTTAGTTCCAAATCTTTGTTTCAACCATGATATTAAACTTGATATTGACCTTAATAATTATTTTGAAAGAGGGAAGCATGCTAATGAATTCCAAAATAAATTTAATGATCCTCTTTATGTGCCTAAATTATCTAAGTTGGATGATTGTCAAGGTTATATGGTTGAATTTGCTTCTACTACTTGCAACTATTATTAAAAAGGAGGTGATAAGAGCCCTCTGTATGCTACTAATAATTATGGGCTGCAAGTAACTATTGTTAATATGCATTGGAAAACTTCTATTTATTGTGATTCATTCATATACAAAATGCCAATGCATAGAAAGAAAGTTAGACTTCGTTGTTATTACTTTTGCGTTTTGTTTTTCTCTCTACTAGGTCTCAACTTGAATATTATTTTGACTGGATTGATAACACCATGGGACCCTGGTATAATGCATGGAAAACTTCCCAAGGAAGAGGGACACACCAAAGTTTAAGCTCCCTCATGAGCTTCGTCCACAATAAATATCAAGTAAGAAGCCTAGCTATATGGCTATAAAGAAAGCGCTTTACGGGAGGCAACCCGGTTGTTTTTATTTTTGATTTTCTTTGTGTCCTCTTGCTATAACAAGAGACTAGGTTTATAGTTTAGTTTCTGGAATTTTTAATAAAGTGCCAAGTTTTACCCATTTTGGTTTGAAAAAGTTGCTTATAGCATTCGGAGATATTATTCCAGCACGAGTCTGTGCACGGTATGATTTTTAATTCCTATTCTGTAACTCCGAATGAGCTCATATGTAAACTGTAGTTGCAACTTTTCATCCTCTGTATGCATGAATTGTTTCAGAATTTTTAGACAAATTTAAGTAGGGTAGAAAAATACGTTTGGCTGCTGCTGTTTTTCCGGACAGATTATGTCCCATTTTGTTTGATGCATGCTTAGAACTTTTAACTTGAACCTTTCAGATCCAATTGAGTTTATGAGTAGGCATAAAACATAATACACTTACTGGACATTCATATAAATTTTTGTCTAAGGATTATATGCAGCAAGAAACCTATTTGTTTATCACTACTAATGTCACCCCACAGAAAAGAAATGGGAGAAACGGTGTTTTGAAGTTTTTTAACAGGGATTAGAGGAGATGCACCAAGAGTTATCTAAGAATGGTGAAAACCATAAGCTTGGGGATGTGAAGACAACCCACTGGAACTACACACTCACGGTTTGCGCACGTCTAACTTCTGTTTTTCGATCAATGCACTTTATCGCATAAACTTGGAACGTCTTTTTATTTATATTTGTTAGATTTTTATTTTTAGAGACCACCACATTATCATTTATATATGAGAGAGCTACTGGAAATATGGGTTGAAATATGTTGGATGCTATTAAAATGATTGGGAAAAGGATGTTTGAGTTGATTTTAAAAGATACATATAGTTGCATGATTCATGAGCTTGTTAATGAGTAATAACTTGCAAGTGTTTTATCAATAGCTATCTTTTATTCATGTTTTGATGCTGAATGTTACTTTACTTTGTTTAACATGAATTAGTCAGTTCTATGGACACTCATGCATGCATTTAGACGGTCAACTTTCTCCCTCTTGCCAGCCCAAAAATTCCAACAAGTAAAAACTTGTTTCCAACACCTTCAACCAAAGTTTTTCCAGTGAGTCCACCATATCTACCTATTAGCTTTATGCTATTCTGAGTATGTTTATCATGTTATTTTTTATTATTTATACCTCTGAATTAAAATGCTTATGTTGTTGATTGTCTTGGAAAAGTTGGTTATATAGCTCTCACGAACTTGATGCACACTTTACTTTTATTGCACTTAATAAACATGACCCATTGTGATTAAAATTATGAAGTTGTGAGCTTGACAAGAGTCTTGGTTGGGAGTTAGCAGAAATGTGTATCACATGGAACGCTTTCAACATTGCACTCATTTATATTTAGTTGATGTCATGTACTTTTGTTTATGGATGCCTACCATGGGTGAAATAAATGTGGGAATGAAGTAGGTTTAAATGAGTTTGTATAAATGGTTAGAGAGACGCCTGGGCCGCTAATCTAAGCCATGTAGGATCATGGTGGAAATTTACTTACATGCTATGGTGAACCTTCGGTGATACACCTTACAATAAAAAGCTATCCAATAGTAAATAAAAAGGGTGTTGAGATTGTTCATCCTGTCTGTTTGTCTTGTCATTTTGATATGGGCTTGTTCCATATCCTGGGACAAGAGGTACCCCAGTTGACGCTCTTGATGATACTATTTTACTTATTGACGAGTGGTGGACTTGGAAAATCCCTGGGTTGCGTACCCCGGGTTGATTGAGGGGAAGAGAGATGAGCGCTGGTGATCACGATGGCTGACAAGCAAGGCGTTTACCCAGGTTCGGGCTCTCGGAGGATAACACCCTACTTCCTGCTTGTCGAAGAGTGACCCCACGGCACTTACAATAATATTTAAATTGAACTTGCTTTGTTTCCGAGTTGAGTAACACATGGAGTAGGTACTCGTATTCAAGGGGCATGAGACTTTCAACCCATACTTTGTCAAGCACATTACTCATATTTGCTTTCACTTTAAACTTAATCATTCAAGATGCTATGATAGGGGCAATGAGAGCTTGACACCAAGGATTACCATATTACAATCATTAACTTAAGTAGAGAAGTTCAGAAGTTAGATGAAACTTATTCATGCTTTACCTCTACTCATATACATATCTTTCCAAAGTGTCCACCTTTTATATTCAGATTTTCATCTACACTCTATGACCATTGTAGGATGTTCTTACTTATCATTATGCATACTTGTGGTCCATAGTACTTTTTCATTTATGTTACACTTTGTGAATTATCATTGAACATCCTTACATTGAATATTTGATATCACTTCATAAACTATCTTGCATATTATTACATCTTATTAAGAATGAACCATTTGACTCTATGTAGCAATAGTAATCATCTTTGATATCCATTGATAGTATTAAAATGCAAAGTCCATGTTAGTTTTATCACCTTCATACTCGAGGACGAGCATGGGTTAAGCTTGGGGATGCTGATGCATGTAAAATGCATACATGAACTTTGCATTATTTTATTCATATTCCAATCATATTTGCATCATATAAGGGTTATATCAATGTTTTATAATGATTTTGGGAATAATTCACAAGTTACCCTATTTTTCTGGAATTAACCCTGCGCAGGCAGAAAACCCTATTTTCTATATTTTGATGTTTCATGGACCCAAACGACGTCCAAATGACATGCAAATTTAGGGCATCAATATTTGGAAGGAAGAAGACATGGGAGCGAAGGAAGCGAACAAACGGAGGCTCGAGGGCCAAAAGGGGGTGGCCCACGCGGCCAGGTACTGTGGCCGCATGGGGCCCACCTTCTGGAGCCTCGATGCTCCGTTGCCGTCGATCTTTTCTCCACTGACTTCGTCTTGACCTAAAACCGACTATAAAAATAATCCCCGGGGCTCTTCGGAAAGGAGCGCCGCAGAAACACAGAAACCACGAAACAGAGATGTGGAGTTGCAGATTGGAGGGGGAAAACTCCGGCGGGGCGCTGCCGGAGAGGTCTCCACCTCTCCAACGACTTCTCCACTGTATCCATGATGAAGAGGGAGTAGTCCACCCCTGGACTATGGGTTTGTGGAAGTAACTTATGTATCTCTTTCTCTTGAGCTTCACTAATTAGCACCGTATGAGCTACCGAACATGATTACGGTCATCTATGTAATACCTTTGTGGTGGATCTTTATGAGTTAATATATGTTTGAGATTGCAATTGTTTTGTTTCAGTTATGAAAGTAGATGCATATTATGTACCCCGTTCTTGTTTACTTGTTTTGATCAAGCATGTGTATGAGAGCGTGTGGGGGAACGTGTGCATTAGATGGAGTAACGGGGGGTGGCTAGTGCGGTGAACGTGAGAGAAAGTTCCGCGATCCACTTGGGTGTTTTACCTTACTTTGTTGCCTCACTAGGGATAAAAAGAAATACCATGCTACCGGAGATGTGGGTGTGACCATGCCACTACTCCATGACTAGATCTAGCATGTTCTTATTTTAACTTCATGTCATGAAACTTAATGCTATGCTCTGATTTATCTTAATTAAAAGGTGTTATGATTTAGTTCGCATCTTAGTGGAGTATAAGAGAGATTAATAACCAAAAGATCTCTATGTTAGGACGTGATGCCCATATGATTAATAACTTGTCATGAAACTTTGTTGCAATCTCATATGTCAACTCTAGTGTTCCATTGTCCACCACTATTAAAGAGAGAGTGCATTTGTGAAACCATGAACCCCGGTCCATTTTTAATCATAAGAAACACCTTTCCAACCACTTTTAACTTTTCATTTTCAGCCATATTAAATCCGAAAATACAAAAATACTTTTGCATCTTGCATTCATCATATAAAACCCAAAAATATCATCCATTATTGTTCCACCATCCTTGCATATTTATTTATCATCATTGCATATTTATTTATTGTTTTGTATTCATAACATTCTCACACCTTGTGCTTGACAACCACTTGGTGAGGTTGAGGGCACAAAACAATTTATTTTGTTTGCAGGTTTCCAAGGGAAGGATAAGGAGGTAAAGCTTCACTACTGATTCCCCGAGAGTTCGATATAAACCCTCGAGTCACCTCGTGGGGAAAACAAGTCTTGCCCGTACTACACACTCTGCATTTGGGTCTCAACCTAACCCATTTAAGGGCCATCAAGACAAGTTTTCTGGCGCCGTTGCCGGGGAATCATTGCTGAAAGTTTTATCCAAGGGTATCTCACAACAAGTCAACTTCATCACCAACTTGTGCAAACACCTAAGCTTGGGGAGGTTGCACCTACGTGAGCATCATCTTATCCATCTTTACCTTCAAATCATTTTATTTTGTTTTGTTATTGTCTTGCATTTTTTTGCATTTCGGTTTGCATATTTTATTTTCAGTTTTGCATAAAAAATTAAAAAACACATAAAAACTTGAAAATGGGAGAAAGAACTAAGTTGTGTGATTACACAAACACTCCAAATGATCAATTTATTGCTAGGCCCATTGCCACACCTGAGATAAAGCTGATAGTTATGAAGTAAGTCCTAGTTTGTTGAACTTGATAACTAGGGAACAATTTGGCGGTAGTGCTATGGAGGATGCCTCTATGCATCTTCATGATTTTGTTGAAATATGTGACATGCAAAATTTAAAAATGTGGAAAGTGATATTCTAAAACTGAAGTTATTTCCTTTCTCACTTAGAGGAAAAGCTAAAGAGTGGTTGCATTCATTACCTATTGTAGCATTAAAACTTGGGATGATTAAAAGAAGCTTTCATTAAGAAATACTATCCTCCTGTTAAAATTTTGCAAAATAGAAACAATATTCTTTCTTTTAGGCAAAATGAAAATGAACATGTTGCATGGCTTGGGATAGGATTAAACTTATGCTTAGAACTTGTCCATCACATGGGGTAACGAATGGACCATATTACACTCTTTTTACAATGGTCTAAATTACATGTCTAGAAATATTCTTGATTGCTGCTGGAGGGCTTTTATGGGAAAAACTATAGTAGAAGCTAAGAACATATTGGAAAGTATTTTGCAAAACTATAGTCAATGGCATACTGATAGAGCACCTAATCCATCTAAGAAAGTAAACTCCATAGAAGAAACAAATGATTTGTCATCTAAAATGGACACTATTCTTGCTTTCATTAATAAACAAAATATTGAAAATGTGCCTTTGCAAGAACTAGTTGGTAATAATCCTGAAAATATTGATGTCAACTTCATTAGGAACTATGGTAATAATGGGTATGGTAACAACAATTATAACCTATAATAAACCCCATATGTTCCCAACAACCGTCCTTCTATTCCATATCCTAATGCTAGTGATAATTGGAAGCCTATGCCACCACGTAATGATAATTTTGAGGCTAATAAAATTCTTATGGAACAAGTTGCTAGTCATAATACCATGATACAAGAGTTGAATAAGTCTGTTGCTTCTATTAGTTCTGATATTAAAGGCTTACAACTCCAAACTGCAGGACTAGACAAAGCCTTGTCAAAACTAGCTGATAACCAAGCCACTTTATTGAGTATGTCTGCAGGGAAACCACAAGCACCACCTGTGGTTGGAATGAATTCTATTAATATTGCTGAAAATGTTCCTCTTACTTTGGAGGAAACTCTTAATGAATTATTGAACTATCCTGAATATTTGTTGCCATTTATGTCTCAACTTGTTGGTTAAAAGAAGAAGTTAACTGAAACTGAATCTCTTTGTTAATTGAGTTAGAGAAAAAGTTGAGAAGTTAAAATGCTTAGTGAAGTCAAGGAACCATTGCTTGACTTAGAGAATTGTAGCTTGCATGAATTAATATCTATCTTACAAAAATTTGCAAGTGATCCTTCCATATATAACCAAGCTGGTTTTGGTTCTTATATTGCTAATCATGTTTAAAAGAAAAGATTGCTAGGTACAACCAAGAGGCTATGATACCACCTAAGCTTGGGGATATATGGATTCCCAAAGTCTAGTAACCATTGGAAAAGAGACACACCATGCTATATTGATCTAGGATCTAGTGTCTCTGTTTTATCTAAAGAACTATATGAAGTACTTGAATTAAAAATCTTGAAAAATGCTCTATTGAACTTGCACTTGCTGATGATTCCATTAAACATGCTTTAGGAAAGTAAGTGATGTTATGGTAGAGTTACATATGACATTTGTGCCTGTTGATTTTCTAATCATGGATATGGGGAATAAAACCTCTAGTCCAATTATTCTTGGAAGACCTTTTCTTCGTACACAGGTGCTATCATTGATTCAAAAGAAGGGAATGTGAAGTTTCAGTTTCCACACAAGAATGCATGGAACACTTCCCAAGGAAGAGGGACACACCAAAGTTCAAGCTCCCTCATGAGCTTCGTCCACAATAAATATCAAGTAAGAAGCCTAGCTATATGGCTATAAAGAAAGCGCTTTACGGGAGGCAACCCGGTTGTTTTTATTTTGATTTTCTTTGTGTCCTCTTGCTGTAACAAGAGACTTAGTTTTAGTTTAGTTTCTGGAATTTTTAATAAAGTGCCAAGTTTTACCTATTTTGGTTTGAAAAAGTTGCTTATAGCATTCGGAGATTTATTCCTGCACGAATCTGTGCACGGTATGATTTTTAATTCTATTCTGTAACTCCGAATGAGCTCATATTTAAACTGTAGTTGCAACTTTTCATCCTCTGTATGCATGAATTTTTCGGAATTTTGACAAAGTTAAGTAGGGTAGAAAAATACGTTTTGCTGCTGCTGTTTTTCTGGACAGATTCTGTCCCATTTTGTTTGATGCATGCTTTGAACTTTTAACTTGAATCTTTTTGATCCAATTGAGTTTATGAGTAGGCATACAACATTATACACTTTCTGGACATTCATATGAATTTTTGTCTAAGGATTATATGCAGCAAGAAATCTATTTGTTTATCACTACTAATGTCACCCCACAGAAAAGAAATGGGAGAAACGGTGTTTTGAAGTTTTTTCACAGGGATTAGAGGAGATGCACCAAGAGCTATCCAAGGATGGTGAAGACCATAAGCTTGGGGATGTGAAGACAACCCCACTGGACCTACACACTCTCGGTTTGCACACGTCTAACTTCTGTTTTTCGATCAACACTTTATCGCATAAACTTGGAGCGTCTTTTTGTTTGTTTTGGTTTGATTTTTTTTTTTGAGACCACCACTATCATTTATATATGAGAGAGCTACTGGAAATTTGGGTTGAATTATGTTGGATGCTATTAAGATTGGGAAAAGGGATGTTTGAGTTGATTTTAAAAGATACATATAGTTGCATGATTCATGAGCTTGTTAATGAGTAATAATTTGCAAGTGTTTTATCAAGAGCTATCTTTTATTCATGTTTTGATGCTGAATGTTACTTTACTTTGTTTAACATGGATTAGTTAGTTCTATGGACACTCATGCATGCATTTAGATGGTCAACTTTCTCCCTCTTGCTAGCCCAAAAATTCCAACAAGCAAAAACTTGTTTCCAACACCTTCAACCAAAGTTTTTCCAGTGAGTCCACCATATCTACCTATTAGCTTTATGCTATTCCGAGTATGTTTATCATGATTTTGTATTATCTATACCTCTGAATAAAATGCTTATGTTGTTGATTGTTATGGGAAAAGTTGGTTATAAGCTCTCACGAACTTGATGCACACTTTACTTTATTGCATAATAAACATGACCCATTGTGATTAAAATTATGATGTTGTGGCTTGACAAATGTCTTTGGTTGAGAGTTAGCTCATATGTGCTGTCACATGGCAAGCTTTCAACATTGCACTTCATTCATTTAGTTGATATCATGTACTTTTGTTTATGGATGCTTACCATGGGTGAAATAAATGTGGAAATGAAGTGAGTTTAAATGAGTTTGTATAAATGGTTAGAGAGACGCCTGGGCCGCTAATCTAAGCCATGCATCATTCATGGTGGAAATTTACTTACATGCTATGGTGAACCTTCTGTGATACACCACAATAAAAAGCTATCCAATGGTAAATAAAAAGGGTGTTGAGATTGTTCATTTGTTTGTTTGTCTTGTCATTTTGATATGGGCTTGTTCCATATCCTGGGACAAGAGGTACCCCAGTTGACGCTCTTAATGATACTATTATTACTTACAATGATATTTAACTTGAACTTGCTTTGTTTCCAAGTTGAGTAACACATGGAGTAGGTACTTGTATTCAAGGGGCATGAGACTTTCAACCTGTACTTTGTCAAGCACACTACTCATATTTGCTTTCACTTTAAACTTAATCATTCAAGATGCTATGATAGGGGAATGAGAGCTTGACACCAAGGATTACCACATTACAATCATTAACTTAAGTAGAGTTTGAAGTTAGATGAAACTTATTCATGCTTTACCTCTACTCATATATATCTTTCCAAAGTGTCCACCTTTTATATTCAGATTTTCATCATACTCTATGACCATTGTAGGATGTTCTTACTTATCATTATGCATACATGTGGTCCATAGTACTTTTCTTTATGTTACACTTTGTGAATTATCATTGAACATCCTTGCATTGAATACTTGATATCACTTCATAAACTATCTTGCATATTGCTACTCCTTTTAAGAATGAATCATTTGACTCTATGTAGCAATAGTAATCATCTTTGATATCCATTGATAGTATTAAATTGCAAAGTCCATGTTAGTTTTATCACCTTCATACTCGAGGACGAGTATAGGTTAAGCTTGGGGATGTTGATGCATGTAAAATGCATACATGAACTTTGCATTATTTTACTTATATTCCATCATATTTGCATCATATAAGGGTTATATCATGTTTTATAATGATTTTGGGAATATTTCATGTTTCCTATTTTTCTGGAATTAACCCTGCGCAGGCAGAAAACCCTATTTCTATATTTTAATGTTTCAGGGACCCAAACGACGTCCAAATGACCTGAAATTTACGAGCATCATTTTGGAAGGAAGAAGACTGGGAGCGAAGGAAGCAAACAACGGAGGCCCGAGGGCCAAAAGGGTGGCCCACGCGGCCCATTACCTGGCCGCGTGGGACCCACCTTTGGGCCTCGAGCTCCGTTGCCGTCGATCTTTCTCCACGACTCCGTCTTGACCTAAAACGACTATAAAAATAGTCCCCGACTCTTCGGAAGGAGCGCCGCAGAAACACAGAAACCGAAACAGAGACCTGGAGTTGCAGATTGGAGGGGGAAAACTCCGGCGGGGCGCTGCCGGCGTGGTCTCCATCTTCTCCAACGACTTCTCCACCGTCTCCATGATGAAGAGGGAGTAGTCCACCCTGGACTATGGGTTTGTGGAAGTAACTTATGTATCTCTCTCTCTTGAGCTTCACTAATTAGCCGTATGAGCTGCTGAACATGATTACGGTCATCTATGTAATACCTTTGTGGTGGATCTTTATGAGTTAATATATGTTTGAGATTGCAATGTTTTGTTTCAGTTATGAAAGTAGATGCATATTATGTACCCCGTTCTTGTTTACTTGTTTGATCAAGCATGTTATGAGAGCGTGTGTGGGGGAACGTGTGCATTAGTTGGAGTAACGGGGGGTGGCTAGTGCGGTGAACGTGAGAGAAAGTTCGCGATCCACTTGGGTGTTTTACCTTACTTTGTTGCCTCACTAGGGATAAAAAGAAATACCATGCTACCGGAGATGTGGGTGTGACCATTGCCACTACTCCATGACTAGATCTAGCATGTTCTTATTTTAACTTCATGTCATGAACTTATGCTATGCTCTGATTTATCTTAATTACTAAGGTGTTATGATTTAGTTCGCATCTTGGTGGAGTATAAGAGAGATTAATAACCAAAAGATCTCTATGTTAGGACGTGATGCCCATATAATTATAACTTGTCATGAAACTTTGTTGCAATCTCATATGTCAACTCTAGTGTTCCATTGTCCACCACTTTATTAAAGAGAGAGTGCATTTGTGAAACCATGAACCCCGGTCCATTTTTAATCATAAGAAACACCTTTCCAACACTTTAACATTTTCATTTTCAGCCATATTAAATCCGAAAATACAAAAATACTTTTGCATCTTGCATTCATCATATAAAACCAAAAATATCATCCATCATTGTTTCCACCATCCTTGCATATTTATTTATCATCATTGCATATTTATTTATTGTTTTGTATTCATAACATTCTCACACCTTGTGCTTGACAACCACTTGGTGAGGTTGAGGGCACAAAACAATTTATTTTTGTTTGCAGGTTTCCAGGGAAGGATAAGGAGGTAAAGCATTCACTACTAATTCTCCGAGAGTTCGATATAAACCCTCGAGTCACCTTCGTGGGGAAAATAAGTCTTGCCCGTACTACACATTCTGCTATTGGGGTCTCAACCTAACCCATTTAAGGGCCATCAGTGAACAAATTATAGCTGGGCAATTGACAAATATTGAGCGCATGACAATGCATATATATGACATGATGACTACTATGATATTTAATTGGGCATTACGACAAAATATATAGACCGTTATCCAACAGCGTCTATGACTAATAATCCACCGCCGGGTTGTCATCTGAATTCTCCGTTGGTATTAACTTGCAAGCAACGGATAATTGCATTAAGTAAAGTGCGTAATGTAAACCAATACATATCACCGTGGACATAGCATTGTTAGGTTACCCCTAGTGGCAACAGCACATCCACAATCTTAGAAGTTGCTGTCACTCTCACAGATTACTGGAGGCATGAACCCACTATCTAGCATAAATACTCTCTCTTGGAGTTAGAAGCATCTAATTGGCCAAAGCATCTACTAGTAACGGAAAGCATGCAAGATCATAAATAACATATAAGATAGATTGATAATCAACTTGACATAATATTCAATATTCATCGGATCCAGCAAACACAACATGTTGCATTATATGAGATGATCTTGATCATGTAGGCAACTAACAAGATCTAAACATGATGGCACAAAGTGGAGAGACAACCATCTAGCTACTGCTATGGACCCGTAGTCCAAGGATGAACTAATCACGCATCACTCCGGAGGCAGGCATGGTAATGTAGAGCCCTCCGGTGATGATTCCCCTCTCCGACAGGGTGCCGGGAAGAGGTTCTGGACCCTCCCGAGGTAGGGTTGACGACGGCGGCGCCTCTAGAACTTTTCGTGGATAATGGCTCGGGTACTTAGGGTTTTTGCATCGGGGGGCATAAGTAGGCGAAAGGGCGGCGGCTGGAGAGCCCGAGGGGCCCACACCACCCTAGGGCGCGCCAGGGGACCCGCGCCCTAGGTGTAGTGGGTTTGTCACGTCAGATGTCATGGATGACTTCGTAGGTGTGGGATTAAGTACGCGCGGAGATCGTCGAGGTGGGTTTGCACACGAGAGAATGATTTATACAGCTTCAGGCCCCGGGAAACATCGTCCGGTAAAAGCCCTACATGTTGTTTGTGGCTAGATCTTATTCCGTATGCCAATGAGCAAGTCGTCGATGCGGCGGCTCTCTCTGTTTTGTTGTCTCTAGTCTATTGAGCTCTGGGAGCTTTTGGTGCGCCTTGCCCCTCCTTATATAGGTGGAAGGGGCAGGCTTACATATGGTGTCCTAGTAGGATACAAACTAGGGTTTCTATTACAAGTCGGTTCGTGGAGTCTTTGTGCGACTCAAAACGTTAAGTCGCCTTGTTGGGCCTTTTCCATGTTGGGCCGCATTTATCATATGTCAGGATATCCATATCCTATATCCTTGATAGTAGCCCCCAAGCTTTTGGTCGACTTGAAGGGTCGAGCGGAAGGTCTTGATTTGATGATGATATTGTCTTCCTGTGACACGAAGCTCGTGCCGATTCATCGTCATAGTGAATGTTGACTTGAAGATGATGATGTTGTCGGCTTGTGTATGTAGAGCTTGCCGATTTGTCGATGTTGACCTTGGCGACTCACCGATGTTGATGCCGTTAAGCCGCGAGTCGCGGATGAAGAGGTTGTTGAGCCGCAGAATTGCTGCCAAAATTGGCGAGGCCGACGCTGTTGATGCCGTGTCATGTACGTTGAATCTGGCGACTCGAGAAGTGACTGGTGAGTCAAGAGCTTATATAAACTTGCGGAGATGTTCATGTTGATGCGCTGAGTTGGATGCACATGTATGATTGCAAGACATGCGCTGTCGAGGTCGCTGTGTCGTCTTGCTGAGTTTGCCGCTTAGTGATGGAACCACGCCCAGAATCTCTGATCGAACAAATATGAGCCGCACCCACTTTGAGGAGATCAGTATTTTGGCTGCTAGCTTGAAGGTGTCAACATCTTGCTGAAAAATGCTCCCGTCATCTTCCCGGTAGTACGTACGTGAAGAGCATGTGTTGGTTGTCACAATAGCTAGCTATTCTTGATTGACTTTTCCTTCTCTTTTCTTTATTCCTGAATATGTGAATCCATGGGAACTTCATGCATGTAGCTAGATGATATAAGCTATTTTTTTAAATAATACACTAAATTAATTAAATTCCGGAAATAATACGCGATTTTTTTTTTCAAAACTAGAATCCAGTCGGTCTTGGCGAAGCGGACAGGACCAGTCGTCATTGCCGAGGACGAGAGGCCCCACTCGTCCATGTGTAAGCTGCTTGGGTAATTACTGGTGGCTTACCAGTGGCGTGCACGTGCTATGCACGCCACTAGTAGTCCTTACCAGTGGCGTATATTTCTGGTGCACGCCACTTGTCGTCTTCGCCAAAGATGACAAGGCACTAGTCGGCGTTAGCAAGGACGACTAGGTCCTGTCGGCTTCGTCAAGGCCGACTGGATCCTAGTTTTGAAATAAAATAAAATCGCGTATTATTTTTGGAATTTAATTAATTTAGTGTATTATTTAAAAAAATTGAGCGATGATATACACGTGCATGGGCTGGCAGTGAGATCAGTATATTATCAGTGGACTGCTGGAACCATATTTTCACCTTTGTCAAGTGCTTCGTATGCTCCATAAGTTGTGCACATCCTTGACTCTTGTTGTCATCCACAACAAACCATCCTACTATTTCCAATTTGCTATTCTCTGATAAGCAAGTATGTAGCTTATGCATTTTCTGCTTCCTGCACCTTGTTGGAGCTTGAACTTTCATAATAGATGAATCAGGCATGGCAGCTCCATGATTTGTGTGGACAGAAACTCTATCTTGGTTCTTCTTATATCCAGCTTCTCCAAAAGTTGAAGCTTCCTGATCTCTTTGGGGAGCGTTGTAATCATGACAGCAGCCCCCAAGGCTTAGGAACCCGAGTAACAACAGGTGTTTGAATGAATCAAGTGCTGAATATTCCTTTGTAATTAATGTGGCTCTAAACAGTTTTTAACTCATCGTGTCACTGAATCGATTAACTGGTGGACCACTGGAGCTCATGCCACTCCTCTGAAGTAGTGGATGTCGACATGCGAATGCAAGCTTGGAGAATCACCAATGTTGATGCCGCTAAGCCGCGAGCATAGAAGTTATTGAGTAACCATGTCGAAGTTCAGCGAGTCGCGGACACAGAAATTGTAAGCCGCAGAACCTCTGCCGGGTTGTAAATGTCACCGATGCCGACGAGGTCAAATGTTGCCAAGTTCTTGACTTTGATGGAGACGAGTGAGTCGCCAATGATCTGTCCTGGAGGCAAACGATTTGTTGATAAAGAGGTCGTCGAGTCGCGCTGCCGCTGCCATCCCAGAAATATGCCAAGATGTTTGAGGGAATCGGTATCTTTCTGAAGTTGCACTCGTTGCCTCCAAGTATACGTGTACGTACGAGTAGTCAGGACAGCTAGCTGATCTTGATTACTTTTTCTATGGTTTGATCCTCTCTCTCCTTGAATTATTGAATCAATGTTGAGCTTCACGTAAGTGGCTAGCTTGAAAAATACATGCATGCATCGACGTTCTTGCATGCACACGTCTGCCTCCACTTAATGATTGGACACTCCGGCTGATCACCAATAAAGTTAGATTTAGTCACAACAAGCCATGGACAATTGTCTGAGGCCTCAGGATTGGTACTGGAATATTTTCCACCATTTTCGCAGAAATTGTAGCTGATGCTGGCGTAGACTCTGATAAAAAATGACCAATTAATACTGGATGTAGCCCCCGAGGCTCGAGTTGTATGGTTGATCATGCTGCTTGAGACTCAAAAACTCTATGATCCAAGCAAAAACTTGTTTGTCCTAGCCCCGGGCCATTATGTAGGCATGCTTTTGGCATACTGTTTGGTGTCATATATCGCTCCTTTTGCAACTTAATCCTGCAACAGCTTGAGCAAATTGTTGCTTGCAAGAAAATAATGATATTTGGAGTAGAGCGATGCCACTTTATAAACTCCAGACTATGAAATATATTTCATCCGCTAGGAAGAAAATAATAATTCTGATTAATTTTGTAAAGATAAATGGATGACTTATCTTTAAGAATGGATGTAATATATCAATAATGGTGGTTTCAACAACTGATGTCGGGAAGATGATCATCCCAATAGAATTCCAGTCGTGCCTGTTCCAACTCGTGTGCCCGAGTTATAAGTTCCTGTAATTCGAAAGGCAAAGCCCCCGAGGAAGCAATAACAATAACTTGATGATAATATGTTACCCTTGGCGGCTGGTAATAATTATGGTAAAACGTTAGTACTCCGCATAATAGCATATGGTACCCTGCATGATAGCATAGTATAATCTGCATGATAAATGATATTTTGCATGATAGCAAATGGTGTCGCATGATAGCAAATGTTATTTTGCATGATAGCAAATGGTTGCATGATAGCAAATGATATTTTGCATGATAGCAAATGGTACGATGCATGATAGCATATGGTACGACTCAGTATTTCCCAAGTCTAATGTGTGTTCAGGGTCGAGAACGGCCATGATAGGCAATCAGACTCGATTGACGCCACATGCGGGTACTTTAGTCCTTCTGAATTATCTCTATTACCGTTAAGTAGGACTCGCGTGGCTTAGTATTTCCCAGGTCTAATGTGTGTTCAGGGTCGAGAACGGCCATGATAGGCAATCAGACTCGATTGACGCCACATGCCGGTACTTTGGCCGCATAGTGCAAGTTACATCTAACTTAAGGCGAGTATAACCAGATTAATTTGCCACAAAGAGTGATTCCACGAGAATAAGCCGAGCTCATAAAGCTGCAAAGCCCCCGTGAAACCCAGAGATTAGTGAAAATAAAGTCTCAGCAACTCAAATTGAGGCGAAATGACAAACTACCGGATTCCGGTGGTGCCCGCTTTATTTCACTAATCCTGATGTATGACCGCGCGTAGGTGGCAGTCAATTTTTTATATAAGCAGCTACAATAGCTGTGACGATAGCTCTGAATAATTTTGATGATAACCAGCTCTGATTAGCTGTAAATGTGATACCACGGGCCACTGATTTGACCCAAGAATTGATACAACGAGTCACCTGTTTAACTCAAATATCGATAAGATGATGATTTGTTAGTGACTCGTAAACTGATGTAATGATGAGCTGTATGCAACTCATAAAATGATATAAAGGTAAATCACTAAGTGACACATAAAATAATATGATAATGATAAGTCATTGGATAGCCCATAAAATGGTATGACAATGATAAATCACGAAATTGTATAATGAGTTCCCAAATATCAATGCTCGAATATGTAATGGTGACATTGGTGCGTTAAGAAACCCTTTTGTCAGATGTAAATAAAAGCTGATTTCGCAATAAATCATGCAAGCTATAAAAAGAGCTCAACTTTGATAAATAGTAAGGTATATGCATCTAGGATCGATATAGTGCGAACTATAAAGAACTCAAATTTAATAAATCCAATACAGGTTGTAAGACCCTTATTAAATAAGTGGATGTAATTAAGCATTCAAAATGATTTGAATTTAAAGTCGGCGGCATGATATTATTTGAATCGCAAAGACATTAATAAGAGGCATGATAACCTAGATATGCAGCCCCCGAGATAAACTCGAAGGTGAAACTTCATCTTGTTCATAAAAGCGGAAAGCTATGAAATTTGAGCATGAAAGCGACTTAGCTGTTCTTATTCTTCTGGCATTGATCACACAGTATGATCCACGGACCGTAGATGTCGATTTGTCAAAGACGAAGTAGCCGCGATTGTATCGGTAATTACCTCGCTTAACTTTGTGACTGCTAGTTGTGGTGGAACTTTGTATTTTTCTCCTTCATTCTGGGATGCAATATATTGAGTCGCATGTACGTAAGAGCAAAAGGCGGACATAGTTTTCTCCTTAGCTGGCAGCTCATGTACACCTTCCATTTTTTCTTCTTTGACCCATGCGACTTCTACTGGTAATACTAGTTCCTTATCCTTTTTGGCTGTTTACGTGAGGGTAGCAAGCTGTCTCCTTTAGATTGCCTTTCCTTTTTCAGCTCTCTCATGGCACCCGTAGCCTGAAGTAGTACTTTTTTACGTCGGACAAGACACCTTTTCAGAACTTGCGTCAAATCTTTTCATTATTTGTCCCTGCGACTTGTTCCAGAGAGATTCATTGCTGCTTCCAACACTTCGAAGTGTTGACGAGGAGCCATTTCGCAACTAGCCGAGAAGGAAAGCAACTTGTACAGCAAAATCAAATGGTATTGGCAACAGAACTTCCGTCTTCCTTGGTTTAGTGCGATTTAAATCACGGCACGTCTCCTGTCCGGAATAATTTTTTCTGGTTGATACACATGGACGCCCTCAAGGGCGACCGCGCAGGTGTCGCTTAGGATATCCGGGCTTCTAAGTCGCCCGATGATTCGTCGGATTAGTACGCAACTTGGCAACGGACTGGAATGCTCCGCTTCTTGTCAACTTGATATGATCAGCTTGTGCGGGTAATGCTGATGTTTTTTTTTTGAGAATTCCTGGTCATTTACAGTGTAGAGTAAGACGCGGACCGTTGTCAAAATAAGCTAATCTGGAGCCAACGCGTCGAGCCAGACGTACTTCTCGGTCCAGGTCGTCGAACTGTTTGATTTGTCTTTGATTCGCCAGGCTGCGTGATTGAAGTCGTTTCTGATTTCCAAAGTCGGCGACGGTCTTTTTATACTTTCCTTTTCAGCTGGCCGCTCCATTACTTTTCTTCTTTCTTTTGTAGCTTTTTGAGCGTACACTAGATGGCATCTAGCACAGCTTCTGGAAACCGTGCTGCCGACTGCTCATGGATTGATCCACGTGGGTGCTATTCCTTTTGCTTGAGCTTCTACATGCATTGAGTCGCCGGTCTTTTCTTCTTTTGCGCGACTCGTGGCCTCTGGCACCTGCTGTGTTTTGTTTTCCTTGGAATCTGAACCAGAAAAAGGGGTTTGTACTTTGTACGTAGCTTTTACTTCCAAAACAATTTCCCCCTTGATTGATTATTTTCCTGCTGGCAGGTGTCCGGCCGCGGCACTTCGGAGGCGGAGGTGCTGTTGGTTCGTCCGTTGTCCGCGCAGATCCCCTCCGGCGGTGGCGTTCCCTGGGGCTTCACCGACCTGCGTGCGATTTTCTCTGCACCACGGCCAGATCCAGGTATGCGGTGGATCTGGATGCAGTTCAATAAGAGGATGATACAGAGGTTCTTCGCGGCGGCGCCGGCGTTCCCGGCAGTAGTCTCTTTGGAGGCGGTGCTCGGTGACTTCCTGTCTGTGGTGTGGTGGGCTCCGGCGATCCAATGTTTGGAGAGCTTCAGCAGCGGCGTGCCATCCTCAGCTCCGGCTCGTCGTCGTCGGGATCCAGAGGGCTTCCTTGTAATGTTTCTGGACCTTTCTGTAAGTTCGGAGAATTAATATATCATCCCTTTCGCAAAAAAGATTATTTTCCTGCGATCCCGGCAACGCACAGCCTGCGCCGCCACGGATTATGAATCACGTTCCTGGCTTCTCAGCGACGTAGTTTTTCAGGGAATCGCCAGGACACAATACGTGAGGACGAAAAAGTTTCCGGAAGATTTCGATCTTGGTTGATTTGATGAGCCGCGCGTGAGGACAATGTTGTTGTTGAGCCCCCAGGCGCTGATCTGCTACGGCGTTGAGGTCACCGCTGTTGACGAAGATTGTTGATGAAGATTGGACCCATCGAAATCTGAATCCACACGCATGCAGCCCACGGTGGGCGCCAACTGTCGTGGGTTTGTCACGTCAGATGTCATGGATGACTTCGTAGGTGTGGGATTAAGTACGCGCGGAGATCGTCGAGGTGGGTTTGCACACGAGAGAAAGATTTATACAACTTCAGGACCCGGGAAATATCATCCGGTAAAAGCCCTACATGATGTTTGTGGCTAGATCTTATTCCTATGCCAATGAGCGAGTCGTCGATGCGGCGGCTCTCTCTGTTTTGTTGTCTCTAGTCTATTGAGATCTGGGAGCTTTTGGTGCGCCTTGCCTCTCCTTATATAGGTGGAAGGGGCAGGCTTACATGTGGTGTCCTAGTAGGATACAAACTAGGGTTTCTATTACAAGTCGGTTCGTGGAGTCCTTGTGCGACTCAAAACGTTAAGTCGCCTTGTTGGGCCTTCTCCATGTTGGGCCGCATTTATCATACGTCAGGATATCCGTATCCTATATCCTCGACACTAGGTGTGTGTGGGGCCCTCCTGGCTCCTCTTCGTTGCTCCTTTGGACTTCCTGGTGTGTTCTGATAAAATAGATCCCTCCGTGAAGTTTCGTCCAATTCCGAGAATATTTCCTGACTACCTTTTCTGGAATACAAAAACATCAGAAAACAGGAACTGGCACTTCGGCATCTTGTTAATAGGTTAGTCCCAAAAAATGTATAAAAGTGACATAAAGTGGATGCAAAACATGTAACAATTGGTATAATATTAGCATGGAACATCAAAAATTATAGATACGTTTGAGACGTATCAGTATCCCCAAGCTTAGTTCCTGCTCGTCCTCGAGTAGGTAAACGATAAAAACAAAATAATTTTTTAGGTGACATGCTACCATCATAATCTTGATCAAATAATATTGTAAGGCACATGTAAATGAATGAAGTGATCCAAGTCAATGGTCTATAGTTTGCTACCAAATAGATAATGAATAAACAATGAATCACACAAGTTAAACTTTTTCATGAATAGTACTTTGGAGACAAGCATCAAAGAGTTTTGCATAAGAGTTAACACATAAAGCAATAGATTCTAATAAAAGGTATTTAATCAACACAAATTAAGATTTAAGTTTCAGCATTTGCTTCAACTTTCAACATGTTTATCTCATGGATATTGTCAACACAAAGTAATATAATAAGTCCAATATGTAGCATATAACAAATGTTGTAACAAAGTTGACACTAGTGTTTGCTTGTGGAAGATAGAAGGAATAGGAAAACTGACTCAACATAAAAGTAAAAGAAATGCCCTTCGCAGAGAGAAGCAGAGATTAAATCATGTGCTAGAGCTTTTAGGTTTTGAAAAACATATAGAGATTGCATAAAATATTTGACACTCCTCCCAACCTTTGCTAACACAAGCCATGGCTAACCGAATCCTCGGGTGCCTACCATCAATCACATACCATGGAGGAGTGTCTAGTTTTGAGACGTGTTTGTTAATTGTTAACGAATGGTAGCAGATGAAAACAATATTCTCCCTGTCAAACAGACTTTTAAGAGCGGCTCCCATGAAGAACGTTATTTCTACCAGCAAGGCAGATCATCCCTCTTTCTCTTTGGTTTACACACGCAGGTATTTCACTGTTTGTCATTGCTTACTGATAAATCAGGGCAAAAGTGTGAAGAGAATTAAATGGTTAAAGTTGTAATTAATTGGAACTGGGCACCCCGTTGCCAGCTCTTTTTGCAAAATTAATGGATAAGCGGATGTATATGCCACTAGTCCAGGTGTAAAAGTCCATTTGACAAGTCAAATAAAGAATAACCCACTACTTCCTCATGAGCTAGTAAACATTGACATAAAAAGGAATAATAATATTTTAAATAGTTTAAAGGTAGCACATGAAAATTTTACTTGGAGTGGCAAGGAAATACCACATATAGGTAGTTATGGTGGACACAAATGTCATGGATTTTGGCTCAAGGATTTGGATGCACGAGAAACATTCCCTCTCAGTACAGAGTTTACGCTAGCAAGGTTATGTAAGCTAACAAGAATATCAACCAGTACACCAAGTTTTATATGACATACATATTGCAAACATTATAAGACTTCATACCGTCTTCCTTGTTAACCAAACCCTTTTATTAGAAAATATCTAGACCTCAGAGATACCACTCATGCAAACCAATTTTCAACAAGCTTTACGGTAGTTCTTCACTAATAGGCTTAACTTACATGATGCAAAAAATTAATCATGATCTACTTGTTAAATCAAAACGATTGACAAGTATCAAAATATCCAAATTAGTGATTTACAAGAATATGCAAGTTTTTCCATTATACAAATTACCACATGCAACATTTTTTGTACCAACCAAACACCAATCAATTTATTTTAACAACTCTCCAAACAAGTATAAGTGAAGCAAGAGAGTACTTTCTTCAAAATAAAACTAATAGCTCTGACAAGAGATACATAAAAACAAGAGCTAAAAGCTGAACATCGCTAGATATGAATACTCAACAAATATAAGTGAAGAATAGAAGTATTCTCATGAAAAAGTGGAGCGTGTCTCTCTCACAATCAAGAATGCTAGGGTCCAGTCAAGCTTATTGAAAATAAAGTACTGAAAATAAAAGCACACAGACGCTCCAAGAACAGCACATATGATGTGAAAGAATTAAAATATAGTTTCACTAGAGATGACCTGATAATTTTGCCGATGAATAAGGGGATGCCTTGGGCATCCCCAAGCTTAGATGCTTGAGTCTTCTTGAAATATGCTGGGAAGATCCATGGGAGCCTCCCCAAGCTTGAACTCTTCACTCTTCTTGATCCTATTATATCATCCTTCTCTCTTGACCCTTGAAAACTTCCGTCACACCAAACTCAAAGCAAATCTCATTAGAGGGTTAGTGCACAATCAAAAAAATTACATGTTTTATAAAGACGCAATATGACTTGTTACTTTAAACATTAGCTACTGCCACTGATGTTATGTGAAGCTCTTCCACCCAAAAAAGAATTTCACTTGACACTAGTAAAAGAGAGAATGCAAAATAAGAAGGCATAATCTGTCTAAAACAGAACAGTCCGCAAAGACGAATTTTTTCGAGGCACTTACGACGCTTGGATCAAAAAACTTCGAACTAACGAAAGATTCAGAAATTCATAAAGATTACGCACAAATTTTTTCAGATTTAATTAACAATCTGCTGATTTTACGAATTTCGTACAGTGAACAGCAAAAATCTGTTTCTGCGCAGCAATCAAAATTTAGCATCTTCTTAACTTTAGAGGCTACTCTTGGCACAACAATGCAAGAAAGTAAAGATACAAAGGAGTTGCTACAGAAGTAAACAAACTCCTTAACAAAAACTGAAAATAAAAGATAATGGGTTGCCTCCCAAAAGCGCTTTTCTTTAACGCCTTTTAGCTAGGCATAGTGATTTTTATGATGCTCACATAAAGATGAGAGTTGAAACATAAAAGAGAGCATCAAGAAGCATATATAAAACATGTTTAAATCTAACACTCTTCCTATGCATAGGAGCCTTGTAAGAAAACAAGTTAATGAAGAACAAAATGACTAGCATACAAAGATGAAACAAATGCAACTTCAAAACTTTGAACATAAAGAGAGGTGTTTTAGTAACTTGAAAACTTTTACAACCATATTTTCCTCTCTCATAATAACTTTCAGTAGAATCATGAACAAACTCAACAATATAACTATCACATAAAGCATGCTTTTCATGATCTACAAACACATAATTTTTATTAAGCTCAAAAACAGTAGGGTCATTAAACCCACTTTTCACAATAGTAGTATAATAAATATCATTAGGCAATATAGGACCATCATCAAGATCATTATCATATATAGCATTAGTGAGCACATTTTTACTCTCTGCAATTTCCTCTTTTATTTGAGTCAAGGAGCTTGTTACTTCAAATTTATCAAAAAGAGATATTTCAATAGAATCATGCAATTCAACAATATAGCACTCTTCCTCCTTAGGTAGGCATGGAGGGCAATCAAATAATGTAAGATATAAAGAGTTACTATCTTTAGGAGGTAGATCCTCCTTTTGTTCATCAATCTCCTCCTCTTTTTCATCCAATGAGATCACAGTTTCAGCAATTTCTTCTTCCATAGATTCTTCATTCTCTTCCTCATCTATTTCCTTATCTTGGGTTATACTTCCACACCCTTCTTCCTGCAAAATGTGGGTACCCTCTTGTGCATCAAGGAGTCTCTCTTTATAATCAATGATATAACAATTATTGCTAAATTTTCTAGGCAATAATCAAGAATAAAAGAGACCGTTTCCTTAAGTTTATTACAAGCAACACATGTTTCATAATTTTTAGCCATGAAGGAATCTATTTCAGAAGCTCCCATAAATAAAACAAATTGTTCCACTTCTTCAGCTCCGAGATAAGCATAGTTATAACAATGATAGTTCATAATTAGAACTTCTTCACTAAAGCCACATTGGAATTTAAGATGTTTAGTTTCCTGTTCAGAGCAACAATTTATATCATGGCGTTCAAGAAAAATTTCAGCAATTTGATTTAACTTTTTTAACATGCCTCTCATGATTTTACCCTCTCTTGATTCTCTATACTTTATATATAATTCTCTAGCTTCCATCAACATAGAGTTTCTAGTAAATTCTTCCATAGCAAAAGTTTTTATAGGATTTTCAGTTTTATAATTTTTATGGGTTTCCAAGTAAACAAGCAAAACATATCTGGATAAAAGTAAACTAAGCCAGACAAAAACAAAGTAAAGAGATTGGAAGCGTGAAACTCCCCTTGCAGAAATACTTCTACTCCCCGGCAACGGCGCCAGAAAATAGTTGGTACTACTTTGATGGCGTGTTGACAGGGGAGCAAATTGTTGGAGTGAAATGCTTGCTCTTTTCCCTGGCAACGGCGCCAGAAAATAGGCTTGATGGCGTGAAACACACGTTCGTTGGGAGACCCCAAGAGGAAGGTATGATGCAGTCCAGCAGCAAGTTTTTCGTCAGTATGAAACCAAGGTTTATCGAATCAGTAGGAGTAGTAGCACTTCTGAAGGTTGTCAACGGCGAAATATGATGCGGCGCAACACCAGGGAATCCGGCGCTGACGTGGAACCTACGCACAACACAATCAAACTACTTTGCCCCAACGAAACAGTGAGGTTGTCAATCTCACTGGCTTGCTGAAAACAAAGGATTAAACGTATGGTGTGGAAAACAGTAATAAATTGCAGAGAATGAAAAGGAACAATGTTTGCAGTTTGTGGTTGTTTAATCAATGTAAAAGAATGGACCGGGGTCCACAGTTCACTAGAGGTGTCTCTCCATAAAAGATAACTAACATGCTGGGTGAACAAATTATAGCTGGGCAATTGACAAATATTGAGTGCATGACAATGCATATATATGACATGATGACTACTATGATATTTAATTGGGCATTATGACAAAATACATAGACCGTTATCCAACAACGTCTATGACTAATAATCCACCGCCGGGTTGTCATCCGAGTCCCCCATTGGTATTAAGTTGCAAGCAACGGATAATTGCATTAAGTAAAGTGCGTAATGTAAACAAATACATATGACCGTGGACATAGCATTGTTAGGTTACCCCTAGTGGCAACAGCACATCCACAATCTTAGAAGTTGCTGTCACTCTCCTAGATTAGTGGAGGCATGAACCCACTATCTAGCATAAATACACTCTCTTGGAGTTACAAGCATCTACTTGGCCAAAGCATCTACTAGTAACGGAAAGCATGCAAGATCATAAATAACATATAAGATAGATTGATAATCAACTTGACATAATATTCAATATTCATCGGATCCCAGCAAACACAACATGTAGCATTACAATAAGATGATCTTGATCATGTAGGGCAGCTCACAAGATCTAAACATGATGGCACAAAGTGGAGAGACAACCATCTAGTTACTGCTATGAACCCGTAGTCCAAGGATGAACTACTCACGCATCACTCTGGAGGCAGGCATGGTGATGTAGAGCCCTCCGGTGATGATTCCCCTCTCCGGCAGGGTGCCAGGAAGAGGTTCTGGACCCTCCCAAGCTAGGGTTGACGACGGTGGCGACTCTGGAACTTTTCGTGAATAATTGCTCGGGTACTTAGGGTTTTTGCATCGGGGGGAATAAATAGGCGAAAGGGCGGCGGCTGGAGAGCCCCGAGGGGCCCACACCACCCTAGGGCGCGCCAGGGGGACCCATGCCCTAGGTGCATGTGGGGCCCTCCTGGCTCCTCTTCATTGCTCCTTTGGACTTCATGGTGTGTTCTGATAAAATAGATCCCTCCGTGAAGTTTCGTCCAATTCCGAGAATATTTCCTGACTAGCCTTTCTGGAATACAAAAATAGCAGAAAACAGGAACTGGCACTTCGGCATCTTGTTAATAGGTTAGTCCCAAAAAATGTATAAAAGTGGCATAAAGTGGATGCAAAACATGTAACAATTGGTATAATATTAGCATGGAACATAAAAAATTATAGATACGTTTGAGACGTATCAGTTCGTCTTCAGCTGCAGTGGAGGATGGCCTTCCCAATCGTGGTCGGGCCACCCCACGAGGTCGTGGGATCCGCGGTCATGGCGGTCGAGGAGGCCACGGCTCTGCTTCTCCTCCTCCAAGGAGCATGATCCACACCGCCTTCGCGTCGTTCGAGTTCATCATGGATCTGAACCACAGGCCTCGCAGTCGGCTTCACCTGACGGACTCCTTCGTGGCGGCGATGGAAGAGGACAAGCCCACCGGCTTCTGACTGCAGGTGGACGGCTGTCCCAATGGCCCCTCCTGGGCCTTCGCGGAGTACACGGCTGAAGGTGCCATGCTCCTGGGTCAAGGATGGAAGTCGTTCTCTCACGCCCGCCGCCTGACCCGGGGGCAGTGCTTGGTGTTCCAATACGGTGGAGATGCGACATTCACCGTGAAGATCTTCGGCATTGCCGGCGGACGCGTGGAGTGTTGCATGGAGAGCGAAAGCAGCAGCGGCAGGTCCAGCTCCTACGAGGAGGAAGAAGATGAAGAAAATACATCAAGCATCATGGTCGAGGGGAGTTCATCTTCCTGAGGGCGAGGAGTTTCAAGGCGATGGCCCCGAAGATCTCCTTGACCTCCTTCTTGGCCACCTCGGAAGTAGTGCCTTCCGTTGTGCGACGGTGCTCCTTGTTCGCCGGGAGCCAACCTTTTTGTTGTAAAAATGTACGTTCCGATGTAGTCCTTGTAAGTGAAGAAGAGCTTGTCTCCATCTTGTTTCTTTGGTCTTCAGGTTGTACTCGTGTGAATGAGAACATGTTTTTTGCAAAACGCGTTCCCACTACTGCGGCAGTCGCGCCTTCGAGGGGTAGGTGGAGGGTGAGAGGTCTATATAAACCCCTCAGCCCCCAGCTTTCTCGACACATCTTCTCGTATCGCTGCCTTCTGCTTCTTCCCCTGCCCCTCCATAGATCGCAGGACGATGTCTGGTGAGGCTGGGATGTCTTCTTCCGACGTGTCGACGGCGGAGTCGGCCTTCCGCGGCGCGGCGGAGGCACCCAAGGGAGCTGGGGCCCGAGCCGCTGAGGAAGAAGTCGCGTCCCACTCCACTGTGGCTCTGAACCTTTCCCACCTGGCGGCCATCACCGGCCATGGCGCCCAGGAGGAAGCTAGGGTCAGAGCCGTCCGAAGGGCGTACCTGATGGCCAGCCTGGAGGAGAGGACCGCCGGGGTCCCGGGGTTGTCCCCACTCTGGGCTGAACTCGAGGCCATTGAACAGGTAAAGCCCTTGCCCTGCTTCGTCTTTTCACCCCTCCATCGTCCAGGATCGACCCTGATTTGGCTTGTTTTCTTGCCACATGCTGAGAGTCGCTCCATGGGTGAGGTGGCAGATGGAATCTTCTGCCTCTTTGGCCTAGGAGTGCCCGGGTTTGCTGCGAGGTCTCTTGTTCCGCGAGACGCCTGAACAGTTCTGCGCGTGTGCCCTTCTCTCTGCCAGGCGTCCCCGGAAGAGAGAAGTTTACCCCGCAGGCAAATAAGCAGAAGACAGATCTGCACAGCTAGGTATCCTGAGCTGGCCTTAGTAGCACAGGCTAGTCATGTACTTAGGGAATTGCACAACTGAATGTAATTCGGAATTGTAATTCAGAATTTAAGTTCAGATGAATGCAATACTATGGCTCAACTCCCGGGGTCATTTCCCAAATCTTCCTTTGCACTAACGCGCTGTCAAGTTTTCTGAGGAGATCTCTTCGGTGCCAAGTACTCTACCTGTCTGCCACAGTAGCAGTACCCCCTAAGAGCACTATACCTTCTGGGTGCCCTCTCCACTGTCCGCGGGTACTAGGCCAGAGGGAAACAGACCGTTCGTCGGGGTGGTAGCATTACCCCCGCAAAGGCTCTCATAGACTGTGAAGCATGCGCAGGCTGATGGTATATTGACTCCGAGCGAGATGTCATGCCTAAGTGCAGAATGCAAATGCAAGGACTTAGCTGGTTTTGACGCATCATCGATCTGCCACGTTCCTCCCGGGTTTCCAGCTCCTTAGCCATTTTACGCCGTCCGCTCCTGTCCCGGGAAGACGCTGCACACAACAAACTTTCAGTAGGAAAAGAATGGACCCTCCCTTCATGTCGTGAAAGTGTTTCATCCGAAGCAACCTGCAAGCAAAGTTCAATGTGCATCTCTGTGTTTAAGTTCTTTAAAACACAGCATTGCTCGAGCCCTTCTTTCCGCGGCAGTACGGCATGATCGGGTGGCAGTGCCTACTGATAGGCCACTCGCGCTCAACCCGTCAGCCACCGGCACCATGTCAACCCCTTGCTTGGGGGTTGTCACGGATAACACACTTCACGACAAGAACTGAGGCTCACGAAATTGAAACACTTATCTTTTATTCCTTGGCGACGATTCTTACACCTATTACAGAACACTAGCCCCTTGGGCATGCTTAGTTGATTTGACTATCTGCGATTCATGTTCGTAATCAGGGGTAGAATTTAAGGAGATTCTCGATGTTCCAGGCGTTGCCCTCCAGCCTGCCTTTCTCGTCCACTAGATAGACTGTTCCGGGTCTTAGGGTATGCGTCACCCGATAAGGTCCTTCCCACTTGGAAGACAACTTGTTCATGCCATCAAATTTCTGCTTCTTGCAGAGTACCAGGTCTCCGGGTTCCAATGCCCGTGAACGAACATGGCGATCGTCATAGCGACGGAGCCCTTGCTGGTATCGAGCATATCGTAATGAATCTCGACACCGCACCTCTTCCAGGAAGCCTATGTCATCGATCCTCCTCTAAGCTTGGGTGTCTTTGTCATAGGCAAGTACCCAGGGAGATTCGTGTCTGAGTTCTGTTGGCAAGACAGCTTCGGTTCCATAGACAAGGAAGAATGGTGTTTCTCCAGTTGCTCTGCTTTGGTGTGGTTCTGAGAGACCACAAGACACTTGGTAGATGATCAATCCAGTTCTTGCCCTTGTCTTCCAATTTGTTGAAAGCCTTGGTCTTCAAAACCTTTAGGACCTCCGCATTGGCTCGCTCCACTTGCTCGTTGCATCTTGGATAGGACACCGAGGCAAAGCACACCTTGATGCCCAGTTCTTCACAGAAGTTGAGGAAGACTCGACTTGTGAACTGAGTGTCGGGGGAATAATAATCCCGCGACTCATCCAGATAAAGCGCGACTTATTTTATGGTCGCACTATAGATGGGCTGACAAGAAGATGGGCCAGCCTAAGATTATGGCTTGCTAATGGAAGGATCCAGAAGGTCGGTGTTTAGCTTAACTTGGAAGGCACAAAGAGTAGTCTCCAAGTAATACCATTGTAACCTGACGAGCCTCTGGTTATATAAAGAGGACTCGTAGGACTTAGACAGGAACAAGCAATCCAAGCCCTAAACCCTAGAACACACGGCGACTCGACACCTCGATCGTCGGCGACTCGATACCTCGATCGCCCACCCTTGTAACACCATATTCATATCAATACCAATCTAGGATAGGCAGGACGTAGGTCTTTACCTTACATTGAGGGGCCGAACCTGGTAAAAAACATTGTCTTCCTCGTGCCCTACGATTCTTAGCTCGGAGACGATTGACTCGCGCAATCCCACATCTACGAAGTCATCCATGACACCTGACGTGACAAACCCACGACAGTTGGCGCCCACCGTGGGGCATGCGGTCAAGAGCGTCACGTTCCGCGCTGGATCTGTGCCAGGGGCGGAGGATCTCGTCGTCGATTCAAGCTCGGCGACTTCGACATCGCGCCGGTCTAAATGATTCGGCGGTATCAACATCTACATCAAGGTCTACCTCAAGCTCGAGTAGAAAGCGTGGAGAAATTCGACCGCGCGATTCGGGGCTCAACTTCGACAACGCCCCTCACGCGCGGGTTACAGGACAGCAGCAACACCCGTATGGCGGACATCACCGACGGCGGCTCGAAACTCATCTCGACGATCCCTTCGGTGGAAAGATGCGAAATCGAGTTTCCTAGCAGCTGTCCAAAGCGCATCGGATTCCAACGGTTAGATCTTTGTGGCCGACTTAAACACTGAAGCCCTGTCGAAAGCTGACGGAACTCCGCGCGACTTTGGAAAAATAATTATCGAGGTCGACTCGGACATCAATTCAAAGATCCCTCCGGTGGAAACCTGCGGAACACAATCCCGAAGCACTCCAACAAATTTGAGACAATTCCAACGGTTAGATCACCGTCAGCGACTCGCGCACTGCAGCAAATTTCATGTCAAGGCGAGTTCGCGAATCCTCCATCAACCTTAGCTGGTTCACAAAAAGGAAATCGGCAAGTTTTATTTCCAGAAGTTGCGGCGGTTAGGTCGCTATTGCTGACTAACTCGCGCATGGTGAGTCGCGTGGCCATGTTCATGAAGAAATCGGAGTCCTAAGCCGCCACAAGATTATATGAAGCCAGCTCCAATTATTTCATCTGACTCGCACACCTTTCAAGGAAGATGATTCAACAATCAAGGAAAGTAAGAAGTATGTAGTATTGCATGAGCATCACGTGCAACACAAAAAGAGAGGAAAACAAAAAACGGTCACAGCTCAAAGAAAGCATGTCAGGCTTATGATTAGCAGTACGATATTTTCAGCAACGACTTCAGTGCCAAGTCGATCGTCACCAGCTCAAAGATACTAGTGATCATCATTATCAGCAGCTCACCACGACTTCGAGGCGCGTACGGCTTCCAGATTCTTGCGACTTCGTGCTCGCGGACGACTCTCAGCTCATTACGACTGTCAGCTCGTGGACCAATTCTAGCTCAACGCAACACTACGCGTCAACTTCAAACGCCAGGCATGAATTTCATCGCCAGAACCGCTAGCACGCTAGGGCTGGACATCAGAGCACAAACTTGTTATCAAACATCTATTCATCAACAACAGCGCGACTCATCGTCGCATCAGCCAGGCGACTCATGTGCCTGGAAATCCTCAACGACGTCCATGCGTAAGGAATTCAACAGCAGTGGCAGAGCCTAATTTTACCTCAGGCATTTGCTGGTATCAGCAATTCGGTTAGAAATCCAATGCCGAGTGATCAATTCAAGTTGATAAAGATTATTTGCCAGCTCAGCTAGTACCACGAGTCGCGCACGAATCAAGAAGTGATTGGAGCTGCTAGCTTATTATTATACCATATGGACATCACGTACAAAGATTTCAGGTGCAAGGAGCTCGGCGACCCAATCATCAAGGAAATAAGCAAGGAAAATAAGGAATTTTGGATAAGCCCCGTCAGCGACACCGCTATGGACAGATTTAACCTCACCCCGTCACGACGACCGGCCTCGCTAAACATCATGATTTTCTCTGCCGACAAACCGTGGTCGATATCAAAATACCATCGTGGCCTACTTCGTCTTTGATGAATCGACATCTACGGTCCGTGGATCATACCGCGTCATCAACGTCAGGAGAATAAAATAAGCTAAGTTGCCACCATGCTCAAATTTTACATCCTTTTACCTTTATCAGTTAAGATTGAGTTTCACCTTCGAGTTTATCTCGGGGCTGCATATCTAGTTTATAAGGCTTATTATCAATATCTCTGCGATTCAACATATATCATGCCGCAGACTTCAAATTTAGATCATTCTGAATGCTTAATTACATCCACTTATTTAAGAAGGGTCTTACAACCCGTATTGGATTTATTAAATTTGAGTTCTTTATAGATCGCACTATATCTGTCCTAGATGCATATAGCTTACTATCTATCAAAGTTAAGCTCTTTTTATAACTCGCACGATTCATTAAACAATCAGCTTTTATTTACATCCGCAAACGGATTTCTTAATATACCAATGTCCACCATCACGTATTCAAGCATTGATATTTAGGGACTCATTATACAATTTCATGATTTATCATTATATCATCTTGTGAGTCACCTAGTGATTTACCTTCAGATCATTTTATGAGTCGCATACAACTCATCATTGCATCAGTTTGCGAGTCACTAACGAATAATCATCTTATCGATATTTGAGTTAAACAGGTGACTCGTTGTATCAATCCTTGGGTCAAATTAGTGACTCGTGGTATCACATTTGCAGCTAATCAGAGTTGGTTATCATCAAAACTATTCAGAACTATCGTCACAGCTATTGCAGCTGCTTATATCAAAAGTCGACTGCCGCCTACGTGCGGTCGCACATCAGGATTAGTAAAATAAAGCGGGCACCTCCGGTATCCGGGGGCTTGTCATTTCGCCTCAATTTGAGTCGCTGAGCCTTTATTTAGCTAATCTCTGGGTTTCATGGGGGCTTTGTAGTTTTATAAGCTCGGCTTATTCTCATGGAATCGCTCTTTGTGGCAAATTATCCTGGTTATACTCGACTTAAGTCAGAAGTATCTTTGCACTATGCGGCCAAAGTACTGGGGTGTGGCGTCAATCGAGTCTGAATGCCTATCATGGCTGCCTATCATGGCCGTTCTCGACCCTGAACACACATTTTCCAAGGAAATACTGAGCCGCGCGAGGACCTACTTAACGGTAATAGAGATAATTCAGAAGGGCTAAAGTACCCGCGTGTGGCGTCAATCGAGTCTGAATGCCTATCATGGCTGCCTATCATGGCCGTTCTCGACCCTGAACACACATTAGATTTGGGAAATACTGAGTCAAGTACCATATGCTATCATGCATCGTACCATATGCTATCATGCATCTTACCAGTTGCTATCATGCAACTACTTGCTATCATGCAAAATACAACTTGCTATCATGCAAAATACAATTCACTATCAGGCAAAGTACAATATGCTATCATGCAGATTATAGTATGCAATCATGTAGGTCACAATTTGCTATCATGCAGGATACCGTATGCTATCATGCGGAGTACTAACTTTTTATCATAATTATTACCAGCCGCCAAGGCCAACATATTATCATCAAAGTTATTATCATTGCTTCCTCGGGGGCTTTGCCTTTTGAATTATTGGGATGATCATCTCCTGACATCGGCTGTTGAAGCCACCATTATTTATTTTACTTCAGCCGCGACAAGTGCAATTCCTACAGATAAGTTTTTGTCTAAATTAAGATATTCTGAGTCCCGAGCAGCATGATCAAGCATGCAACCCGGCCCTCGGGGGCTACACATCCACCCACCGGCATTTGGTGGTTTCTACTAAATTGATATACCATGTTTATATGCAGATTTAATTTTTTGCAGCACATGAGAATATATATATCCATTTGCGAGTCAAATTAGCGACTCGGAAATCTTTAAATACAGGCTGTGGCTATATACCCTTGAGCCGCCATGATTCAACATGCGCTCAGATGGCTTGTCATGATAAGTTGACAAATTATTATACTCTAATGATTGACCAGCTTATTTATGCTTATGGTTTTTTCTGCTTCGATGTCTATGACTCAGCACCCTATACACATTTGGCTGACATATCTTGATGCTCATCAGTTATTATTTTTATGATTTCAGCTCAGTCTTACATTCAACAGGAAAAGGTGATTTTCACCAAGGGCTTCGCGGAAAACTTACCGCGATTATGCAGCTTCAATGCGACCAAGACAGAAGTGTTCAAAAGCTTGTGATATTACATCAGCAGCTCAATAAGCCACAATGCCTGCGATCCAACATCAGTGAGTTGCCAAACTCAACGTTGACAAGTCTGGAAGCTCTACATATGCAAGCTGACAATATCATCATTAAGACAAATCTTCCACCTGACTCTATAAATCAGCCGGAAGCTTGGGGGCTAATGTCGGGGGAATAATAATCCCGCGACTCATCCAGATAAAGCGCGACTTATTTTATGGTCGCAATATAGATGGGCTAACAAGAAGATGGGCCGGCCTAAGATTATGGCTTGCTAATGAAAGGATCCAGAAGGTCGGTGTTTAGCTTAACTTGGAAGGCACGAAGAGTAGTCTCCAAGTAATACCATTGCAACCTGACGAGCCTCTGGTTATATAAAGAGGACTCGCAGGACTTAGACAGGAACAAGCAATCCAAGCCCTAAACCCTAGAACACACGGCGACTCGACACCTCGATCGTCGGCGACTCAATACCTCGATCGCCAACCCTTGTAACACCATATTCATATCAATACCAATCTAGGATAGGCAGGACGTAGGTCTTTACCTCACATTGAGGGGCTGAACCTGGGTAAAAAACATTGTCTTCCTCGTGCCCTGCGATCCTTAGCTCGGAGACGATTGACTCGCGCAATCCCACATCTACGAAGTCATCCATGACACCTGACGTGACAAACCCACGACACTGAGTGCCACTGTTCGTTATGATTCTGTTGGGTACTCCAAAGCGGTACACGATCCCTTCGATGAACTTGATGGCGGCCTGAGCCATCTGTCGTGGTACTGGCATCACTTCCACCCACTTTGTGAACTTGTCAATAGCCACGAAGAGGTATTCATGTCCCCCGACATACTTCGGTATCTTTCCCACAATGTCCAGCCCCAGACCGCGCACGGCCAAGAGATTGGAATTGGCTGCAGAGCTTGCGTCGGCTAATGTATGTTCTTCGCATAGTATTGACAGGCTTCAAATGTCTTGACTAGCTGCTCGGCATCTCGGAGGACTGTTGGCTAGTAGATCCCGTGACAAAAGACTTTCCCCGCCAATGATCTTGATGCCACGTGACTTGAACACATGCCCTCGTGGATGTACCTTAGCAGTTCTTGGTCTTGCTCTTGTGGAATGCAGCGGAGCTTGACTTCGTTATCTCGTCGCCGGTAGAGCTCGCCGTCGATCAAGACATAGAGCTTGGCTTGGTGAGCCACCCGCTCGGCGTCATGATCACCCTCCGGAAGGGCGTGCTCCGTCGTGTACTTGACGATGTCCAGGACCCAAGGTGGGTGGGTTCCTTCCATCAGTAGCACCATCTGACAGAAGGGAAGCATGGCTTCCTCTGCCGGAGGAGCTACCGGGTCTTGAACATCTAGGCTGGCTACCCGTGTTGTCGAGGTAGATGGGTCGCCAGCCCCCGTTGTCGGTGCAGATCTTGTCCTGAGCCTCTCGGGGGAAATCGAAGGTTGCCTGAGCACCTCGATATAGATCCCGGGAGACACTTGCTCTCGCTTGGACGCCACCTATGACAGCTCGTCCACGGACGTGTTTTCTCCCCGCGGGACATACACGGCCCGGAAGCTGTCGAAGCGCCGCTGGAGCTTCAGACCTCCTCGACGTACGGTGCCATCTGAGGGCAAGCGTATACTCCTTGTTCACTTGCTTGATGACTAGTTGAGAGTCACCCTTGACGACGATCTTGTTGATGCCGAGGCCGATGGCAGCACGAAGTCCTGCAAGCAGGCCCTCGTACTCTGCCGTGTTGTTGGAGATGTTCCCTTGGTAGTGCATCTGGACGACGTACTTCAGCCGGTCACCGGTTGGTGAGGTTAGGACAACCCCTGCACCTCCTTGCCCCTTGGTGTAGGAGCCGTCGAAGTGCATGATCCAGGCGCTAGGGTCCTCCTTCCCGGGGAGGTAGGTTTCCTCTTCCGGGCCGTCGAACGCCGTCTCGGTCCACTCCACAGTGAAGTCTACCAGCGCCTGATTCTTGATATTGTCCGTGTGCTCGAACTTGAGGCCGAAACCCTGAAGCTCCATGGCCCACCATGATAAGCGTCCAGTGGCAAGTGGGTTCTCCAACGGGCTTCTCAGATTGTACTTTGACACCACCGTGATGGGATGACTTTCGAAGTACGGCCTCATCTTGCGAGAGGCAACGAGGATTACCAGCAGGAGCTTCTACATCATGGGATATCGCTCCCGGGCATCGCGTAGCACTGCGCTGACGAAGTAGACCGGATGCTGCACCTTGCGGGTTACCGAGTCCTGGTTGGGCTCGGCTTCCTCCATGTTGACGTCTTGGGGTGGGGACGAGGTAGCCCCCAGCGGAGTCTCTTCGGAAGGAAACTCCTCGTTTTCGTCGGTGGTGGGCTCTGCGCCATCTGGTAAGGTTGCCGTGACGTCAGGGTCGTTAGACCCCTGGTCACCCGGCTGCCTCTTCTTGCATGGTTGTCCCGAGAGAGAGTTCCCGGGTCGCTTGCCCTTGGTCTTGCTTGATTTCTTCGGAGGAGCATCACGCCCTGCCACGAGCACAGCACTGATCACCTGGTTGGTGGCAGCGATGTATAGTAGCAGGGGCTCCTTCTCTATCGGGCCACGAGGACTGGTGGCGAGGCGAGTTAGCGCTTGAGGGACTGAAGAGCTTCCTCGGCCTCCGGAGTCCACTCCATGGGGCATGACTTCTTGAGCAACCTGAAGAACGGTAAGGCCCGCTCCCCAAGCCTTGAGATGAACGCCCGAGTGCGATGATGCACCCATTGAGGCGTTGTATGTCCTTGACCCGCCGGGGCACCTCCATGCGCTCGATTGCCTTGATTTTGTCTGGATTCGCCTCGATCCCTCGGTGAGAGATCAGAAAACCTAGCAGCTTGCCGGATGGGACCCCGAACACGTAGTTATCAGGGTTGAGCTTGAAGTTGAGCCGACGGAGGTTTTCGAAGGTCTCATGCAGGTCTTGGATGAGGGAGTCCTTGTACCAGATTTTGACCACGATGTCGTCGATGTACGCTTCAACATTGCAGCCTAGCTGAGGTCCAAGGCATGCTTGCATAGCGCGCTGGAAGGTAGCGCCGGCATTCCGGAGGCCGAAAGGCATCCGGGTGTAGCAGTAGCAGCCCTTGGGAGTGATGAAGGCCGTCTTCTCCTGGTCCTCGACCGCCATCATGATCTGGTGATACCTGGAGAAGGCATCCAAGAAACACAACAGCTTGCACCCGGCCGTGAGAGTCCACGATCAGGTCGATCCACAGCAGAGGGAACGGATCCTTGGGACAGGCCTTATTCAGGTCTGTGAAGTCGATGCAGAGTCGCCACTTGAAAGTCATGGGTTTTGGCACCACCACGGGGTTGGCCACCCAAGTTGGGTGGGGAACTGACCGGATGACGCCAGCTTCTATCAGCTTATCAACTTCGGCGATGATGAATTCTAGCTTTTCCTTGCTTTTGTTCCGGAGAACTTGCTTCGCGGGACGAGCTCCCGCGTTGACCGCCAGTTTGTGCTCGATCACCTCCCTTTGTACACCGGGTAAACCCGACGCCTCCCACGCGAAGACATCAGGATTTTCCTGAAGGAAGGCGGATAGCGCGCTTTCCTATTTATCGGTGAGGCGCGCACCGATTGTGATGGTGCGAACTCCATCACTAGTCAGTGCCACCTTCTTGGTCAGCTGCGGGTCGCCGTGGAATGGCGCCTTCTTGGAGGGAGCTGAGGCCGAGCCCCCAGGGTACCCTTCGCCCCCGGAGAATGCACCGGCGTCTGGCTCCTGTTCATCTTGATGTTCATCCGTCGTTGCCGCCACCGTCTGGTTCAGCTTCTGGACGCAGAAGATGGCGTCGTCGATGTCGGCCTTGACCTTGATCACGCCCCACGGCGCCGGGATCTTCATCATGTTTTAGGGGAAGTGGGAGACGGCCATGAACTTGGACAGATCAGGCCGGCCAAGTATGCCGTTGTACGGGAGCGGAGTGTCTGCGACGTCGAAGACGACGTCCTTGGTGCGGAAGTTCTTGTGATCACCAAAAGTGATAGGACGAGTAATCTTCCCGAGCGGTCGAGTGATACTCCCATTCACGCCTTGGAACACGCCGGTGTCTTGTAGGCGAGAAGGAGGGATTTGAAGAGTAGCCAGGATCTTCGCCGTCAGCAGGTTGAGGCTGGAGCCTCCGTCGACCAGCATCTTGGTGACCTTGTAGTTGTGGATGATGGGCGACACGATCAATGGCAAGGTCCCCACCCCGGCAGTACTGGTAGGGTGGTCATCTGGATCAAAGGTGATGACTTGGTTAGACCTGTCCAGGGGCTTGGGCGGAACGGAAGCAACCGCATTCAGCTCCTGGACAAGTCTCTTGCAGGCGCCATTAGAGGGAGGCAGAGAAGACCCCCCGTGAATGCACCCGACAACTCCGGTGATTTCCTGGAACTTCTCGCCGTTACCACCTTGGGGAGCCGGAGCTTCCCCGTTGCCATCATGGACGGCTTCTTGGTTGTTCTGCCCGTGGCTGCCTTGGCCACCGCATCCACCTCCTCGGCCACCGCGGCCGCCACCGCGACCCACCCATGGTCGCCTCCGCCTTGGTGACCCGTGGGACAGTCACGAGCGATGTGCCCGACGGTGCCACAGTTGTAGCAGCCGTCCGGACTGACCCCGTCAGCCCGACGCTGCTCTCGGATGGCAAGGTTCTTGAGCATGTGGCAGTCCTTGAGCAGGTGATTGCCTTCTGGGTGGATGTGGCACCATGGGTCACCCTCACCCTCTTCCTCGGAAGTTGAAGCAGGCTTGACCTTCTTCAGGAGAGGCTCGGTGACAAAGATGCACTTGTCGGGTCCAGAGTCCCGTCTCTTGTTCTTGGCGGGAGTGACCTTATCCTCGGGTTCATCCTCCCAGGGGACCTTGACTCCTTCTTCTGCTCGAGCACATCGGTCTGCAAGTTCCCAGAGCTTGCGGGTGGACTCGATGCGATGAATGCTCATCTTCTCGCGCATCCGAGTGTTATGGATGTTGGCGTGGAAGGATTGGATCACCAACTCCTCCTTGATGTAGGCTATAGTGTTCATCTTCTGAGTGAAACGTTGGATGAACTTGAGGAGAGTTTCACCTGGAAGCTGCTTGAAGTCGCGGAAGTCGCTGGAGCATTCGGGCGCTCGTACCCGCCCTAGAAAGCTCCCAGAAACTGCTCCTTCAGCGCCCGCCAGGAACGGATGGAGCACTTGGGTAGGTTGAGAAGCCAGGTCTAGGCGTCTCCCTTCAGGGCCAACGGGAACTAGTTCACCATCATGACCACATCGGCCCCGGCAACCGAAGCAGCCAGAGAGTAGATCTGCAGGAAGTCTCGGGGGTTCGTAGTGCCGTCATAGCGGAGAACGTCGATCTTGAACTTCTTGGGCCAATCGGCGTGATGAAACTCAGGAGCAAGGGCGAGGCAGCCCTCGGCGATGTCGTCGTCCCGATCCTTCCGGTGATGACGTTCTCGACGGCGCTTGATGCGGGTGCGCATATCCTCATTCTGACGGTTGTTGAGGTCGTCACGAAGATCTGGGTCGTGCGAAGTGGATGATCCGACGGAGATAGCCTTGCGAGGAGGTACCATCTTGGCTTGACGCTCACCACTGGGCTGGCCCTGCGGCTCACGTGTCTTATCATTTGCTGCTCCGGGACCGTCAACGGTGGGAGCTTGAGTAGGCTCAGGCCTTGGACCGCCATCGGCGAAGTCGAGGAGCTTCTCCACACGGGCCCTCCATTCTTGGTAGACCTTGGGATCGCCAGTGCTTGGAGGGAACTGCATCAGGGCCTTCGCAGCAACAAAAGCATCATGGCGAGCTTGTGCGTCCGAGGGTGAGTGCGTGGATGACTTGCTCTTGGAAGATCGTGGGCCTCCGCTGGTGTAACAGCCCGAAGTGGAAAACCTAAAAACCTGTGTAAAATTTTCGCTTTTGTGTTCCTTGCATCATGGCATCCATGCATCATGTTGTTGCTAGGGAATTGCGCTAGGGAATTGTTGTTGTTGCTAGGGAATTGTTGTGGTGTGGCACCACTTAAAACAAAATGCCAATTTTGCTTCAACCAAATTTCAAAACAACGAAGGCACTCAAACTTGCAAAATGCAAATACTCTGAATCTCCTATTTGTCAAGGAAGTTCCGAGAGTTCCAAAATAATATTTTGCACCTGCTCCAAATTGTTAAAGGAGCAAGATTTTGAAATTTAGCAAAATGCCATAAACGAACCCTATGAACAAATGTTGTCCAAACATTTTATTTTGAGACGCCAATTTTGTGGACCTTCCACATGATATTAAAAGGCTACACAAATTATTTCATAATTTTCTAAAATATTTAAAGGCCTCAATTAAATCAGAGAAGTATTACTGGTTTTAAAAAGAAACAAACAAGGGTCTCTTTGTAATTAGGGAGGGACCTGTCCGTGATGGAAATAAAATTCCCAGGGGGTTTTCAGAAGATGGTCATCTCCTTCCTCCCCTGTAGCGACCGAGCTGGCTGGCCGAGCCGCACCAGCTCGAGCTCGCCGTGCTCGCCTGGCCCCTCCTCTCTGCCCCACCTGCAAAGAAGGAGAGCAAGCAGCACCCCGAGGCCCACTGCCCCTGCCCTATCCACTTGTTCCCCTGCCCCTCTGCTCCCCATTTCCTTCCTCCACGGGCTCCATGGTCGCTAGTGTTGCCGAGCTCGACGCCGGTGATTGAGCGCACCCCGTACAAATCGAGCACCACCAGTAGCTCCGCCTCGCCGTGCTGCTCCCCCACGCCAAAGGAATCGAGCCGCGCCGCCCGGAATCATCCGCACCGTCTTCATCTTCTCCGCTGCCGCACGAGCGCCGCCCGCGGGAGATACTTTGCCGTCCGAGCTCCCCAGCTCCTCCCGAGCACCTCCACGCAGTCTAGGGTGAGCTTGCGACCTCCCCTTGCCCTCTGTCCCTCCTCTCCCTCGCTGTGTCGCCGGCGCCGCAGGACGCAGTCCGCTGCCGTGCCATTTTCCCGGGGCTCGGATATTCCATTTTCTTCGCGACCGAATTTTCCGAGCCAGTCCAGTGCTAGCAAATTTCTAGTCCTTAGCGAAAATTCTGGCCTTCGAAACGATCGGATAATCCGAGATGATTTGATTCGGATTTTCTGAAGTTTGGCAGTACGAGGAGACACCAAGTCCTTAGCCAAATTTCGAATGGGCTACTCGATCGGATTTTTCGATTTCAAGAAAATTCGGATTTTCCGATTTTGCCCAGCCCCAAATTTTGCACTGCTTCTTTTATCTTCCCTCTATTTTTGGCTAAGTAATTCCATTGCTGTCTAAACCTAAATTGTAGAGGACATTTTTAAAAGAGGATTTGGAAGGTAATAACTTGTATCTCGTCGGTGCATCAGAAAAACGTGTCGGTTATACCAAAATGTCCGGAAAAGTGTGAACTAACTTTTAAAATGTTTGCCATGCATGTTCGATCACCGTAACCGTAATGCACTCCTGGACGTTAGGAGAATCGTTAAGTTAAATGTGGGGTGTTCTCCTACCCCGTTGAAGTGTTTATTCCCGCACCCCATTTAAATTGCTAGAGAGCTATTAATAATAAGTCGGTGCATTAAAACGTCATATCATCATCTCTGTATGCATTGCACAATTGCCATGTGTTGATTGTTGTTCTTGCTTTCCGGTGTTGTTTGCTCCCCGGTAGATCACGAGTTCGGAGTTGAGCATCATTACTCCGACGAGCAGTTTGACTACTCCGCTCAACAAGGCAAGCGTAATCCCCCTCTGAGCATATCTTATCCTATGTTTCCGCAAATATTTTCTCCACTATAATATTGCATGCGGTTCCAAATGTCAATTTTATTGGATTAGAGTATCCCATAGTTGCATTAAGATTCCGATGCCATTACCTGTTTCCCCTCCTATTATCCATAGGTTTGTATTGTTGGCCGGAGATACCTAACTATGCAATGTTGATGCTTAGCCATGCTTAGTTACATGTTTATCCGTCCGATGGATGTGTTATGTTGGAAACCGGTGTTGAATGTTCAGATGATGGTGGAGAATTGTGGTAATAGGTAATAAGATGCTAAAAGGTGGGGATGAGAGGCCACTGAGGTTGTGGTGCTTTGTCTCGTTCTCGCCGCCTAGATGCGAGTTCTTTACCTCCCGAACCAAGACTGAGCGTGCAACCATGCGTGAGGCCTATGCAATTGCAGGAACCGTCATAGACTAAATAACTCGGGTGGGGCTAGCCAGGGTCCTCTAGTTCGGACTTCCATTTGCGCGTGCGTGATGATGGTGGTATGAACTGGGATGAGGATGGTGGTGTTAGGAAAATGAGTGGCTGTGGGGCGGGTGTTGCAGGCACTGGCTGCCCTACCGCCACTGATGATCCTGGAAAGTCCTTAACGAGGGAGAAGTCGACACCGCTCCCACCCAGCCGGCTTTCCAAGGAAGAGAGCTAATGCGCAGGTAATGGGCCGGACGGTACGCGTGGCAAACATTTGTACACCCCTGCAGGGTAAATCTTTTCGAAAAGCCGTGTCCACGGTTACGGACGACTTGGGAAAGGACGATAAGATCATAGAATAACATGAACGGAATGATTAAAACTTGGGTACTAGAGGTGCCACTCAAGAATGCAAGGTTGACTTCCTCGAGGGTGATTCGGGGAGGTGCCTTTGTAGAACAGGTACAGTGGTTGATGTTGAGAAAGGTGATGAAAGAAAAGAGTTACTTCTTACCTCTTTTGAAAATACTCTGAATAGTCGATGCCATTGAGTTATGTTTATTAAATAAAATTAGCTTCATGCAAAAGAGCCATATAACTTTGAAAGCCTCATCGAGCTAAAGCTCTATATATAATCTTGCGAGTTCGTCGAACTCAACGTCGTTTGTTTTGTTTCAGAGGAGGACTTCACCGACCTCAAAGGTGGGTTCTTTGTGGACGTCGACGAGTAGTCTGGGGTTCCCAGGTGGCAGCTTGGGACATCTCGGAATAGCTGGCGCTGGATGTTTATCTGTAGGCCTCTTAGGCCATAACTTGGATCTTGTTGTTTAGACAACCTAATTCGCTTCCGCTTGTTGTAATGTTGGGTCCGTGACCTCTGCTTGTCATTTGATATCTTTCTCTATTATAAGAGTTGAACTATAATGATTGGTGTCGTAGAGTCTGTGATGTGCCAGTTGTTCCACAAGTCTTGATCTCTCTATTATGCATTGAGGGTTGTGCCTGTGTTAAGGCATCAATCGGGGTGTTGTGTTGCCAATGATCCATTCTGAGCAACACCTGCCAAAGTTTTGGCCGGGGATTGGTAAACCCGTAACCTCCGGTTGTATCGCTTAACCAGTGACACACAGCATCACTGTATAACAGTTAGGTCAGGGCGCCACAAGTTGGTATCAGAGCAGTACTGCCTGTAGAAACCCTTCTACTGGTCGACGTTGAGTCTAGTGTTTGTGAAAATATTTTTAACCTAAAAATGAGTTGTGAAAACCGTCTTAGGATTCTTTTTACTCCTTACCTGGTTACCCTCTAATCTCGGAGCAATCTTACCTCGATTTGAGTTAAAGGTTTTACTTCTCATCTGTTACCTCAAAATTAGGAGAAACGGGGTTGGGTTCGACCTTTAGTGTTATGTGTCACGTTGCTCCCGCTGCGTTGCAATCCTAAATCAATTCCAATGTTTGAACACGGTTACCCAACGAGGAGTAAGTGAGTATCCGCAGTATTGTTGGGTTTTAACCCAAGGACTTGAACATAAGGTCCCGGATTGTGCCAACTAGGGTGTGTTAAGTGGTGATTCCTTAACTCTCGCTAGTAGCGCATGAAGCTGATCTTTGACCCAAGTTATATCTTGTTGATTCCTTGTTAGTTGTTGCACAATGTATTATCGTCCCTCGTCTGTGTACTTGAGTTGACACTAATGCTATTGTTCGACCATTCGGGAAAGATACTAACTGTGTCATTGTCAAATCTCCAGAATGGCTCGAGGAGGCCGCGGAGGCCGTGGAGGCCGCGGTAACCACAACAATGATGAGGATGATCTGCCGCCACCACCCTCGATGGCTCAAGTCTTGATGGCCATTGAGGAGAACCGTGGGCGCAATGAGCGTCTACTGGAGCAGTTGGTGCAGCAGAATGCACAGAGGAATGGCTGCAACACTCTCACTGAGTTTCTGCGCTCGCAGCCACCCACTTTTGCTGATGCTAAGGAGCCACTGGAAGCTGATGATTGGCTTCGTGTTTTGGAGTGCAAGTTCATTGCGTTGCATGTCCCAGTGGCTGAGCAAGTCAACTTTGCCACCTATCTCTTGGTTGGTGCAGCTGGCTGTTGGTGGGAGAGCCATGTGGCATTGTTTCCTGCCAACCATGTCTTCAATTGGGAGGATTTCCGCACTGCCTTCCGTGCGGCTTACATCCCTCCTCCGATCATAGAATTGAAGAGGAGGGAGTTCCTGGATTGCAATAGGGACGGATGGACATCCGCACCTATGCTGGTGAATTCAACCATCTCTCTCGTTACGCCCCAAGGGACGTGACCAATGATGCTGACAAGCAAGAGCTGTTCCGCAAGGGTCTCGCGCCGCAACTCCGCTATGAGTTATTGCCCTTCAAGTTCCAGACCTACCAGGAGCTGTTCAATCAGGCTCTTACTCTTGAGCAAGGGCGGAAGGAACTTGAGGCTTCGAAGAGGCCAGCACATGGGACCACCAGAGTTCCTCGGGTTCTGAGAACAAGAAGCGTAGGGTGTTTGTCCCTACAGCGCTGTGCCACGTGCTCCATTCATGCCGAGAGCCGCGGGATACAGGCCACCACCGCCGCGCCCCACTACTTCGACCTTTGGGCCGAGCGGAAGTGGGTACCGCCCCATGCTACCTGCTCCACCTGGAGTCACTTGCTACACCTGGGGCCAGACTGGTCACTACTCCAGGGAGTGCCCCCAGAAGGCACCTCTCGCGTTGACTCCTGCATGAGCCCCTGCCACTCCAGCTGGCAAGGCTGGACCTATTGTGCGTGGTCGCCTGAACCACGTCTCTGTTGAAGAAGTTGAAGATGACCCCGGCGTCCTTATGGGTGAGCTACGAATCAACAACAATTTTGCTACCATTTTGTTTGACTCTGGAGCATCTCATTCATTCATATCGATAGCGTTTGCAAAAGACCACAAAATACCGTTCGAGAAAATGAGCCATCCCTTGGTGATCGCCACTCCTGGCTCAAAATGGCAAACCGATGGGGTTACTCCTGAGGTTCAGATCACTATCGGGTACTACTCCTTTCCTTTTGCGTTGGTAGCTCTGAGGTCAAATGGTATTGATGTCATACTGGGCATGAACTGGCTAGCCAAATACCGGGCTAATCTCGACTGTGCTGCCAAGACCGTTACCGTGACCAGTTCTTCCGGTCAGACTGTTGAGTATTGGTCTGCACGTCAAGACCTCCATCTTTAGTCATACCCAACTCACCTAGATTCTCCTTTGCTTCATGGAAGGCGAATCTCTCCTGAAATTCAGGACATACACGTGGTGTGTGACTTCCCGGATGTGTTCGCGGAAGAATTGCCTGGCATGCCTCCTGACCGAAGTGTGGAGTTTGTCATAGATCTACTCCCGGTACCGCTCCAATTTCCAAGAAGCCCTACCGTATGCCGGTGGAAGAATTGGCTCTGTTAAAAGAGCAAATTGATCAGCTGTTAGCGAAAGAGTTTATTCAGCCTAGCAGTTCACCTTGGGGTTGTCCGGTACTCTTTGTCAAGAAGAGAGATTCTACCGTGCCTCGTTTAGTTTCTGACTATACCATTGAATGCGGTGACAATCAAGAACAAGTATCCTATTCCCCAGATCAATGATCTGTTGGATCAGTTAGCTGGTGCAACGGTATTCTCCAAGATGGATCTGAGGTCAGGATACCATCAGATAAAAATCAGAAAGGAAGATATTCCAAAGACGGCATTTGTTACTCGATATGGCTCATATGAGTATACCGTCATGTCCTTTGGTCTCACAAATGCTCCAGCTACTTTCATGAGGCTCATGAACTCCATCTTCATGGATTATCTTGATAAGTTTGTTGTCATTTACATCAACGACATCCTCATTTATTCCAAGACCAATGAAGAGCATGAGGAACATCTTCGTTGGTTCTGACACGACTTCGAGAACACCGCCTCTATGCCAAGTTCTCCAGGTGTGAGTTTTGGTTGGATAATCTTGTCTTCTTGGTCATGTGATATCCGCTAATGGTGTGGCTGTCATTCCTGACAAGATTCAGTCCATCCTCGATTGGAAAACTCCAATGTCAGTCAAGGACATCCGTAGTTTTCTCCGATTGGCGGGTTACTACCGCCGATTCATTGAAGGTTTCTCCAAGATAGCCAAGGCTCTGACTGACCTTCTCAAGAAGGACAGAAAGTTCGTATGGACGGCCGAAGCTGAAGAGAGCTTCAAAACACTGAAAGCCAAACTCACTCCGCTCCTGTGCTTGTCCTGCCGACACAAGCAAGGATTTCGTCGTCTTCTGTGACGCCTCTCTGCAAGGCTTGGGCTGTGTGCTAATGCAAGATGGCCATGTGGTGGCCTATGCTTCCCGCCAATTGAAGCCGCATGAGCACAATTACCTACTCATGATCTAGAACTTGCTGCTGTGGTCTATGCTTTGAAGCAATGGAGACCATACTGTTTGGTAACCGTTGCGAGATCTTCTCGGATCACAAGAGTCTGAAGTACCTCTTCACCCAGCCGGATTTAAATCTCAGGCAAAGGCGTTGGTTGGAGTTAATCAAGGACTATGATGTGAGTCTGAACTATCAACCCGGCAAAGCAAACGTTGTGGCTGACGCGCTAAGTCGGAAGTCCTATTGCAACAATCTGATGATTGAAAAGGCCCAACCTGCCCTTCATGAAGAGTTCTCTCGTTTGAACTTAGAAATTGTTCCCTCTGGCTACCTTGCAAATCTGGAGATCAAATCTACTCTTGTAGACCAGATTAAGGAAGCTCAAACCATGACAAGGGTATTCTGAAAATCAAGGAGAACATTGCTAGCGGGAAGGCCAAATGTTTTTCTGTCAATGAATCCGGAGTTGTTTATTTTGGTGACCGCTTGGTAGTGCCAAAGAAACGAAAATTGAGGGAGTTGATCCTCCAAGAAGCTCATGAATCTCCTCTCTCTATTCATCCCGGTAGTACCAAAATGTACCAAGACCTTCGACCACAATTCTGGTGGACTCGGATGAAACGAGAAATTGCCAAGTATGTTGCTGAATGCGACACCTGTCGACGGGTAAAGGCTGAACATCAAAGGCCTCCAGTACTCTTCGCCCTATTGCAGTCCGAGTGGAAATGGGATGAAATTGGTATGGACTTCATCACCGGGTTTCCCCGATCTCAAAAGGGCAACAATGCAATCTGGGTAATCATTGATCGTCTTTCCAAGGTTGCTCACTTCCTACCAGTCCGTGATGATATACGGGCAAGTCAACTTGCTGACTTATATTTGGCTCATATTGTTCCATTGCATGGGGTCCCTCTGAGGATCATATCGGACCGTGGAAGTATCTTTGTCTCCAAGTTTTGGCAGAGTTTCCAAACTGCTATGGGGTCCCGTCTCAACTTCAGTACCGCCTACCATCCCCAAACTGATGGTCAGACCGAAAGAGTGAACCAAGTGTTGGAAGACATGCTTCGGGCATGTGTAATCTCCTTTGGCAAGGGTTGGGAAAAGTATCTCCCTTTCGCGGAGTTCTCTTACAACAATAGCTATCAAGCTAGTCTGGGCATGGCTCCATTTGAGGTTCTCTATGGAAGAAAATGCCGCACTCCTCTAAATTGGTCCGAGACCAGAGAGAGGGCACTCTTTGGTCCAGATATTATCAATGAAGCTGAGGAGAAGGTGAGAATCATAAGAGAGAATCTGAAGATTGCTCAGTCTAGGCAGAAAAGCTACTATGACAAGCATCATCAGGAAATTCACTATGAAATTGGTGATAAAGCTTATCTCCGCGTCTCTCCCCTTCGTGGTGTTCATCGCTTCGGTATCAAAGGGAAATTGGCCCCTCGCTATGTTGGCCCTTTCACCGTCCAGGCCAAGCGAGGAGATCTTTCTTATCAATTGGATTTACCGGTCAAATTCCCAAATGTACATGATGTGTTTCATGTCTCCCAACTTAGCCGGTGTTTTAAAGATCCTATCCATGGGGTCAATCATGAGGAGCTGGATCTCCAGGAAGATCTCACTTATCGCGAGCATCCTATTCGTGTTCTGGATGAAGCCGAAAGAAAGACCCGTAACAAGACTACCAAGTTCCTCAAGATTCAGTGGTCGCACCATTCCGAAGAAGAATCGACTTGGGAAAGAGAGTCTAGTCTTCGTGAGGAGTATCCGATTTCTTTCCGCAACCTTAGAATCTCGGGACGAGATTCCTGTAAGGGGGTAGATTTGTAAAAGCCCGAAGTGGAAAACCTAAAAACATGTGTAAACTTTTCTCTTTTGTGTTCCTTGCATCATGGCATCCATGCATCATGTTGTTGCTAGGGAATTGTGCTAGGGAATTGTTGTTGTTGCTAGGGAATTATTGAGGTTGCTAGGGAATTGTTGTGGTGTGGCACCACTAAAAACAAAATGCCAATTTTGCTTCAACCAAATTTCAAAACAACGAAGGCACTCAAACTTGCAAAACGCAAATACTCTGAATCTCCTATTTGTCAAGGAAGTTCCGAGAGTTCCAAAATAATATTTTGCACCTGCTCCAAATTGTTAAAGGAGCAACATTTTGAAATTTAGCAAAATGCCATAAACGAACCCTATGAACAAATGTTGTCAAAAACATTTTATTTTGAGACGCCAATTTTGTGGAGCTTCCACATGATATTAAAAGGCTACACAAATTATTTCATAATTTTCTAAAATATTTAAAGGCCTCAATTAAATTAGAGAAGTATTACTGGTTTTAAAAAGAAACAGACAAGGGTCTCTTTGTAATTAGGGAGGGACCTGTCCGTGATGGAAATAAATTCCCAGGGGGTTTTCAGAAGATGGTCATCTCCTTCCTCCCCTGTAGCGACCGAGCTGGCCGGCCGAGCCACACCAGCTCGAGCTCGCCGTGCTCGCATGGCCCCTCCTCTCTGCCCCACCTGCAAAGAAGGAGAGCAAGCAGCACCCCGAGGCCCACTGCCCCTGCCCTATCCACTTGTTCCCCTGCCCCTTTGCTCCCCATTTCCTTCCTCCACGGGCGCCATGGCCGCCAGTGTTGCCGAGCTCGACGCCGGTGATTGAGCGCACCCCGTACAAATCGAGCACCACCAGCAGCTCCGCCTCGCCGTGCTGCTCCCCCACGCCAAAGGAATCGAGCCGCGCCGCCCGAAATCGTCCGCACCATCTTCTTCTCCGCTGCCGCACGAGCGCCGCCCGTGGGAGATACTCTGCCGTCCAAGCTCCCCAGCTCCTCCCGAGCACCTCCACGCAGTCTAGGGTGAGCTTGCGACCTCCCCTTGCCCTCTGTCCCTCTGTCCCTCCTCTCCCTCGCTGTGTCGCCGGCGCCGCAGGACGCAGTCCGCCGCCGTGCCATTTTCCCGCGGCTCGGATATTCCGTTTTCTTCGCGACCGGATTTTCTGAGCCTGTCCAGTGCTAGCAAATTTCTAGTCCTTAGCGAAAATTCTGGCCTTCGAAACGTTCGGATAATCCGAGACGATTTGATTCAGATTTTCCGAAGTTTGGCAGTATGAGGAGACACCAAGTCCTTAGCCAAATTTCGAATGGGCTACTCGACCGGATTTTCCGATTTCAAGAAAATTCGGATATTCCGATTTTGCCCAGCCCCAAATTTTGCACTGCTTCTTTTATCTTCCCTCTATTTTTGGCTAAGTAATTCCATTGCTGTTTAAACCTAAATTGTAGAGGACATTTTTAAAAGAGGATTTGGAAGGTAATAACTTGTATCTCGTCGGTGCATCAGAAAAACGTGTCGGTTATACCAAAATGTCCGGAAAAGTGTGAACTAACTTTTAAAATGTTTGCCATGCATGTTCGATCACCGTAACCGTAATGCACTCCCGGACGTTAGGAGAATCGTTAAGTTAAATGTGGGGTGTTCTCCTACCCCGTTGAAGTGTTTATTCCCGCACCCCATTTAAATTCCTAGAGAGCTATTAATAATAAGTCGGTGCATTAAAACGTCATATCATCATCTATGTATGCATTGCACAATTGCCATGTGTTGATTGTTGTTCTTGCTTTCCGGTGTTGTTTGCTCTCCGGTAGATCACGAGTTCGGAGTTGAGCATCATTACTCCGACGAGCAGTTTGACTACTCCGCTCAACAAGGCAAGCGTAATCCCCCCTCTGAGCATATCTTATCCTATGTTTCCGCAAATATTTTCTCCACTATAATATTGCATGCGGTTCCAAATGTCAATTTTATTGGATTAGAGTATCCCATAGTTGCATTAAGATTCCGATGCCATTACCTGTTTCCCCTCCTATTATCCATAGGTTTGTATTGTTGGCCGGAGATACCTAACTATGCAATGTTGATGCTTAGCCATGCTTAGTTACATGTTTATCCGTCCGATGGATGTGTTATGTTGGAAACCGGTGTTGAATGTTCAGATGATGGTGGAGAATTGTGGTAACAGGTAATAAGATGCTAAAAGGTGGGGATGAGAGGCCACTGAGGTTGTGGTGCTTTGTCTCGTTCTCGCCGCCTAGGTGCGAGTTCTTTACCTCCCGAACCAAGACTGAGCGTGCAACCATGCGTGAGGCCAATGCAATTGCAGGAACCCTCATAGACTAAATAACTCGGGCGGGGCTAGCCAGGGTCCTCTAGTTCGGGCTTCCATTTGCGCGTGCGTGATGATGGTGGTATGAACTGGGATGAGGATGGTGGTGTTAGGAAAATGAGTGGCTGTGGGGCGGGTGTTGCAGGCACTGGCTGCCCTACCGCCACTGATGATCCTGGAAAGTCCTTAACGAGGGAGAAGTCGACACCGCTCCCACCCAGCCGGCTTTCCAACGAAGAGAGCTAATGCGCAGGTAATGGGCCGGACGGTACGCGTGGCAAACATTTGTACACCCCTGCAGGGTAAATCTTTTCGAAAAGCCGTGTCCACGGTTACAGACGACTTGGGAAAGGACGATAAGATCATAGAATAACATGAACGGAATGATTAAAACTTGGGTACTAGAGGTGCACTCAAGAATGCAAGGTTGACTTCCTCGAGGGTGATTCGGGGAGGTGCCTTTGTAGAACAGGTACAGTGGTTGATGTTGAGAAAGGTGATGAAAGAAAAGAGTTACTTCTTACCTCTTTTGAAAATACTCTGAATAGTCGATGCCATTGAGTTATGTTTATTAAATAAAATCAGCTTCATGCAAAAGAGCCATATAACTTTGAAAGCCTCATCGAGCTAAACTCTATATATAATCTTGCGAGTTCGTTGAACTCAACATCGTTTGTTTTGTTTCAGAGGAGGACTTCACCGACCTCGAAGGTGGGTTCTTTGTGGACGTTGACGAGTAGTCTGGGGTTCCCAGGTGGCAGCTTGGGACATCCCGGAACAGCTGGCGCTGGATGTTTATCTGTAGGCCTCTTAGGCCATAACTTGGATCTTGTTGTTTAGACAACCTAATTCGCTTCCGCTTGTTGTAATGTTGGGTCCGTGACCTCTGGTTGTCATTTGATATCTTTCTCTATTATAAGAGTTGAACTATAATAATTGGTGTCGTAGAGTCTGTGATGTGCCAGTTTTTCAACAAGTCTTGATCTCTCTATTATGCATTGAGGGTTGTGCCTATGTTAAGGCATCAATCGGTGTCATGGGTTTGTCACGTCAGGTGTCATAGATGACTTCGTAGGTGTGGGATTACGCGAGTCAAGCATCTCCGAGCTTGGGATCGCAGGAACAAAGATCAACACAGATTTACCCAGGTTCGGCCCCCTCAATGTGAGGTAAAAGACCTACTTCCTGCCTACCCTAGATTGGTATTGATATGATAATCAAGGTGTTACAATGGAGGCGATCCGATCTGGTACTCGCCGTATGAACTAGGGTTTAGGGCTTGATAGCTCGACCCGTTCTAAGTCCTGCGAGTCCTCTTTATATACACAGAGGCTCGCTAGGTTACAAAGGAAACTTTCCCCACAAGGAATATGTCCACAGAGGCCTACTCGGAGACTACTTGGTCTTCACGTCCTCCGGGATATGTCTTCTAGAACTTTCCCTTATGGCGGTTCAATATTGGGCTTGCTCCCAAGTGGGCCTTTGTCCGTGCGAGTAAAGTAAGTCGCACTGGGCCGCGGGTTAATCCAGAAAGTATTCCCCCGACATTAGCCCCCAAGATTGGTTAGGACTTCACGGTGAGGATCCCCTGGTCACTTGAGGTAGTTGTTGAGCCGCATTGTGAGCGTTCTGACCAATCTCTGACTGATGCGATTCAGAGCCGCGACTTATCTGTGCGACTCATCCCCGCTTCTGGAGATATTCTGTTCCCTTTACTTGCGGACCGTTGCTTGTTTTGCGGGCGCAAATTGTGCCGTTGGTTGCGAGCGCAGATTGTGCCGTTAGTTACGGGCCCCTTCAGTTATAAGCTGCGGCCACCTAGGTCATTATCCATTTGCCCTTGCAATCTCCTCATCCCCAGCCGCGCCGTCTTCTTCCTCGACCGAGCCTAGTTCCCCAATCCCATCTTCCCTTCGCAATGGCGCCCAAGGCGAAGCCATCTGACGATAAGCGCAAGATCTCCTGCAACTGGGAAGGATCCTGGGTAACGGAGGAAACTCTTGTAGATCTGGCCGAAGCTGGCTTCTTGCCGCCGAAGGAGGATGGCGTCTGGCGGGCGCCAGGCGATGAAATCGAGCCGCGCCCCAAGCCCAACGAGCTGGTGATGTTCGTGGAGCACGTGGAGCGTGGATTCACGCCGCCAGGTTCTCCCTTCTTCCGCAATCTGTTGCAACGCCTAGGCCTCCGTCTTCACGACATCGGGCCCAACTCAATGCTCCAGGTGAGCAACTTTCATGTGTTGTGCGAGGACTATCTTGGCATAGCCCCCAACATCGATCTGTGGCTGGCCTCTTTCACCTGCAACAGCCAACTTGTCTCCAAGGGTGGCGCCTATGTTCAGGTCGGCGCCATCTCTCTGCAACGTCATCGAAACTCTGTTCTTCCCAAACTGGCTCTGGCGAATCGACCCAGGGCTTGGCAAAAATCTTTCTTCTATTGCCAAGATACTTCACCGGAGGACGAAACTCGCCTTCCCTCCTGGTCCAACACCCTCTTCGTGCCTACCGAGGCACTGAAATCAAAACCCCGCGACTCGGCCATGCCCTTCATCAATGAGTCGCTGATCAAGGTCCGTGCCTTAATAGGTCATGGTCTTACTGGCCTTGATCTTCTCTCTTGCTGGACCAAATGGCGCATTCAGCCCGTGAGTCCACGACAACGATCCTTTCTTGAGTGCACAGGCACTTCTGCTGACGTTGATCGTATCAAGGCTTCGGACTGGAGGCCTGAGGATTGGGTAGAATTTGTCGACCGCGTGACTGAGGAGAAGGACATTTCCTTCGACAAGGTGGGGCTTGCCCCTTTTAGTGTTAACAACAAGCCTTTTGAGGTAACTCCTCTTCTCTGTCTTTTTGTCTTCGTAGTTGAGTCGCATTCCTTTTCTTGATACTGCAACTTATATCTTCCTGATCCAGGCTGATGAGAACTACTGGTCGCTACCTGCGACCGTCTCCGGCACTGCTGCTCCTAAGCGTGCCGCACGAAAGAAGTTGCTGCCCACTCTAGAGGGCAGCGAAACTGCTGATATCCCTTCTGTCGCCTCTGCGGCCTCAGAGGATGAAGAGACTGAACTGGACGAGGATGACAGTCCAGTACCAGCCGCGAGCTCTGCGCCGCGGCGGACCAACTCCCCGCAGAGCCTCCAAGAGGCTATCTCGTGAGGAGCCAGAGGTTGATGCTCTGGAAAACCCTGAGGCCACGAAGCGTCGCAAGCCTGCTACGGGCGCGACCTCTTTCGCGGCCAAGCGTGTGTTCAAAGCCACCGTCTCGGCTGAAGAAGACATGGGTCCCCACTCTGGTAATTTCTGTTGTCTTGTCATCTTGAATGCTTTTTCTTTTTCCTCTACTGACACGCAAAACTTCTGCTCGTAGATTCTGGGACCCAAGGCCTGTCTTCACCGTCAAGCGGTGAACTTATGGCCTTTGTGAAGATGGCTCCAGAGTTAGTGACTTTTCCCTGTGCTTATAATACTTTTATTCTGGCTTATGTGCTTCTTCTTCACACAATGCCCTTGCTTTTTGCAGAAGTGCGGCTAAACCCGCAGCTGAGCCTGGAATTGTTTCCGAAACCGCGGTTGAGCCGCGTTCTCCTCTTGCGACTCATACCGCCATGGTAGAGGGCGTGGCCACCACTGATGACTTGGCCACGGTCCCTGTTCTTGACACAGCCACCCAAGAGGTGGCTCTGGAGGATAGAACGGATCCCCTTATGATCCAGGACGTGGAGAAGGTCAACCCCTCCTCCATAGATGTAATGGCCAAGGATGCTGATGCGCCAGTTATTGAGTCGCCAATTTTGCATACTGAGGTTGCTTTTTCCTCCTCCACAAGCCGCGCTGAGAGACTGTCAGAGGCTATCATTGCCTCAAATGACAAGCAAGCCATGGAGCTCCGCAAGGCACTGTCTGACCTGTCTGCGGCTTATAAGGTAAACTTCTATCTCCAGTTATCTGTCTCTAGCCCCCAAGGATCAAGTTTCTTCTTTGACTGTAAAGGGAGACTTGATGCTTCTCTTTTATCTGTTGATATATACTTACTAACTGATGCACCCTTCGTAGGAGGAACTAAGCTCCATAACGGCTGCCAAACTTGCCTTGGAAAAGCAGCTGGGGGATACTCCCTCTGAACTGGAAGGCTGCGCGAGCTCCTTGGCCAGCGTGACGCTGAGCTGAAGAAAAGGGAAACCAGGATGGGCGAGCTATCTGATGAAAGCTTCAAGTTATCTGAGCAAGTCAAAGCCACCGAGCTGCGGCTTAAAACTGTTGAAGAGAAGTTCCAAGAAAGGGTCCAGCAGCTGGACCTCCAAGTCAGTGCTCAGAAAGACGCCATTGCTGATGCCAATGAGGACGCAAGGCTTAAGGCTGTTTCCATTGGCGAGCTTGAGAAAAAGTTGAAGAAAGTTTCTGATGCCCATAACCTCGTCTACGCCAAAGTGTGCATCATGACTCAAGAGTTAACTGGTATGTGTTGCGACTCATATCTGCATCTGTTTTCTCTACTATCTTTGCCTGTATGTTGTAGAGCTGACGGAGACATGCCTCGATGTAGGTGAAGATGCCAAGAGCAGCGCGGCCGTACTCAAGAACAGCTGGAGTATATCCGCGATTTTTCGCGAAGAACTTGTGATGCCATGAAATCATTGTCTAAGTGCCTGCTGCCGACCAAGCCAGTCCCCGGTGATTCTGAAGGGCTGCTAAAAAGACTGCTTAGGGCACCTCAGTTCTTTTTGGACTGGAAGGAGTCCTCAGCTCGCACCGGCGCGGCTCATGCTCTTTCTTTGGCCAAGACATACTATCCTTCTTTTGATGCTGCCAAGGTTGCAAAAGGTAGGCCCTCGAAGAAGGTGGATGGCACCGAACTGACGGCCTCAGAATATGCGGCGACTTGGAAGGATATGCGCGGCCACGCGACTGAGCTGGTGGAGGGGATAGATCTTGCGACCTATATGGGCAAGTATAATGCAGATGGAAGCAGGTGGGAGAAGTTACCCGCTCCGTCATCCAGTGCGGTGATTCCGCAGGAAAAGAACCCCTCTCCAGGCGTATCCAGCTCTGCAGCCCCCAAGCCCGCGACTGAAGAGCCCTCCAGCGAGCCTGCGATTACTCCTTCTGGCAAGCTTGGTAAGCCGCCTGTTCCTCCTTCCCACCGGCCAAAAGCTGCGCACAAGTGAAGAAGAGAAAACAATGGTTTGGTGATCTTGGCCCTTAGCGGCCTGTAATAATTGTTAGAATTTATGTGTCATAAGACAATATTATGGTTTGCTTAAGTACTCTTAGCAGTACATGTTTCGACCAATAGGCTGGTCCTTATGATTTGTCTCGGTTTTTCCTCACTTAGGCCCTTGCGCGGCTCAGTATTTCCCAGGTAAAAAGTGCGTGTTCAGGGTCGTGAGCGGCCATGATAGGCAATCAAACTCGATTGACGCCGCACCCCCAGTACTTTGGCCGCATAGTGCAAGTCGCATCCAAGAGAGGTTGAGTATAATCACGATAAATGCCACTTGTTTGGCGATCCCAAGGAATAGGCCGCGCTAAAAAGCTGCCGCACCCCCAAGGGACCAATGATTAAAAAATAAAAGACTCATAGCTCAATTGGTAGTTTGAGATGCTTTATTTCAGAATCATTATATGATACATAGGGTCGGTCGCGCCTAGGTGGCGACCAGAAGTGATGCTTGGGTCGGTTGCGCCTAGGTGGCAACCAGAGATGTTACATGGGTCGGTCGCGCCTGAGTGGCGACCAGAATTGGGTCGATCGCGCCTAGGTGGCGATCAGAATTGTTACATTGGGTCGGTCGCGCCTGAGTGGCGACCAGAATGGGTCGATCGCGCCTAGGTGGCGATCAGAATTGTTGCATTGGGTCGGTCGCGCCTGAGTGGCGACCAGAATGGGTCGATCGCGCCTAGGTGGCGATCAGAATTGTTGCATTGGGTCGGTCGCGCCTGAGTGGCGACCAGAATGGGTCGATCGCGCCTAGGTGGCGATCAGAAGTGAAGTTTTTTAGCCCTGAGTGGCTTACTTGATGATGTAAACTCTTAATAATTGCTGATGGCAACTCGCGATGCCTGGGATGTGTCTTTTATTGGCAATGGCTTGTAGCCTTTGACTTCCTTGCCTCCCTTGCGGCCGTAATCTGAAGTCGCAAGTCAGGCAAGTGCCTTTAGCCTTCATGATGTCATCAAAATTCTCCTGCGACTCGCGCATGGGCGCGCTCTCTGCGATGCAAGCTGCTCTGGCTATGGCCTTGTCGCCCTCTTCGCATTCTTGAGCTATTCTTTTGTCGCCATTGATGGTGATGACTCCCCTAGGGCCTGGTATTTTAAGCTTTAGGTATACATAGCACGGCCTAGCCATAAACTTTGCGAATGCTTCTCTGCCAAACAGCGCATGATACGGGCTCTGGAAATCTACAACCTCGAACCAAATGTACTCGCTCCTGAAGTTGCTTTGTGTCCCAAAGGCGACCTCCAAGTTGATTCGCCCCAATGGCTGAGCTGATATGCCTGGCACAACACCGTGAAACGTTGTTCTTGATGGGTATAGCTGCTTTTCTTGGAGGTTCATTCTTTTGAAGGTTTCATAGTATAATATATTGATGCTGCTGCCTCCATCCATCAGTACTTTGCTCAACTTGTATCCTGCGACTTGAGGAGCAACCACCAGCGCGAGTTTTCCTTCTTCATTTATTTCTCCTGGGTGATCCTCGCGGCTCCAAACCACTGGCTGCTCGGACCACTTTAGCCACTGTGGGACGGCTGGTACTACGGCATTAACAGCCTGATTGCGTCGTCGCAGCTTTTGTTCCCTCCTTGAAGTATTCACCACAATGGTATGATACTGACCCAACTGTTTTGGGAATTGTGGCTGATCTGGCTGCGGATTTGGGACGGCGTTGTTGCTGTTGTTGCCTCCGCCGTGTTTACCTTCCTCGTTGTTTTGATGATTGAAGTTTGTGCTGAGTGGCTGTCCATCCTTCCACTTTTTGTAATGATAACACTGTGCCTTCGTGTGGTTGGGTGGTTTCCCATCTTTTCCTATATGGATGTCGCAGGGGCGGTTGAAAACCTCTTCCAAATTAACTGGGTGAAAATTCCTTCCTCTGCTGCTGTTTTGTTTGTAACGAGTATTCGTATTTGCGACTAACCCTGAGTTTCCTTCCTCGCTTTTGCGCTTGTTATAACTCGCATTGGCATTGCTAGCTTGCTGTTGTTGAGGCTTGCTACTGGCCTTCTTTCCCTTGCCAGTGTTTTCCTCTTCCTCCCCATCAGATGCGTCCCTGGTTTTATCCGAGCTAGCATATTTGTTGGCCGCCGCCATTACCTCGCTTAGGCTCTTGACTTTATCCTTCATGCGACCTAGTTTGTGGACTAGCGGCTCAAATTTGCAATTCTTCTCCATGACAAGGACTGCTGAACTGGGTGGTATGTTATCCGAGGAATGTATGATCTCGGCGACCCTTCTCATCCAGTGGCGACTCGACTCGCCTTCCTTCTGTACACAACGCTCAAGGTCCTCTATGCTGCAGAGTCGCTTGCATGTTCCTTGGAAATTCTTGATAAAAGCTTCCTTCATCTCATCCCAAGAGTTTATTGAGTTTGGTGGCAAATTCTGCAGCCATATGTGAGCTGCGCCTTCTAACATCATGTTTAGGTAACGTGCGCAGATCTCTTCGGATGCGTTTAGGATGCTCATGCCCATCTCGTAATTGTTGAGCCAAGTGACAGGGTCCATGCTTGCGTTGTAGTTGGCGACCTTGCGAGGTCCTTTAAAATCCGCAGGAAACGGTTCAGACCTGATTTTTTCGCTGAAGCAGACCGGGCCTTTGAGTCGCGACGATAGATTGGACGAAGCTGGTCTTCCTACTTGATTAGTCGCTGCGCGCGGCTGCATAATCTCTGGGTTGAGCTTGCTGAGGTTGATTCTGAGCCGCAGGTTGATCTTCCCTTTGTCGCCTAGCCGAACTTGAAGTCGCAACGCGGCGACTCCGAGTGGATGCTTCTTTCTGCCGTCGCTCTGCTATTGTAGGGAGTGGAGTGCAGCCGCCCTGCGTGTTCGGACATGTTTGCCTGCTGTATTACTGCTGTGCTCAGCATCTCAATGGCGCGTCTCGCCTCTCTGTCTATTGGTGCGTTTCCTGCTGGTGCTAACCTGGCCAGGATGTTTGTAGCCGCAAAGAGGTTCTCTACCGGGCTAACATAATGTCCTTGCGGTGTGTGGAACCTTTGAGGCTGCTGTGGCGACTGCTGAACAAAGGTTGGTTGTGGCAGTGGCGGGGGCATCATGGCCCTGTTGTTAGCCTGCACTATGGCCCTCGATCCAGGTATCTCTGCTTCTCTTGGTGCTGCGAAGGATGGAACCGCTGGTACGATTGATGGTACAGCGATTGCTTGAACCGCTGGCGCGGCTAACGGGGCCACGGGCCGCATAACCATGGCAGATGGTGCCATGTGTGGGTACCGCGACTGAAGGTTGTGCGACCCCTGACCATGCGAGCGGGCGCGTTGTGTTGGTGGCGACTGATGGGATCGCAATTGCTGGTTCAGGCGATTGGAACAACTCCGTAGGGTTTACTGTTCCTGGCTGCAGGCGACTTGCGTGGCGTCTGTGTGGCAAGGTAGCCTGTATTCCTTGCAGAGTATTGGTTTCCTCGATGAGTCGCAGTTGCTCTTGTTGGAGGCGCTGTTCCTCTCGCGCCAGCCTGGCTCTCTCATCCGCGATTCTCTGGACTTCATCATATAGCCCGATCCTGGTAGCCTCCAGTTCTGTTACCCTAGCAGCCGCATTAACCGCAGATATCGGCGTATGCAGCACGCTTCCTTGTGGCGGTGTGACCGATGCATTGGGGGCTACCCTTGACCCTGATTCCGCAGGAGCGACTCCAGGTGGAGTTTCTCTGTTTGCGACTCCTGAGGCCGCGACTCCTGGCGTCATCGCGGCGGATACCGCGACTCCAGATGCGTCTAGCGCGGCTTGTTCTGTTGCTTCCGGCGGTGTGGGGGCTAAGCTGCCTGGTGGCATGCCCAGCCCTTCGTCCGCTTCTGTGGTCCTGTAGACCCCTTCAACATGCCGATCTTCTACAGAGGGCGAGCCACTATCCACAGGGCCTTCGCATAGCCTTTCCTCAAGGACATACTCAATGGATTGGCCTTCTTCGTCTTCAAGAGGCAGCGACTCGTAGTTGATAGATTCTTCTTCTTGGTCCACTGTTACCGCGACTCCTTCCTCTGAGTCGCCATGTTGCGATGGATCCTCTGACTCGCCGCCAATGAAGCCGACAAAGACGTTGATGGACCCAAAGGGGATGACGTGGCCGGTCTCCAAGTAATCTGCTTCCGGTCCCCAGCTTGAATCGTCGATGAGGGGTGTGCCATCGACCGTGATGATACGGCCAACAACAAGATCTTCCGCTCCCTTCATGGATCCTGCGCGGAACGTGACGCTCTTGACCGCAGGCCCCACGGTGGGCGCCAACTGTCGTGGGTTTGTCACGTCAGGTGTCATAGATGACTTCGTAGGTGTGGGATTACGCGAGTCAAGCATCTCCGAGCTTGGGATCGCAGGAACAAAGATCAACACAGATTTACCCAGGTTCGGCCCCCTCAATGTGAGGTAAAAGACCTACTTCCTGCCTACCCTAGATTGGTATTGATATGATAATCAAGGTGTTACAATGGAGGCGATCCGATCTGGTACTCGCCGTATGAACTAGGGTTTAGGGCTTGATAGCTCGACCCGTTCTAAGTCCTGCGAGTCCTCTTTATATACACAGAGGCTCGCTAGGTTACAAAGGAAACTTTCCCCACAAGGAATATGTCCACAGAGGCCTACTCGGAGACTACTTGGTCTTCACGTCCTCCGGGATATGTCTTCTAGAACTTCTCCTTATGGCGGTTCAATATTGGGCTTGCTCCCAAGTGGGCCTTTGTCCGTGCGAGTAAAGTAAGTCGCACTGGGCCGCGGGTTAATCCAGAAAGTATTCCCCCGACAATCGGGGTGTTGTGTTGCCAATGTTCCATTCTGAGCAACACCTGCCAAAGGTTTTGGCCGGGGATTGGTAAACCCGTAACATCTGGTTGTATCGCTTAACCGGTGACACACAGCATCACTGTATAACAGTCAGGTCAGGGCGCCACAGCTGGCGCGAATGCCATGGTTCCGTTCTCCAGCGGTAGGTTCCTTGTCAGCGCCGTTGCCGACGCTCTTCTCCCCTGAGCGAGGAGGAGGCCTGCCGGAGCCTTTTGAAGCCGCCGTTCCTTCAGGTCCGTCGGTTTTGCTGCTGTCATCTGCTTCATCCGGCATCACCTTCTCCGCGAGCGGTGGAGGCGGGGTGGTGCCTCGCCGTGCTTCAGCAGCTCGGCGATCAGCAGAAGCCTGAGTGCGCGAGGGAGAAACAGGCTTGGAAGCCGCATGATCACCCTTCTTCTTTGGGGGCATGCTTGACGAAGAACTTGATGATGATCTTGAAGCTGACGAAGACAAAACCAGTGCTTGCGCCCCCTACCTGGCGTGCCAGATGTCGTGTCTCAAAGCACGGACACCGGGAGTAAAGGATACCCCCTTTTTAGGTTCGATATGGGGCGCGAAGGAGGCTAAGAATCGTCTCTCGGTGGTGATCACGATCAAGCTCTCCTCTCCACGATCAAAGCAAACAACCAAAGGGACACAAGGAGCTACCCAGGTTCAGGCCGCCCGGAGACTAAAATCCCTACTCCTGCATGTCTGTATTGATGAGTTGTTCATGGTGTAGCTTACAATGGAGGCTTCTAGATGAGGTACCCGGAAGGGTTTTGGCTCGAGGTAGACGAAGGACAGATCTTGGCCTAGAGGAGATCACCTTCCCCTCTACCCTCGCAGCCCTAGTCTAGTCTTGCTCTGGTTCGACTTGTTCCTTTTTCCTCTCCTCCGTGCCTTGGTCCTCCTTTTATAGGCCAAGGGGATACCACAGGGTCACGCGAGGAGCGTGGGGGGTTTTAGGCGGGAAGAACCCCCTCTACTGGTTTAGGAGGAGACGTGGCCTCTCCTCCGCCAAGTATCTTCTTTGGGTTAGGTGGGAGCGTCCACCCTTGGGGAAAGCGGGGCGGACAGCGGCTGACAACACCACGGGCTGTGTCCCCGACCCGCGCCACCATCGATTTGTTTCCCAAGTCTGCTGAGGTCTTCTAGCGTGAGCTGGAAAGCTTATCCACAGCCGTACGAAGGCGTACCCGAGAGGGAGCCCAGCCTCCTGCCGGGAGCTCGGGCTCTCGGAGACTTCTTCGTCTTCTGCGAGGTTAGGGGACCAAGCAGGCCCCCAGGACCGGAGTCCTTAGTCGATGTAGCTCTTGCGCGGTCTTCACGAGGTTGGGGGGCGGACCCGCCAGCCTATCTTGAGTCTTGGCCTTGTCCATCTTCATCTTGGGCCCACGCCTGGTGAACCCACTTTGGCAGCACTAGGGGAACCCCGTGTTCCACTGCTGTGACAGTTAAGTATATTACATAATTTATAGCTTGCACTCGTACTATTTCTCCTCCAGTGTTGAGCACCAAAACCTTGAGATGCCTCATTCCCCCAACGAAACTCAAATTCCTTTGCAGAAAAGAAACAAAAGAGACTGGTACATGATTCCACCAAGCCAAAAGTGAATCGTCTTTGACTTCATAATGTTCTTTGTTACTTTTGGCACCCTAGAAATGCCTAGGTCACCCAGAAGCATGCACAATTAAGGATTTGAAATCCGGGAAGTCTTTGAGGATTTGGAGGTCACCTTAAGGCTTGCCACTACTGAATGAGATCCTACTTCGTGGAGTAGGCTCAAGGAGAAGAACTGAAGAAGGTAGGTCTCTGATGGATTTGGGGTTCCTTCGTGGTAATCCACACTTGTCCAACGATGATTAGCTTCCTTACAAGGACGTGAACATCGAGATATATCCTCGTCTTTGTCATGCCCCAAGACCAGGTCTGAAAGAATGACAGTCGCACGCCTATAGACACGGGCCTATACACGCACAAGGCGTAGAAAAGCAAGCATAAACCGGCACAGTGAATCTCAAGCAACTCATTTAATCATATTAACATGTTTATTACATTTACAAGAATAAATAAATTCTATAAACGTTCCCACCCAACTGGTCCAGCCTACTCTTCGAATAACGACGTCTTCCGCTGCGAACCCTGATAGCACTGCATCTAGAAAAACACAGGGGACCTGGGTGAGTATGTTAAATCATACTCGGCAAGCAGATACTTTACTAAACAACAAAATGATAAATTAGGATTAAATACAGTAATAGCGCATAAATTGTAATTAAAAGAAACAATTAAGATATCAACAGAAAAGATAAATATAGTATCAATGAAGCTGTATTGCAAATAAATCATTTACCGAGTAAAATAGAGTTAAGGATGGTGAACGAGCTCCATGTATCAGTATCACACATCACAGCAAGGTTCCCTACATACCCGAGACTCAAAGGGGGTGAATATTCACACTTTAACACTATTAAGATGGGTACTCCGACGTCCGACGTCGACAGCCTCGACCAGCCAGGCGCTAGTCGAGCAGAGTTCTTTTACCCTGTCGTGGGTTTGTCACGTCAGGTGTCATAGATGACTTCGTAGGTGTGGGATTACGCGAGTCAAGCATCTCCGAGCTTGGGATCGCAGGAACAAAGATCAACACAGATTTACCCAGGTTCGGCACCCTCAATGTGAGGTAAAAGACCTACTTCCTGCCTACCCTAGATTGGTATTGATATGATAATCAAGGTGTTACAATGGAGGCGATCCGATCTGGTACTCGCCGTATGAACTAGGGTTTTGGGCTTGATAGCTCGACCCGTTCTAAGTCCTGCGAGTCCTCTTTATATACACAGAGGTTCGCTAGGTTACAAAGGAAACTTCCCCGCAAGGAATATGTCCGCAGAGGCCTACTCGGAGACTACTTGGTCTTCACATCCTCCGGGATACGTCTTCTAGAACTTTCCCCTTATGGCGGTTCAATATTGGGCTTGCTCCCAAGTGGGCCTTTGTCCGTGCGAGTAAAGTAAGTCGCACTGGGCCGCGAGTCAATCCAGAAAGTATTCCCCCGACATTAGCCCCCAAGCGTGGCCTGAATATCCATAGTATTCCTTGATCTTGAATGTTTAGGCCACGCTTTTCCTTATTTCACGACTTATAATTCTTCTTGGAGACTCAAGAATGCGACTTATCCTGTCTTGACGGTTGATTTTCAGATCTAAACGTCTTCCGCGTCTGGGTTATTTATCTTGGCTCATCGTTTTCCCCAGCGTTCTGCATCAAGTCCTGCATTACGCACCTGCTACTCCTTTCCGCCTCCAATCTCGCTTCTCGTACTCACAATCCTTCGGTGGATATCTCCATCGATCTGAGAAAAATGTCTCGCCGCAAGTGCAACTGGGAAGGCTCATGGGTCGACGAAGATTTCTTGGAATCCCTATCTGCACGGGGCCTTCTTCCGCCAAAAGATCAATGCGAATGGCGGGCGGCTGGTGAGGAGGTAATCCCCAATCCTCAACCAGGAGAAGTAGTGATTTTTGCGGAGCATGTTGAGCGCGGGTTCAAGCCCCCGGGCTCTCTCTTCTTCCGCTCCTTGATGTAGCGGTTAGGTCTCCGCTTCCATGATATTGGCCCTAATTCGATGTTGCAAGTTAGCAACTTCCACGTCCTCTGCGAAGATTATCTAGGTATCCCGCCCTCAATAGATTTCTGGCTTGCTCTTTTCAATTGCAATAGTCAAAGGGAAACCACAGACGGTCCTTTTCTCCAATGCGGCGCTATTTCCTTCCAACGCCGTAGGGGTAGTATCTTTCCAAAGCTAACTCTTGCCAAGAAAATCAAGGAGTGGCAAAGGACATTCTTCTATTGTAAAAACACTTCTCCTGAGGGTGAAATTCCTTTTCCTCTTTGGTCTCCTCTTCCCTTCAAGGCTACCGATGCTCTGTCTTCTAAACCTGATCCTTCTTCGTTGCCCTTTATCGAATCCCTTTTGGATAAGGTGAGGGCGCTGACACTCCACGGCCTCACTAGATTGGACCTTATATCTTGCTGGACTAAGTGGCGAATTCAGCCTGTGAGTCGCCGCTCGCGACTTATGATGGATTTCACCTGTCATGCAAATGACGTCGATCGCACTTGCCCTGAAGATTGGGACAAAGGGGAGTGGATAAATTTCATTCGCCGAGTGACGGACGAGGATATTGACTCGTATGACAACGTCGGACTTGCTCCCTTCTGGGCTGAGCACAAGCCTTTTGTGGTAATGTTTACTTGTCACTTGTTTCCTTGAAAATTCCTTTCCCAAAATTGATTATTTCTGACCTGGGCTCTTTTTCAGATCGATCCCTATTTCTGGGTTCTTCCTTCGGAGGACGTCGACTTGAACCAAGGAACCGCGGCTGAGTCACCAAAGCAAGCCGCAGCCTTTGGCGAAGATATAGTTATGCACGAGGGTAGTGCTTCTGAAGAGGAACAACAAATGGCCGACGCTCTTTTATCCTCGACTCCAAATACGCCTTTCTTGGAACTTCCTGAGGTGCCTCGTAGGTCCTCGAAGCGTATTTTATGCCAGAGCTCAGAAGATCCCATGCAGCCCGAAAAACGCCGCAAAGCCTTGGCGCTACTGGTAGAAACAAAAACTGCCAAATCTTTAAAACTTACTGATCCCAACAAGGCTGCTTTCACTTCCGAAGCTGTAGCAAAGGACTGCTTCTCAATAAGCTCGGGTAATTATTTGCGACTCTCTCCTTTTCCTGTCGTGATTGCATATTTGCTGACCACGACTTCTTTTCATACTCTGCAGGTTCAGATTTGCAAGGTTTATCTTCTCCTTCCTCTGGTTGCCTGATGAAAAGTATTCGTGCCGCCTCTGGGTATGGTTCACCTTCTCTTCAATGTTGCGACTTTGCTAGGTCAGCTTATTAACCCATTAATGTTTTGCAGAGCCATGTCTGAAGAGGGTACCAGGTCTAATTCTCACCCTGCTTCTTCTCAGCAAGCTATGAGCGAGGATGATGCTGCTGATGAGAACGTGGGAAACAGTAATGTTGCGACTCATCCAAGGCCTTCCCTGGAGAAAGGTATTGCAGATGCGGCTCCTGCCGCGACTCCAGTCGCGGCTCCATCCACAACTCCTGCTGCTGGTAGGGTATTTACTGAAAATAGAATTCCAGCTCCAGGAAGTAGTTCTAAGTCAATCGCAGATGCCATAATTTCTGCTGGAGACAAGCATGCTGCTCTGCTGCGCGGCTTAGTTGAGCAATTTTCTTCAAGTCACCAGGTACATATACCATAGCCCCCAAGGATCAAAACCTTGTGTCATCGCACGGGGTGTTGATTCTTTTCCTGGCTTCAAATCTCGAGCCCCCAAATTCCTGGATAGTTTACCTATGCGTTTTGCTCTGTTTGTTTTCAGCATGAACTGTCCTTGCTTGATACTTCTGGCTTAATAAAGGGTAAAGGCATTTCCATAGACCATCCTGAAACGATGCAGTCTCGCCTGGAGCAACATAATGAGGTCATTAGGGACCAAGATCAGGAAATAAAATCTCTCAAAGGTCAACTCGACTCCTGCGAAGAGCAATTTAAAGAACTTGAAGCTGATATGCAACAGCGACTCATGGAGAAAGACGAGGTCATTAGATCTTTGCGAGAAGGGTTGACTCTTAAATCTGAATTGATTGATCGCCTGAAGGGAGACCACGCAAAAGAACTCGCCGCGCGAGATGAAAAATATAACTCGCTGCTCAAAGCCTTTGAGGGTTTTGGCTCCATGGTCAAATCAGCCGTCCTGCAACTTGCTGGTTGTTCTTTTACTCCTTTAATCATACATATTTTGGGTAACCAACCTTAGTCTCTGACTTGTTTCTTGCTTTTTCTTTCTTGCCATAGGGCCTGAAGCCCCAGTGTCCCGCTCCAATTTGAAGGATCAACTGGTATATCTATCTGACCTCAGCCAGCGCTTCTTAAAGGTTACCAAGGAAGTTATGACGGTAATCTCTCCTGCGGCTGATGGCCCAACATCTTGCGAGTATTGGATAAATAAACTGCTCAAGGCTCCACATTATGTTTCTGATTAGAAACGATCCTCTGCTCGCGTCGGAGCCGCGCATGTCTTGACATTGCTTCGAGCATATTATCCAGAGATAGATGTTGGCAAGGTTGCTCGCCACGGCCTAGCGATGAGCGCAGATGATATTGAACTGCCAATAAGCGAGTACTTCGATATCTGGAAAGGGATGCGCGGATATGCCACAAAATTTGTTGATAACTTAGACTTGGGCACTTATCTTGATAAATTCAATCTTGATGGGAGCAAGATGTCAAAGGAAAAGTCCTCAGGAGCTGAGTCATCTCGGGCTTCTACTCCAGCAACAGTATTTGGTGGCCCTTCTGCCTCATCTGGTGGTGCCCTGATTATTAGGACACATGCGACTGCAACTGCGAGACAAGCCGCGCCAATTCCCACTCCTGTAGCTCGGAAGAGAAAAAATAATGTGGGACATGCACGTTAGTCTGTAAGACATTCATGTATTATAAACAGTATTTTGGTGACCTATAAGCAGGTCATTTTCTTGATAATTCCATTAAGTAGACGCTCGCGCGGCTCAGTATTTCCTAGGAACATGTGTAACGTACCTGCACTTAAAAATTGGCAAGGTACCTGTGTATAGTGCAAACCCCTGGATCGATTCATTTGCACACAGTTTTAGATGAATATCACAACATTGTATCAATTATTACACGAATGATCCAGACTTGGAAAAATAAATGGTTCGATACATCTTTGCATAGCTTATAGCTAGCTTAAAACAATAAAGCAGCGGAAATAAATCTTCAATGAGTCTCCATTCTTCATGATGCGCCACAGGCGAACACATGTTGGTTGTAGACTCGATACCCTTAACGTAAACTCACTCGTCATCAGAACAATCTGCAACAAATAAATTTTTGCAACAGAGTGGGTCAGATACCATTAAAATGGATCTGACAAGTGACACTATGTGGACACTTAATGGAATAACTCTAATAACCTATATGCATATTTGGCTGGTGGAGTTTCAAGGCTGATTTGCATAAAAGCAAGTTTTCCTATCTTTTATAAACACTTTTCTTTTGTCAAAACAGGTATGGCATGAAAGCCACCCTCTAGTCTACCTCTGTTCAACCATCAACTTTTATTTCAGAAATTGGAATGTTGGGAGCCTCCATTGTCATCCTTGATCAGCTGCTCAAATTGTCCGTAACTGGGGACACGGCTAAGTACTTAGTTTTAACTCTCGAGAGGTTGTGCACTTTCACCATGAGACCCAACAAACCCAAACTATCCTCAAGCACTCGATTTGTGCTAAGGAAAAGGAGAGAGTTGAGACGAGACCTTTGAGGAAAAGTCAAGCAGAGCCATTATACCACATGGCTGCACTGGAAGCATCTTCACTTTGGTCCCTTTGTCCCATGGGTGGCCATCCTCAAGTGAACTCTCAGGTGAGAACCCCCACATACCATGGTCCTAAGTATAGTAAACTATCTTAGGTGAAAACCCTCATGGACATGGTCCTGAGTAGCCACTCAACATAAACCATACAATACCACTTCCACCCAGATGATAAATTAACTTAGTAGAATTAAGCCTTTCAATAAAACACTTTTGCATAGCATCAATATTTCTACTAAGTTATCAATAGGATTCTAGACACAACTAGTGTAAAGGAGATAGTAGTTTAGCATAGCAATACTATCCTACACATGCATATAAAGAAATACACTAAGTCATGCATAGAAAAATACTTAGGAAATTTATGGGGGTGTGCCACTTGCCTTGGCAACAGGGAGTGCAGTAGTAGCAGTTGCGACTGCCTTCGTCTCTCTCCGAAATTTCTAACAATTCAAACAAGCCACAAATAAAACATACAATCATAAATGCAACACTTAGAAAAATATGATATGCATGAGATGCAGGATGACACAGTAATTATGATATGAAGGACATGCAAACAAAATAAGGGAAAGACATAAATAACAATATCCCATTTAGCTAAGGCAAGGTCCAGGTTGAGCCTAAAGTAAACTTGATAAAACAAAAGTTGTAAGGTTATTCTAATTTTTCACAACTTTGGTCTTCAAATAATCTTCAACTCCTTTGTAGCTTCATTGATCTTCAATGGTCTTCAATTAGTACTCTAGGAACTTAGTCTTAAACACCAAGGACTTGGTCTATGTCCAAAGTGAGGTAAGAACAGAAAGGAAGAAGATAGTAGTTAGTCTTCCAAGAATCTTCTCCTTGCTTTTTCCTTGATGTGATAACTTCATTCAACTTGTAGACTTGGTGATTCTGAAGACTTGATGATGTTGGCAGCATCAAAGTTGATCTTGGATATAACTTAGCCACAATGAGATCTAGGCGAGGAAGAAAGAAAAGAGAGAAAGGGAAGGAAGACTTAGAAAATGTAGCTGGTTGGTCTTCATGAACTTCCTCTTGATTTCTTCTAAGTCCTTTCTTCTTGGAGATGCTTCTGGAGTCTTGTTTTCATGCTAAATCCTTCTTTTGTTTCCACAAATTCTAACTTAGTGGTTTTGACTAGGAGAGTCATAAGAAATAACATGCATCCTCAATTTTCCTAAGGAGGAATGTCATGTAAGAAGTGCAAAAATAATACTAAGGACTTAATTATGCATGACATGCTTATGTAAATGCTCTAAGGAAATGCAAGCAATAAAGATGATCCAAAATAACTAAGGACCAAGGGTCAAACAATAAGTCACAAATAAATTCTAAGTAAAAGTTAATCATCATAAGAGAGGCTAAAATTCTCTAAGGAAGAGATTTAACACATTTAAGATATAGAAATTTTTCTAAGAAAAAGTGTTGTCAAATTTTACCCAAATATTTTCTAAGGAAGAAATAACACTTTTGTGGGAGAGGTGAAATATTTCTAAGTTATTTTCCATCTAACATGATCATAATGACTTAGCTAAATTTTCCATTCGAAAATAATGTGGAGAACAATTTTAATATAATTTACTTATTAAAATAACACCTAAAAAGCAATAAAAACAAATATACATAATAAAACATAGAAAAACAATTCTACGAAAATAATAGATTAAGCCTACGGCCAATACTTAGGCCTACAAAACTATGGCAAAAGAGTTTGCTCAAAAATCTATTTTTAAATTCGAAATATAGCCAAAATACTATTTAAACAACTTTTAAAATTTATCTAAATTAATTTCGACAAAACCGCAAAATAAGCATACCAAAAGTTTCTACACATGGTAAGCTTTCCAAAAATATAACTTTCATAAATTTTGGATAAAGGAATAAAAATTAATAACGAATCTAATTTGCAGGGACCTATTCGTGATACGCAGGGGCTAAACGGTGAAGAAAACTAAAAAAGATCTTCGCGCTGGAGTCCCTGGGCCACGTGGCGTCCTCTGGTTGGTGCGGAGCAGCGCTGACTGGATGCTGACTGGGCTTGACGTGGCGTTGACGAGGCGTGACTTGGCGCTGACGAAGCGTCGACGTGTCGCGTTCTGATTCGCCCGTACCCCTTCGCAGATGCTTCTAATCTAAGCCGTTAAAACCCGATCCAACGGTTCAGATCGCGCTGACCAAAGATGAGCGGCGCGCCGGCCGGAGTTGCGCCGGTGACCATATCCCGCGGTGGCGCCATGGCCGGCGTGTACGTGCACGACGCACGGAAGAGGAAGGGGAAGCTGGGTGCATACCACGGGGTGTAGGAGATCGCAGCGAAGCCGGTGGTGCAGACGAGGATGGCTCGGGTGCTTCGGGTGGTCGACGAGCGCTCGCTGGAGTTGCTCCCGCGGCGGACGGCGAAGGTCGATGAAGCTCCCGTCGATCTGGGACACCAAGAAAATACGGGACCTTGTCCATTAGATGCGCACGAGAAAAATAGGAAGAAATATACAAGAGGGAGGGCTCGGGGTCGACGCAGTACGCCAGGATCGACGAAGCTTCGCCGGCGGCAGTGGCGGACGGCGGCGGCGATTTTGTGGGCAGCCTTGCGGCGATTTGGCTAGGGTTTGTGGGCTTTGAGAGAGGAGGCCGTGAGGGTTTATATGGGGCAGGAGTCCTGGGAGATTGCGATCGTATCGCAACGGATTTTGATCCGATTTTGGTTAGGGTTCGAAGAGGATTTCGTGCGGGAGAGGTTAGGGACGATGGCGTCATCGACGACGTCATCCTGGGGTGGCCCACCTGGCGGTGAGAGAGAAAGAGGGCCGAAGCTGGGCTGTCGTCTTCCGCGCGCGCGAGAGATAGAGGGAGAAGGAGAGATGGGCTCGGCCCAGTAGCTAGGGTTTCGCTTTGTTTTTTGATTCTTTTCTTTTCTGAAAATCTTTCAATTATTCATAACTTTTAAATTATGAATCCTTTTGGATTCAAACCAATTTCTATAGTTTTGTAAAAGCCAACTCTTTAATTTAAAAACCTCAAATAATATTTTCTAAACATTTTGTAAACTAAATTTTTGAAATGTGTTTAAATGAATTTTGGACACATGAATGTCATTTGAAAACTATAGGGTTTTATAAAGTCCTTTTAAACTTATATTTTAAACCAAAGCAAAATATGAGTAATAAGATTATATTTTTTGTTTAAAAAAAAGTTTGATGATTCAAAATGAATTCAAAACTCATTTTATAAATCAAATAAATATTTTCCTTCAAAGGCAATACTATAAACTTGAAAATATAGAATGGGTAAGTAATAGAATAATTCTCCATACAAACAAACAATTCACAACCAAACACACTTTTTCAAATAGAAATCATTTTGATTTCCAAACTATGTTTTTAATAAACAAAATGACACTTGATGTCAAAAATAAAATAGGTTTAAAACAAATCAAATGTGGCTTGAATAAAACTTAAATACCACAAGATAAACATTTTGCAAAAAATATATTTCAACAGATACAAACAATCACAAGCAAACATTAAAAGAACAATTCATAAAAGTCAAAAGAAAATTGGAGCATAATTGCTCTACTAATATATTTTCTTAAATATGTTTTCAAGTGGAAATTTATTTTCCACTTTTGAAATAACCAAATGCAAACAATGCTATATGATGATGAATGTATGCATGAATTTTCTTTTCAAAGCAAAATACATAATAGTTTTCGAAAGTTTTAAATTTTTCTGATTTTTTAATTTTTTTGAAAAACTAGGGATGTTACAACATGTGTGTTCAGGGTCGAGAGCGGCCATGATAGGCAATCAAGCTCGATTGACGCCACACCCCAGTACTTTGGCCGCATAATGCAAGACGCTTCTAACTTAAGGATTGCCACTAGTTTGGCAAAATTTGAGGTGCGATTGGTACTCGCGATGCTCGTAAGGAGCCCTCAAGGGTCAGTGATATATGAAATTCAAAAGACTCAGCGACTCAATGATAGTTGAGGCGAAACGACAAACCCTTGAATGTCAAGGGTGCCGGCTTTATTTCATAATCACTCGATGTTTTACAGGGTGTTACAGGATGATGCAGGCCCTTTAATGCGGGTTTTCTATTCCCCGCAGGCCATGCATACTTGATACTCATCGCACTTGGTTGCGAATAATACTCCTAACGGAGTGGGTTGAACGCCTGATTGGTTCAATTTTGAGTCGCTAGAAGCGACTCGGGTCGAGCATGATAGCTCCGATGTATATCTCATGTTGAAGCAGAGAGCAACTTTGTTAGGCGATTAGCCACACTGATCTGCGACTTATGTTGAGTTTGCTTTGTAAGGTCTCACGATAACTGAGCCCCTTTGGCTGGGGTTGTTGATCGAGGCTGGGTCTATACACATGCGCCATTTCTTGTCTTCTTTTTGTATCAATGCGGCCCCTGGGACATTATCTTGCTGATGCGCGACTTCTCGGTGGGTATTTACCATCTGGTGGCTGCATCCTGTTGGCCGTCTCCGCGATACCTCCAACACGACTCGTTTTAAGCTGCGATTACCGCTCTGCGACTGATACCCGTGTGAAGAGTTGGCGATACAAGCTTCTTCTGCGAGTACTGAGCCTGCGTTCTCGCATTCTAATGCTCTCTGTCTGTCTCCGTATATTGTAATAACACCGTTTGGCCCTGGTATCTTCAACTGTAGGTAGACATAGCAGGGGCGAGCGGTAAATTTGACATAAGCTTCTCTTCCAAAGATCGCATGATATGAGCTTTTGACTGCTACAACCTCGAAGTCCAGGAGCTCTGTGCGGAAGTTCCGCTCTGTTCCAAAGCTAACTTCAAGTGTTATCTTTCCGATCGGTCGCGTAACAGCTCCTGGGATTATGCCTTAAATTTCTTTCCTGGATGGTCGCAGCCTTGTCTCGGGTATATTCATTCTTCGGAGCGTGTCTCGATATAGGATGTTTACTCTTCCTCCTCCGTCCATTAAGACCTTACTTAACTTGTATCCCGCGACTTCAGGCGTGACCACAAGAGCTGGCTGTCCTGGATCTCTTACTTCTGGGGGGTGATCGCTGCGGCTCCAAATAACCGATTGGTCAGTCCAGCGTCGATACCTTTCCGGTGTTGAAATCTGACCGCTCTTCCGGCTTCCATCTGTTGTTTGTACTTCCACTGTATGAAACTGTCCTATGTTCCTTCTAGAAAAAACGTCAGGCCCTTGACGAGAGCTAGATTGATTCTTGTGCTGCATTGATCCGCTGCGAGCCGTGTCTGGCGTGTTGCCTTCTTTCCATCTCCGGTAGTAGTGACATTGCGCCTTTGTGTGACCCGCTGGCCTGCCATCTCTCCTACGATGTAAGTCGCAAGGCACGTCGAAGACCCCCTTGCAGTTATTAGAGAGTAAAGCCTTGTCGTTCCCTGGCTCTTTCATCTGGTGTGCGCGATGTTCAGTTTGCGCGACTTGCGATTTCCCTGTTAGGTCCTGTGATAAGCCGCCTGTCCTCTTATCTATCTTTGCGTATTTTTCTGCGATTGCCAAAAGCTGGTCGAAACTATCAATCTTGTGCTCGGCGCGACTTAATTTGTGCAGCAGCGGCTCAAACCTACAGTTCTTCCTCATAGCTTGTATCGCAGCATGTATTGTTAAGTTTTTGGCGGAGCCAAGGATCTCCGCGATTCTCTTGATCCAGTCACCGCTTGATTCGTCGTCCTCTTGGATACATTGTCTAAGGTTTTTCATGTCTTCTGTTTGAAATCTGTTGATGAACTTGTCCTTCAAGTCTTTCCATGAGCTTATTGATTTGGATGGCAGCCTTGACAACCAATCCCTAGCTTCTCCCTGTATTGCTAAGTGGAAATATTTAGCACGTACTTCCTGAGTTACATCAGTTCCTGCCATGTTTGCCTCGTAGTCTTTTATCCATAAGACAGGGTCTTGGTCACTGCAATAGGTGGTGACTCGCTGCGACTCACCGAAGTTCAGGGGGAAGCGAGCGAGCCGTATTTCCTCTCCAAAACATGCTGGTCCTTTCAATAATGAATAGGAGCTTACTGGCGCTGAATCTTCATCTGAATCAGCTTCAATCTGGGATGGCTGAGTCGCTCCGGTCGTCCGCGACTCGCTTTCTACCTTCTTTTCTTTTTCCAATGATACCTGCAAACCTGCTAACTAGCTGACCACTTCTTCGACGCTGATCTTTTCTCCTCCCCATGATGCCTTGTTTTGCGGCTCATTAGGCGTGACTCCATACATATTTGCTTGTTGTAAGACAGCGGTTTGCAGCAGGTCGATCGCACGGCGAGCTTCCTTATCAGCTCGCGTGTCGCCAACCGGTGTTATCCTTGACAATATTCCTATCGCGGCATACGTATTGCTCTCTGGGTCGCCGTGGAATTGTGATTTCATCTCTCCTCTGCCCATCTTGATCTGATGCTTTTGCTGCCAACGACGGAGTCGCCAATCCTCTTCTTGGAGTTTCTTGCGCTCAGATGTCGTCTTGGTTCGGACCGCCTGGCGCTTTGGCTGCCAACGATGGAGTTGTCGACCTTCTTCTTGGAGTTTTTCGCGCTCAGCCGCGAGTCTTTGTGCTTCTTCACAGAGTTCCGTCCTGATAGCTTCAATCTGTTCAATCCTAAGGTCTCCTTTCTGATTTGGTAGAGATCCCCAAACAGGTCTTGATGGGACGGGGACGGGTAGTTTGGCTGTGGCTTGTTGTAGCTCCACCAACACGCGGACCCTGACCGGTCGCAGTTCCTTCACCGATTCGCTTCCTTGAGTCGCATCTTCAGATCTGCGACTGACGGATCCGACGAAAACTTTTACTGATCCGATGGGAACAATGTATCCAAACTCGATGCGATCTGCCTCGGGTCCCCACTCTGAGTCATCGATGAAGGGGACCCCATTGATGTCTTTGATTTGGCCGATGGCGATGTCCTTGAAGCCTGATTTCGATCCTGCGCGGAACGTGACGCTTTTGACCGCAGGCCCCACGGTGGGCGCCAACTGTCGTGGGTTTGTCACGTCAGGTGTCATAGATGACTTCGTAGGTGTGGGATTACGCGAGTCAAGCATCTCCGAGCTTGGGATCGCAGGAACAAAGATCAACACAGATTTACCCAGGTTCGGCACCCTCAATGTGAGGTAAAAGACCTACTTCCTGCCTACCCTAGATTGGTATTGATATGATAATCAAGGTGTTACAATGGAGGCGATCCGATCTGGTACTCGCCGTATGAACTAGGGTTTTGGGCTTGATAGCTCGACCCGTTCTAAGTCCTGCGAGTCCTCTTTATATACACAGAGGCTCGCTAGGTTACAAAGGAAACTTTCCCCGCAAGAAATATGTCCGCAGAGGCATACTCGGAGACTACTTGGTCTTCACATCCTCCGGGATACGTCTTCTAGAACTTTCCCCTTATGGCGGTTCAATATTGGGCTTGCTCCCAAGTGGGCCTTTGTCCGTGCGAGTAAAGTAAGTCGCACTGGGCCGCGAGTCAATCCAGAAAGTATTCCCCCGACACCCGGTAAGACACCGGACACCTTGACCTACTCACGTCGGTCGCCCCTACGGATCCATCACCAATACTTTCCCGAACAAGGGCCACACCTCATGGAGGGTTCAGACAGTCCCATATCTAAACTGTGACCGGTATAATAGCCGTCGTGACATCAATACTGAGAGAGATCAAGATATCCAGACATGTCGGTGATACAATCACTGGAACGAGCCCGACAACATATCTTCATGGCTCTCATGAGCCCATGATCCAATGGACTGAGAGAACATCACCTGTCTCAGATACACATCAATAGAACACTGCTCAAAGAGGATAAAGATCATGTGTAACATTGCCCGATCGAATAACAATGATCAAGCATAGAATGACAATAAGTAAGAGATCCACAACAGAGCTTGATTTGAAGAGAAGATAGCAAAACAACTACTTGCCTCAATAGCAGATTATAATCATATCAGCGATACTTCGGTCCATCAATCACGCCTTACATACCAACAGCACCGGGGCCAAAGTATACCACCATCGGACACTCCAATCGACAGCCATCTCATGCCAGCGAGCTGCTTCTTTTTCACGGGCGCCCTCTACGCTGCACCAACGCCTCCAGCTAGATGTTTCCATCTCGTCGAGGACATGAACGCAGGTTTGTCGCATCCCTTCTCTCACTTTCCCCTCGGTGTTCCTCTCTGCTTTGGCCCTCGCTCTCTCAGTCTACCATACAATCGTTGCTCGGAATATTAGAACGGCTACCTGCTGCCTATTTATAGGACGCTGACGAGGAAATATCTTACCGCTTACTCGCTCCGTCTATAAAAGGATGTCTCAACCTAATCCAAATTTGTATGTACCTAGATATAATTTATAGTAGTGTATATAAATGTAAATTTAGCCAAATTTAGCCTAGGTTGAGATATGGACGGAGGGAGTACGTTTTTTGCCTTCGATATTAAGCTTCGGCCACCGCATTGGCTGGGCAAAATATCTAAACCGGCCGCGCCTTGCCGCTTGCCTCTTAACTCTTAAGTCTTAACCCTTGGATGCCGTTGAGAAATATCTGCCGACGTCCTGAGGTCAAACCTGGCAGCAAGCAGCGATTCCACGCAGCAAACCTTGGGCTACAAGCCTAGCTGCCTATAGAAGCATGCCACGTCACAACTTCCTGGCCAAATGCCCCACGTACTGCATGTACTACTCGATGCATCATGCATGCATCGATGCATATATGCACTTCGAGTGTTAGCTTTATGGCTAAACTTGTGTTGCATACACAGGTCAATTTAGCCACACGATTCTTAGACAAAGATATTAGCCAAACAATATAATTAGAAGCAAAAACTTATTTTACTCAAATTAATTAATAACCTAAAAATTCGGGTTATCACAGTCTTTGCTTCAGGACTGCTTTGCTTGTCTTGATGATTTCTATCTGAGCTTTTGTGATAGCCTACGATATTTGAAGACATTATATGATCATTAGGTCATTTCACATAATTACATTAGGATCTTCTTAGTTATCCACAAGGCTAGATTTAGTGTAGAAAATATTAATTTTGTAGACCCCTAAGGTTATCCATCTCAATCCTTCAATTGGTATCAGAGCCAAGGACTACTTTTTTGTACTTTCTACCTTACAAGTGATATTGATGATCTAACAAAGGAGTAAGACCCGAATTTGTATTTAGAACGTGAATTCGAAGAGATGATGGATTGCTGCAGATCACAATTTGAGGCATCTATACAAGAAACCATTAACAAACAATTAGTGGATGCCCTTAATGTTTTACGCTTGTGGAAGCTCCTAGCACTAATACCAACGCGATCCCCACTGGGACCGATTTGTGTTCCTAGTTTCGTAGTTCTTTCTTTCGATGTTGTTACCCTTCCTACGAACCTAGGAAGGTCCTAGCACTAATGATGGTGCCCACAAAGATACGAGCACCTCCACCTCTCTCGAGTCTCGGCACAAATATACCTATACCCAAACCCCTACCAGTGTGCCTCATATTAACCATTTTGACGCCTAATGAGTAATTGTAGAAAAGGTTTCAGGCTAAAAAGATAGTGATGATAGAACATGTGTCCTTCCCGTCTTGTAGCTAGCAGGGGAGCAAGTAGTTTGTGCGATCTGTCACTTAAGATATAATAGCATCTCCAACTGGAGTGGGCTAATTTTGCGCCCTACATATCCGTGCACACATCGGGACGTGTCCGTGGCCAGACAACCTCCATTTTTTCGTCCCACAATGACAACCCTTAAAATTGATCCCTCAAAATGCATGCAAATTCATGCAAATAATACATAGCATTTACACATACGTGCTACTACATCTTATATTACGATAAAAAATATTGATACAAACCGAAGCTATGCCTCGTCCTCGTTGTCGGAGATAACAACTATCTCTCTTCCGGTGCCGGAACCGCCGGCCTTGTCGTCGTTGGGTAGGGAGATCTCTCCTTATCAGAGGAGAATTGAAGTCAATGGCGTCCTTCTTCCCCGCGACAAACTGCTCCGCAACTAGGTCAGAGTCGACAATCTGAGCCACCAAAGTGCGGTCTACAACCTCGTTCGTGAGTTGCCGCTCCACCGCGATGTGCTCCGCCTCCAAATAGGAGAGGATCTCTGCACCTCCATGGCGAGGCAAAACTGCTCCCATGCCTCATCAAGGGACATATGCACATATGTGGCCACACCATTGTCCTCGCCCTCAGCTCCGCCTTCGTCGGCTTCCACGCCCCATCCTCGGTCTCGGGGAGGTCCTCAACCTTGCCGGTGGACTGTTTCGAGGCCCCGGACACGCCCAGTTCGTGGCCTCATTAAGGGTGTCGTCTTCCCTCTTGTGGGTGCGCATCTCTGACTCCAGCACCACGCGGCGTGCCGGGATTGGCTTCGCATATAACGTGAACTTCAGCAAGGCATGATGGCGAAGCTGGTGGCAGGCAGGGATGGGGTTGAGTGGAGGCAAGCTCTTGGCGGCTCGGACCAGGAGATGTGAAGTGACCTGCTAGGGTTTGTTCTTCTAAGTAAATATAGCCGGAGAGGGACTCCTCGGGCGGAGGGTCGCCCGATTTGCCATGAATGCAGAAGACTGAACAACAACGTCGATCAATCTCCCGCGTGGGTCTGCCTTGTCAGTCAGACGTGACGGACACGTCCGGACGACCCTAAATCCCCTCTCCCCAACCACACACACATGGTCCGGATATGCGGTGTGTCGAACAGCCGGGCAGATGGGTTGGGTTTGTGGGATCCGATAGGGTTGATGTTTTTGTCCGATCTGTTTTCGGACTCTCCGTCCAAACATATAGGGTGAAGTGGGGATCCGATTGAATATGCTCTAGGCAACTACCTTTTTTTTAAACGAGGTAAAAGACTTGCCATTTTTATTAATTAAGAAGAAAAGAGATGGTCGGTTAATGGGTTAATGAACAGGCAACCAACTGAAAAACCTGTACAGACACTCTCGTCGACCGTCGCGAGGGCACACACGGCCGCCCTGACTACCAAAAGCAGACAGACACCAATGAGGTTGTCCACCAGCGTCATCGTCATCACTCCACCAAAACGACTCTGACTTCACCGAAGAAACGGACAGCTAAGAAGACCTCACCGCAACGGCCTCATGAAGCCCACGCTAGAATCTCGAGAGAGTTGTGTTAATTGTTGTTTCTTTACCCGGGTAATGTGATCATATATATGGAGACAAATATGGGTACCTCTTGTTCTCAGACACAAAAACTCTAGTGATTTTTAATGATCAGGTTTCATCTAAGTGCTCACTGCTCACTGCTCAGCACATCCTCACGCTGCTTTTGGAGCACCTGAAACTGCCGCTGTCACGAACTAACAACTCGTCTGATCGAGAAGAGTAGCAGGCAAAAGTGTGCCATGGTACGTAGCAACCTGAATGTTGCTTCCTTTTCTCTGCTCGACCCATCTTCTTCGAGTTCTCTTGCATACCATATTGTACTTTACAGATGTTCGATAAATGTATCTATGCAGTTCTTGTGTTTGATGGAGCGAAATTTTTCCATGCATAGCATAGTTCTTTCTATGAACAATGAATTTGTGATTCTAAAGAGTGTTTAAAATATATGCTTCACTAAGCCACCCAAGTCGTTGTAGTATAGTGGTAAGTATTCCCGCCTGTCACGCGGGTGACCCGGGTTCGATCCCCGGCAACGGCGTTTTTTTATTGTTTATGGAGTTCCAATTTGGCGCTCTTCTCTGTATGTGTGATTAGCAGAAGCAGGGTGCGGCACCGTTTGAACTGGGTAAAGTTTCTGAAAATCCAAACGAACATTTATTTATATTTTTTGTTGTTGGAACCCGTCCATATGTTTTCCCTGTGTGCAATTAGTAGCAGACCGCGGCATTCTAGTTGGCCAAAAATTCTCAAATGCCAGAAGTTACAAAATAGCATGTGGATTTCAGACGATATTCTGTTTTTATTGAGGAAGATAAGTACCTGAGTCAAACCGACTACGGAATCATAGATGTATTAAATAGTTCAGAATAAACCACTGTATGACATGATGCATCCTCTCTAGGATGTTCTCAAGGAACAATATGAGAAGCAGGTAATATGAACTATAATAAACATAGAAACTGTGCACCCAATACATTTTCTGAACAAAATGATTAAGCTAAGTAATAATACCATTCCAATAAGAAGAATAACCAGTAAATTTATTCTAAATTGAAGGTGATCGCATTCCCACATTACAACTGTTCATTCACACACAATCGGTTGTCTAAGAAAGGCGTACTCTGAAGTTTCAACAAAGTGACATCTCGGTTCATCGGCACTAACAAAAACAGCAGTACTTCAATATGGGTTGTTCACATAAACAAACGAGGTATATGATACTGCCTCTCACTTGCTCTTGGAAGTAGGACCCTTTGCTCCTTTTGGTGGGTTAAGCTCATCCCACGCCTCGATCCATGTAACCATGGCATCAGCAAGCTTGAGGAAGTAACCATCCACCTTGCCGAGCTTTGCTCTCACCTGCTTGGCTAGCTCAAGGTAACACTTCTGGACGGTGGTGGCCTCCTTTGGGAGGGCCACAGACTGGAAGAATGGGATCAGCTCCTCTTGCCAGAAGATGCCGTTGTATTCCTTCTTCAGGTTTACGAACGGGTTGCTTGCTTTACTGTGCCAGATGTAAGGCAGACCAGTCTTAATACCCAGGCTCAAATGATCGGTGATAACCTGTGTGAACAGAGCAAAGATAGGTCAGTGGAAATAAAACTGCAGCAGGATTGAACATAACCGAGCAAAGCATGGTATTAGGAAGCATGGATTTGTGATGGTTGTTCACTAGTGTGATGCACTGCGTATGAGGAATCGCCCATGGCAGTCAAATTGTTTAATTTGCATTCACAGATATAGCGTTGAGGCAATGTTTGAAGAAAGTAACAGAATGTACCTTGGTGCACCAGCCTGCCCACATGTCATCGTAACGACCAATAGGCTGGCCATCACCCATAAGGCCGAAATACATCGCGGGACCAATGAGCTCACGGTCAAACGCAAGGTTCATTCCACACATTGGAAACAAGGTGCCCTTTGGGATTGTAAGAACAGCATCAACATACCTGAAACCAACAAAGAAACATCAGATTAGCAAGAATATTATATTTTCAAGGACGAAAGCTACAAAATGTGACATCCTTACCTGTTATTTCTCTCAAGCGGCTTGACTAGCTGAGTAGGGGCATCATAGTCTGGAATGTTGAGCCAAATCCCATGGGAAACAGCAGTTGGGGCACCCTCACGGAGGCTAAAGGGGTACCCACGAACAAAATCAGCACCATCACGGTATGGGTCATACAAAGTATTGAAGAAAAATGGTGTTGAAGGGCTCAGAAGGTTCTTGATGTGCTGCTCAAGTGCATTGATGTCCTTTCCTGATGGGTCCTTAGCAACCTGAGATTTTGCCAAAGAGAAATAGATCACAATTGAGCTAATGACATGACATCTGCAGCATCACCAGACGTATAGACAAATTTAGAATTGGGGACTAAAATAGTGTCATCACATTCTAAGGATATAAACTTGAGAGTGCGGCATGTACCCATGCTAGTGTAGCTGTCAATTAATCCACAAAACTAATAGAAAGAGCCTCCTTGAATGCAAGTAATGTCATGAAAGAAAACATGGTTTACTATTTTCTAACTAAACAATTGACAATTGCAGGCCAGAGATGAAATGTCTGCATCATAAGCCATACCAGAGATCTAATAAAGTCCAATATATATTGCAATCAGGTGGGACCCCTCATGTGATTATACAAGTAATATTGATGTATCTTATGTGAAGGAATGTTCTACAATTAAAGATAAATAGAAACAGAAGAAGGTATGTAGACATAAAAAAGGAAGATCCCAAGAGAAAAATGTTCAGTCCATATATGTACCATTACTACTTGCCTTGGACCGATCCAAGCAGGATGCAAACAAAATACTTCTTTTCTCGTTTCTGTATTTTTAAACAAGCATATTATTGTTCCTTAGCTAAGATTACCGATCACAACCCTCAACACAAAAAAAACATGTGCATCAGAGTAACAAACAAAAGGCGGCAAGGCGATACTTACAAGTTGTACGGTTGCATTTTTATATGATAAAACTCTTAAACCTACAACAATGGTGGGGTAACATAAACTACAACACCAGATCCATAGCTGGCAGCTTACTTCTCGTGTCCCACCCAGCTGCAAGCAATACAGTAAGTACCAAGCCAGTGACTAGCTCCATTGTTTGGTAGTACTTGTTAGCAGTGAAATGTGTTGTTAACCACAGACTGAGTTTTGCAGTTATACAGTTTCAGAACATGTGGAAATTGCCTTCTACCTACCGGCTATATCAAAAGACTGAACTGACCATGTGACTTTTGCACACAAATGAACTGAACCATCATAAATTCATAACTAACACGAGTAACAGAAAAGACACAAAATTAGCACCATGTCCAAATTAATCTCAGATCGCCTCTCTCTCTTCAACAACCCAGCTGGATCCGAGCCCCACCCAGCCAAAGGGAATGATCCAGTGCAATCGGGCCAAATAACAGCAGCACATAGGCAGATCTCGCGATACCATAACCCATCGATAGAGTACTCACGAAGCAGTCGTCGTCGATGGTGTAGATGTACTTCTTCTTGGAGACCATGTAGCCGAAGCAGCGGCAGGCGGAGTCCTTGAAGGAAATGCACGAGGCCTTGGGGCCTAGGATCCGGTTGACGTCGTTGCGGTTGTAGAGCTCGTAGTCGAAGCCGTCGGGCACCTTGATGATCTTGGCCGGGTCGCCGTCCTGCACGATGATGAGGTGGTAGGGCTGGAAGAAGGGCCGCCACATCTCGAGGAAGTCGAGGTTGCGGATCGTCGGGATGACGATGTCCAGCTCGTCCTTGAGCAGCGGCGTCGACGGCGTGGCGGCCATCGCGGCGAGCGGCGGGGGGCGGAGCCGGCAGGAGAGGGTGTGGCCGGCCTGGGTGCAGAGACGGGTGGGAAACAGACAGGGTATAAAAGGAGGAGACCAGGGGGAGGTTTAGTGTGGGCCCGGTGGACCGGCTGCGGCCGGTGGGCTGGTGGGCCTGGTTCGCCTTTTTAGTTCCCTTTGCTTGTCTAGGAAGTGATAAACAGATGCTAAAGAAAAAGGGAACTGTGCTCGTCTCACAATAGCCGAACGCTGGTCAGAACGAGTTCAGCAACTTCTGCAGAAAATATTGGATCCCTAATACACGTACTCCCTCCGTTCCAAATTAATTGACGCAGATTTAGAACAAAGTTGTACTAAAACTACGTCAATTAATTTGAAACGGAGGGAGTATTTGTTATTGTATTGTTTGAACTCTCGTGGGGGTATGTATAGTGGTATAAGGAGGTAGAGAGATTTACAGCACAAGAAGGTGTAGGAGTACTACTCTTTTTCTAACTCTTCTCGTACACGTATTTTAACAGTTTGCATATCAATTTTGTTCTCACTGTTGTCTTCACGTAGTCAGGTTTTGATGAGATTAAGCCATTACACCGATCAAAACTATAGTGGAAATAATTGCCGTGAAGTCCCCTAGGGTTTCGCCTAGGGTTATCTAGTCCTCCGGCGGCGATCGCCGTGAGTTGCTGGAAATCACCGGAGTCTTGTGCACTTGATCGTTGCGAGTGGGAAGCCCCTGTGTTCCCACCGCGTGGTTTGATTAGGACGGAGCTGTAGCTCGTTCCTGGTGGCTTCTGCCATGGCGGAAGCGGGGAGTAGCTCCCGATCGGGGAGGATGGAGGAAACAAGCGATCTTCTGGAGAGGTTACATCTTGAGGAGAACGAGCTTGATGATCTGATCTGGGAAGAGGAAGCTGATGCTCCGGAGGAGAAATCGAAGTGGCTCGCCATAGCTAGGGTTTTGACGAAGAAATCTTTCAGCCAAGGCGCGCTGATTGCGGACATGAGGGCCGCGTGGAGTCCAGCACAGCAGGTAACCTGGAGACGTATAAACCCTAATCTGTTTTCAGTTCAATTCAGCTGCCTTGCAGATTGGAATAAGGCGATGCACCAGGGACCGTGGGACTTCAGAGGATTTGGAGGTTTAATCATGGTAGAGTATGACGGGTTCTCAAATCCGGAGGCTATCAAACTTGATCGACTGGAGACGTGGTGCCAAATCCACAAGCTCCCAGATGCTGTGTTGAAGAACGAGATGTTCGTCGGAAACATGGCAAAACGAATCGGGGAAGTACAAGAATTACAGATAACCCTCCCAAATGGTTTCATTGGCCAATTCATACGTGTTCGAGTGAAGCTAGATGTTAACCAGAAGCTAACAAGGTTCGTGAGCTTTACTAGATCGGGGAAAACTGAATTCTTTCAGGTAAAATATGAAAAGCTACCCCAATTCTGTCATGCGTGTGGTTTGATGGGGCACTGGTATCAAGAGTGTGGCTCTGGAGAATTTGAGGAAGACAAACTTGAATGGGGATCTTTTATTCTGGCTCCTAGAAGAGGGAGAGGCAATGATCGCGGATTTGGGCAGCAACGTGATGGTGGCCGTGGACGTGGTGACCGTCAAGATCATTCAGATTTTGGTCGCAGGAGAAGTGGTTTTGGCAGAGGAGATGGGGGCCGAGGCACCTTTACTCGGTTCAATGGTTCGACTGAAGATGAATTCGACCCTACAAGGGAGAGCTGGAGATGGAACAGTATGGGGTTAAACCCTGCGGAGAAGCTACCCAGTACTAATCTGTTGGAAATAGCTCCCTCCGCAAAGAAGCGTCTTATTATGGAGTCCAGACCTGGAGAGACGGGTAACCAATCAATGGTTGTCTCTGCTAACACAGATTCGGCATTACAGGGGCTTGATCAAGTTGAAGAGGAGAATGGTAGTATTGAGATCTAGAATACGACTCCGCAGAAAAATCAAAATAAGAAGAAACTTAAAGCTCAAGATGGAACAGCTATTGATTCCATTGGTATTGGCAGGACAGGGACTGAAGGAGATGGGACTGAACTTGCAGCAGACCCAGCTGATGAGATGGATGATGACTCAACACTGCAAAAACTTGAAGGTGGAGCTAACTCCTCTTCACTAGGATCGGCGGGTTCCCGAGAGGAGCCCGTCCGGGCGCAATGAAACTCTTATCTTGGAACTGCCGTGGACTGGGGAATGATGCGGCAGTTCGAGCGCTTCTGGATGTCCTGAGGCGCTATAATCCTGATGTGGTGTTTTTGTCGGAGACCCACCTTGATCGTTATCCGGCAGAGTGTCTTCGTAAAAGGATTAAAATGGATTTTGCTATAATTCAGGCTAGTGATGGTAGACGTGGAGGAATCTTGATGTGGTGGAAGGCTGAAATCAAACTCCACCAGATCTATGCTTGTCCAAATTATATCGATGTAAAAATTGAGGAGGAACAAAACAAAATCTGGAGGTTTCCTGGCATGTATGGAGAGTTCAAATGGACTGAAAAATACAAGACTTGGGACAGACTTCGGTCGATCCATCAGCAGAATACCCTCCCTTGGTTAGTATTGGGTGATCTTAATGAGATCCTTTACTCGCATGAGAAGGAGGGCGGGAATGCCAGGCCAGAACGTTTTGCAAAAGCTTTTCATGATGCCATTGACATGTGTGGTCTCGATGATGTGGGCTTTATTGGGGATCCCTTTACTTGGCATAGGGGGCAATGAGGGAACGTCTGGACAGAGGACTTGCAAATGATAGCTGGAGACAAACGCAGCCACGGGCTGCTGTTGTGCACCTTGAATACAACCACTCGGATCATCGTCCTCTTATGATGGACACTGAGTTTTACGCTGCTTATACAGGGGCTCCGAGAGGAAGAATTCAGAGCTTTGAAGCAAAATGGTTCAAGGAGGAGGGTTTTAGTGATGTGGTTAAAGACCAATGGACTGCTGCTACGTCTGAGCACGATCCGATCGACGTACTGGATAGATTGAAGGCCATGCATGCTGGGCTGCATGCATGGGACAGTTGTGTCCTCAAAAAGCCCAAGCAACGCCTTCGCAAGGCTCAGCGGGAGCTGGAGGCGGTGATGCGTGGTCCGTTAAGTCCAGAAAATGAAGTGAAAAAATATGAGCTAGCTCAGCTCATTGAAAAGCTCCTAGAACAAGAGGAGATTAAATGGAGCCAGCGATCGCGTGCTAATTGGCTGTAAAATGGGGACAAGAACACGTCCTTTTTCCACAGCTTTGCAACAACACGTAAAAAGAGGAATTTTATTAAAAAGCTGAAGAATGCCGAAGGAGATTTCGTTGAAGGCTCTGATGCTCTTAATCCAATTATTCTTGATTACTTTGCTCATCTGTTTACCACGAAAAATAATATCACTGACCCTGCTCTCCTCGAAAAAATTATTCCAAAGGTAACAGATGACATGAATGCTGCGCTTCTTGCGCCGTTTACTGATGTTGATGTGAGAAAGGCGATTTTTAGCATTGGAGACCTCAAGGCTCCTGGTCCGGATGGTATGCATGCTTTGTTCTTCAAAAAAAAATTGGCACTTGGTTGGCAATGATATTACTCAGGCAGTGCTGCAAGCAATTAATGCAAAATCTATCCCAGCCGGCTGGAAAGAAACGGTTGTGGTGTTGATTCCAAAGGTGGAAAATCCTGAAGAGGTATCTCAGTTTAGACCTATTTCCCTTTGCAATGTTGTGTATAAGATTGTATCTAAGATGCTTGCTGCGAGATTGAAGGTGATTTTACCTGAGATTATCTCGCCTACTCAGAGTGCCTTTGTGCCGGGTAGGCTCATTATTGATAATGTCCTGGTGGCATACGAATGTGTTCATAAGATCAAAAATAAAAGGAAAGGTAAAACTGGCTTGTGTGCAGTCAAACTTGACATGCATAAAGCATATGATCGAGTTGAATGGAACTTTTTGAGGAAAATGATGATTCGGCTTGTTTTGATGTAAGCTGGGTGGATTTAGTGATGGCCTGTGTTACCTCGGTTTCTTATTCTGTCAGATTTAACTCTCTATTGACAGAAAAGTTTATTCCAACCAGAGGGATTCGCCAGGGGGATCCCCTATCCCCTTATCTGTTTCTTTTATGTGCAGAAGGATTATCAAGTGCTTTGCTTCACGCTGAGGAGATTGGTGGCATAGAAGGAGTTAAGGTGTGCAGAAATGCACCGTCGGTTTCACACCTGTTATTTGCTGACGATTCCTTAATTCTCCTAAAGGCAGATTTGAATAATGCAATCTCGTTGCAGCAAGTGCTTGACTCTTATTGTGCAAACTCAGGACAGATGATAAGTGTGGCCAAATCTAGTATATTCTTCAGCCCGAATACACATGTGGATGTTAAGGAGAATATTTGCAACACTCTTCAAATCAATACAGAAGCTATTTCAGATAAGTACTTGGGACTTCCTGCGATTGTTGGAGCTGACAGGAGTGACTGTTTCTTACATTTTGTGGAGAGAATTCTTGAGAGAATAAAAGGTTGGAAAGAAAAACAATTGTCTATAGGCGGAAAAGAGATCCTTTTGAAGGCTATTATTCAGGCAATCCCAGTGTATGCCATGTCGGTTTTCCTCCTTCCAAAGAATGTGTGCAAAAAGATCATGGACCTCATTGCACAATTTTGGTGGGGCGATGATGATCAGGGGAAGAAGATGCACGGTATGCGTGGTGGAAATTATGTTTCCCAAAGAAAGATGGAGGCATGGGTTTAGGGACCTTCACTCTTTTAATCTGGCTATGCTTGCAAAGCAAGTGTGGAGACTAATTGATGAACCGACCTCCCTTTGTGCCAGAGTTTTGAAAGCAAAATATTTCCCTAATGGTGATATCCTCCAAGCAGGGCCAAAAGCAGGTTCATATTTTACGTGGCAAAGTATTGTGGCTGGTATTCAAACCTTTAAAAGGGGGTGCATTTGGAGGATAGGTAATGGAAATTCGGTGAATATCTGGAGTGATTCGTGGGTTCCTAATAGCCCAGACAGGAAAATCATTATCCCAAGAGGAAGTTGCATTCTAAATAGTGTCTCGGAGCTATTGGATCCATCTACTGGTTCATGGGATCAGGAGATCATCTTGTCCATCTTTCACCCTATTGATGTCGCTCGAATATTGGAAATCCATGTGAATATGGATGCGTTTGAAGACTTTGTCGGTTGGCATTATACCAGGTCGGGTCGGTTTTCTGTTAGATCTGCATATCATACAGAATGGAGGCATCAATTAAATGGTGTAACCTGTAGATCACTCATACAAGGTACATCAGTTAACAACCCAACATGGAAAAATCGGTGGAAACTAAAGGTCCCAGCAAAGGTGAAAATTTTCTGTTGGAGGATTTTACATGGCATTGTTCCACTCAAAAATATTCTCTTCAGCCGCCATATTGGTACGGATGGGACATGTCCTATTTGTAATCTGGAGGCAGAGGATGTAATGCACATGGTGTTCAAATGCACAGACGCTTTGGTAATCTGGAGAACATTGGGGCTTGAAATTTTTATTAACTCTGAGATTAGAGATGGCAGATCTGGCTCGGTGGTACTCCAGGAAATACTCAAGTCACCTTCAGCTCTAGTCCCTGGATACGAAAAGGTGAAAATTCAAGAAACTGTCGCCGTGGGTGCATGGTATATTTGGTGGATGAGACGTAGGCGTACGCATGGGGAGTCCGTTCCCCCTGTGAGAAAATGTGTCACGTCGATCTTAGCCATTGTTGCTAATTCAGCTGTGGGACGATGTGGAGATGCTACATCTTTGAATAAATCATGGGTAAAGCCACGTGCGAGCTATCTAAATCTAAATGTTGACGCTGCCTTTGCAGCAGAGGACCGATCTGGAGCTACAGGTGCAATCTTGAGGAATAGCCGGGGTGTCTATGTGGCTGCGGCATCAACATTCATACCGCATGTTCCTTCCGCGGTAATGGCTGAGGCTTTTGCTGTTCTACATGGTCTACAACTCGCAAACAACTTGGGGTATAGCAGAATCGAAGTTGAATCGGATAATACTGAAGTGATACAAATGTGCACCGGTGAAGAGAGGATTTGGAATGAAGCCACAGTTGTTTATGTTGACATTTTCTCCACGGCTGGATCTATTGGAAACGTCTCTTTTAGTCATTGCAGGAGGGAGGCTAATGAGGTGGCTCATGATATTGCTAGAGTTTGCTTTTCTAACAAAGTTTCGTGGAATTGGGACGATGAGCCCCCTAGGTTTCTCTTAGACAAACTCTTAAACGATGTAATGATGTAATTGGTTGATCTCGAGGCGGCAAGTTTCTTACGCACTCTTTTCCTTGCCAGGGTACCTCAGGGGACTGGTAAGGTTTTTAATGAGGCGGCTTGCTGACCTAATATATATGGTGGAAAATTTCAAAAAAAAACCAGTTTGCATATCAAAAAAACGATGCATGTACTTGGGTGGTTGATGTTGGGATGCAAACAAGATGTATCGAAGGCATCAACACGTTGGGCGTGCATCCTTGATCCTTAAGGCCTTGTTTGGTATCTCTAGTAAATAGTGCAGCCTAAAACGCCCAAAACACGTAGGAACGTCATGTAGTTTTTCACAAAAGTCTTTATGAAATCAGGAAATCAACCCGTACCCCCCTCTAAGGTGTGTACTTCCTCGTGCAGCCCAATATGACCAGGAGAAACCACCCCATCGCTAACCACCTCCCCATCATGCCCCTACCCCGTCGACTGGCTCCACGGCGCGCAACGCCCCCGCCTCTGAATATTGTAATTTTGGAAATTGGTGTGGATTATCTCGGTCAAATGCCAAATCCTCACATATTTTCAAAAGGTCGTTTGGTTCTAATATATTTGATCGGTTTTATCCACTTTTCCCCAGAATTTTCCAAAACTCTAGTGTATTTTCCTTCCCAATACACTAGCCCTTTGTAATAGATTGAAGATAAATGAAAATTTGATGGGACTGGTTGACACTTGGGGTTTCACCCAATTCTTGATGGGATGTTGTTTGCCGACCGAAAGATCAGTGAGTGTTGGGTATTCATGACCTTCAGGTTAAAAATATGGCCGTACTAGGGAAATGGTTTTTAAGCTACTTTCTGAAGACGGTGTCTGGCAAACACTTCTCAAAAGAAAATATTTCGGGGCAAAAACTTCTCTTACTTTTGGGCTGGTATCATGGCGACGAAGAAACATTTCTTCCGCTTTGGAAAATTTAATATTAAGGATGGCTCAGAGATTCGGTTCTTGGAGGACAAATGGGTAGGCAATATCACCCTCCGGGACCAATATCCAACTCTATATAATATCGTCTGTCATAAGAGCGATACACTAGCTACGTTTACAAAGTCATCGCCGCCAAACGTGACATTCATGCAAGACTTGGTTGGACCCAGGCTTGCGGCATGGAACGCCCTAATAGCGCGGCTCGCTTCAGTACAGTTGTCCCAAGGGTCAGGCGAATTTCGCTGGAATCTACGTGAGAATGAAAATTTTCTCCATGGACTCCATATATAGAGCATTGGTTCCCTCCGAGATGCCGGTTGATAATAAAAAAAATGTAAGATGAAGATACTACAGACTTTAGCGTGGGATGGGTGCAGGCCGCATGATTTTTTTCTTTGTGTTCTTTAATCTGCGTGAGCAGGGTCTCAAACTGGAACCTCTTGGCTCTGATACCATATAGAATTGCTGCACTAGCCAACTATCACAAAACTCCGAACTGATGGAAAGAGGTTAGGCAATATATTTATATTCAATAGATACCGCTAAAACTAAAAAAATCCGTGGTATATTCGCAACTAGCATGTAAGTACAAAGTGTGTTTTCTGTCCGCACGATCATACACTTATTTTTCGATTGCAAATTTGTTTATTCTATTTTGTCAGTCATCCAAGTAGCTTAAAAAAATACTCTCAAATACCCTAGTACCAAGGCCTAAGTACGACTTGGCAAGTGCAGGCGCGATTACTTGAAGATTACATCAGCGACCGAACGCCGCTTTAATTTGGCCCCGTGGAAGAGCCTTCAAAGCCATGTGTGAGATGAAGTGATGAACTGTCAGCCTGTCACGCGTCACCGGGACGTTTCCGTTCTGGACCCGCGCGCGTAGTCCATGCATGCGAAGCACTAACAAGAAACAAAACTATGACCACCGATTCCTGACCATGCACGGTGGCCGTGCCGGCCGGCCGGCCAGAATGGAGATCGACGTGCTTCTATTCTATGGCTTTCTTCGAAATGAGAGTGGCTTAATTTCGATGAGGGACCCGGGAGTGCTAGGTACGCCGGCCGGCCGGGGACTTTGCTTTGTTTGCGTGCGTGCGGTTTGGGGATTGGAAAGTTGATCTTCGCTTTGCCCACCCTTCACGCCGGCGACGGCAGCTGGGGTTGTACCCCAGTGTCCACCCGCCAGTTGAGGGCAGACGGTGGTGACGAATACAAGTGTTACATGTTCTTTTCTAATGCAGTGTTCTATTCTATGGTCGGCGATGAATATGCGCGGTCGTCTGTTCAACTAGGGATGGCGTGGTGGCGGCGACATCCTTTGTCACGTGACTTGTGTCATTGGGCTCCTATCTTTTCAGTTCAGCTAGGTTGGTATTTACGTGGCTTGTAACTCGATTTTATTCTGTAAATAAGAATCGCACGATTTGCTCCGATCTCCGGAACATTTTTCCTTTTAGCTGCCCAAAAGTTCACATCAACACTCCCCGACCGTGATCGATCACACAAGTGCTACAACCTACAGCAATCGGGTAACTCCAGTTGCTGCACCGAGCGGCGTCCACCAGCAGAGCGCAGAGCCTCTGAATGCAGGAAAGCCCATCGGTCCTCCCTGACAACCGATCCAATCAGTTACACAAAGACATCACATGAGTACATATGTCGTGCATGCATGGTTGAAGTTGGAGGACAACAAACAACGAATGCGACTCGCCATTAACCAAACTGAAACGAACAGAACCCTGACTGAATTTTCATGTCCTCCTCCCACCATGACCACGGCCTGGCAGCAGCCCGAGCTTACCAAGCAGCCGTGCAACGCGTCCTTCAGAGTCCGTCTCTGCAACAGCCAGCACCACAGTTACCTCTCACAAGTTCCCAACCAGATTGCAGTACAAGAGAGAGCAAAAGATAGAGCGAGATCTCACCCTGCACGCGCGCACGTCGTCGCGGCCGCAGACGAGCATCCCGTTGAGCATGTCCGTGGCGTCGAACACCCCGCCGCCGTCGCTTCTCTGAAACCCAACGAACCCAACTCGCGTCAGTGATCTGGACCTTCTGTACTTTCAACAATCATCACGCCTGTATATACCTTGTAGTAATCGACGGCCAGGAAGTTGGCCCAGCGCTCGCCGGCGGCGGCGTGGCACGCCCTGAGCACGTCCACGAGCCCCAGCGAGTGCTCCACGCACGCCGTCACCCCGAGCGGCACCGTGTGGAAGTAGTTCACCAGCACCAGCGACCTCGTCCGGTTGTCCAGGGCCAGCGACTCGGAGCGGCTGTGGCACGAACGAGAGCTCATCCCACCATCCCCATCTGTATGTACATGACCAGCATTCAGACATGAATTCATCGATCAGGATAACTTATCATCATCTTCGTCTTGGGGAATTTCCCTCTACGCTTACACTGGTTTTCGACCATGAAGTTCCACTGGTACGCGATCCCTTCGCTCGACTCCTTGGACTCGTCGGAGGTGAAGACGAGGAGGCGGTGGTTGCGCTCGATCATGTCGCTGACGCGAGGCCAGTCCTCGCCGTGCCGGGGCATGCTCGATACGGGAAACCAGTACTTTGTCAGGCCCGTGCTGTTGAACAGCTTGGACAGGCCGTGGTCGGAACTCACGTAGTCCTCCAGGATCAGCGTCACGATCTCTGACGGGTGAGACGACAGGAACGCCTCGATCTCCCTCATCGTCTCCATGGCTGGCTCCTGCAAACCAACGACCCTTGTACGAGTTACAGTCGTGGACCACTAGAGAGTGTGCAACAGTTGATTTAAGTTTTTTTCTCACGAACGCCGTGAAGTCGAAGCATTTCCCTCCCTTCGAGTGGCAGAGCCATATCTCGTCGCGGAAGTTGTACACATCCAGCATCAGTGCCCGAACTCCATTCTGCATCAGATAAATGAAAGGTGCCTCGAAAAGTTCAGACTTCAGAATCAGGCAAGTGAACAGAATTCAGAAGGTACGAACTGAAAGAGGAAAATTTGCAGTAGTGCTAGGTACATTCAGTTGATCCGTGATAGAGTCGTCTTGGTTGTAGAGTGTGATACGTGGGACTCCGGTATGGGATGGCTCTCCGTGGATCGAGAACGAGTTGTGCGTCGTCAGGAACGCGTACTTGTTGAACGGCAATGATGTATCCTATAAGGAATGAAAATAAGAGAGCAACACTCAGATAACAGTTAGTACAGCAATTGAACTGAATGAACTCGACTCCACTGAGCTTTTCATTACTGAAGAAAAAACACAACAATGGCAGAGCAGAACGTCCACCACTTACAACTATCTTGAATGGGTCGGTCGCCGTCTTCCGGACACACCTTTTGCCGGCAAACTCGACCCAGCAGTTGTAACAGTACAGTTCAGTACCGCAGTCGGCTGACGACGAACATCGATCGCGGAGCTGCAAATCCCAACATCAGACCACCAAACCTCACAAGCTCCACTGGCCAGGAGACCAGAGACAGACTAGGCGTACCTCGCATCGCCCGCCTGAACAAGCTGCTGCAGCTTGAAACATCACACATAGCAACAAAAATGTGCTTCTTGAACTGTGCATAACTCCCTGCGATCCAATATAGCAGCAAAAGCTACCAGTATCAGTGTATCAAAGCCGTGGGGAGCTTGTATTTAGGAAGGATAGGGGATCATTACTAAATCACACCTTATGCGGTAGCTATTCCGATTCCCCTGAGACAGAGTACTGCACCATAAGGATTATTGATGCTGCGGCAGAAGAAAGAGACCACCTTGTATCCACGGCGATGGAACCGTATATATTTCAGCTCTCTTGGCACCACAATGGCGATCTTCTACGGAACTTTCTGCTTGATTGCATCCTTTTCGCCTGCGCAATGGTCATACCATGGCAGCCCTTGTGTTTACAGGAGAGTTGTGAGACCACAAGGAAGCTCTGGCTGTGGCAAGCTGATTTCAGGGAGAACATACCACTTGGCCTGTAGGAATATGCTTCAGCCTTTCAAGGTCAGTATTAGGTACCACACATCAAAAGTGTGGGCATGTTTTTTTCCTATTATTTAATGATCAAGTGTGAAGTGTGTATTTCTTGTGAAGTGTATCTCAGTGTTCTTTTGTTCTAATAAAAAATGGAGGCGTCTCTCTCAGCTTAATAATTCATGGTAGAAAAAAATGTGTTGCTCTTATGACTTGACAAATTTGATATACATCGGTTATGTGGACAGAAATTTGACACACAGGCGATGGACTTCATCCACATTCAGATGTCGCAGTCATGCTTCGAACAATTCAGGAGTCTGCATCAGACAGGGACAGACAGCATATACATAAGAGCATATCAGGACTCTCCAAAGCAAGTTCGAAATATCCCTCTGAATTCTGAATTACACCCAAACCCAAGGCACTGCATACTGATCCAATCTGTTGATAGAAGAGAGAGCTTTCTACAAGTTTAGAGTACCATCTACTACATCACTTGATGACTCAACTTGAAATCCAGGCGTAGATACATCGCAGATCAAGACACAGATAACAAGCTAACATTTATTAATTTCACACCTTCACGCACGTAATAATATATTCACACGAGGTACGCATATACACACATGCATGGATGCACCCGCCGTCCATCACTTGCCGGACTCGGAGAAGAAGCGGTTGATGTTGGGGAAGACCTCCGGGCGGTGGGCGCTGACGTAGCGGCGGAACGCGTGCTTGCTGTACCTCTCGCCCTCCTCCGCGTTCTCCAGCACCGCGCTCTGCCGGTGGCTCTTGTTCACCCTGCGAAAGGAAGATAGTTCAGACTTTCAGTTAACCATCGTGTGCGCACACTGCAGTGCAATATAACTGTTGGGTCGGGCAGTTTGGAGGGGGCACAGACCTGACGTCCGGGTTGAGGAAGACGTTCCTGGCGAGCTGGAAGACGCACATCCCCGTCACCAGCGACATCGCGGCGATCAGTGGGTAAACCTGCACCATGCATGCGCCAGGGTTGCTGTTAACGCAGCTTTCATGGCAACTCGAGCCAAGAAAGAAAATATCCTGAATAAAAGACTACGGAACTGCAGGCTAGACAAAACTGTGCATGAATCAACAGAGCACGCAAAATTCCAATCCCAGCAAACAAACAATGCAAAATCAAACGATCTCGCACGTACATCTGGCTTCAACCAACGCCCCATGTCGTCGCCTAACGCTGTGTTATGTAACTCTCTAAAATCTGTAGAAGACAAGACACTGCTGCCTTTTTCTCCTTCCTGCTTGTTCTTGCCTGCCCATGGTTCTGCCGAGATATATATACATACAGCCAGTGTTCGTCGAGGAGAGCTGATCGGCCGACTGCGTCGACGTCTAGCTCGGACGATCCATAATCTGTGGGCGAGCTTGGGATTCACCGGTTCAGCGCAGGATTTATCGAGAAACCACGAGCCGCCTGCTGTTTTTGGAGCCCGTTTTGTCAAAGGTTGAACAGTCCCGCTTCAGGTCAGCCCGTTTTTTCTCACGTGCGTGTGACCGACGCAGGGCCTGGTCAACTGTATTTAGAGCAGGTACAATAGTATAGCTGGCTGTTGGTTATAAGATTGTGTCATGTCATCTATAGCCAATCTAATAGCCAACAAGTACAATAGTTGGCTATAAATATGGACTATTTTATTTATAGTTGGCTCACCTTCCACTCTCACAAAATGCATAGGAGCACGTGCTGCAGCTGGCCCTTGCATGAGAGCCCGCTTCCACTCTCTCTCCTACTCTCTCTCCTCCATGTAAGCATACATATAATATTTAAATCATTACAGCCTGCTGACTGGACCTTATTGTACTTGCTCTTAGAGTTCGCGTCATGGCATGTCGTCGGTTCAGCCGATGGAGTACGTGGCATGTCGATCATCAAAGCTGGCGTTTTCTTGGCGTGTCGTCGATGACGACTTCACTTTCTTCTTTCTCTCTAGGACGAGAATACAGTGAAACTGCGGGAGCAAATCCGGTTTTCAACGTTATGATAAGGTATGGCGTGATGTTTACGTCGATAATAACCATATACAGAGAAAGAACAATGGAATTCCTAAGAAAAGAAGAAAAGGAAGGAAAGTCATCAGAAAGTTCAAATGGAGACCCAGCTCCATGTAGCTCGTTTTATAAAAAATAAATCAAAATCGGTATTTTTTTTGTTTCAGGAAATTCAAAAAAAAATCTACATGTAGATAATATGGAGATTTAGAAGTGTGCAAATTTTCAGTCCAAAATTTCTTTGATTATAGTCTACATAAAAAGACAAATCGGACAAAATTTCAAGTTGTAAGAAGACAAAGACAAGTTGTTGAAACTGTCTAGTATTCACCACCCAAATCCACTCATTTGTTATTTAATGAATTTCAAGTAAAACAATTGCACACTTGATATCACTATCTACATCTGAGATTTTTTTCCCGATTTTCTAAAATTAAAAAATACAAATTTTGTTTTTTTAGAAAAAAAACAGCTACATGGAGCTAGGGTTCTAAAACATTCTTTCTTTCTATTCTTGAAATTTTTCTAGACTGTCATTCACTAAGAGGTGTCGAGGATTTTTCTTCTTCTTCAAATACTTATGATGTGATGGAGATTTGCAGGGCAAGGCTTCGAAACTTACACACGATGATTTGTGACCTTGTGATTCTTACACCGTTCATAAATTTCATAACTTTCCGTCAAATTGGCATGAGTAAGTTTCTACTCTATATATACATATTTTTTGAAAAATACGATTCTAGGTGACCTTATGTTTGAAATTTAGGCAGCCCATATCCGATTCTTCACAACAGAGAGCAAATCACATATCGAGGGGCAAAACGGAGAAAAGTTTCAACAAGTATCTCCATTCCCGTCCCCATCTCCACCAAATCGGAAAATCCCCAAATCACCGTGGCAAACCCTTCCCCCGAGCTGAGTTCGCTGCAATGGTGCGCAATGCGATGTGAGGCACGAGACGCGCCGAATCCCTCTTCCCCTCACCAGGCTCACCTCATGGAGCACAGCGATGGGGCCAAGCGGCCGAAGTGTTGAGTACTCTGAATATATTAAATATGTAGTTGTAGAAGGGCTAAAAGGGAAAATAGTTAAGTACATTAGTGTGAGGAACGGGAGAACAGAGAAGCTCCTAGAAAGAAACCGCTGTACTCAAGTTCTTGAGATGAGTAAAATCCATGAAATTCCCAAGATAATTTGTTGAAGTTCTGATTGCTAGCGTCAACATGGTATCAAGCAGTAAGATCCGGTGCGATCTCGCCGCAATCTAGCTCCCGGTGGTGCTGTGTCGCCGCGATTCGGTGGAGCAGTTCTTCTCAGGTTCGTCGTCCTCGGCGTGGCTGAATACGGAGCTGTGTGTGCCGGAGTGCCGCTGCCGTCGACCTCAGCCAACGCGCATCTATCGTGGTGCTTGCCTCGATCTGCCGTCAACTGAGCTGCGCACACCACACAGAAGTGCCCTCGTGTACACCGCTGCCTGTACCCAGCTAAGTTCTCTTGGTGTGCATCTAGTCTGAATTCGATTGCGCCGTGAGTGATTCTGCACTACATAAATAAGACCCTGTGAGGTTCCAGTTAAAGGATTTACTTGTGTTGTCAGTCCACGTGCAGTGCACTAATTTGTTGTTGTATGCTTGCTGATTGAGGTGGAAAGCAAGAAGAAATTGCTGCATACTCGTGTGTCAGTTTGAGCAGTCTTTGGTTGCCTCGAGTTGACTGCTTGTGTGCCTGTACGCTGTATCCTAAGATCATCACATTGGTGTATTCTTAGACTTGAGAATCCTGATAGCTTGTAAGCAAATAATTACTAGTCTTGCTTGACTCCATCATGGGAGAAAATAATTCTAGTGTTGAGAAATTGTGTGAAGCCATGCAGCAGATGCTTGTGCAGCTAATGGAGCAATCGCAGTCAAAGTCCAGTAGTGCATCTGAAAATTTGAAGATTATATTAGAACCCAATCCTGTCAGGTTGTCTGGTCCAGGGGATTATTTTAGCTGGGCTAGAAATGCATCTCTGATTTTAGGAGCACATGGACTACAAAAATATTTGAAGGAAGATGAGAAGAAACCAGGTGATGGTATAGAAAAACAACAGTGGGAGCAAAGTCAACAACGTGTGATGGTTTGGCTTCTGAGCTCCATGGAAAAGACGGTCCGCGAACAAGTGGAGAATCTCCAAACTGCAGCTGAGATATGGAAGGATATTGAGAAGCAATTTTCAGGGAAGTCAAACAAGATGCAGGTTTGCAGAATTTTGCGTGAGATGAGGCATATTAAACAAGAAAATAAATCAGTAACCGAATATGGTGGTGAACTAAAAAAATTATATAGGGATCTGGAGTTCTTTAGGCCATTCAAACCTCATGATCCAAGAGACTTGTCACTCCTGAGAGAGTGGTTTGAGCCACTACTTGTTGATATATTCCTGGAAGGTTTGAATCCTGAATTTCATCTTCGATCTCAGTTAATATACGCAACACCCACATGGTCAACACTGGATGAGGCTATTTCTAGCATTCTAGAAGAAGAGACCCGTTTGGCTAATCAATCTCCAGCACCCCAAGCAAGTGCAGAAACAAGGGCTGCACTATCTACACTTACTCAAATTCAATCAGCTAGTAATCCTGGAGGAGTTCAAGCAAGTGTTGTGAGGACTGATTTTAAGAGGAAGTCAAGGGTGGTGTGTGACCATTGCAAGAGGCCAGGGCACATGAAGATGGATTGTTTTGAAATAGTTGGGTTCCCACCTGGCTGGAAGCAGCAGAAGCAAAATAATAGATTTAGATTTGGTGATAATAGAGAGAAGAAACAAGAACATGTGCACATTACCTCTGCCATAGAGGAATCGACACCCTCAAGTGCACAAGGTCTCGAGGCATTCAAGTCTAAACTCATGGCAGCCACTAATGAGGGATCCACTGAATGTGTTTCTGGCTTCCATGCTGCTCGAGGTGCGGAATATCCACACAAATCATACACCGGTAATTCTAATCTTTGGATAGTAGACTCCGGTGCAACTAATCATATGACAGGCTCCTCTAAGGACTTTTTGTCCTATATACCACGCTCAGGGAGGGATAAGGTCCGTATAGCTGATGGCTCCTCAGCTCCTATAATGGGCAGTGGAACTATCACCTGTACACCTTCCCTATCTCTAAATTCTGTTTTACATGTGCCAAACTTCCCTGTTAATCTATTGTCTGTTAGTTCAATTACAAAATCCCTACGGTGTGGAGCCTGGTTTGAGCCTGAGTTCTGTGTATTTCAGGAGCTCAAGACAGGGAAGATACTTGGTACTGGAATAGAGCATGATGGCTTGTATTATCTTGATAATGCCTCAGCTCCACTTGCTCTCACTGCTACATGTTCTTCATCCACAAATGAGTTGTTGATGCTTCATCGGAGGCTTGGACATTTGTCTTTCCGGATCCTAAGCCGTATGTTTCCTTCATATTTTGCTGCTTGTTATAAGGATAAGTTAATGTGTGACGTGTGTGAGCTTGCAAAACACACACGAGCTACTTATCCTAGTAGTAATGAAAGAAGTAGAGAACCTTTTGAGGTTGTTCATTCAGACGTGTGGGGTCCCTGTACTGTAATCTCTCTTTCAGGAGAGCGATGGTTTGTCACTTTTATTGATGGGTTTAGTCGTTGTACTTGGCTGTATATGCTTAAGCAAAAATGTGATGTGCTGCCTGCATTTAAAGACTTTTATGCCTTGGTTGGTAATCAGTATAACGCAAAAGTCAAAATACTTCGATCTGATAATGGTACAGAGTATGTTAATAAGGAATTTGAATGTTTCCTGTCATCTAATGGCATTATACATCAAACAACTTGTGTGGATACTGCAGCACAAAATGGAGTTGCTGAGAGAAAAAATAGGCATTTGCTAGAAGTGGCCCGATCTATTATGTTTGAAATGAATGTTCCAAAATTTCTTTGGGGAGAAGCTATCAAAACAGCAGCCTACTTGATTAATCGTATGCCATCAAGGGTTTTGAATTTTAAAACTCCAATTGAATGTCTAAGTGGTACTAATTCATTTATTGTGCCACCAAAGGTATTTGGTTGTACATGTTTTGTTCATGATTACAGGAACTCTGTTGGAAAACTGGATCCTCGTGCCATCAAATGTATTTTTGTTGGATATTCTCCTACTCAGAAGGGCTATCGCTGCTGGAGTCCTAATGAAAGGCGCTTCTTCGTGACTATGGACATTACCTTCCGTGAGACGGAGCCTTATTATATCTCATCCAACAGAGTTATGAAGGAAATTGGTAATAAGGGGGAGAAAGTTGGTGATGGACAAATATGTGCTGGTCAAGTCTTAATTCCTGTAACCGACACGATTCAAGCTGAACAAGAAGTGGAAGGAGAAGAAAATGTAAATACTGATGATGAGAATGGAAACTCAAATGTTCAGCAAGAATGCGAGTCATCATTACAACAACAAGTTGAAGTGACCGAAGGGGATTTAGAGCATACACCTGATGGTTCTACAACTATTGACCCTATATTGCAAGATGAACCAGTTAATAATACAACTGAAGAAGGGACTGAAAATCCGGTAACAAATCCCGATTCTTCATCAATTAATTATCCCATTGCTCTACGGAAATCAGTAAGGCGCACTGATATACCAGCACGTCTTAAAGATTGCATTGGCTATAAACATGATATTGCAAAATTTGTTTCTTATGAAAATTGCAGCTCGTCATTCAAGGGTTTCCTCACTTCTCTTGACTCTACATCTATACCTAAAGATTGGAGACAAGCTCTACAAGATCCCAAATGGAAGGCTGCAATGATGGAAGAAATGAAGGCTTTGGAAAAGAATGGTACATGGAAGTTAGTTGAACTTCCTTATGGTAAGCAACCTGTGGGCTGTAAGTGGATATTTACAGTCAAGCAAAATCCCGATGGCAAAGTAGAGCGATATAAGGCACGTTTGGTGGCGAAAGGGTATACACAGACATATGGAATTGATTATGAAGAAACTTTTGCACCTGTTGCCAAGATGAACTCAGTTAGAACCTTGATCTCGTGTGCTTCTAACCTTGGTTGGGATCTACATCAACTCGATGTTAAGAATGCATTTCTACATGGGGACCTACAAGAAGAAATTTATATGCATATACCACCAGGTTTTGACACCAGTCAAACTGAAGGCAAAGTCTTGAGATTATATCGCTCTTTGTATGGTCTCAAACAATCACCTCGGGCTTGGTTTGAGAGGTTCAGGCGGGCTATACTTCAAATGGACTACAAGCAGAGTAATGCTGATCATACTCTATTTTATAAACGGCATGAGGGCAAACTAGCCATATTAATAGTCTATGTTGATGATATTGTTATCACAGGAGATAATGTGAAAGAAATCAAATATCTTAAGGATAAACTTGCTCAAGAATTTGAAGTTAAGGATCTTGGACTGTTACGGTATTTCCTTGGAATTGAAGTCTCCAGAAGCCCTCAAGGTATCTATCTTTCTCAAAGGAAGTATGTCTTAGACATATTAAAGGAAACTGGATTAACTGGATGTCGTCCTGCTTCTACACCAATTGATCAAAATCATCGCCTTGTGAGTGAAGATGGATCTCCTGTAGATCGAGAACGATATCAAAGACTTGTTGGGAAATTAATTTATCTCTCTCATACTCGACCTGATATTGCCTTTGCTGTTAGCGTCGTCAGTCAATTTATGCATGATCCTAGATCACGTCATATGGATGCTGTAATTCGAATTATTAGATATCTGAAAGGGTGCCCAGGTCGTGGCTTGTTATATTCAGCTAACGGAAATTTACAAGTGGAATGTTACACAGATGCAGATTGGGCTGGTGCTTTGGATGATAGGCGATCTACATCTGGTTATTGTACATTTGTTGGAGGGAATTTAGTAACATGGCGCAGTAAGAAGCAAACTGTAGTAGCTCGTTCTACTGCTGAAGCAGAATTTAGGTCGATGGCTCATGGAGTGTGTGAAGTCCTATGGCTGAGGATTCTCTTGATGGAGCTAGGATTGTTTGATTCGAAGCCCTTGATGTTGTATTGTGACAACAAAGCAGCAATTGACATTGCAAATAATCCTGTTTTGCACGACCGCACGAAACATGTTGAAATTGATAGGCATTTCATCAAAGAGAAGATGGATCAAGGAATTATCTGCATGCCCTATGTGAGTTCATCAAACCAACTTGCAGATATTTTAACTAAAGGTTTACCTGATAAGTTATTCTCTATATTGTGTAGCAAGATGGGGTTGTATGATGCATTTGCCCCATCTTGAGGGGGAGTGTTGAGTACTCTGAATATATTAAATATGTAGTTGTAGAAGGGCTAAAAGGGAAAATAGTTAAGTACATTAGTGGTGAGGAACGGGAGAACAGAGAAGAAGCTCCTAGAAAGAAACCGCTGTACTCAAGTTCTTGAGATGAGTAAAATCCATGAAATTCCCAAGATAATTTGTTGAAGTTCTGATTGCTAGCGTCAACACGAAGCTCTCTGACGGCAGCGACGAGGACCACCTCGGCGCGCTGCCGGACGACATTCTCATCCACGTCCTCGCCAAGCTCCGCGGCGGCACCGCCATCGCCGCTCGGACCAGCGTCCTCTCCCGCCGCTGGCGTGGCCTCTGGGCGCTCCTTCCGGAGCTCCACTTTCCCGTCGGCACCGAGCCCCACCGCATACGCTCCGCCCTCACAGCCCACCAAGCGCCGACCATCCGCTCCCTCGTCGTCGACCTCCGGGACGCCGCTCCCGACTCCTTGGCGACCTGGCTTCCCATCGCCGCGGCCCGCCTCTCCGGTGATCTATACATCATGCATTACAGGCGGGACGAGGCCGTGAAAAGCGACGCTGTTGAGCTGCCTTGCGTCGAGAGAGCCACCGCGATCTGGCTCGACCTAGAAGATTTTGGGCTCACCCTTCCGCCTTCCGGCGTGTTTGGCAGGCTCACCGATCTCCGTCTCTTAAGCGTTGAGCTCCATGGTCCGTGCAGGCTCGGTGATATTATCTCCTCGCCACGCTGCCCGTCCCTGCGGAAACTATTCCTCTGTGATGTCGGGGGTCTGGGCGATTTCGTAGTCCACTCAGAGTCTCTCCTGGAAATAACGATGGACAATGTGCAACTACACAGCTCCGGTGGTGGCATTGTCAACATTCACTCGGGGTCTCTCTTCCGAATAGAGCTGAAGGGCTTGCTTTGCTTGCGGCAGCTCAATATCGTGGCGCCGGGACTCAAAGTCTTAAAAGAGAGCTCCTACTACTTGCCTTTTGATGTGAATCCGAGCGAAGCAGTTGCCAAAATCTCAGCCCCTCAGCTCATGTCGCTTGATTGGAATTATTATCGTGGTCCAAGATCCATTCAGTTCGATAAGATGCCACGTCTCTTTTGGCTGTACGCCGGTCGTTTTCTTGTATATGGATCTGATGATGAGGATTTTCCACACAATCGCATTGGGCTTTTGCAGTGCTTCGAGTTCATCTTTTGTCTATACCTCACGCTTGTCTATAGCAAGGTGAGTTCGTTATTATGTGAGTTAAGTCATTTCATCATTGTAATATGCTCTTAAGTCAATAGATCACTAGGAAAACATGGAAGGTACTGTATATGCCAAAGCATTACAAATAAAATTCTCACTTTTTTGTGGTTTGCATGTACCTGCAACATGGCTTAGTGCACCAAATCTTTATTATTGGCATTACTTTTTTACTGCCTTTGAGTAGTTAACACTGAATTTGTATACTAGCACTACTGCACTATGATTTTAGTCATTCAAGCGGATGTGAAATCTCTAGGGTGAGCACACACAAAACACCATTTCCTTTTTGTTAATCACTTCGTAGAAAATGAGATGTTTGTGTCTTTTTCCAACTGTTAGATATAATCCTTATTTTGTGATTTCATATCAATCTACAGAACATAGCTAATGACCAATACTTGATGGAAGATATGCCAAGGCTCCCTCATATTATGTTCTTGTCCCTGAATGTGGAGGCAAAGGGACATTCCTTTGGAGCTAGTTTATTCCATGTTCTCAGGATGTGTGCTGGTGTAAGAAAGCTGGGTCTTGCATTTGACGTCACTACCGAGCAACTTGAGGTAATGCTACATCCTCATAGGCTTCATTTGGTTGTTGGGGAAGGTAAACCCAGGGGACTGAACCCCTAGGGGGAAATTTTCTGAGCACAAGGGATCCTCCTCCCACCACGAGGGAAATCAAGGCTCGAGGGAAATATCCTCCTCTGGGATGTTCGTTTGGTGGCAACGGGATGGGAGGATACGGCTGAGAGGTATCCTGGGCATACAAGCACATGCTAAATCCAGAAGTTTCAAAACATGAACATAAAATTAACAAATAACTCCAAAAGAGTTGATAAAATAAAAAATATAACAAAAATAAGACGAAATCAAAATAACTTTGAAAAAACATAACAATCACCAATAATTAGATGCAAAGGTTCCAGTATGTACATCAGCCGCTAAAGAAATTTTGTTTGAACAAAGATATACATGCATGCATAAACTACTGTATCATGTGCAAAGAGATTGATCAGACATCTGTGCACCAATAGTGATGATATTCAGCAACCAGAAATAGGTGAGGATGTGAGAAATATCGCTGCATCGTCTTTCTCTTCCTAGGTGGAATTTGATTCCATTGTCTTTCTCTTCCACTACATAATATTTGCCGAGCCCTTGTCAGAGCTTGTGGTACATGTTCCTTAGAAACCAACTGGTCAACATCACCATTGCAACCTTAGCTGCAAGAAATCGGGGAAAGATATCTATCTTGAGCGAGACTTAAAAGCAACATTTTCAACGAGAAAGTAATCATGAAACATGAACACGACATTTTTTAGATAAATATTACCTCACTCTTGCTAAGGAAAAGAGTATTTGCCCTCCTAAAGAAGATATAACTGTATCAGTATATTGTATACAGTCAACTTGCTATTCTCCATTTCAACTCCCAGAGCTAGAGCCAGTGAACTAGGCAGGCAAGAATAATAAGAACGTACTTGTCATCGATGTGAAAATTAATGCAACAAGATTCCTAATGATGAAGTAAGTGCTTCATGGCATGAAAGATTAAATCGTAAAGAACTGCATACATATAATTAGCTTTGTTCCTACTTTATGCCAGAACAGGATTTAGGGAAGTGAAATGTAGAAGCAAAAACAGATGTTACTTGTGTAAGCAAGCATTTACTTGATGCTTGACAAGTGAAATGAAATACTGCTCAATTTAAGAAATGAGAAGTTTGCATGGGATCGGTGAGATACTATAACTCTAGTTCAGAACGGTTCAAAGTAAATAAATTAGAAAGTTCGCTTGCAAGTGCTGCCTAGCTGGTATATAGCATCGTAGTAAACTACTCCGTTCGCATCAGGCAGACTGTCCTTTTTGTGATCATCAAGAGGAAACACTGAAGTACTGAAACACATCTTGCTTGGCTGTCCTAATGCTACAGCTGTGTGGCAGAAGGTCTTGGTTTTCATGAAAAGACCAGAATGTGTTTCTTCCCGGCCTCGTCACTAATGGATTTCTTTCCTGGGGAAATGGCCGGTTTCGAGCCGATAAACCCATGGTGGATGGCATCCAAATGGTCCTGGGTATCCACGGTGAAGCATCCACAAAGGTTTTCCACCTGGGGAAAAAACCGGTCTCCCAGGGGGATTTGGGGCAACCAAATGAGCCCTCAAAGATAAATAGTCAATATGTATTTGCATCTCTAGACAAACCTAGGCTTGAGTTGCTACTTGCCTTGATTCCCTCTTCAAATTTTGACAAGGTGGCATTACTTATTGTTTGGTGACATAGTTATATGTTCCCTTTTTTACAAGATTCTCTGCATGTTGAAAATTATAAAAACTGGGACCTCATTTCTTGCTAATAAACGGGGCCACTCTCTTGTTCTCCCTTATTGAATGCTTCTTATCCATAGAGGTTTAGTTTTAGTTTTTAGATGATATTGCCGTATGATTTCTCTTTACAAAAAACAATCATATTTCTGCAATAGGTTGGCTTCAGTGCATTAAACTTTTGTAAACTTTGTTGATGGCATATCTTAAAGTATTCAAGTACCGAGTACTAGTTTAATGATCTCAAGTTTTATCTCTCATTTCATGCCATAAAACTATATCACTATGACTTATCACGCCGATATGCCGCTTTTCCTCAGGAACAAACTGAATGCCCACCAGGTTGCATCTGTGATCAGCAACCAAACTGGAAAACCGATGAACTCCAGCTGAGTTGTCTGGAAAACATAGAAATCAGTGCCTGGAGAGGAACTGGAAACGAAGTTGCATTTGTGGAACGGTTATTCAGTTGGGCGACAGTGCCAAAAGAAATGACAGTAACTTTCCATCCGTCAGTCACTGAGAGCATCGCCAAGGATCTGTGCCAGACATTGTTGAGTTTCTCTAGGCCAGAAGCGTGCAGTATCAAATTTCAGATATACCACTGCTTGTACAAGAAGGTTCCGTATGTACCCGAAGACTAGGCATCAACTTGTGTCTTGCGTTAGATGCGAGTCTCTCTTGCTTTTCCAAAAGATGCTACGGATTTGCAATGTCATCAGCCTGCGTAGCAAGGTTTAGACTGTTAAAACCTGCTTATGTTTTTATTTGTTGTACGAGTCACATATGGAGTTGCAAGCCTTGTTTTCACAAAGCGGATGGACGATTGTCAAGAATGGTCTGGTCGCTTCACTGAGCTTGTTTGGAACCCCTTATTTCATTTATCAGAAGTGAAATGAAATGATACCGATTCCATCATATAATTTCATTTGGTAGAAGTAAAATAACAGGGTTAAGGATGGGAATTGACTTAACATACCAAGCTATTTGCTGGATTCCAATCTATATCTATACCTCTATACCTAATAATAAAGGCATTAAGATTTTTTGTCGTACGACATTTTTGTTTCCGATTTTGCCCTCCCACCAAATCTCATATAAGGCACCAATACCATTGTACCGGTTCGTTAGTATTTTCCTTTTGACCCCCTCCCCTGTACACTGCGCGCAAGCCAAACACCGCTGCGGAGGTCCTGCACCGCTGCCTCCGCGTGATGGTGCGCTCCTGCTCCCAGACCGGGATCCTCGGTAGGGGAGCTTCCACAAGCGTCGGCCCCGGAATTTGTGGCCTTCCAGATCGTCGGAGCGACATCCCGCTCGTAGCACGCAATCGACAAGGTGGCGGCGGACGCGGAGCTGGAGACGGGGGCTCGTCCTCCGGCGGACCGTTCACGGAGGGAGCTGCCCTTGATTGACTTCATGCACAGTGGAAGGCGCGATGGCCGGGGATACGGCGGCGATCCTGTAGGACCATCGCGGTGTCCGGATCCACCCTAGCCTGGGATTCACCGCGGACGGATTCGTCAGAAGCAAGCGCGCGTGGCCGGATCTTTCTCTTCCCCGCGTGCAGCTCCTCCTGCTGCTGATGCACTCTCTCTCTCACGCAGGGGCGGAGCTGGGGGGAATTGCTATATCACGCGGTACGCGAACGTGACGTTCGCTGCGCGTACCCCCTCACCAAGACACGAACGATATTGGGCCGGCCCACTCTACGCAGCAACCTTTCGCGCTTTCCTACTGTTTCGCTACTGTTTCTCTACTTCGCTGACTGTTTTCCTACTTCGCTGACTCTTTCGCTGGTTCGCTACTTTGCGACTTCTTTTGCTACTTTGCTATTCCGAAACTGTTTTATTTGCACCATGTTTCTTTCTCGTTTTACTGGATATTCGAATTATTGCGCTGACTACTTTGCTACTACTTTTGCTACTTCTTACTGTCTATTTCTTTTTCTTTCACGCGGACGCTGACTGTTTCGTTGAATATTGCGCTGACTGTTTTGTTGAATATTGGTCTGACATTTGGAACCATTTTAAAATTTAAAATGGAACCATTTTGAAAATGGAACCATTTTTTAATTTGGAACCATTTTTGAATTCGGATCCATTTTTATATTTGGAACCATTTTTTAAATTTGGAACCATTTTAAATTCGGAACAATTTTTAAATTGGAACCATTTTCAAAATGGAACTATTTTAAAATTTGAAATCATTTTTAAATTGGAACCATTTTCAAAATGGAACCATTTTTAAATTTGGAACCATTTTGTAAATTTGTAACCATTTTAAATTCGGAACAATTTTAAATTGGAACCAATTTTAAATTTGGAACCATTTTTTAATTGGAACCATTTTTGAATTCGAATCCATTTTTATATTTGGAACCATTTTAAATTCAAAACAATTTTTAAATTTGGAACCATTTTTTACTTAGAACCATTTTTAAATTTGGAATCATTTTGTAAATTTGGAACCATTTAAAAATTTGGAACCATTTTTTAACTGGAACCATTTTCAAAATGGAACCATTTTTAAATTTGGAACCATTTTGAGAATGGAACCATTTTTAAATTTGGAACCATTTTTAATTCAGATCCATTTTTATATTTGGAACCATTTTTAAAATTTGGAACCATTTTAAATTCGGAACAATTTTTAAATTGGAACCATTTTCAAAATGGAACCATTTTTAAATTTGAAACAATTTTTTAATTGGAACCATTTTCAAAATGGAACCATTTTGTAAATTTGTAACCATTTTAAATTCGGAACAATTTTTTAATTGGAACCAATTTTAAATTTGGAACCATTGTTTAATTGGAACCATTTTTTTAATTCGGATCCATTTTTATATTTGGAACCATTTTAAATTCGGAACAATTTTTAAATTTGGAACCATTTTTTACTTGGAACCATTTTTTAATTTGGAACCATTTTGTAAATTTGTAACCATTTTAAATTCGGATTTTTTTAAATCGGAACCAATTTTAAATTTGGAACCATTTTTAAATTTCGAACCATTTTGAAAATGGAACCATTTTTATATTTGGAACCATTTTTAATTCGGAACAATTTTTAAATTTGGAACCATTTTTTACTAGGAACCATTTTCAAAATGGAACCATTTTTAAATTTGGAACCATTTTCAAAGTGGAACCATTTTAAATTTGGAACCATTTGTAAATTTGGAACCATTTTCAAAATGGACCCGTTTTGAAAATGGAACCATTTCAAAAATTGAACCATTTTTAAAAGGGAACCATTTTCAAAGTGGAACCATTTTAAAATTTGGAACCATTTTCAAAGTGGAATCATTTTTAATTTGGAATCATTTTAAATTAGGAACCATTTTTTAATTTGGAACCATATTCAAAATGGAACCATTTTCGAATTGGAACCAATTTCAAAATGGACCCGTTTTAAAAATGGAACCATTTTAAAATTTGGAACCATTTTTATATTGGAACCATTTTGAAAATGGAACCATTTCAAAATTTGGAACCATTTTCAATATGAAACCATTTTCGAATTTGGAACCATTTTTAATTTGGAACCATTTTCAAAATGGAACCATTTTCGAATTTAAAACCATTTTCTAAATTGTCAAAAATGGAACCATTTTAAAAATATTACCCATTTTAAATTCGGAACCATTCTTAAGTTTGGAACCATTTTAAATTTGGAACCGTTTCTACATTTAAAACCGTTTTCAAAATGGAACCATTTCATAAAGTTGGAACAATTTTTAATTTGGAACCATTTTAAATTAGGAACCATTTTTAAATTTGGAACCATATTCAAAATAGGACCATTTTCGAATTTGGTACCATTTTCAAAATGGACCCGTTTTGAAAATGGAACCATTTTAAAATTGGAACCATTTTCGAATTTAGAACCATTTTCTAAATTGTCAAAAATGGAACCATTTTTAAATTTGGAACCATTTTAAATTCGGAACCATTTTTAAGTTTGGAACCATTTTAAATTTGGAACCGTTTCTACATTTGGAACCGTTTTCCAAATGGAACCATTTTATAAAGTTGGAACCATTTTTAATTAGGAACCATTTTAAATTAGGAACCATTTTTAAATTTGGAACCATATTCAAAATGGAACCATTTTCGAATTTGGAACCATTTTCTAAATGGACCCGTTTTGAAAATGGAACCATTTTAAAATTGGAACCATTTTCGAATTGGAACCAATTTCAAAATGGACCCGTTTTGAAAATGGAACCATTTTAAAATTTGGAACCATTTTTATATTGGAACCATTTTTGAAAATGGAACCATTTTAAAATTGGAACCATTTTCGAATTGGAACCAATTTCAAAATGGACCCGTTTTGAAAATGGAACCATTTTAAAATTTGGAACCATTTTTATATTGGAACCATTTTTTAAAATGGAACCATTTTAAAATTTGGAACCATTTTCAATATGGAACCATTTTTGAATTTGGAAACATTTTTTATTTGGAACCATTTTTAATTCGGAACCATTTTTATATTTGGAACCATTTTCAAAATTGAACCATTTTCGAATTTAGAACCATTTTCTAAATTCTCAAAAATGGAACCATTATTAAATTTTTAACAATTTTAAATTCGGAACCATTTTTAAGTTTGGAACCATTTTAAATTTGGAACCGTTTCTACATTTAAAACCGTTTTCAAAATGGAACCATTTTATAAAGTTGGAACCATTTTTAATATAAAGTTGGAACCATTTTTAATTTGGAACCATATTCAAAATGGAACCATTTTTGAATTTGGAACCATTTTCAAAATGGACCCATTTTGAAAATGCAACCATTTTAAAATTGGAACCATTTTTGAATTTATAAACATTTTCTAAATTGTCAAAAATGGAACCATTTTAAATTCGGAACCATTTTTAAGTTTGGAACCATTTTAAATTTGGAACCGTTTCTACATTTGGAACCATTTTCAAAATGGAACCATTTTATAAAGTTGGAACCATTTTTAATTTGGAACCATTTTAAATTAGGAACCATTTTTAAATTTGGAACCATATTCAAAATGGAACCATTTTCGAATTTGGAACCATTTTCTAAATGCACCCGTTTTGAAAATGGAACCATTTTAAAATTGGAACTATTTTCAAAATGGAACCATTTTCGAATTTAGAACCATTTTCTAAATTGTCAAAAATGGAACCATTTTTAATTTTGGAACCATTTTAAATTTGGAACCATTTCTACATTTGGAACCGTTTTCAAAATGGAACCATTTTATAAAGTTGGAACCTTTTTTAATTTGGAACCATTTTAAATTAGGAACCATTTTTAAATTTGGAACCATATTCAAAATGGAACCATTTTCGAATTTGGAACCATTTTCTAAATGGACCCGTTTTAAATATTGGAACCATTTTAAATTCGAAACAATTTTTAAATTGGAACCATTTTCAAAATGGAACCATTTTTAAATTTGTAACCATTTTAAAAATGAAACCATTTTCTAAAAATGAACCACTTTTAAATTTGGAACCACTTTTAAATTTGGAACCATTTTAAATCCGGAACTATTTTTAAATTCAAAACCATTTTAAAAAGGTTCTATTTGAAAATTTGGAACCATTTTTAAAATTGGAACCATTTTAAAAGTCGGAACCATTTTCAAAATAGAACCATTTTTTAATTTGGAACAATTTTAAATTTGCAACATTTGGAACAATTTTAAATTGGAACCATTTTAAATTCGGAGCCATTTTAAATTTGAAACCATTTTCAAAAAATGAACCACTTTTAAATATGGAACCATTTTAAATTCAGAACCACTTTTAAATTTGGAACCATTTTAAATCCAGAACCATTTTTAAATTCAAAACCATTTTAAAATTTTAAATTCAAAACCATTTTAAAATCTTCAAATTTCATCATATCGAATCAGGACAAATTTCATCATACACAAACAGAACTAGGAGATGCGGATATTGTGATATTTTCTGAACTAGCTTTGTGATAAGCAAATTTTGGATGCATTTTCAAAATAGATTTTTTTAATTGGAACCATTTTAATTCGGAACCTTTTTTAGATTTGGAACTATTTTTAAATTGGAACTATTTTCAAAATGGAACTATTTTTAAATTTGGAAACATTTTAAAAATGGAACCATTTTTAAAAAATGAAACACTTTTAAATTTGAAACCATTTTTTAATTTGGAACCATTTTTAAATTCGGAAACATTTTTAAATTCGGAACCATTTTTAAATTTTGAACCATTTTAAAAAATGAACCATTTTTAAATTTGGAACCATTTTTAAATTCAGAAACATTTTAAAAATTGGAAATATTATTCTCAATACAAAGTTCAATAAAAATCACAAACTGGTTTAGATCGCAAATGAATAACTAAATAATAGGGTATCTTACTTTATTATCCAGAAAAGCATACCAGGATAAAATATAAACAAGGATGACCGAGACACTTGGAGCAAGCACTGATCTAACAAGCTTCCATTATTTCATATCATGCTGCCGAAGGCAACACAGCTTGAAGAGAATTTCTAGTATCACGTTCACACCACACCATACTAATGTCTACACGACAGTTAACCCTGAATGACCACCCATGATAGTTGAGTGCTATTAGATCTAAAACATCTTCAACACAAGGACTACCGACAGCAAAACACAAGATTCTAACAGGACCAGATTTTTTGCACAATACCATGTCATAGCAAAATCGATTCTTCATACATGATATCTAGCAGCAATACAAAAATGTCGGTAATATATCTGAAATACGGGTGGTACTGTCTACCAACAGACACCAAGACCAGTACTAAGCTACAGGATGCTTCACTCGTCCTCCTGGCTGCGGAGCCTAGCAACGCCGTTGGTGACCACGATATCGAGCTGAGCTGCACGCTCCACTATTGTCTTGCGCTTCTGTGTGGAGACATTGTGCGCGATTTCAGCACAGTAAGTCCTGTTTGCATGAAGATACTAGTATCAGCAAACGCTTTGAACATGGAAGATGATAACAGCTCTCATAACCAACCAGCACGGTGGCATAATGCATACCTGTTGTGCATCATAAGCAGCTCCAGTTCAGAGACATTGTGCACGATAAACTTCTTGAACTTGTTGGGCAGGTAGTACCTGGTCTTCTTGTCAGAACCATATCCAATGTTGGGCATCAAGGTAACTCCCTTGAACTTCTTCCTGACACGAGAATCAATACCCTTTGGCCTGCGCCAGCTTGTCTACAAAAACAGTAAGACCAGAAATGAGCCCTTTCAGCCACACCAACTGAAATCAGCAATGCTACACGAGGTGACTAGATCACTAGGGAACAATACCAACATGAGGTGACAACTGAGAAGATCACTAGATAACTAAATTTTATGTTACAGAAATCAGCAATCAGCAATGCTACACGAGGTGACTAGATCACTCGGGAACAATAGCATCAGAAATGAGCCCTTTCTGCCCTGTAATAGATTACACATCAGTTGTTCAGTACAGTAATTTTAATTTACACACATATGAACCACCCTGAGCATTTTCTATTCTTCACAGACCCACAATACAGAAATAAAGCTTTTAAGCCATTTGTTTTCATGATCAGCAATAACCTGATGCTAGCTTACCAATACAGTTCACCATCATCTTTCTTCAAATCCCCATTGACAGTTAGCTACTGCGAGGAGCCTAGGTTATCATAACCTGAGGCAGCATCCTAACAGGCGAAGCATCAATGCTATTCACAAATGAAACTTCGCTAAAAATCTGCTACTACGATGTCGTGGGACTACCACCGGACCAAGACACACAGACGACACAGCCGAGCAGCGGCAGCTCCGCATAGGACCCTGGTGGGATCGTCCGAAACAGAGCTAAACCTAACACACATCGACGAACAGCTCATCAAGTGGATCGACAAGGAGGTTCAGAGTAATGGGCGAGAAGGGGGGGGGTGGGTTGGGCTCACCTTGAGGCCGATGTAGCGGTCGCTGTGATGCCTCTTGAAGTGCTTGACCCGCTTCTTCACGATCTTCGTCGTCAGCAGCGGCACCGCCATCTGCACAGCAACAGAAGGGTTCTTCGATCGAGCAACGGATCGGGCAAGAACCGTATGTAAATCGCGCGGCGGCGGGTTGGAGGATGTACCTTGCTAGGCGAGCGAAGGGGGCGGCTAGCGGCGGCGGCGGCGGAGCTGGAGAGAGCGCGAGGGAGTGTCAGTGCGGCGCGGTGGGGAAGGAAGAAGAAGCAGCAGGAGTCAGTCAGTGCGGCGCGGTGGTCGACCGGGAACTAGGCCAGGCCCAAATGGAGTCGGGGGGTACGCGGAGGATGGTAGCGTCCGCGGTACGCGTATTCTAGGTTTTTCCCGGAGCTGGGCCCCGGGCAACCAGGGCCATGGCCCGGGGCCTGCCTGAATTTCTCAAGCTTGTAGTAGGAGGATACTGGGTTTGGCCCGGGGTCCTAGCCCAATAGGCAGTCACGTTTAGCAGGCCTGTGCGTGCAATCTTATCTATTTCAGCAGGCAATTCATCTCAAGGCTTCACCAATTCAGCCTAGATAGCCCATTCGTACCTCTACCAGGACAAGATAGCCCACGAATTCAACCATCCAGCCCAAAGTGAAGACTGGCAGGGGCTATCAATCGAACAGAACTGTAGAAAACCTCGCTAAAAAAAAACCCCGTAGAAAACGAATCTTAAAAACAAGGTAGAATACGACCATTGTGTTGTATACTCAAAAAAGGAAAACATTTTTTTATTTGATGGGGTAAAAATAAGCAAGCAAGCCGCCTCATTAAAAACCTTCCAGTCCCCGTAGGTACCCTGGTAAGGAAAAGAGTGCGTCCAGAAACTTGCTGCTAGTTCAATTACAATCAGTTGTGATGAGATCCAACACGCAGGAAGGAGCAGCATCACATAAAATATCACTACACCCAGACTTTCCTAATTGAGCTAGAACATGAGCAACACCATTGGCCACCCGGTCCACCTTTGCGACTACTATCTCTGGGTAAATTTTCAGCAATTCACGGCCTTCAAGCACAAGTGCCCAGCTTGGGGATTGCTCAGAATCATCCCCCGATAAAGCTTGCACCGCTCGCAGGCAGTCCGACTCCAAATACGCCGGCCACCGTCGGAGACTAACAAGATGGCGGAGGCCCTCTAGGCAAGCTAGGATTTCAGCCTCCTCCGCACTAGCACATGTCGGTATGAACTTCCACTCCGAAAGCACCACCTTCCCATGATGGTCACGAACTATGATGCCAATGCCTCCCTGTTTAGAAGTGGAATCCCAGCCCGCGTCCACATTAGCCTTAATTGTGCCTTCAGCAGGAAGTTTCCACGTCGGAGGATCAATGGAGTTAGTCGGATCACCACCAGTAGCTGCAGCAAAGGTAGATTGATAATTGATCAAATAATGCACAGAGGCAGAGACAGATGCCTTGCCGTCTCCATGGACAATATTATTCCTGTGATGCCACACTCGCCACAGCAAGAAAATCACTCTTGGTCGATCCTCCGGTCTTGCATTACTCAATAAGTGTAAGAACCAATCCCGGTTATGCAGTAAGAAGCTCTCCTCCGGCGGGAGGATCCAATGATCTCGTAGTTCCTGTCTTAGCGCCCGCGCTAGAGTGCACCGCACAAGAGCATGATGGGAATCCTCATCCTCACGGCCGCAGATGGAGCAAGTGGGTAAAACCTTTGCAATTCGTTGGTGCACCGACGCCAACACTCCTAGGGAATCCGAAGCAACCCTCCAGGCAAAAATACGCATTTTTTGGGGAACCTTTGCTTTCCAAACTAAATCCCAGATTTTCCGATCACCTAATGGTTCCACACTAGTCTGCCCGCCGCTAAGTTTCTGCAAGGATTCCTGGATACCAATACGATAAGCCGAACGAACACTGAACAATCCGTTACTCTCTCCACTCCAGGCAATAAAATCCTCTGTCCCCGGGAACTTAATTTGATGTTCAAAATCTCCTTAGCATCATGCGGCCAGCAACAATCACGTACTGCCCCTTCATCCCATGTACGAGACGTGTGATCAATAAGTTCAGAAACCCATTTCCTCCTAGAGGATCCACGTTTCCCATCTAGCTTTAGAGCACCCGGCCGTTGTAGCCAGTTATCACGGAAGATTTTCACCTTAGTGCCATTACCGATCCTCCAAACAATGCCCTTTTTAAGTAACTCGAGACCATGAACAATGCCCTTCCACGTTTGGACTGATTTTGTATAAAAGCAGTATCAATTAGATCACCTGAGGGATAATACCGGGCCTTCAGTAGCCTAGCACATAAACTGTCAGGAAAAGCAATTAGGCGCCAGGCTTGACGTGCGAGCAACGCCTGGTTAAAAATCGCAGGTCACGAAAACCGATGCCTCCATGTGATTTTGGCCGGGTAACCTTGTCCCAGGCTAACCAGTGCATTTTCCGCTTATTCTCTTCATCACCCCACCAAAAGTTACGAATGATTTGTTCTAGATCATCTAACAGGCCCATCGGAAACTTGAAAACACCCATGGCATATGTCGAAATAGATTGTAAGATAGATTTGATCAACACTTCTTTTGCACCAGAGGACATATATTTCTCACTCCAATCACTAGCGTGCTTTGCAAATTTCCCTTTAATTGTGACGAACTTGCCTTTTTTCAACCTTCCCTCTGGAACTGGTAGACCGAGATATTTTTCTTCAAAGCAACTGGTTTCATACCGCAGTATAGACTTGATTTCCCCTTGAACCTCGGTAGAGCATTGATCTCCGAACATAATAGAGCACTTGCCCAAGCTAACTAGTTGGCCGGTTCCAATTTCATACCTGTCCAGGATACTTTTGACAACAGTGGCTTGATTAACCGAGCCTTCAAAGAACATTAGGCTATCATCCGCGAATAATAAATGTGATATTCCAGGAGCGGTGCGGCTAATATGCAATTCCCGTAAAGACCTCGACTCAATTTCCTTGCGGATTAGACAAGAAAGACCATCAGCAACAAATAAGAAAAGGTACGGTGAAAGAGGATCACCTTGGCGGATGCCGCGTGTAGGAGTGAAGGAGTCCAACATCTGACCGTTAAAGCGAATTGTATACCGCACGGTGGTAACACACTGCATAACCCACCGTATCCATTGGCGATGAAAGCCCAACTTCGCTAAAACCCCTTCCAAAAACCTCCAATCCACACGATCATAAGCTTTGGCCATATCCAATTTATACGCACAAAAATTCCTACGCGCTGCTGAACCAGTCTGAATAGCATGAATACACTCAAAGGCCATTAGTGCATTATCTGTGATAAGACGCCCCGGAATAAACGCACTTTGAGTCGGAGAGATAATATCCTGAAGAAGCGGCCTAAGTCGATTGACCAGGCATTTGGAGACCACTTTGAAAATGACATTGCACAGGCTAATTGGACGGAAATCCTTCAGAACTTCTGGCTCATTATTTTTCGGAATCAGCACAATAGTAGTATCATTAACCCCCTCCGGCATAACCCCTGATTCGAAGAAACATGGACAGCACGTACCACTTCCTCTTTTAATAAGTCCCAATTACGTTGCAAGAAACGTGCTGGAAATCCATCCGGTCCTGGAGCTTTTAGGGGCCCAATTTGAAAGAGGCCATCACTAATTTCTTTTTCAGTAAAGGGGGCACAGAGCTTGTTATTCATGTCCTCATCAACACATGAACGCATACAATCAGTAATGATGCTCGGATTGACTTCCTCCTCTCTGGTATATAATGACCGGAAGAAATCCGTCGCCATCTCGCCCATCTCCTCATCATTTGAGGTCCAGGATCCATCACCTCGTTTTAAACGCCGAACTCTATTTTTCCGTCGCCTCGCCGAAGCACGACGGTGGAAAAATTTAGTATTTCGATCACCCTCTCGAAGCCAGGCAATCCGTGATCTCTGCATCCACATAATCTCCTCCCTGTACAAAAGTTCATCCAACTCTTTTTCTAGTCCCAGCCGCAATGTATTGCTTTCTTCATCCGTTAAGAGCCGCAGTCTCTCTAATTCCACACGCTTTTTCTCTATCTCCTTAGGAACATATTTAAAATGTACTTTCTTCCAATTTTGAAGATTTTCCATCACCGAACGCAGCGAGGTGGCCACATCACCGAGATCCTGGCCAGGAATACGCCGCGACCAAGCTTCCTCCACCGCAGCAGGAAGTGAAGGTTCACGCTCCCAAACAACCTCATATCTCCTAACCGGGGTTCCATGTCTAATATTGGGGGCATCCACGGACAGCAGAATAGGGCAATGATCAGAACGAGAGGAGGCCACATGCTGTAGCCGCATATCAGGATAAAGAGCAGACCAAGCCGGAGATGCGACGGCACGATCCAGCCGCACTTTAACATTACGATCCCCACACTGTTTATTATCAAATGTCCAGGGAGTACCACTGAAACCAATATCATGAAGATCACAGTGTGACAACACCTCCCGGAAGTCCATCATAAGCCTCTCCGATCTGGCAGTCTTCGAGAAGTGCTCCTCCTGCCACATTGCTTCATTAAAATCACCCAACATAAGCCAAGGTTTATCCGACCGATCCTTCATTTGACGCAACTTAGACCACATGAGATGACGATCACTTGCTTTTGGCTCGCCATAGACAAAGGTCCCCCTCCACATGTGATCATACGGACCACCACTAATATGGACATCAATATGCCGTTTGCTAAACGAAAGAAGATCAACAGTAACATCCTCCGTCCAATAGAGAGCTAAACCCCCTCCTTTACCATCTCCCTTGACGTAATAACACTCCTTCATACCAAGTCTGAAACGAAGATTCTCCACACGCTCTTTGCTTTGCCTAGTCTCGCAAATAAAGACTAGACTGGGCTTATGAGTCTGTACAAGACAGACAAGTTCATGAACAGTCGCCGGTAGCCCCACCCCACGACTGTTCCAACCTAATGTCGTCATTGGGCCCGGCGGTCCTCCACCTCGGAGGCCGCCGATGTTGCCAAGTCATTAGAATTGTCACCAGTTTTCCGTAGTTTTGAACGATCGCGTGGATCTATATAAACCGGAGGCTGAGGAGGAACCATGAGATGGTCCGAACCATCTAACTGCAGTCTATCATCTCCCACATATTCCATTATGTTTCCTTTTGCCGCACCATCCAAATCGAGCGTCCTATGCACCGTGGAAGCAGCAACCATGCCATAACCAGCACCTTTAGAAGACAAGTCAGGAGGCGCAACTTTCATAGGGCTAGTATCCGTATCCCGCAGATCAGCATCATCATCTAGCGAGGCATCTTCCGACGAGCGTTTCCTCGACGACCCCGAATGTGACCCTCCTCTACCCGCAAATCCGCCGCGGGTTGGGGTTCTTGGGTTAAACCGGCGCGGAGCAACCACCGGAAGACTTGCCCTACGCACAGCCAACATCCAGGTTCCAAATTGCAGCTGTTTCTCCTCCCACACACCGTTGCCACACTCCTCGTGGTCATGTCCAAGCAGACCGCACCGCTTGCAGAAGAACGGAAGTTTTTCATATTTTATCATAAGCCTCTTTTTCCCCTCTGGAACCGTAAGAGTGACAAACCTCATGAGGGCTTTACCCGTATCAATCCGCACTCGGATGCGTACATAGTTACCTTCAAAAAACAACTAGTTACCTTCAAAAAAGGAAAACATGAACGAACAAGCCACCACTTTACAGGAGAAACGGGCTCGTTGTGCCACCCCTCGCACCACCATGTTGCGTTCCCGTTGGTCGCTGCTGCATCGGCTTAATTTTGGCCCGGGGCTTGCTCGGATCCTGGCTCCGCCACTGCTCTCACGCATAGCACAACCAGTTCCTCTCTCGTCTACTGCTGCTGCTCTCTCTTGCTTTGCTCTGACCTTTCTCTCCCCTGCGAGCTAGCTACAGCTGCAGCCACTCTCTCTTTCCCTGCGGCGTCAACATGATGGATTTTGGTGTTTGTTCAAATCGTTCAATATTGGTGATGCAGTGCGGTGCTCTGTATGGTTTGCTACAGCCTACAGATGATGTGCTATGTACTAGCTAATTAATCTTTTGGCAATTAATTCCATACAGATCAGATGATCAAATTAGTGCCGGCCTAGAATGGATCAAATGTGTGTGATAATTGATACGGAGTAAATTAAATTTCTCTACTTATTACGGATAAGTGCTGAATTTATTTGTGTGGAACAAATTATATTTTTGTAAATGCAAATAAATCATCATTTTGATGCCGCCCGCCAGATATGGATCAGTTGGTCTGGAATGAATGGATGCACGGATGCACAGCTTACTCGGATGCATAGGATATGTTGCTTATATATAACACATAATATTTATAAATTAACCCGTAGCAACGCACGGGCAAATTTACTAGTAAAATAATAAAGTCATTAAGATTTCTTGTGGTACGTCATTGAAAATACCCTTAAATTTGGCAACAATTACCCACCACTGTCACCCATAAGTTAAATACCGTTTCGTGTTTTTTTTTCCGTGCGTCCAATCTCCTTCCAAGCCCGGTCTGCACATCGTTTTCTACTTTTCTACGTGCGATTAGTTTTACCAATCAATGGCTACTCGGTTTGTGAGCGTAGAACGGATACAAGGAGGATTCGATCAAGTAGGCGCGCCCTATGGCCCTAGCAACATGGGAAAATATCATCCCACACATGACACGCTCCCATGTTGAAAAATTCAATTTTGTTAGTTTCAAAAATTCTGCAAAAAATTGAGAATGTTACAACATTCTCAATTTTTTGCAGAATTTTTGAAACTAACAAAATTGAATTTTTTCAAAATGGGAGCATGACATGTGTGGGATCACTAGATATGCACTCCTAGCAACATATATATTCCACCGCGCCGCGACCTCTCTATTTCTTGTAGGCATCAACACGAAAACCTTAGGCGGCTGATTCGATTGCGTCACTCTGATCGGTAGAAGCTTGATCGATCACGGCAAAACTAACCGGAGGAAGCTGGCCGAGCTGCCGCTGCGCCAATCCAACCTCGTCGAGTCTCGTATGGAGACGGCCGGCCCAGCCGCAGCAAGACGGTATTCACGCGCGCCATTGCGTCCAATGATCTAATCCGCCATGGCCGGACAGAGCCAGGATTAGCATACGCAGAGAAGCACACGACGTCCAACCGTGAGAAGTCGTACAGTGACGTGGAGCGCCACCTCGCGTCAAAGCTGCTCACGCTCATGGCAGGCACCACCAACTGCACCAACAACCAAGACGTGGTTCTCCGGACGTCGGTCGCAAGCTTTGGCTAGATCAGATGGCGCCGGCTTTTGATTCATTCGTTAGGAGGCTATTAGAAGCGGACGATCAGAGCATCTCCAGTCGGGGCACCCAAACGGCCGCCCAAAGGCGTTTAGGGCGTGCCGGACACAAAATCGCGCCCACTCGCGGCGCCCAAACGTGAATTCGGTCCGGCGCGGCCCAGTTTTGTGTCCGGCACGCCCAGTCCACGCCCTCAACTTGGGGAGGCTTGGGGCGGCCCCGGACGGAAGGAAACGCACGCCTCCGACGCGCGGGCAACGCCTGGCAGTGACACGGCCACGCCCCGCCGTGGTCAAAGGCGTCGTCAAAGGCGCGTGCCGCGTGGCGACTCCTCGTTTTCACGGCCGGCGGGCGGCCAGTGAGCCGTCGCGTCCTCTGCTCGCCGGAGTGAATGCGGCGCGCCTTTTCGAGGCGAGCGGCGTTAATGCCACCGCTCTCCGGCCGCCATAAAAGGCGAGCGCCGGCCTCCACTCATCGCCACTCTCGCCCTCGCCGTTCTCTCTCCCTCACCTCGCCGCTCCCTCTCCACTCGAAAAACCGCCGCCGCTCTCCTTCTCCATGGCCGGCACCTGGAGGCGCACTGGCGGCGCCACAGCCAACGCGCCGCGCACCCTGCTCAAGGAGCAGACGGAGGCGCTGCGCGACAACGGCAATCCGGTGCCGCCGGATATGCGTGTTTGCCACGGGTTCGTCATCGGCGTCAACGGCGTGCCGGTGATGAAGCCCCTGACGTGGACGAGCCGCGGCTTCACCGCCGCGGTAAACACGCACTACTGGCGTGACCTGACGCCAGAGCAGCGTCAGGAACCCGGCCAACCATGGCCGGTACGAGGCAGCGTTCCAGCGCGCCTACGAGGAGGAATTCAACCGCTGGGACGGCCCGGCCCGGCGCCGACGGACAAGAACATCGCCATGCGCGAGGCGTTCTGGAGCGTGCCCGGGCGCAAGCTCCAGTTCGTGATGAACCACATCACGAACGGCGGCTCGCTCCTGACGGCGGCGCCCGCCCCTGCTCCGGCCGCCTGGGCACCAGCGCCACCTCCGGCCAACCAGTGGGCGCCGCGCGCGACGCCGTCCTCGTCGCGGGCGTCGTCCTCGCGCTCGTCCTCATCCCGCTCCAGCGCCTCCTCTCTGCTAACGCCGAAGCCGGAGCAGATGAAGGTGAAGGCGGAGCCGGAGCTCTCGCCGTTCATGGCGGAGCTCATAGCGGCGCAGGAGGGGACGGACGACGACGCCATTGCGGCGGTCGTCGCGGTCGCGTCGATGGACGACGTGCCGCCGCTCGACGGCCCCTCGGCCTGCGCCTGGTCGACGCGCGATACCGCCAAGGAGAACAGCGTGCCCTTCTTCGACCTCACCGTCGACAGCCCAGGACCGAGCCGCGTCAAGGAGGAGGACGACGGCGGCGCGTGGAGCAGCGGCGGCGCAGGGAGCAGCGGCGGCGTGAAGGAGGAGGTGAAGGAGGAGGAGGAGGAGGACCCCTACTACGCCTTCAGGCGCCGCTACCGCGGCCGCCAGTAGATTTAGGTTTAGTTTTTTTGAATTTCATTCAAATCTTTAAACGTTCCTTAAATTTGAATGAAATTTATCGAATTTTAAATTTAATTTTTTTTAGTTTGGGCGCCACGAGTGGGGATCGACGGCGCCCAACTGGGCAAGGTAGTTCGGACAGCGCCCAAAGGGCCTGTCCGGACGGCCTTTGGATGCCCATTTGGGCGGCACGAGTGGAGATGCTCTAAGCTGGTACAAAACTAAGCGAGAGTACGAGAAAGTCGTTCTTGGAAAGAGTACTCCCATGATGCCGGGAAGCAGTTCCTGTCTTGGTGCAGATGTACCTACAGGCTGCTTTCTAGGTAGAGATTCAAGTCCTAATCTTACTATATATAACAGATGGTGGGATCGTAGCCTTCTCCAGCCCTCCACGTCGCGGGCGTCCCACAGCCGTCTGATCCGCGAAATCGACGGGCGAGATGCGCCCACGTCGCCCCAAACCCCGCGGTACTGTAGCACTCGATTTTCTTCCAATGGGATGCCGCCACGTCGCCCGGTACCCGGCCGGTCATCCCGCGCGCAGCCGGTGACCCCCTCCGCACGAATTTTGGCGCGATCTTTTTGCGAAAACCCCCGCAAAGGACCACAACGTAATTTGCGAAAACATGAAGGGCGTCCGTGTAAAATTGCCACGACTCCATCCCCCACCTCTCTCTCCCGCGCACGCCCGCGGCGTCGCCGCCTCGCGCCGCCGCTCCAGCCCACCCCGCATGCATCCGCGGGCACGGGGAGCTGCGCCGCCGCGTGTGCCACCTCCTCGCCGCGGGCCGCGTCCTGGGATGCCGGCGGCACGCCAGATTTGCCGCCGCCGTGCCGCGGCGACCTCCTCCGCGTCCGTGCTCGCAGCCGGCGTCTCCGGCGACCAAATGGATGGCGGTGCCGCCCATTCGCCTCCTTGCGAAGCCCCCAAGCCGATCTGCATGATCTCGGCCTCGCGCGCGTGCTCCCCTGCCCGAGCCGAGCTCGCCATCGCCGCCATGGTCGCCGGCCGCTGACGTCGCGGGCTGACGCCAGCGCGGGCCCACATGTCAGCGTTTTTCCTATTTCGTAAATGTTCCAACAAAAAAAAAACTGACACGCGGGTCCTACATGTCATAGACTGTACAGCTGAACCAAAAAGATTAAAATTGCAAAATTCATAACTTCAGAACTATAATTCAAAAAAAAAATGATATGTCAAAAAAATTGCAAATTTAACAAATTTTTCAATTTGCACACAAAAGTTGCACCAAGAAAACATTGCCCACAAAATAATGCAGACCAGCATTTTGAAAGTTTCTAAAAAGTGCGAAATTTCAAAAAATAAGAAAATTTAGAATTTAATAAATTTCCGAACTTTGCATTTTACGGTTCAAAATAATGCAAATAAAAAAATTCTCTACAGTTCCAAAATAAATGAACAAAAAATCCCCGGTACGGGAAAATATGTATTTAATTATACGGTTCAGAATAATGAAAAAATATATCAAATTCCCTAACCTTTAACATTTACGCAAAACTTTACAGCCAAAATATGCACACACAAAAAATGTGTCCACGGTAATTCAAACAAATATGTCAAATAACTTGAAATTTACCGACTTTACAACCTTTTCACACAAAGGTTTTACCAGTAACCACACAGTGTACATTATAAAATTAAGGATTTTTTTATGTCTAACTAATTTTCAAACTTTTTGCACTAACTAATAAATGGCCATTTCTGTTCAAGACCTGTTGAATTAACTAATTTCCAAACAGTATTATTCACTCTAACATGGTAAAAAAATAACTCATCCGCGATAACTTCCAGCCGATACTATTTACCGCAGCAGACAAACTAACGTGAAGGTTATTTGTTTTTCAAAACATTTTTAAATGGGAAAATACAATCACATTTAAGCATTTCAAATTGTCAAACAAATTGAAATACTCCAAAATATACCAACATACTCATAAATACAAAACAATTGCTACCTATTTACGGCAAACTAAAACCATACTTAATCATTTCAACTCGGGAAAATACAATCACATTTAAGCATTTCAAATTGTCAAACAAATTGAAATACTCCAAAATATACCAACATACTCATAAATACAAAACAATTGCTACCTATTTATGGCAAACTAAAACCATACTTAATCATTTCAACTCGGGGGGATATTTACGTGCAACCTAAATAAACTCTCTCCAAATAGGGATTTCAACTTAATAAACACTCACATAATATATTTTCTCTAAATATAGAGTTACCTTATAAATTTATTTAAAATGCAAACATATTTGACAAATTTGCCAAGTATTTGAATATACTGCACACGACAAATTCCGACGGAAAATTAAGAAGGAAAAAAACCATATTAGAGCCTTTCCAATTCAAATTTCAAAATTAATCCCTCCAAAAAAACTAAAATTCTTTCAAATCTACGGGCGCGGCGAAACCCGCGCTTAGTCCCCTAGTCCCCATATAATGGCAGAGAGATCTAGGACAGTGCGTGGGCCAGGAATGCAGATTTATTTTTCGATGTCGCTCTTGCTTCATTGACCATGACGTGCGAGAATACATAACAGTGAGGAGGACGAGGTAGGCGATAACAGAGGAGGACTGCAGGAGCAATGTACCGAACAGGAGCAGGGCCAGTGTGCATCTCTGTTCTCTCCCCAAGGTATTATCCGTATGTATATCTCTTTTTATTGTGTCCAACATAAAAAAGGTAAAAGGTGTACTCTCCCTGCTTCAAGGCCCGTCTTTATTTTGCATATTAAATACGTATAAATAAGAAGGCTATATTTTAGTTACTATAGAACCAAGAAGATCTGATATTTTTCTTGATAATACTGTTAAAGTACTATAGGTAGCAAGTTATTATTTTGTGTTTCTCACTTTTCCTGCTAATAATCAAATATTATGCTAAGAGTTATTCACCGAACTCCCGTGTCAACTTGATGCTCATCTAGGTAGAAAAATAAAATTATTCTACACGAGTTGATCGATTTGACTTAAAATTTGGATTGTGTCAGCTTTTTTCAACAATAAGTTGTTTTTCCACTCCCGTTGCAATGCACGGGCATGTTTACTAGTTGAAATAACGTTTCCAATTCTGTGTCAGCCAATCATGTTGGACACTGAGTCACAATTGAATTCTACTACCTCCGTTGGGAAAGATAAGATGTTTTAACTTTTTCTGATTTGGATATATCTAGACGTTTTATTGTGCATATTTACTCAATTCAGTCCATATTAAAATATCTAAAACATGGCCCTGCCGGCGTCGTGAGGAGTGGGGAACCCGATCTATCAGTGGAGTTTTCAATAAAATTAGTGCTTCCCAATAGATCGGATTAGGGTTTTGATAGTTGTCTTCTTTTTCAACGGAGATGGTTTCTTCGGCCCTTTGTTCGACGACGAGATCTTCTTCCCGGTGTCAATGGTGGTGTTGAAAGATTATATTTGTGTAGGTATGGTTCTTCAGATCTTGCTTCGACATATCGATTTTGGATTTTTTTTCTCATGGTTGCCGCGAGAAGGATTGTCCTCGCAATATCTATCCCGGCTACTACGTTCTCGAAAATGGTGATTCGTTCTCTCGGCTCCCAACGACGTCGGCCAAGTTGTTCGGTTATTTTTCCCTAGAATATCAGTGTTGCTACTCTTGCCGATGTTGATTGATTAGTTTAATGGTTGCGTGCAAAGTCTTGACATTGCGGCTCAAAAATAAAATTATGGAAGAAACTTCGTTAGTATTCACAAGTCTATGGTTTGGTATATTTGTCATTGATCTACGGCTGCATTTAGAAAAATACAAGATTGTGTCATGGAATAAGAAAGAGCTTAAAGATTTTAGAAGATTTACTCGTCTCTTTTAGTCTTTATTTTGTAATCGTAGTAGTCAGCTCGTGTATCTCTACCATGTACTATTTGATAATATAGCCCGCAAACTTGAGACACTTATTTTGGGACGGACGGAGTATATGGTATTGATTGTCAACCCTAAAAAAATATCTAAAACATGTTATAATTTAGAACGGAGATAGTACGGTTTCGGCTTGCCGCCAAACGAGCTATTTTTTTTCTGTCTTGTCGTCAACTCGTGATCACAATTTATCCGGCCCAAATAACGGGACTTCATTGGGCCTCTTCGTTTAGAGCAAGCAATCTTGCGAGCTCATGGTGCCGGGCTGCCGGCGCCGCCTAAAATATCTCCACCGCTTATAGCCCGGCCTCACCTTGTATCTCGCAGGCGCACGACCCAGTGACAGTGGACCCAGCTGGCCACAGGGACCCACCCACACGAACCAAACGAGAACGCGTAGGCCACAAGACCAAGCCGCAGCTAAAAAGAAAGCTCATTTCTCCCCGTTCCCCTCCGTCCCTCTTCTTCCTCTCCACGCCAGCCGCCGCGAGCTAGGGTTCCTCTCCCGCCGCCGCCGAATCGCCGGGAGATGGGCACGCCGGAGACCTCGCGGGAGCCGTGCCCGGACCGCATCCTGGACGACGTGGGCGGCGCCTTCGGGATGGGCGCGGTGGGCGGCTCCATCTTCCACTTCCTCAAGGGCACCTACAACTCCCCCAACGGCGAGCGCCTCCGGGGCGGCGCGCAGGCCGTGCGCATGAACGCCCCGCGCGTCGGCGGGAGCTTCGCCGTCTGGGGCGGCCTCTTCTCCGCCTTCGACTGCACCATGGTCTTCGTGCGCCAGAAGGAGGACCCCTGGAACTCCATCATCGCCGGCGCCGCCACCGGCGGCTTCCTCTCCATGCGCCAGGGCGCCGCCGCCTCCGGGCGATCCGCGCTCATGGGCGGCTGCCTCCTCGCGCTCATCGAGGGCGCCGGACTCATGCTCAACCGCGTCATGGCCGTGCCGCAGAACCTCCCGCCGCTCCCCGCCGACGACCCAAACCTGGCCGCGGCCATCGCGCAAGGAGGAGGCGGCTACCAAGGCATGCACGGTTTCCCGGGCCTGCCCCAGCCAAACGTGCCCCCTACCGAGGTCGCGACCTCCAGCGGCTGGCTCGGGAGCCTCTTCGGCAAGGGGGAGGAGGAGAAGAAGCCCAGTGCCAGTGGGGGGAAGTCGGAGATCTTGGAGAGCTTCGAGACGCCCAGCCCGCCGATACCGTCCTTCGACTACAAGTGAATAAAAGGTGCGATTTTTATCCGATTATTACCTCCCCACAATCTCTATGTATTCTTCTACTCCTATGTTTAATTTGAGTTGATGCGGGGGCGATTAGGAGTCATGTTCTCTCGAGTTTTTCTTTCTTGTGCAACAAACATGCCATTAGATCCTCCTCGGTACTACTAGCCCATACGTATTCTGCAAGAAGCCGTGTTTGATCGTGTTATATATAGTATTATCTGCTCTCGTGTTCGTAGCTCTGAACCCACGGGAAGCTTTCGTTGTTAATTATCCTCCGCTCAGTTCTGCCATTGCCCCTACTTCCTCCACAACGCACCGAATCTTCAGATAGGAGCAAATACTATGTCGGGATCTCTTTTGGATAGGCAACCATGCCCAGACCGCATCCTTGATGATGCTGGTGGGGGTTTCGCCATGGGCGCTGTAGGTGGTTCTGTCTACCACTTCGCCAAGGGCCTCCGCAACTCTCCCAATGGCGCACGGATGATTGGTGGTATGCAGGCTGTGCGCATGAACGCTCCGCGAGTCGGGGGGGCCTTCGCTGTTTGGTCCGCCCTCTTTAACGCATTCGACTGCACCACGGTCTTTGTACGCCAGAAGGAGGACCCCTGGAACTCCATAATCGCCGGTGCCGCCACCGGTGGGGTCCTTTCCTTGCGTCGTGGCCTCAGAGCTACCGGCGGCGCGGCGATTGTTGGTGCTGTTTTTCTCGCGGGTATTGAGGGTGTCGGCATCATGACCAACAGGCTCGCTGCCATGGAGCAGAACCTCCCACCGCTCCCTGCCGATGACCCCAACCCCAACGTTACCATTGCCACAGGCCTACCGACTGACCTCTCAAGCTCGAGCAGCAGCTTCCGAGGCCTGCCTCAGCTGCCTGTGTACTCTACTGAGGTCGCAAGCTCGAGTGGTAGGGGTAGCTGGCTTGGCGGTCTATTCGGCAAGGAGGAGAAGAAGAAGCCTAGTAGCAGTGGCGGCATGTCGGAGATATTGGAGAGCTTTGAGACGCCCAGTCCTCCAATGCCATCGTTTGAGTACAAGTGAAAAGGTGTGGGTTTATTTTATTTTATTTGTGCTCCAATCTGACTTGAGAATTTTGAGAGAAAAGCTATTTTAGGATTCAACAAAAGACTTAGATTCCTTGGTATCCCAGTTCTTAGACAGGCAATTTCTCCATGTGTGGGGTTAATATCTCTTCTGTTCATATTTCTTCATAAAATGTGGTTTCTTGTCCGTTTGGTGGTTTAGAGGATCAAGATTTAATCATAGGCGTGACTGCGTAAGAGTATTTAAGTTTTCATGCTTTCTCCTAGTGGATACGCATCATGTTTGTTAATTTATTTTATGCTGGTTTTGTTTCGTGTGTATCGTATTTTGCAAAGTTCTTATTAATCATGAAGCTGAGCAAATTGTAGCTGATTAGTTGACTTGTTTTACATGGATCATTATATTTATAACCTAATAGCTGCAACTATTGACACATTCTGCCTATATTAATCGGGCCTAAATACTTCCATCAGTTGTATAAAAGTTCTAAGGTTGTATTATCGGCTAGAAAAGCTAAGGATTGTGAGTTTAGACCATGCATTTGACCACATAAGGATTTATCACTTCAGTGTGTTACTTTGTTTGGTTGCCACCTTTCTCATGGCTTCATGTCTTGCATGTTCTGTTTATGTGATCTATGAGTAGTTTTGGATGTAGTTTTAGATGTAGTTTTAGGGCTTATTAGTATTGAGTCATTTTAGGGCTGTCCATTTATAAATTGGTTGTTCTAGTGGTCGAGGAAACATAACACAAATCAAGCATGTGCAAATATCAAAAATATTTTATAGCTTGTTGTCTTCTGTATGTACATCGTGTCAAGAATATTTTTGGCCTGTGGTTTGCTTTTATTTGTGTTGCTTTTTTCTATTTGAGAACTATTTATGTCGTGGGTCTCATTAAAAGATGGGAAACATTTTTTTATAGTCCTAGGCTGCATGGCTTTAAAATTGATGAATTTATTTTCTAGTTAATGAGTTTTGACAGACAAATAGAAATGAAGTTTGATATGTCTTGCAAAATTGAAATACCTTTTAAGGTGCATGGAGTCATTTTAACCATGAAAATATCTTGCGCTGCATGCTGACCTTTTTTATATGATGTATGGGATTGATTACACCACTCTTTAACAACTGAAATGGTCTGTGCAGACTGCCTAATAGAACTTGAAAGCAAGATATAAATTACATATCTTACCTCATGATTAAATAACTAAAATCTTATGCAAGTAGCAGGCACGGCTCACATATATGTGATGGTGTGAAGATATAAAGCGTATTTTGGTGTGAAAATCAATGACACAGTACTAAATTAGCTGATTTTTTGGTTATGATCCATGGTCCTTGTTCTTCAACTGTACATTCAGTGATGCCACCTTGAAACTTCGATAGAAACAGTGAAACTGATGTAAGGTCGACGCCTAAGGAATGCTGAATCATGTACTACTATATATATATGCTCATGTACTTGGAAGTTGTGATAGCTGATCTTTCTGAGTGTCTAGATTGCCCTTACTCAATATTTGGCTAGTGTCTGACTTGTATTTTGGAACTACGATAAGACTGCTATCCTTTTGTCTGTTGTATTGACATGTCTGTTAGACATGATTCGTCATATGGTTTAGTTCTGAAAAAGCAGGGCAGCTTGCGCATTTTCTCTAAAAGTATGGTTTAGATCTGTGATGCCCGTTTGATTCATTGTAAGTTTGGCGTGCTTTTGTTGCACGGTCAGCAGGTTCAGTGGTTTAGTTGTCCTTTCTTGTAAGGATTTAGCTTGGTTATTCATTCTTGATGGTGTAGAATTTATTACGTGACTTGATGATATGTTTTTCATTCGTGCAGGTAGCTGATGGCACTGATGCCCAGTGCGGGTCGATCCGTAAGTAGTAGTCTTGAACTGGGGATGCAACATCTTGGAGAAGGGATGGAATACAATCTTGGGGAACCGAAGTGTGTGTCAACTCAACTTCCAGTACTATTTATCTATGGGAAAAGGTTTTGATCGTTGGCTCTTATGTATTCGTAGTTAATGTACGTGCCTTTTTCAAACATGACAGGTCTACAACCCTGTATGCTCTTGTTGCTGTAGCAGTGACAGTAATAATACCTATAGCGTCTGTCATATTGTGCAATTGTACTGCACTTGAAAAGCGTTAAAATATGCCTCTGTGTGGCTTCTTGTGTGACCTTCAGTTTGAGGCGGTTGCATTGCATTCTGTGATCTTACAGATCTGCTTGGTCTTGGATGTTTGCAGAAAGGACATGAGCTCTCGGATATTGTATCTGTTTTTTTTCCTGTTTTTACTTGATGTGGCGGTGATCAGGAGTGTTATATTTGACGTGAATCTGCGGTGGAGTTTTTTTTTCTTGTGCGACATGCCGTCGAATTCTCGGAGCAAAGTCCATACCGTCATTACCGTGTACAACAAGAAGGCCCTTCGACTCTTACTATAACACGGACACCATCGGTCGTGTTATATATAGAGAGTATATTTTTTGCGGGAACGGTCGTGTTATATACTTATATGTCCGCTCCGTTTTTCCGTAGGCTCGATTGTTAACCGTCTTTCCGGCGTGATAGGGCCAACTGGGTTACGCATCGAGTACAACAATGACGAATTCTCAACGGGGGCGCTAAGCCAGGTGCTAAGGAATAAATTCGCAAACTCAGGCGCCGGGCGCTTTGCTTTTCGTTTTTCCCCGCACGAAGGAATTGCACAGCAGCAGGCGCTATCCAGCGTGGTAAAAAAGATCTTAGCGTCCGCAGGTTGCTGTTAGCGTTGGAGACAAAGACTCTTAACCAGACGCTTAGTATTAAATGATTAATTTTTTATTCGTAAGCGTCTACACAGGCGCCCCTGCAATGTACGTGCCCTCAGAAGAGAAACCATGCCCGGGCCGCATCCTTACTGATGTCGGCGGGGGTTTCGCCATGGGTGCCGTCGGAGGCTCCGTCTTCCACTTCGCCAAGGGCCTCCGCGCCTCGCCCAACGGTGCGCGGTTCACCGGCGGCATGCAGGCCCTGCGCATGAACGGCCCGCGGGTCGGCGGGCTCTTCGCCGTCTGGGGCGGCCTCTTCTCGACCTTCAACTGCACCGCGGTGTACGTGCGCCAGAAGGAGGACCCCTGGAACTCGATCGTCGCCGGCGCCGCCACCGGCGGTCTGCTCTCCCTGCGCCGGGGCCTCAGAGCTTCTTGACGCTCGGCGTTGTTTAGTGCCGCCTTCTTCGCGCTTTTCGAGGGTATGGGAGTACTCCTAACCAAGAGCGTCCAAGCCGAACAGGCAGAGCGGAACGGACCGCAAGTCGACAACTCCATGTTGTTCGCCGCCGTTGCCAACCGCCTCCATGCCGTACAGCAGAACTTTCCGCCCGTCGACGACCCCAACTCGTCCACCGCCGTTGGGAACCACGTCCATGCCGCACAGCAGAATTTGGCCGCCGGCGTTGCCAACCGCCTCCATGCCGCACAGCAGAACCTACCGCCCGTGGACAATACCGGAATTGCAAGTGGAGGAGACGAAGAAGCCAAATGACAACTGTGGGGAGCGTTGACACGCCCAGCACCCCGGCCGATACCATCGTTTCCTTATACGTGAAAAACCAGAGGTGTTTTTCATTATATTTTCGTCCTAATCTGTAATACGAGTATTTATTTTCGGACAATATACTGAATTAATGCAGCACAAACATACAGATCCGCTAGAAATTTGTAGAAAGGATCTGGACGATTGATACTGCGACCTGTCTTTTATTAGTAGGTCATTCCCGTTTGATCTACATAACTGTGCCTAAACAAGTCATGCCATCTATATATAACCGCATCTAAGCAGATAACATGTCACTCTTGAACAGAGTACAATCACACTTAAACAGATTGTATTCGTCAGTTCATCATAACCATATAGTCCCTCCGTATCAAAATATAAGATGTTTTAGCATTTTTGGACTCACATGTATGTAGATATGTTCATGTGTAAGATTCACATATCTAAACAAATGCGGAATAGCATGTACTTCTAGAGACTCAAATTGAACGAGAGAAGTAGACCCGCAAGGGAGAGGGGAAATCGATCTAGAGGCGATTAGGATTACCACCACAACCCCGCGTTGGTGAGAGGGTTTCCATTCATTTTTACGGTATTGTCAATGTCTTATTCCATATATATGGTGAGGCGGTGGCGACATTGTGACGTCAAAATTAGGTTCTCCTCGCCCTATCCCCATTACGGACAAGAGAAGGGGGGGCGTGCGAGCATGCCAAGTGTGGTAGTTGTGGGGGCGCAACCTCTGGTTGCGTCGTCGCTTGATGGTCATGTGTGCTCACGCAAGAGCTCATTCCACCACAACATTGCCTCCACTTACGCTGTCAGCGGCCCACATATGTACCCCGATGTAGGTGTCGTGGGATGACTTTCGATAGCTTGGGCAGGGTGAGGGATGTGGTAGCAATCCGACGGGATGCACTCAAATGTGTTTCACGGGTGTTACTTAGCACTGGTAATTCTAATAAAACTTCTAAGAACTTGTTGGATGGTTTCGTGTCAATAGATCAGAATTTAAAACAAGATTTTGCTAATCCACAGTTGACTAAAAAAGTTCGTGTAAAATTTTACATTTTAATCAACTCTGAGAACAAACTTAGAGTGTGTAGCTACCACCATGTACACCAAGTTTTTTTCCCTTAACGAAATAGAGGCAATTTGCTATGCATGTTGGTAGCTACACACCCATGTGCTATATGGTGATGCAAACCATATAACCGTTTTAACTTGTTTATCTAGTAGAACACATATTTTTGGTGTATAAAACTGGTTTCAGAATTTTGAAAAAAAAACTTTTTGTTCGTCATATTATGGTTGACTTTTCCGTTGACTTTAGAAAATAATCATAGGGGATGAAAAATAACTGAAGAAAATTCAAATCACTTTTTAATATTTCTTCAGTTACTGATTCAAATCATGCCTGGTCTCTATGAGTAATTTCTTTTTACTGTTGCACATATGTGTCGGCGTGTGGAGCCATGCACACCAAATTTTGTCCCTTCATGAAAATGGCTTCTAACATGTGATGTCATCATTCATATCGTGTGGACTTGGTAATAACTCTCGGACATGCATGCCGCTAGATTCTCCTGACTAATTCAAACGGTGTACAACAAGAAGCCTTAGATCCGTATTACAATGACGCCATTCAACGTCGCCCCCGTCGATTTGCTTTCATCGTCTTCAAGGTTCCGTCGCTTGCGGCGGACAGCTACTGCGGCGAACAAGCGAGGCTGGGTCCTCTATAGTGCTGAGCAGGTGACAAAGTTGTCGGCCTTCTCGTCTTCGTCCGTCTCCGGCTTCTCTGGTGGTGCGACGGTGGTGAGGATGACAGCGGCAGATCGTTCAAGCATAGCTACATGGTTGCGCATATTTTTTTTCTTTTCTTTTCGGGTTTCCCTGTAGTTTTGGGGACAGTTGTACTCTCTGGTTGTATCCACATTCTTCCAATATAATATATTAGAGAGTTTATTTTTTAAAAAAACTGACGCCATTCAACGGCGGAGCTTCACGGGGGCGAGAAGGGCGGTCCCCCCACCCCCAGCGAAAAGCAAATTTGTTTACTATACCCTGTATGCTCCATCGATCCAGCCCACCCATTCGTTCTTTTCTTTCTAGCTGGGAGCATCCGTGCGAGAGAGCTGAATTACAGAAACGACAGTGATTGCATTGATGTGAGTAACAGGACATATGCATGAGGGGAGAGCGCATGACGTGCATGCGATCCGAACTAGGGGATCTACCGCTAGACTAGGAAGTACTCGTAACAGCCATGTACACGTGACAGGAAAACTACAGCAGTACAATATATATTCAACAGAGAGAACAGATCAGCTAGTTTTTCAGCTCTCTCTCTCGTTTCTCTGTCTCACGAACTTGGCGGCCACTGAGCATGGGGATGGGGCTGTGGGTGTGACCGGCCGGCGGCGGCGCTAGGCGACGGCGGCGGTCAGCCAGAGGCTGCATTATTCTATCCAGGAAGTAGATCGCGCCCCTCCTCTTGGCCGTCAGTAACAGAGGCACATTTTCTACTTTGAAGATTATAAAAACAAGGCTGCGCAATAAGATGGAGAATGATTTTCTTGCCAAGAGCTTGCTTGTAAAGATAGAGAGGGAAATCACAGAGAAGTACAGCTATGATGTTCTTCTTGAACATTTCGTGGGTGTAAAGAGACGAAGAGCTGATCTGGTTCTGTGATGACAAATGAAATCCATGGTTGAGTACTATGTAGATTCTTTTGCTTTTAGAGTAGCTGGTGTAAGAAAATGTATTTTGTGGATAAAATCTATCTAAATATATAGTAAGTTTTTGAAATCACTACAAATTCAAGTTTCTTATTGTTGTTGTTCCAAATAAATTTTCATGTTATTTGTAACTTTGCCCCTGCAAAGATTTTGTTGAAGCTCCGCCACTGACGCCATTGGTATCATCTTTCCGGCTTTTCGCCGTGGTTACGCATCGAAACAACTATGTCGATGCCGTTGATGGAGAGGGATCCTTGCCCAGATCGCTTCCTCGACGATGTGGGCGGGGCTTTCGCCATGGGTGCCGTGGGAGGTTCCATCTTCCACTTCATCAAGGGCACCTACAACTCGCCCAACGGCGTGTGGATTGCCAGCGGCATGCAGGCCGTGCGCATGAACGCGCCGCGGATCGGCGGGAGCTTCGCCGTCTGGGGCGGCCTCTTCTCCGCCTTCAACTGCACCATGGTTTCCATGCGCCAGAAGGAGGACCCTGGAACTCCATCGCCGCTGGCGCCGCCACCCACGGGTTGCTCAATGCGCGCAAAGGCCTCGGAGCTACCGCTCGCTCGGCGGTGTTTGGCGCCTGTATCCTCGCGCTCATCGAGGGCGCCGGACTCATGCTCAACCGCGTCATGGTCGTGCCGCAGAACCTCCCGCCGCTCCCCGCCGACGACCCCAACCTGGCTTGCCTCAACCCCCGCCGCCACCGATACCAGCAACCCTACCAGCGAAACCCAGCACCCAGCACCATCCACCTTTGTCCACTCCATCAAAACCTACGTCCCAATAACCCTCGATCTGCAAGCTTCGAACTATGCTCAATGGCGCGAGCTCTTCCTCGTCGCCCTCGGCCGGTACGGCCTCACCTCTCACGTGCTCGGCGCAGACGCCAGCCCTTCTGACACCTCGCCCACATCCGCGTGGGGTCGTGATGACTTCACCGTGCTCAACTGGATATACGGCTCCATCTCTCTCGAGCTGTTCGACATCATCATGGCACCAGGCTCCTCTGCGCGGCAAGTTTGGAACGCCATCGACAACCTCTTCCGTGACAACAAGAAAAGCCGCGCCCTCGCCCTTGACGCCGAGTTCCGCAACACTCCGCAGGGCGACATGACGGTGCACGACTACTGCACCAAGCTGAAATCTCTGGCCGATGCATTGGCCAACGTTGATCAACCAGTGTCCGACGAGACCCTTGTCCTCACACTGCTTCGCGGCCTTAATGACCACTTTTCCCATCTGCGGTCTTTTATCCCGTTTCAGGTTCCCTTCCTGACCTTCCTTCAGACAAGGTCGGCTCTCGTGTTGGAGGAGGCTCAGAAGAAAACCGATGCCAAAAACGCTGCCGCTACCGCCATGTGGGCAAGTGGTAACAGCGTTCTGCCCAGCGCTGGTGGTGAGCGCACTCCATCGTCCGGGGGCCACTACCGGAAAACATTTATTTGCCGTGCAGCCAAAGTACACGGCAAAGGCCATGCGGAACACGGCAAAGGCCGCACGGCAAAACTCGTGTCGGCAAAGGCACTTTGCCGTGCGCTTTTGCACAAACAATACGGCAAAGATTTTACCGTGAGCCATACGCGCACCGCACGGCACATTTCTGTCAGAGTGTGGTCAACACACAATTCAGCTCTTTGCCGTGTGCCGGACCTTTCCCGCGGTTTCCACCTTTGCCGTGTGTGTACAGCAGAGGCCGCACGGCACACTTTCTATCTTTGCCGTGTACACCTAGGTTTGGGTGGGTTTCCGACGCTCCGGGGCCTCGATTCGGCGAAACCCAAGATCCGCTGGAAAAATCCTAACGTTTTCGTCTACCACCTTGAACGGCGTCGAAAGGGGGTAGACCAGTGTAATTTTTTCCTTGGTTGTGTTAGGTGAAGTAAATGAACGTACTAGAAGCCTTAGCAAAGAAAATAAACAAAAGAAGCATATCAAAATAAAACAAACAAAGGGGTAAGTGCAGACATATGGTTTGCCGTGTGACAGTATAAAAGGCACACGGCAAAGAAGTTATGTGCCGTGCGGGGAACTTGTAGGCACACGACAAAGAATATATGTGTCGTGTGCTTTTTCTCTGCACACGGTATAGCTTTTCCCGTTAATTTATTTATAGCGCGGGAAATTTATTTAGATATTTCCCGCGAAATATTGGGGAGTGCGGCAAACTAGCGGATCCTAGTCAACTAATTTGCCGTGATGTTACATAAAGGATCACGGCAAAGATACCGAGATGCCTATATTTGCCGTGTGTTTTGTGTCCGTTTTGCCTTGTCATATTCTTTACCGTGTGCTCGGGAGCTTCTGTGCCGTGCTTCTTTTATTTGCCGTGATCTTTTTGTTTTCCTGCACGGCAAAGTTTTCTTTCCCGTGTTCCGAGAACCTGCGGCACACGGCAGAGACTTGTCCGCACGGCAAAAACAGATTTTCCGGTAGTGGGCGGGCGCGGCTCCACCGATCAGCGCGTCCCAAGCTCCGGTCCTGGCTTGATGGTGCCCACCGGCGGTCGCGGCGGCTTCAACAACAATCGTGGCCGTGGCCGCGGCGGCGGCCGGGGGCGCGGCCGCACTGATCCGTGGATGTTCAACCCATGGACCAGGCTCCCGACACGCACGCAGCTTCAGCAGCAACCATCTTCATCAACATGGCAGCCACCTCCATCGACATGGCAGCCTCGTCCGTGGCGCGCACCTGGTGTTCTGGGGCCCCGTCCTGGCGTCCCGCAGGCCTATGCAGCTTGCGGCACTGCCCAGCATCAACATGGCCTCCCTGCAGCTTCTCCGACACCTGCGTACAACGGCAACATGCAGTACGTCGACCCGGCTCTCTTGACCGCCCTCAACAACATGCATCTCCCTGGGAACCAGGAGTGGTTCATGGACACGGGAGCTTCCTCCCATATGGCATCTGATCATGGTACTCTCTCCTCCCTCACCCCTTCTTCTCAAATTATCACGGTCAGTAACGTCCAGTCTATTCCTGCCACACATGTTGGATCCACCACTATTCATTCATCTAGCATCCCTCTCTCTCTTCGTAATGTACTAGTTGTTCCCAATATTATCAAAAATCTTATTTCCGTACGACAATTTACCACTGATAATTTCTGTACCATTGAGTTTGATCCATTTGGTTTTTCCGTGAAGGCTCTTCCTTCCAGGACCATGATCCTTCACAGCAATAGCTATGGGCCTCTGTATCCACTCCGACGACCACCACCATCTGCTGAAGCCCTTCTCACCACCGCCACTTCATCACTCTGGCATCGTCGTCTCAGACACCCCGGCCACCACACCATGTCGCGTCTTCAATAATCCAAGTTTATTTCTTATAATAAAGAAGGGCCGTCCCTTTGTCATGTGTGTCAATTAGGAAAACATGTTAAGCTTCCGTTCTATGCTTCTCAAACATACACTGTTCATCCCTTTCAGTTATTACATTGTGATCTTTGGACATCACCTATTCCTAGCAATTCTGGGCTCTGTTATTATCTTATTATTGTGGATGATTTTCTCATTATTTTTGGAGTTTTCCTCTTCGTCAAAAATCCGATGTATATGCCACTCTTGTTGCGTTTCATGCCTTCGCCAAAACACACTTCGATTTACCCATCTTAGCCATCCAATGCGACAATGGTGGAGAGTTTCTCAACACTCGTCTAGATCATTTTTGTGCCCTCCATGGCATTCTTCTTCGATTTTCATGCCCTCACACCTCTCAGCAAAACGGCAAGGCCGAACGTGCGATTCGTACCACCAATGATGTAATTCGTACACTTCTCTTCCAAGCCTCCTTACCACCTCAATTTTGGGCTGAAGCTCTCTACACCGCTACCTATCTTATTAACATCCGACCAACCTCTGCCCTCCAATTCTCTACAACTTACACCACCCTATTCGGCATACCACCCCCCTACAATGACCTGCGTGTTTTTGGCTGTCTTTGCTACCCCAATACATCATCTACTTCACCCCACAAACTAGCTCCTCGCTCCGTTAAATGCATATTTCTCGGCTATCCTCCACGACACAAGGGATATCGCTGTCTTGATCTAGCCACTCGCCGCATTATCCTTTCCCGCCATGTCGTCTTTGACGAGTCTACCTTTCCCTATGCCTCTCCCAACCCCACCAGCCCAAATCCTACTCCAATCGACGATCCACACCCCACAATACCGCCGTCCTATTTTTCACGTCGAGCACCCAACTCCTCCGTGCATGCACCTGCTAGCCCCCACCCGATATGCATGCACCCTCTAGCTCGCCACCTTCTGCCGGCCCTTCCGCTTCCCCACGCCCATCACCCCCAGCTAGACCAGCAAGCCCACCATCGGTGCCCCAGTCCACAGGCCGTGCTAGCCCACCACAGCCCACCCACCCACCAGCGCCCTCTCATCGCACTCGCTCCACCACCGGACGCCTACCAGGACCTCCTGACCGTCTAAACCTTTCAGCCATTGTCTCATCTCCTATTCCCCATAACTATCTGACCGCTCTACGTGACCCGTCCTGGCGCAGTGCCATGCAGGAAGAGTATGATGCTCTCACCCTTAACAAAACTTGGTCTCTTGTTCCTTCTCCTCCTGGCGCCAACATAGTGAGCGGCAAATGGATCTTCCACCACAAGTATAACTCCGATGGTTCCCTAGCTCGTCACAAAGCTCGTTGGGTCGTTCGTGGGTTCTCCCAACAACCCGGTGTCGACTACGACGAGACTTTCAGTCCCGTTGTCAAACCAGCCACCATTCGGCTGGTTCTCTCCATTGCATTATCCTCCTCCTGGCCTATTCATCAACTCGACGTAAAAAATGCTTTCCTTCATGGACATCTTGATGAGATCGTCTACAGCCAGCAGCCTTCCGGTTTTGTCGATCCTCGCCACCCTGACTATGTGTGTCGCCTTCACAAGTCTCTCTACGGTCTTAAACAAGCTCCTCGAGCCTGGTTTCAGCGATTCACCACCTATGCTCGTTCCATTGGTTTTCTTGAATCTAAGTCTGATGCTTCTCTCTTCATTCTTCATCATGGGCAGGACACTGCCTACTTACTTCTATATGTCGACGACATCATCCTGACCGCCTCCTCCTCTTCTGTCCTTACAACTATTATTACCTCCTTTTCCAAAGAATTCGCCATGAAAGATCTCGGCCCTCTTCATCATTTCCTTGGCATCTCGGTGTCCCGTACACCTCATGGTCTATACCTATCCCAACGTCAATACTTCTTAGACATTCTAACTCGAGCTGGCATGAGTGATTGTAATCCTGTCTATACTCCCGTTGACACTAAAGCCAAACTTTCTGCTGCCACCGGTTCTCCAGTTTCTGATCCTTCTCTATATCGCAGCCTTGACGGTGCTCTTCAGTACGCCACTCTCACTTGCCCTGATATAGCCTATGCCGTTCAACAAGTCTGCCTACATATGCATGATCCTCGTGAACCTCACTTTCTTCTAATCAAACGTATTCTCCGGTATCTCAAAGGTACTGTCGATCTTGGTCTCACACTTCACGCCTCACCTTCTACCACCCTTGTTGCCTATTTAGATGCCGATTGGGCTGGTTGTCCCGATACCAGACGCTCTACTTCGGGGTTTTGCATGTTTTATGGCGATAATTTGATATCATGGTCCTCTCGGCGGCATAACACTGTGTCCCGTTCTAGTGCGGAGGCTGAGTATCGTGCTGTCGCCACCGCTGTGGCAGAGTCTTGCTGGGTTCGTCAGTTATTACAGGAGCTTCATCGACCTGTCAGCAGTGCTACCGTGGTGTTTTGTGATAACGTCAGTGCCGTGTATCTTGCTCACAATCCGGTGCAGCATCGCAGGACCAAACACATCGAACTGGATATTCATTTTGTCCGCGAGAAGATCGCTCTCGGGGCTGTTCGAGTTCTGCATGTCCCTTCATCATCACAGTATGCTGACATTTTCACTAAAGGCCTGCCGACTGCCTTATTTCGAGATTTTCGGTCCAGTCTTCACGTCGATGCTCTCCCAGGTTCAGACTGCGGGGGCGTGTTGGAGAGATATCCGGCCACCGATCTCCTTCCATAGATACACCTAGTTTAATTGTATTGCCGTCTATAGATAAGTCGGTTTGTAACTTGTAACACATGTTGATTGTACTATATAAAGAAGCAATAAGATGAGAGGAGGTGAGCGATTCTGCAGCCTCTAGTCATATCGATTTACACCGCCATCGCGCAAGGAGGGGGCGGCTACCAAGGCATGAACGGGTTCCCGGGCCTGCCCCAGCCAAACGTTTCCGGTGACTTCCAGCGCCTTCCTCATTCGTCCTTGTCCCATGCAGAGGTCGCAGGCTCGATCTTCGGCGAGAAAGTGGAGGAGGCGAAGAAGCCCCAGTGGCAACAGGGCGAGTTGGAGAGCCTTGACACCGATCCGATACCATCGTTTGCGTACAAGTGAAAAAAGAGAGGTGTTTTTCAGTTCTACTAGAAGGGTAAGGCGCGCTTTGCCGCGCCCGTGTATATGTGGCGAGTCGGCTCGTGAATGACGCTTCTTACGTTCTTTTTTATAGAACTATATATTGTTCAACTGACAACTGGTTTCCCACACAGATCATGGTACTATTATGTAAACCAATGTTATCACGTCAGCAACATTGACGAATTATTTTGATTATAAAGCATCAAAGACAACGCCAACTGTAAAACAGTGGACGTATATGAAATGTTTGTACATAACATATGCATTTCTTGCCAACATTTGAAAAACGCATAAAAAGTGACAATATTAACCAATAAGCATGTGGCGAAATATGAGGGAAGTACACTTCATGGATTTTACCATCCGACTGCACAACAATAGCTTGTCCATTTAACCTCACAGCCACAAGTTCAGGCTTCTTTTGAGACAACCTTTGATATTGACTGAGACCATAACCACCAATAAGCATGTGGAAAAAATAACACGGAAGTAGACTTCATGGATTTTACCATCCGACTACAGAACAATAGCTTGTCCATTTAACCCTACAGCCACCAGTTCAGGCTTCTTTTGAGACAACCTCTCCTGAAATGGACACAGACTAAAACCGTCTTGCATGTATTATTACTGGTAACACCATTTAAGAACAGAAAAACATAACCATTTTTTCAGTGTCTAGAATGGTAATATTGTTAGAATGCATGGCTAAGCATCAGTAGTTAAGTAATGGATGGTGAATGAAAGTATTTTTTTGCTATAGGCAGAATAAACCAAGAGATGCTATGGTTCAAATGGAAATATCATCAGATAAGAACTGGCAGGTAGCACAAGGCAGAAAGTTATGTTCACATATAGGAGAAGCCGAGTCAAACCAGAGGAGTAACACTTGCATACGCTGTTATGTTTCCGAATATATATGGTTTAAGTGGGGATTTCATTCCGTAAAGAATTAGGCATATAAAAACTCGGAGGCCAACAGAACAATGAACATGCAACAATAGGTACTTCAATCTCTCCTATCAGGTTCGTCATTTGTCCTCAAATAAGAGATGTGGTGCGATTATTATGTACACGGAATATTCCAGGGACATTAACATGAAGGTATACACTTGAAAAAAAAACGAAACAACCTTGCACCCCTGGTGTCTCTGTGTGTTAGCATCATAATACAAAAAGGTGTGGTATACCTGTAAAAAAGGTTATGTTATCCTAGAAGAGAGAAAGAAAGAAAGCTTCCTAAAGATGAAAATGACAGTTCATTCAGACAACCGTAAGATGAGGCAAAGTAGGTCTCTATAGAAGAACTACGCATCAAATGATACAATAGTAGTCCGGTTTATGGCAGTCTGGTCAATTAGGCTTATATTCTATTTTCTTTATCTATTAACTTTATTTCCAAGAAGTGATAACCGAGAATGGTTAGCTACTACTTCAACTAAATTTATCATTTGTACAGCAAGCGTTCTATGCTGGCAAACAAAATGTGATGTTGAAGGTTATTTATCCTAGAAGAGAGAAAGAAAGAAAACTTTCTAAAGATGAAAATGACAGTTCACTCAGACAACCGTTTATTTAGATGAGGCAAAGCAGGTTTCTATAGAAGAGATGTGCATGAGATGATACGATAGTACTCTGGTTTATGTCAGTCAGGTCAATCATGCTTATATTCTATTTTTTATGTATTAACTTTATTTCCAAGAAGTAATACCGAGAATGGTTAGCTACTACTTCAACTAAATTTATCATTTGTACAGCAAGCGTCCTATGCTGGCAAATAAAATGTGATGTTGCTAGACATCACAGCTATTACGCAGCTTTACCACTGTCTTTGGTCACATGGAAGCTGATTTCAGAAGTTAAAGATTACTTCCAAAAGTGTTTTATCAGTTTACTCCTAGAAGAAAAAGTTACTGCTAAAATGCACTACCAGTTTGCTCCTTGTCGATCACCTGGTCTAATGGCAAAGCCCAAGGAAATTTAGGGAATATGCAAATTGCAAGACATGCTGTCTAACAGAGAGGATAATTAATAATAAAATCCACCAGCTGCCAATGTTGGTTCAGTGATAGCTCTGTTATAACAAAATAGGTAATATAAACAAAAGGGAAGAGTTTAAAAACACAGTATAATCTTGTGGCAACAGAAAATAGGAAACTGTGTCATCAGAAATAATTAATATCTAAGAAAAAACATGGAGATGAGATCACAAAATCAGTCTACATGTTTCCCAGTCCGGCTCCCACTTCTCTACAATGGCCTTCCTTCCATTTTCTTCCTCTGCAACCAGTAGGATTAGCCGAGCATTCAAACAAATCCATCTATTGTAGCACTGCCAAAATCTTTTTATTTTTAGTATTTAACATTTGGCTACATAAGCATGACCAACACTATGTAATCATACTGTTCAGGAACAGGAATTTGTTCATACTCAATACTTAAGACCCAAGCCTTACTCTACATTAAGATTGATAGTTTAGCAGTGATGGTGGCTATTAGATGTTTGTATATGGCTATCTACTCATGCGTATCTCTGAAAATGTTGGCGTTCTTAGTTCTTACCAATATAGAGGTGTGTTGTTCTTGGAGCTTCAGGTAGTCTGGCAACAAAGGAGACGGGAAGCTCAGCGGCAGTGCTGATACTGTGGACATCGTGCAAGGACTTCAGCGCCAGACTCAGCGGCAGATGGCCATCCAGAAAGCTGTCCGGCGCCAGGTGACCGGCGTCAACCAAGCTGCGGTCAAAAGAAGGATGGTGACAAACGCGTAGATGGAATCGACCCTGCCATGCCCCGAATCCAATGTTTCGCCCAGAAAAAGGAGAGATATGTTGTCGGTCGTGTGGATTTGGAGAAGACGGTGTACCATGTGGTTGATGGTGACGGCTTGGTACGCGGAACGGGGATGAGGAGAAGGGGGTGCCAGGGAACCTACCTGCAGACCGTGGGCGCCGGCGCCGCCCGTTGGCCAACGCCCCAAAACGAAGATGCGAGTGGCAGATCCGGCCGCCAGCGAGAAGGGCACAACAACAACACACTAAATCCGGCCACCACCGCCGCGAACCGAAGATGCCATGCAGAGGATTGGAATGAGGGAATATGAGTATATGGCAAATGGAAGCCCAGGTCAACACAAACAGAGAGCAAAACACGCATGCACACACAGATAGAGTCCCAAGGCGAGATCCGGCCGCCAGCGAGAAGGGCACAACAACAACACACTAAATCCGGCCACCACCGCCGTGGACCGAAGATGCCATTCAGAGGATTGGAATGAGGGAATATGAGTATATGGCAAATGGAAGCCCAGGTCAACACAAACAGAGAGCAAAACACGCATGCACACACAGATAGTCCCAAGGCGAAAGAAATAGATCGGCACACTCAGCACATCAATCAGTCTAGATAATCAGAAAACAAAGAACGCGAACGCTAGAATCCAGGCGCGTCAACCACATAATGCATAAACACAATCACAAAATTTCCCCAATCCAACGAACAAGCGCAGAATGGCAACCACCGCCGTAACACAAGCAAGCAATGTGATTAACCAAGGCTAAAACGCAGATCAAGAAAAGGGGAAATAAGAATAGAAGCAACCGTCTCATCAGAAGACACCAGAGTCGCCGTCGGCAGCCGGCACAGATCCAAAGCGCCCACGCTCCAAATCCACCAATCCAGCTAAGACGCATACCTGAAAAAAAGAGACCGCAAGGTCAGGAGAGAAGAGCACGAATCACACCAGAAAAGGAGCAGCGAGAACGCGGGAGGCAGAGGACAAGCGGCGTGCCACCACTGCAGCGCGATGACCGGCGCTGCGCGCCATCGGGGAGCAAGGTTGCCACCGCTCCTCGCTGGTCAGGTCTGGCAGTTCCAGCTATGGCGCCCGTCCGGGAGAAGGGCGACCGGTTCCTCCAGATGTGCCGCCGCCGCATGAAAGAGGATGACCTGCTGCTGCAACTGCACGGCGACGACCGGCTAGTGTACACCTTTGGGCGAGGAGCTGGAGGAGAGGAGGAGAGGGAGGAGCACGCCCATGGCGGCGGCAGTGCGGGGCGTGGGGCTCGAGTGGGGAGAGAGTGCGCGGTCAAACTCGGAACGTCGGTGGATGCCCATGTCTCAGCGTGTCATCGCGTTACTCGTGCGGGCAAACCGACCTATTTCTTTCTAGTCGCTGACATGACATGTAGGTCCGTGATACATCTGAACCATCGAATTACTAATCGAAGGTCAAAACCCAGCGATCAACCATAGGCCAGGAATCCCAGCCGGATTGATATATGTAGAGATTTACGTCTCAATCTGTATTACTAGTTTTTTTTAGGAATTGGTATTATTGGTTTAGTTTATTGTAAAACAATATACTAATTTTGGCAAAAAAATTATAACAAATTTTAAATTCATTTAAGAGCATTTTACAGATAGGAACGTGAAGGGAGCCAAGCTGGATATAGAAAGTATGTCCCACCTTGAACATTGTCATGTATTTGAACTTAAACAACGAATAACTAAGGATGTATATTTGTACTCTCAGCGCTAAACGAGCTTCATGTTGGGCTTTCCGCTCCTAGTAACTAGTTTTTTTAGGGAATCTGCATTATGAATTTATTGTAAATCAATATACTAAAATATGACACTTTTTTTAACAAAAATAATTTTATTTATTAAGGAGCATTTTACAGATAGGAACGTGAAGGGAGCCACGCTGGATACAGAAAGTATGTCCCACCTTGAACATTATAATGTATCTGAACTTAAAGTCTTAAATAACGAATAGCTAAGGATGTACAGTTTGTACTCTCGGCGCTAAACGAGCTTCATGATGGGGTATGATGTTTCTGCTCCTAATACATTTGGTTAGGGATTGATATTTTGAGGTTTAACAATGGACAAGAGAGAGAAGGAGTGCGGGAGGGAGCACTACTGGAATTAATCGCCAATGCTACCGGGTATAAAAAATACATGGCAAAGACGAAAACCGCGCCGACAAACTCTTTGCTGAGTATGACAGTCGGCAGCAATTCACTCGGCGAAAAAAGTTTGCTGAGTGTCTTTTTGCAGGCACGCCGGCAAGTTCTTTGCCGATTGTTTTCTACGTGGTCTCGGTGGAAAAAAGTGGACCACGTCCGTTGGTAAATGGCCGTCATATCTTTGTCGAGTGTCATGCTGGCACACTCGACAAAAGGGAGACATACGAGACGGCGACATGCGTCCATGTAGTTTGCCGAGTGTCGCCACCTCCGCTCCGTGTAAACATCTTTGCCGACTGTCGCTGTTCGCGGGCCGGCAAAAACCTTTGCCGAGTGTCGGCTGCGCGCGCTGGCAAAAGCCTTTGCCGAGTGTTGGGACTCGGCAAACAACCAGTGAGGGGACGGCTCTCGGCCTGCCACGTGTTAAGCCTTTGCCTAGTGCCTAGACCGACACTCGGCAAAGGCTGTTCCCAGCGTGCCAATTTGACACATGGAAATAGCCTTTCCCGAGTGCTGGCACTCGACAGAGAGTGGTGCTCGGCAAAGGGCATTCCTAGGCTGCACTGGCAGGTCCTATTTGTCGAGTGTTTTCCTAGCCCACACTCGGCATGCACGGTCTTTGTTGAGTGGCCGTGTTTTGGCACTTGGCAAAGCCGATGATACCCGGCAACGTCTCTTTTTCTAGTAGCGGGGAGAAGGAGTAAATTTGGAATCTTATCTTGAATGTGTAAGAAGGGGTGTTCATATAGGGGGCCAACGGGACAATCCGGGTGACGCCCCGGGCAGTAGGAAAGCTGGTACGAGAGATGAAATTCGCATGCACATGTTTTGCATAAGAGAAAGGGCCCATTTATTGCATGCAACTCATGTTTTATCTAGCATTTTCTCTCCCTACCATGTGGGCCTGCTATGGTGCTTTTCACAGATTGAAGAATTGGAACCGCACCAAATTCTTGGTTTGCGTTTTGTGTCAGAAATAATGGCTCGATGCTCCACTATGTGTGGAACCGGTTCAAAGGGCTCCATGGTTCGCTTTTGGGCAGCATAGTGGCTGGTCTTAGTCTTAGGTGCGTACAAAATGTTGCCGCTCATCTTCTGGCAGTCAAGTGAATATATTAGGTGTGGTGTGTGTGGCGTGGTTTGGCTCCGGAATACAAGGAAACTATTTGTATTGTCAGTATGCACGTGTTCTCTAAAACAAAATGTTCATGTGTGTTCAGGTGTTGAACCGTCGTGATCGGAGACCGGTCGCAACGGCCACTGATATCTCGAGTAGTTTCTACAAATTTCTATGAGGCTGTGCCGGGCGCGCGGCGTCCCTTTCCCTGAGCTCCCACTCCCACTCCGGGCGACCACCCACCACGTTGCTTGGGCGTAGAGGAACCAGACTGCAAGCAAGGCCAAGGAGCCACATGAGAAAAGGCGCAGGGCCAGCCACGTACGTCTCCCACCGATCATGGTAAGCGGCCGCTCTGTCGCCAGAGGAAACCGTGCACCCGACAGCACCGGATCGGTCGAGGTTGGTGGCGCTTTGCCATCGACGTCGCGCGCAGGCAGGCGCCGCCGGCCGGTGGCTGGCATGGCTTAGCTTCCTGCTGAATGCACCTCTCCCCGGCCAGCTTTCTTTGCCTTAAAGCCCCGGCACTGGACGCGCACCTTCGCTCACCAGATATCGCAGGCGTAGGTGCTCTTCCGGTCGCGCGCGTCGAGAATGGAGCTGTCTAACGCCGCGCTCGCGCTGATGATCCTCTCCGCCACGCTCTCCATTGCAGGTTCCTCCTGCTCTGTTTCCTAGCATTGTGTTACTCGATCGTGTGTTTGATAATTTGATCTTTGGTGCACTGAACACTGATCTTGCTGCAGTGGCCTACGACCCCTTGGATCCCAACGGGAACATTACCATCAAGTGGGATGTCCTGTCGTGGACGCCCGATGGATACGTCGTGAGTACCTGCCTTTTCTTCTCTCGATCTGTCTCCTCGCGCGGTTTCATTCCTGGTCGTGTAATTGATCGATGGCAACATGCATGGCATGGCGATTTATGTGCGCGCAGGCGACGGTGACGATCAACAACTTCCAGACGTACCGGCAGATCATGGCGCCGGGGTGGACGGTGGGCTGGACGTGGGCGAAGCGCGAGGTGATCTGGTCCATGGTGGGCGCGCAGGCCACGGAGCAGGGCGACTGCTCCAAGTTCAAGGCCAACATCCCGCACTCCTGCAGGCGCACCCCCGCCGTCGTCGACCTGCTCCCCGGCGTGCCGTACAACCAGCAGATCGCCAACTGCTGCCGCGGCGGCGTCCTCTCCGCCTACGGCCAGGACCCCTCCGCGGCCGTCGCCGCCTTCCAGGTCAGCGTCGGCCAGGCCGGCACCACCAACCGCACCGTCAAGCTCCCCAAGAACTTCACCCTCCTCGGCCCCGGCCCTGGGTACACCTGCGGCCCCGCCAAGGTCGTCCCCTCCACCGTCTTCCTCACCGCCGACCACCGCCGCAAGACCCAAGCACTCAGTACGTCTTTTCACCTCCGAGACCTTTAATTTTGGCCATGCATGCAGAACGATTGAACATGTTTTGTAACCAACTGTTCTGACGTCCGTGCCATGGATGCAGTGACGTGGAACGTGACGTGCACGTACTCGCAGCACCTGGCGTCCAAGTACCCGACGTGCTGCGTCTCCTTCTCCTCCTTCTACAACGACACCATCGTGCCCTGCGCCAGGTGCGCCTGCGGCTGCGAGCACAAGACCTGCGCCCGCAGTGAGCGGGACTCGAAGCGGCTCATGTCGGCGTCAGGGAAGACAGCGGACGCTACGGCGCACCCGGTGGCGGTGGCGGCACGCGGGCACGTGAACCGGCAGAGCGCGGCGCCGCTGCTGCAGTGCACCACGCACATGTGCCCCGTGCGCGTCCACTGGCACGTCAAGCTCAACTACCACGACTACTGGCGCGCCAAGGTCACCGTCACCAACTTCAACTACCGCATGAACTACACCGGCTGGACGCTCGTCGCCCAGCACCCCAACCTCGACAACATCACCCAGGTCTTCAGCTTCGACTACAAGCCAGTCGTCTCCTACGGCTCCATCAGTAAGCCCCCAGAACAAACTCTGCATGCAGTTAATTAAATAGTAATGTCTGCAATTGATGCGATCATGATCTTTTGTTTGAGTGTACAGATGACACGGCGCTGTTCTACGGCATGAAGTTCTTCAACGACCAGCTCATGGAGGCGGGGCCGTACGGGAACGTGCAGTCGGAGGTGCTGATGCGAAAGGACGACAGCGCCTTCACGTTCAGCCAGGGGTGGGCCTTCCCGCGGAAGATCTACTTCAACGGCGACGAGTGCCAGATGCCGTCACCGGACTCCTACCCCTACCTGCCCAACTCCACCCCGGTGGTCACCTCGGCGTCGCTTCTGGGCTCTGCGGCAGCGGCCATCATCGCGTTCTTGGCATTCCTCATGGAATGAGCGTCAGAGGTGGCCTTGATGTTTTGCCTGCCTGTAGATAGGTGGATGTTTTGGGCTTCAAGACTGAGACTGGTGATTTTAATTGCGACAAGGCAAGCTTTCTTTTCTTAAGTGGAGAACACAAGAGTATTTCGCTAGGGAAATCTGTCCGTAGAAACACAATCAGGGATTGGAATTCACGCTCTGCAGTTTGCACCGATCTCACGTTTTCCTGATGAGAACTAACAGCAACGTCTTCTGCTCATTGATGTTGCATCATCCACACTCTTGTTAAATGCATTCATCATCAATTCATGCAAGCAGCTACCTGGGTGTAGGCGTGTAGCATATTTTCTCTCTCTCTCTCTCTCTCTCTCTCTCTCTCTCTAGATATTTGACGATAACAACCGGCGCTGTGATCTTTTATATTAAGAGAAGACGGACCAAGAGCCGTTCACACATTACAACTGCCAAGAAGCAGCAGCCAATATAGACAGAACAATTACAGAAAGTAAACTATACAAGCGTGCACACACGCAAGGGCCTGAAGCCTACAACGCGCCTATCCAGGTTGCTCCCTTAAGTCCAGCTCTTGCCCAGGAGGTGAACTCTGCCGATATCTTGTCACAGTTAGAGAAGAAGTTGAGAGCTTTTCCATTGAAGATCCTGTCGTTTCTTTCCCGCCAAATGAACCACCAGATTGTCATGATCAAAGATGAGAAACGGCTTCGCCTTTGAGCCTCCATGCTGTTCATTGCATTCAGCCACCACATCTGTAAGTTGGTTACATCTTGCGTAGGCATGAGCTGAATCGCGAATTTGAATTTGGTAAGGCAATATCCCCAGACTCCTGCAGTGTAGGGGCATGTAGCGAACAGATGGTGCGCAGTTTCTTGTCCAAGATTGCAAAGGGAGCAAGTAGGGCAGTGTGGCCAGTTGCGCTTTGCCAAATTATTAGCAGTCAAACATTTTCCTTGTATTGCCAGCCAAGCAAAGAACCGAATCCTTCCAGGGATCTTGATGCACCAGATTAGCTCTCTGTATACACATTCGGTTCTGCCAGCTAACTGAATATTGTAGGCTGAGCTAGAGGAGTATTGACCATTAGCAGTCAGCTTCCAGGTTGAGTCTGTTAAGTTGATTTGTTGTGCAGCATGCCACAATTCAATGTATTCTCGTATCACTTGCTCAGAGGGGTGGGGCTTGATCAGAGAGATCCATCTTCGATTGTGCAGTCCTTCTCGGACAGCTAGTTTCCTTCCTCTGCAATGCTTGAACAGAGAAGGGAATTTATCCTTGGGTGTTTCGCCTTGCAGCCAATGATCAAACCAGAAAGAAGTGTTGGCGCCATCGCCAATTGAGATGCTTGTAGCTGCTTTGAAAAGGGACAGGACATTAGGAGAGCTCGGCAGCGGCAAACCTTGTCAGGGCTTGTCCTCATTCACCTTATTTTGCCAAAGCCAACGAAGCTTGAGGGCTGTACTTTGCAAAGCAAGGTTAGGAACGCCTAATCCACCAAGGTGCAGTGGAGTGCAGACTTGAGACCATTTCACTAAGCATTTGCCGCCACTGACCTTGTCTGAAGCAGCCCACAGAAATGCCCGCTGTATTTTCTCCACTTACTTTTGAGTCCATTTGGGGAAGTCAATTGCCAATAGCTGATAGATGGGCATGGCAGCCAAGACAAATTTCACCAGAATTAGTCTCCCATCAATGGGAATCCATTTTCCTTTCCACCCAGCTGCCCTTTTAGCTATTTTGTCAGTGATGACCTGTAAGTCATTCTTTTTCAGTTTCTTATCTGACAGTGGCATCCCCAAATAGGTGCAGGGGAATGTTGCTAGTTGGCAGCCCATAGCCTGTTGAAGAGGATTAAGGTTTAGACCATCACATCGAATAGGGATGATTTTGCTCTTGTTCAGATTTGTGCGCAGCCCAGTTGCTTCACCAAACAACCCTAAAATCTGTGTGACAGCCAGCATATCTTCCTGGACAGGTTTAACAAAAATCATCACATCATCTGCATAGATAGACGCTCTGTGCCGCAGGTGCTGCTGACCAAGAGGTGCAAGGATGCCTTCTGATTGAGCTTTGGCCATAATTCTGCCAAGGCAGTCCATCACAAGAACAAAGAGTAGGGGTGACAATGGGTCTCCTTGTCGAAGGCCACGGCGGTGCATGATGATGTTAGTCAGAACTGAATTGACTAGAACCTTAGTGGAAGAGGTCAAGAACAGCGCAGCGATCCATCCACACCATTTCGGGCCAAAACCTCTGAATCTCATTAACCTCAATAGGAATTCCCAAGAAACAGAGTCGAAAGCTTTAGATATGTCTAGCTTAAGGAGCAGTGAGGGGATTTTCTTCTGCCTTAAAGACTTTGCCATTGATTGGACATAAATGAAATTGTCATGAATGACTCTTCCTTTTATAAATGCATTCTGGCATTGCGAGATGAGGGTGTTCATCTTAGGCTGCAACCTGGTGGCCAGGATCTTGGCTGTCACCTTCGCAAAACTGTGAATCAAGCTAATTGGCCTGAAGTCAGAGGGGGTGTTGGCGCCTGCATGCTTTGGGAGCAGAACAATTGTTGCTTTATTCAACAGGTGCAGGTTTTGGGTGTTTAGGTTCTGGAAGTGAAGGAATGCAGCTATCCAGTCATGCTTGATTATATCCCAACATCTCCTAAATAATAGGCCAGTATATCCATCAGGTCCAGGGGCTTTTTCAGGGTGAATATCTAACATAGCCTTCTTAATCTCCTCAGAAGTAAAGGTGTTATCCAGATCATTAAGGTCACAATCTGGAAAGTTGAGTGCCGCAAGATTTAGATCAGTTTGTCTTGAGTTTTGGGTGCCCAAGATATCATTGAAATGGGACCAAATGCATTCCATCTTCTCCTCTTGGTTGGCAATGCAGTTACCATCGACCATTAGACTCGGTATCATATTCTTTCTTCTTCTGGCGTTGGCCTTTTGGTGGAAAATTTTGGAGTTGTTGTCCCCTTCTTTTAGCCACAGGTATCTTGATCTTTGTCTCCACATACACCGGTCAAGAGCGGCTAGGCCTAAGCACTGCATCTTTAGGTGACCTCTGAAGGTATGCTCAGCTGCCGTTAGGTTGCGATGATCTCTCGCCTGATCCAGCATGAAGATTAGCTCATTCACAATTTGCATGCGTAGGCGTAAATCATGCATGAGGGATGCTGCCCATGAAGAGAGCTTCTTGGCACAAAAAGCAAGTTTGTTAGCAAGATTGGTGAAGGGGTCAGCAGAAGAAGGGGCCTCTGCCCAGGCTGAACTGACAACATCATCAAAACCCTGTAGCCTAACCCAGGCATTCTCAAACCTGAAGGATCGTTGCGGGCGGAAAGCGGCATTGGTTGTTAGCAACAGGGGGCAGTGATCAGAACCCGCAGAGGAAAGAGCTTGCAGGATGGCATTGGGGAATTCTTCATCCCAGTCCTGATTATAGAGCACTCTATCCAGCCTAGACTGTGTGGCATTTAACTGCTCATTGCTCCAAGTGTAACGACGACCAAGCAGGTACATGTCCTTCAGCTCTTGTACATTGATAAAATTTCTGAAAGCGTTGATCAGACCCCTGTTTATGTTGCCGTTGCTCTTTTCTTCAGCAGCAGCAATCAGGTTGAAATCGCCCAAGATCAGAAGAGGGCCGATACAAGCATTTGCGATGGTCCGAACCTCAGCTAGAAAGGCAATCTTATCAGGAGGTGTCTGTGGCCCGTAAACACCAATCATGGACCATGTACTGCCACTAGGAATATGTGTGCAAACAGCTGAAATGCAATTTTTTGAGGCTTGAATTGGATTAACAGACAGTTCATCAGTCCAGGCCAGCAGCAGCCCTCCGCTTGCACCGTCAGAAGGAAAGAAGGAGAACCCGGTGAAATTCGATCCACAAATATCCATCACCAGAGGCAAATCAACCATCATCAATTTGGTTTCTTGCAGACAAACTAGACTAGCTCGATTAAGGGAAATCACAGCTCTAACAGAATCTCTCTTCGCTTGGGAATTAAGTCCCCTCACGTTCCAGATGAACAGGTTGCAACTAATCATAAGAACATGAAACTCCTAAGATACAGGGTAGAACAGACCAGCTTAGGCAGCAATCGCATCGGCCCACCTCCTTCCTCCACAAGCACTTGCCACCAGCTCCGTGAGGGCGCGGATTTGAGCCTCGGTGAGCGGCACCTTGAAGTACTGCATGTAGCGGGCCAGCAACTCAGCAGGGTCAGGCAGCGACACCTCCTCAAACTCCTCCCCGAGCTTGCGGCAGACCAGCCTCTTGGCCATGGTGAGGGCGGTGCCCTGCATCTCCGGCGGGCGGTTGGCGATGCGGTGGCTGCGCCTCACGGTGGTGGGGCAGGTTTGGGCTGCGACTCGCTTCGGAGCCCGAAGAGGCTTGAACGCCGGTCCCCTTATCAGGCCAGGGGAAATGGGCTCTCCCATCTGGCCCAGGAATGTCTGCAGCGGCGTACGGTGGAGTGACCCATCAGCGTCTGACCCAAGAGTTGGGCCAAGTTGGGACGGTGAGCCACCAGGGCCCAAGTCCACCTCCACATCGTGCCTAGCCTGTCCAGCAAAGCCATCTGTGCAGCTCAGGTCGACCTCTGCGTTGTGTACAGCCAGGTCAGCTTGGTCGACCTCGACCTCCTCCTCAATTGCGGGCCCCATGTACTCCATCGCGACGTGCTTGTCGAAGCCAGCGTCGACCGCTCCCGTGACCTTGCCACCCGAAGTAGCAAAGGAGCGGGCATGCAGACCGGGGGCAGCCTCCTCGTCAGTGACAGGAGTTGGCAATCCCTCACTGTCACCGACCGGCAGAGAGGGGGCATGCCTGCGCGTCAACGGTCCAAGCACCGTCTCCTCGCTGGTCACCTGATCCAGCAGCGGGGCGTGCGCCTCGGTTGCACCAACCAGGAGCCCCGTGACACATGTCGGAGAAGAGTCAGGGCTCCCGTGCTCGATGACGGCGTTCATCCCAGCGGCGGCTGCCGCTAGGTTTCCGTTAGGGCGCGCCTGCCCCTCATCTTCTGCCTGCGGCATGGACATCAGCGGCGCGGCCGCCGCGCGCAGCACCGGCATGTAAACCTGACGACGACGCCGCCTGTTCTGCCTGTCCATTGCCCCAAGGCGCTGGAAGACGGACCCCGATGCGTGACGCACCGGCGCAACCGTGCCATCCACCACACCCCACTGCCAGTCGTACCTTCGTGTACGTGGGTGGCCGTCGTCGTCGTCGTCAGCTGCCCCACCGCCATTGGGGCCGTCGGGCGGGCGAGGGAACCTGGTGAGGAAGTCAAGGTGAATAATAACGTGGTACCTAAGTGCGCGAGGCGGGACGAGGTCTTGAGCCTGCCCAGGCTCCTCCTCAAAGATCTCGAAGAACCCAGCCGGCAGCTCTAGCTCCTCCAGAGTGTCGAGGTTCACCCTCGGCTCGACGATGTCGAACATGGTGTCGGTGGGGATGGAGTCCGGATCCTCCGTCGAGGCGTACACGACGTAGTAGGAGAGGTTGGAGCGGGAGTCGGACTCGTAGGCGATGGCGTGGAAGCGGCAGGTCGGGAGCAGCAGGGCCGCGTTCGTCTGGTTGAAGCTGTGCGGAGGCATGCCTTCGATGAACAAGCACACCCTGTAGCGGTAGGTCACCATCTCGGCCAGGAACCTGCGGGTCCAGCGCTTGACGACGAGTGGCGTGGCGTCGATGTGGATGACGGAGTCGAAGTCGATCATGTTGCGCCCCTGCTCGGAGGAGAAGCGGACGAGGAACGCGTCGTGGCACAGGAGGCTGACCGAGATGCTGCCCGCCGGCAGCTGCGGGAATCTGCCGTGGATGCCCTTAACGATGCGAGAGGGCCAAAGAGGGCGGCGGCCACCCGCCACCAACAACATGAGGGCGTGGCTACGCAGTCTCACCTCCTCGCCCACCATCTCCTGATCAAACTCGACGATGACGTGCGACCGGCCGGCCCGCCGCGTTGCCGCGCCGGGAGCGTACGGGTGGGCCGCCGGCATGTCCAGAGCTCGTGGCTTGCACCGCCATTCGATCGACCGGATGTGGATCGGCCGCGGGAAGAGCAGGCGCTTCTGGACCTTGTCCTTCGTGGGGTAGATTAGACGCTCTTGGATCGCCACGGGCAGCGCGTCGGAGAGAGGACCTAGCCTAGCCTTTGCAGGGAGCTTTTTGATCAGCGGCGAGCGAGAGCTTGGTGGTGGAGGAGGTGGACGTCGGAACCGTGGTGTGGATGGTGGAAGAAAAGCCTTTTGAGGGAGGTCACGAGCACGGCACTCAGCAGCAATGTGCCCGGCTTGGCGGCAGTGGCGACACCTTACTAAGTTCGTGCAAGAGGCAATGCGGTGGTGGGGGGAGTGGCACTTGAAGCAACGGCCGCGGAGGTCGTACCTGTAGGCGACGGCGCGCTTGGGGCCTCCACGAGAAGGAGCCGTTGGGCGCGCAGGGCCTGGTGGATGGATGGGTTGGCCAAGATCCCTCCTGGATCTCCGGTTCCTCACCACTGTCCATGAGAGGTCAGCATCAGCATGGGCGGCAGCAGCCGGAGTAGCGGCATGGGCCGCCACGGCATTGAGAGATGTAGCCTGCGCCCCTGCAGGGGAGCCATCAATGCTCAGGCCATCAATGTCTCCAGAGACCTCGCTTTGTCCAGGAAAGAGCTGAGAGCGAACGACAGCCGCGTAGGAGGGTGGTTGTCCAGAGGTGGATGAGGAGCTGGAAGAACTATCAGAATCCGAGCTGCCGCTCGAGATGGAGATGCGCTCAGAGCCAGGGCTAGGCGTCGCCGAGACGTGCGAAGGTGTCGCTGGGGAGGTGGCTAAAGGAGCTGTGGGTGGCGTGGAGCGTGTGGGTGTCATGGCAGCGGTGGTGGCGCCCGAGATGGCCGCCGGCGGCGCTCGGCGGAACCCTAGGAGCTCAGCGGGAGCGAGGGCTCAGCGGGAGCGGGGAAAAGTATAGGGGAGCACCGCTAGACTTCTCTCTCTAGATATTCATGGGAGAAAATGCCTCAAACATCGCCCTCGTTAAACACCACCACGACGAGACTTACGGCTTGCATCGCCGCCGGTCGATTGGACGGAGGGACCAAGGCGATTTCTTCTCTCTCTGAATTTTTCGATCCAATTCGTTGCTTCTCGAACGATACGATTTGCGTTTGTTTGCAGGGGAAGGAAAAGGATTAAGAAGAAACATCAAGGCCAGCTGTTTAATTCGCCTGCGCCGGTTTCTAGCGCTAGCTTGACAGGGGAAATTTCAGGGAAGGAACCCAGCGGGACTCGGACGAATTCCGGCAAAAACAAGTCCGGATTAGTCCTGGACTCGGAGCTGTTTCTCCTATTCGAATTGGGTGTGGCCTCGGTTGGTGACCTATATAAGGTAACAGGCAGGAGACCTGAAGAAATTTGTCAGGTTTGTCCAAAAGCATCAGATCCAAGCAACTTAGGGAGGTACTGAAGAAAAATTTCTGCTATGTCCAAAAGCATCATGTCTATGCAACTTAGGCACTGGAGCTTGCCTTCCCCCATGGAATCATGTAGCGTCGCCTCCATGATGAGCTTAGCCAGTCTAGCTGCACAACGAACACACTTGTGCTCCCTGATCTTCAGAGTTGTGCCCAAGCTGCTAGGCTTCACTCCCAGTTCACTGGGAAAATTCTGCAAACATGTTTATCCACCATTGACCGAGACTATCGTGGCCACATTGCCAGAGCTGCCTCAGGACGTCTTGATGGGTATCTTCGATTTCGCCGTCTGCCTTTCTTGGTGATCAGCGTATACCAGCCTACGAAGCCTTGGGCAGTATAAACTGTCGCAGACGCCATGCCTCCTCTATACTTTTGAATCTGCCGGTGATAGTGTTGCTTGCCTCTACAGCCTCACCGAGAAGAGATCGTACAAGTTAACTCTTCCGGAGCCACCTATCCGCACTAGGTGTTTGATCGGGTCCTCTCATGGCTGGCTGGTTATTGTCGATGAGAGATCTGAGATGCATCTCCTCAATCCGATCACGTGTGAACAGATTGCTCTACCTTCAGTGATCACCATCGAGCAGGTGAAGCCCATCTTTGATAAGTACGGTGCTCTTCACAAGTATGAATTGTCGTGGTACACTGGAACCTGTGCTTGTCATAGCTCACCGTCAATATTCGCTCTTGACAAGCTGCGAGATACACTCCACTATAAGGCGTTTGTGTTCCCTGCAAGGTTTTGCCGGTAGAAAAAAATTCCCGAGGGTGGTCGGGATTTCCAGTTACCGCGGTTACCGGAAAATTCCGACCGGTTACCGGACAAATTTGAAATCTGAAATTCAAAAATTCAAATTTTTTGGTTCCTAGTTTAACCATTTACCAAAAGTTTTCGTTAAAATTTAAAATTTCGGAATTTTTCGTCCGGTATGACCTTTTCCCGAGGGTGCTCGGGATGTCCGGTTACCGACCGGTAACCATGGTTCCCTGATACTTCCAGAAAAAGCTACATTGTGGTGCTCATCTATACCTCAATGCGTCAGCTCTCTTTTGCAAGAGTAGGAGATGATAAGTGGACCTGGCTGCCACCTCATGAAGGCTATGATGACTGCACTTACAAGGATGGCCTGTTGTATGCAGTGAATGGAACTGGAGAACTTCATGCTTTTGATTTTAGGAGTGGACCTGTTGTCACAATGGAGATGATTATACGAATGCGCAATCTGTATGACTGTGGGTACATGTACATTGTTCAAGCTCCTTGGGGCGATCTGCTGCTTATTTGGAGAATCTTGGAGGATCATGATTTAGAACCTGAACCTGGGGCACCTGTGTTTTGGAATACTACAGAATATAAAATATATGAATTTGACCCTTCGGGAAGTAAATGTAAGGAAATCAATAGGTTGCGTCACCACGTGTTGTTTCTTGGACATAATCAATCGCTCTGTCTCAGTGCCGGTGGACATCTGTCACTCAAAGCAAATCATGCCTACTTTACTGATGACAGTTCTTTGTGTACAGCGGGATTGAATAATAATTACCGTGATATGGGAATTTTCAACTTGGATGATAACAGCAAGGAAGAACTTGTGTGTCCTCAGCTTTGGTTGAACTGGCCAGCCCCCATGTGGATTACCCCTGATCTTAGAAAGTTGAACGTGGCTTCACGGGAGGATTGAAGAAAAGCTCTAATTTTTTTAGATAAAGGGCTTTATTACTCAAAAGTTTGAGGTATTACACCCGGCCTCTACATAACAAATGCACACAGCCGCAATCCAACGGATACAGTAAAAGAAGTGCGAGAATCGACGAATTACAATCATCAGAATAAAGTAAAACGCCTAAGACATGGCAAGCTCATCAGCCTATGGAGGACCAATCCGGTGATCAAGCGGTCACCCATGTTGTGATAAAATGTCCCTTGCCACCTCCTCCAAGCGAGCACACGACTCTCTATAAAGAGGTCTCGATGTCCCACGCGCTGTAAGGTGGACCACGTACGGAGAGTACTTATGCATCGGTAGAGTACCTGCAAGAGAGAAACATCTTTGTCATTGAAAACATTGTCATTCCTACTAAGCCAAAGCGACCATATAACGGAAATCGCTCCCATCCTAATAACCATTCTAAGCTTCTTATCTATCCCATGTAATCAGTTGCCAAAAACATTTGTAACGGACTTGGGTGGATATAAGTTAGATACTATTTGGATAGATGACCATATAGAACGAGCGAAATCACACTCGAATAATAAGTGTTTTATTGTCTCTTGTTTTGAACAAAAATACACTTTGTACTTCCATGCCAATTCCGTTTGACAAGGTTATCCTTAGTTAAAATGACGCCCTTACGAAGATACCACGAGAAAACTTTAATTTAAGTGGAATCTTCATTTGCCATATTTTTTATTATCATCGACTGGAATATCAGAATGCACTAACGCCCTATACATGGAATCTACTGAGAATTTTCCATTCCCGCATAAGTTCCACCGGAATTCATCGGAACCTTGTGTGAGTTGGATTGAGGTCAACCGTGCCAACAAGGCGTTCCAAGACGTTAATCTTGCACCGAATAAATCACGCCTGAACGTCACATGGGAGGTGAGCACTGCATAACAGTGGCTATAGTATCCCCTTTGTGGCGTACAATATTGTATAGAGCCGGATATTGCTCCCGGAGAGTGTAGTACCTAACCATTTATCCTCCAGAATCTAATCTCCGAGCCATCCTTAATATTAAATACGCCAAAGCGAAAGAAATGCTTCTTAGTCGCCATCAGCCCGGCCCAAAAGTGGGAGTCACCAGGTTTCCATACACCTGTGATACCGCCTTTGTGCCAATGTATTTTCTTTTAAGGAGCGTTTGCCAAATACCATCTTCGTTAGCAACTTGAACAACCACTTCCCTAGGAGGGCGGAATTCTTGATGCCGAGATCATGAATACCCAACCCTCCCTGATCCTTTGGTCGACAAACCATATCCCATTTAGCCAGTCGATACTTTTTTTCTCACCATCCCCTTGCCAAAAGAATCTTGATCGGAAATAATCCAATTTATACAAGACCCCTTTTGGTAACTGGAAGAAGGATATCATATACATCACCATATTTGTGAGTACTGAATTAATGAGAACCAACCTTCCACCCAAGGATAGTAATTTGCCCTTCCAACTAGCTAGCCTCGCTTGCAGACGTTCCTCGACGTGTCTCCATTCCGCATTAGTCAGCTTCCTATAATGTATTGGAATACCCAAATACATTATAGGAAATTGACCCTGCTCACAGCCGAATATATCGCATACTGAGCAGCTGCTTCATGTGCATCGCCAAAGCAAAACAATTCACTTTTATGGAAATTGATTTTTAATCCAGATAATTGTTCGAATGCTGACAATATCAATTTCAGATTCGACGCTTTATCTAAATCGTGTTCCATAAAAAGAATTTGTCGTCCGCATATTGAAGGATAGAAAGTCCTCCATCGACAAGATGAGGAACAACTCCTTCAATTTGGCCATCCGTTTTTGCCCGTTCAATCATGATGGTCAACATATCTGCCACTATATTAAATAGTATAGGCGATAGTGGATCACCTTGTCTTAAACCCTTTTTTGTTTGGAAGTAGTGGCCGACGTCATCATTGACTTTTATCGCTACACTCCCCCTTCAACAAAGTGTGGATCCATTCGCACCAAGTATCCGAGAACCCTTTCATTCTCAGGGTCTGTAGCAAAAATGGCCACTTTACTTTATCATACGCCTTTTCAAAGTCAATTTTGAATATAACCCCATTAAGTTTCTTCGTATGCATTTCATGTACAGTCTCGTGGAGAACCACAACCCCATCCAGGATATTCCTCCCTTGCATAAAAGCAGTTTGGGTAGGCTTCACCACATGATCTGCTACAGAATTCAACCTAATGGTCGCTACTTTTGTAAAGATCTTGAAACTAACATTCAGGAGACATATGGGCCGATACTGTTGTATCCTCTCGGCCCCCTGAACCTTAGGTAACAAGACGATTTCCCCAAAATTTAGGCGAAAAAGTTCGAGTTGTCCAGCATGTAAACAACCAAATAACTCGAGCAAATCGGCTTTATGATTTCCCAAAAATGCTGGTAAAATTCAGCTGGGAATCCATCAGGCCCAGGTGCCTTATTATGCTCCATTTGGAAGACAGCCTTGCTTATCTCTTCTTCAGAGAAGGGTGCGATGAGCAAGTTGTTTTCCTCCGGAGTTACTTGGGTAATATCGTCCGTTCGTGCCTCATCAAGAGTGAAGTTTCCTTCCTCCGGAGCCCGAACAGACCTTATAGTAGTCAGTAATATAATCTTTGAGCATGTCCTGACCCTCGATCAGCCCCTCATCTTGGTGAAGAGAATGAATGAGTTTCCTCCTATGTCTGCCATTAGCGACATTGTGAAAGTATCTCGTATTCGAATCTCCTTGCAAAATGAATTGTGCCTTAGATCTTTGGTACCATTTAAGCTCTTCTTCTCTCAACATCCGACCCACCTGCTCATTCGAGTGCCGTTTTAGGTCACTCTCATTTGCTGATAAGGGACGCGATTCTGCAATTTTATCGAGCTCATCAATAATGGAACACATGCGCTCCTTTTCTTTCTTAAGCATACCGTTGTGTGCCGTGCCCATCCACACAGGAATTTGCGCAAATTGCGCATCTTTCCATTCCATCGTTGAATAGCATTGTTGCCCACAACCGGTTGAGCCCATATCCTTTTAACTAAGTCATCAAAACCTCACGTAACAGCCATCCTAATTCGAATTTGAATTGGGCTTAACGGTCGGTTTCAATGCACAGTAGAAAGGAATATGGGGGCATGATCTGAAAAAGCCTCAATTCGTTCTAAAGCCCGAACCGATACCAATGGATATTTATCCTCCCAACGGGAATCCATCAGTACCCGGTCCAACTTTTCGAACGTCGGCTCTGGGAGACTATTAGCCCAAGTGAATTGTCTCCCCGTCATATGAACCTCCCTTAGAGACAAGCTATCAATTACATCATTGAATAAGAGAGACCAATGACCATCAAATCTGCCCTTGCTTTTCTCGTGACGGTATCTGAGCATGTTGAAATCCCCTCCTATAAGAATAGGGTGTGGGTTATCCTTAGCTAAGTTAACCAATTCTCGAAGAAAAGCAGCCTTAATTCTTCTTGGGCAGCACCGTACACAGCAACCAAACTCCATACAAAGTTGTCGGATTTGTTTCGGATATGAAATTTAATGTGGAACTCACCATCCGAACGGTCCAACAACTCCATGGTATCAGTTTTTATGCAGAGTAGCATGCCGCCCGATCGCCCTCGAGGGGGACAAGAATGCCAAGTGAACTCCACACCACCAGAAAGGCGATCTAGTAGAGTGCTTGGAAAATCTCGTCTACCCGTCTCAGAAATAGCCAAAAAATCCAACTTGTAATCCCACACATGATGCGCAATATTTAAATGTTTAGCCAAGTCGCCTAGACCTCTGCTATTTTCAAATATGCCATTCATTGGGAAACTATTGGTGATTTCGACTTTCTCGCTCTTTTCGCGAAGATTGGTTCTTTTTACTTTTAGCGGATTTAGATCTCCGGCCGGTAGCATACAGGTCATCAAAAGAACCTAGCTGAGCCTCGTCCAAATCCAACTCCGTAACCTCTCCTACAAGATGTGATAGAAGTTGTCCATCTAATGTGTCATTCGCTTCATCATCATCTATAGGAGGAGGTACCGGCCTACTCGAAACACTAGGTGATACCTTACGGCGATCATATTCTACATGTCTCAAAATATTAGCCGATAAAACCACTTCCTTTTCATTCCTCCCTAAACTGACGCCGACATTGGATAGGTTTGCAGAAATTTTAGACGGCGAAAAAGAAAGAAAACACTTCTGGGATGGAGACATACCAGGGGGCGGAGTGGAGAACAGTCCTGCCTTGTGTCGCATAGCCTTGGACAGGGAATCCTCATCCGTCGTCGAAGCACCGTCCATCCCCGATCGGTGGCGTTCACTATGCCTAGGCATAGCCGTAGGAAGCGAACGCCCCCCAATAGGCTCCTCCGTGGTGGGAGAGGGTGATGGTGTTGTAGCAACCCTCCCCTTCACAGAGACCGCCGACGTAGGAGACGGAGACGGCGGAGACACCATAGGGGAAGGCAGAGTCGACGTAGCAGCCCCCACCACTATGGTGTCCGTCGTCATCACCGGCGAGCTCGCACCATCTTGACATGGCCACTCACCAAAGCTGCAGCCCCGTCGAGGCTATCCGCCGCATAGGCGAGCTCCAGCGGCCTAGCATTCTCCTGTGCCTGCTGCGCGTCGTCGCCGCTGTCCGTCGCACAGGCGCCCTGCAGCGGCCCACTGCATATGCTGCCAGGCTGCGCACAAGGTGCAGTAGTAGGCCGCGCCGCCTCGCCGAGCCCAGTCCCGCTAGCTGCAGCCGGCGCACGCTCGGCAGCGTTGGGGCTTCCGACGCCCGGATGCACAGTGCAGCCCATGGAGGTTGGGCTGAAAACAGTATCCGCACCAAGCACCGGGAAAGGAGCAGAATTTTTCCATTTCCGCACTATCTCCATGCCTCTTGGAGTCTTCGGATTGGGATTGAAGGGGGTAACAGCCACACCCTTTAGAGCGAGCGCCACCGCTGCACCGTGAACTTGTCCACCCCCTGTTGTCGGGCTAGGCTCAACCGACATGTTCGAAGCATCCGCCACAGAATTGGACGGACCATCTTCTCCAGGTTGTCCTCCCAAGTTGTCATCACCCATACCGTTATCATCAGAGTCATCCTTGCCCTTGCGCTGCCATAGGAAAGGCACAAAGTCCGCCTCCGGTACATAATCCGCAGCCTCAGGCCGAAAGGTAAAGTCATAGCCCTTGAGCCGCAACACCCCAGCATTCGTTAGGAAAGGGCCCATCTCATCGATGTCCTTGAAACAATCGTCCGACAACATCCCAACCAAGATCCGGACCACACCTCTACGCCTGAGAGAGAGCAAGTCCACATCGATCGTAGTGCCAATGAGAGAACCAACCGCCCACAAACCCCAGAAGTGCCTCAATGGATTAGGGACACCAGTGACATGCACCCAAACCTGGTGTAACTCCGACGTATGCTCAACATCCACTGGCCTCCACTCACTGAATATGAGCTTGGTTTGCTTGAGAAGGAATTCCGAGCTCAACACCAACAAACCGCAATAAGTCATCCTTGGACGGAAAGTTGAGAGTAAAAGAGTTGTCCCTGTTAGGAATTGCCTCCCAATACCAAGACCGAGCCGGGCACAGCCGAGCAACCTGAGCTTCCACTTGCTTCGCCGTGGCGGCCGCCCCCTGCACAGTCACAAGAGCAACAAGGGAATTCTTCGGTGCCATCTCCGTCTTGAACAAATTATCGGGAAACTGAGTGAACATCGTATCCAGTTGCGCATGACCGGCAACAAACACCGAGGGTCTACGCAGCTTCAGCGTCGGACACATCGGAGTTGGGTGCTTTGAGTTGTCACAGATATAGCAATAATGTTTCTTGGGGCAATCCTTTGTTGCATGATCATTGATTGCACACTTCCAACACCAAGCCTTGGCTTTCTTGGACACTTGCGCAATTGCATTAGCCGCTGTCCCTGCAACCACGTTCTGCATCGCCAACGTGGGAGTGACAACAGGCTGCGCCACCACCTGCATTACGGGTTGAATACCCGCCCCTTGCTGCTGCGCCAAATTCTCCTGAACCTGAATGAACTGTTGCTGAACTTGACCCACTGCAGCCGCCGGCGTGTTCCTCTTCTTCTTCCTCCTCGGTGCTTGCGCGGCAGTCCCATAGGCAAACCCCGCCGGAGGCGGAGGTCCGCCTGCGGCACCCTGGAATTGGCCGTGAGGGACCGCGCCTTGCTGCACCACTGCCCCTCCAAGCTGGCCAGCTCCCTGGAACTGCTGGCCGAAGTTACCGACACCGTACTGCCCCGCAGCCACGCCCTGATGGCCAGGCCCCGGCAAAAGCAGACCGGCACCCGCGGGTTGAAGGCCAGCACCCGCACCGTGATGCGCCACACCCCCGTAGCCATGCTGAGCTTGCGCCGCGCCTAGCTGGTTTGCCACCACGCCAGAAGCCGCACCGTACTGCCCCGGCCCCGCGCCGTTAGCCGCCGCGCCATGCTGTCGTGGCGCATAGGCCGGTGGTCCAGCCGGGGCGCCGTACTGCCCTCCAGCGGCCCGGCCACGACCTCCAGCGCCACACCCTACTCCCCCAGCACCACGACCTTGGACTTGAACTCCAGGCGCAGCCGCCGGCGCCCAGCCCGGAGGTCCAGGAAAGCCCGGAGGCGCCGCCATCGGAGGCGGAGTCGCAGCGACCAGCCGACCACGGCGTAGGGCCTCCGCGGCAAAGAGGGGCGCGGAGCTTGAGGAAGAGAGCACGCCGGATAGGATGATGGAGACGATCGTGGGATGCAGGCGGCGATCGGAGAGGGCTTCGCTGCGAACGGTGAGTCGAGGTTTGCCCTAGCGCGAGGCGACGTCTTCCTCAAAAGGCCCGCGAACCGATGGCCGAGATGAGCCTAGGGGGATGGACGGTCGATGGATGCAGACCCCTGGGGCCCACCTGCCAGTGTAATCTCCGTTTGAAATTGGGAAGCCGCCTCCAGCACCGTTGGCCTCGCCTTGATCGACGCGGCGCAGTTAACGCCCGGCGATCACGCCGCCGCCGTAGAGCTCAACTCCGGTAGAAAATCGCCGAGGCACGGGGGTGGCGTGATCCGAGGTCGGGGAAGAGGACCACGCCATCCCATGCGAAACTTCGGGACTCGGAGCACTCGAGCTTGCGATGCACTTGTCCGTTTTTCCACGAGGCCGGCGGGATCCGCAGATGACGAGCTCGGACCTCCAGCAGCTCCAGCGACGACGTCCGACCTGCACACAGAAGACATAGCCATACCTTGCTGCTCCACGGAATTTGTCGGAGAAGATTTCTCCCACACCCGCGATTCCGCTGTCGGAAAGCCAATGTCCTCCCAGAACTCGCTCGCAATTTCATCGTCGGACTTTGGCGGCCGGCGAACGTCGTCGCGCGATACCAGCCAATCGTCCGTACAAAGGGATGGTTTTCTACTCCCTCCGATCCGAAAAAACTTTCGGAGCGTTTAGTACAATGCCACTTTACATTTTCGCCCTTCCAAATTAAAGAAAAACGATTTCGTCCACCTCCGCTTCTCTCCCAGGCTCCCAGCTCGCATCTAACCCAGCGCGGCGCCCGGCTCTTCTCTGCCTAGACCTCCAGCTCGGCGAGCTCGCCCGACTCTCCTCTCGCCCAGCGCCTAGCTCGCCCGGTGCCCAGCTCGCAGCTCTCCCCTCATCTGCGTCTCATCGAGCTCTTCCCTCGCCCAGATTTCAGGTCGCATCTCGTCCAGCGTCTTGGCCGGATATGGGCAGACCGATCTCGCAGCAGCAGCAGATACGGGTGGACGCCGCCTTCTACGACGGAGAGAGGCACGAGTTGGTCTCCGGAAATCTGGATTGGGCGCTCGGGGATCTTGGCAGAGTAGGATCTCGTGGCCAGTGGCCACCAGCGGCAGGCATGCCGTCCTGCCTGCAGGCGTCCTGGTTGCCGGCACAGCCGGCGCGTAGGTGGGAGGCGCTGGTGTCCTGCTACGGCGGTGATGGCGAGGGGAGATTTGGATTGGCAGCGGAGGCCGGAGGGGCGAAGAAAGGGGATCGAGGGGAGTGATGCGTGCGCGATGACTCCGGGCGAGCGAGATGGCGGCGGAGGAGAATTCTTCCGGTGGTCTTCAATCTGCTCTGGTGGTCTTCGATCTGCTCAAGGCGGTCTCAGGCGACGGCGGCGTGTGGCGGCCGACGGCTAGCCGTCGGGTGCGGGTGGAGAAAAGGCGTTGCGTTGACTAGTGCGCGAGGACGACATGGTGGAGCGCGGGTTGAGGGACGAAAAGTTAGAGGACTGTTTTGCAAAATGACCTATTACGAATCTTTTTTCGGATCGGAGGGAGTAGGTTACTGTGGCTGCTGGAGGTTGTCAACAAAATACTGAAGGGGCCATTGGACTGTGTGTGAGGGCGTCCTCATCACTTGACCCCGGCCCTTATTGACTACATTGGACCTAGTTGACTCTGAATAAAGAGCTGCGAGTTTTATTTGTTTACATATGTTATAATCATGTTGTTCTCCACACAAGTTAAAGTGCCGATGAAAAACTTGAGGTTTTTCGGTTGTATTTCTTGGCAATGCTAATGCCAATTTCTTATCTTAGTAAGTTGGTATAAATTACTTATCCTTCATTAATTCTGAATGTACAAATCAGTTTCACACCTCATATTATCCTGCCGTTGAGCAGATTGTTGATGTTTTCTGTTTAGTTTGCTATGGACTTTATGCATCCCTACGTGCTCTCACCTTTTCTGTGAGTTTCTTTATTGTTCTATTCCCTCATTTGATTATAGATCATTTGCTAAATTTCACACTGCAATTATCAGGTTTTATTTATTAATTTTACTTGCCTTTTCAATTGATCATTGAAATGCCGTGGATTTTATTTTACATCTAAAAAACCAAGAGCAAAGCGCTGAAGATTCTAGACAACTAAACTAGCAAGGATCATGGTTTCAATGTGGTTGTCAAAGGACCTTGGGTATAACTTAAGTGAGAAAGCTCAAGCTAATTATTTAGTTTTTCTACCACCTACCTGGTGCCACCGCCCATCGCCAACCCCTTACCTTAAACGCTTTTGTCAAACAGCTGTCCCACCCAATCTCTTTGCCTCCACCTTGTTCAAATCTTCTGGTTTTTCTTGCGATCTGCTGGTGAAAGGACAGGACAGTGACTGGAGAAAAGCTTGCGTGAAAATCACTGACGACTTGCTCAATTCAGAAAGCCGGGGACAGAAACGATTCTGAATTGAGCAATAATCGTCGACTTCCCAGATGGCGGAGTACCTGCCCTCGTTGTTACTCCTCCTCCTCTCCCTTCAACCACAGACGAGCGGCTGGCGAACCAGGAGCGGAACGGTGCGTGCGCCTCTACATCTCCCTCACTCGAGCTAAATTTGCGGGACCGCTATTCTCTCCTCCTTTCAGTTCTTGGCCTGGAGGTGTCCATCCCCACCGCGAACTTTGGTGTTTGCGACGAGTGCCAGATGCCGTTGCCGGACTTCTATCCCTACCTGCCCAACTCCGCCCTCGTGGTCACCTCGGCGTCGCTTCTGGGTTCTATCCCTACCTGCCCAACTCCGCCCTCGTGGTCACCTCGGCGTCGCTTCTGGGCTCCGCGGCGGCGGCCGTCATCGTGTTCTTGGCATTCCTCATGGCATGAGTGTCAGTCAGAGGTGACCTTGATGTTTTACCTGCCTGTAGATAGGTGGATGTTTTTGGCTTCAAGATTGAGACTGGTGGTTTTAATTTGGACAAGGCAAGTTTTTTTTTCCTCAAGTGGAGGACACAAGAGTATTTCGCTAGGGAAATCTATCTGTAGAAACACAATCAGGTTGGAATGGCAGTTAGCATGTATCTCAAAGACTCAACTGATAGCACTGTGTTCTGTTCACTTATGTTGCATCTTTTGTACTCTTGTTTCAATCTTGGACAACTCAAACCATTTCAGTTTGACATGCTTATCTTAATGTGCCTGCTCAGAGCCAGTAGAAATGCTGCAAATCATGTCCATATTGCTAAATAATTAAGTATTCGTCTTGCCCGAGCTAAAATGTACAATAAGTAGGAATGTACAATGATCGGTGAAGGCCTTGGTTGGATTAAGTATCTTCTCTTCAAGAAAGGTCAAAACTTCCGCCCATTTTGTATGTAACTGGTCCACACTCCCCATTTGCTACGCATGGACAAGCAAGAATGCCATTGCTGTCCAAACTGTAACGAATGTAAGGGCAAGTGAAGCTGACAACCGCGGCGAAGCATTCGGAAGCCATGGGTACGCATCTGGAGGCGGCATCACACAGTTGTCACCATTGAAGTAGACTCGTCTCGGAAACGCCCAGCCTTTCTGGAAGGTGAACGTCGCCGGGTCCTTCCGGAACAGAAGCTCAGACTGAACATTCCCATCTGGCCCGGCAGTCTTGAGCAGGTCATTGTAGTACTTGAGGCCCCACAGCATCGCCGTGTCGTCTGCGAAGGACGGAGGACTTATCAATAGCTGGAATGAATAATAATATACATAATTGCAGAATATGGAAGTGTTCAGGGGTTCATCATGGATTGCTCACTTATTGTTCCATATGGGTTCAGGGGTTTGTACTGGAAGCTGAAAATTTTGGTCAGGTTGTCGAAATTAGGGTGCTGCGCTAAGAGGTTCCACTGCGAGTAGTTCATCCGGTAGTTGAAGTTGTTCACCGTGATCTTCACCCTCCAGTAATCCTTGTAGTTAACCTTGACATGCCAATGCACTCTTATTGGGCACATATGAGAGGTGCATTCCACCAGAGGTGTCAAGCTGCTTGTGCTGTGTCCATTCACCACAGAATCCAGATAAGGCGAATTGCCTCTGTCAAAGAGCACACTCAATTGTCACATAACTGAACAAAAAAAAAATGATTCTTATTCTTCTAGTATTTCATAATATTCTGGATTATGTCCAATATAATTTAACTTACTCAACGCAGCTTCCTGGTTTAGGTTTGTTATTTTGGCATCCGCATGAGCATGTCGGGCAGTTAACAATAGTATCGTTGTAAAATGAGGAGAGCGAAACGCAGCATGTTGGAGATCTATGTGCGACAAATTGCGAGTATGTACATGTCGCATTCCATGACTCTGCACAAGGAAATATAAGTTGTCACCAAAATGCATAACGCTCTTGCTACACAATGAAGATCATGAATATGTCAAACAGGTCAGAAGCTTATTCCTGAAACATAATATACATCAGATGGTAGATCATGGAAATGAAATTCTTACTGAGGGCTTGAGTGGACCTCCTCCCATCCTGTGAAATGAACTTAGTAGGAGTCACATTCTTGGCAGGTCCGCAAGTATACCCAGGTCCGGGGGCCATCAGGGTGAAATTCATCGGCACTTTAACAGACTTGCTTGAAGTCCCTGACTGACCAACAGTGACCTGAAATGATGCCACAGCATTGGCAGGGTCTTGTGCCCATGAGTTGAGGACTCCCCCTTTGCAGCAGTTCGCAATCTGCATACTGTATGGTGTCCCGGGGAGCAGGTCCACCACCTCCGGTTTCCTCTCGCAACAATGTGGGAACTCCCCTTTGAATTTGGAGCAATCGCCTTGCTCCGTGGCTTGGGCACCGATCATTTTCCAGATTATCTCCTTCTTTTGCCACACCCAACCGAGTTTCCAGCCCGGCGGTTGGATATGGCGGTACTGCTGGTAGTTGTATAGTGAAACAACAGCCTGGAGGAATGCTATAGTTTGTCAGCAAATTATAATTATAGAGAACTGGGAACAGGATATTAGACTATGTGGGAGTTGTCAGCTTATAAGTTGTGTAAAATACATCAGAAGAAAGTCTAAATGTTGCAACGGTCGGCAGATCGTCGTGATATAACTTTTGATTATAAGATCAGCCAAATAGACCTATTTTCAACCGAAAGATATATGGGAAGCCCCAAAAACATACCAAATAGACGTATTAATGCAGATATATTTTGTGTTAGTTTAGTATCTCCTGGACCTGCAGCTCCATTGAGTTGTCTTCGAACATCTATTTTGACGAAAAGCCAACTAGATTGTTTTAGTATCTCCTGGACCTGCAGCTCCATTGAGTTGTCTTCGAACATCTATTTTGACGAAAAGCCAACTAGATTGTTGGATTTCATTGATGAAGATGAGTAAAAAGTCTTAGAATATCATTGTACAATTTACATATTTACTGGGTAATGCACTAATGTTCAGTCATCCCAAATGTTAGAAAGTTTAGCAAGCAAAGTAAAGCCTACTACTGGCAAGCAAAGTGAAGCACTGCATTCTGTTGCATAACAATGACAGAAAATCAGCACTCAGTAAAGAAAGATTATATATCACGTGGTAACCAATTGTGTTAATCTGCAAAAAATGGCGAAAAATAAGGTATTGCAGAACAGTTATATTTCCTCATGAAAGATTATTTTCATAGAATTCGCTCATGTAAGAATGAGGAAAGCAGATGTGGACTTCTGTAACGATAGGGGCATGCACTGAATTGGTCCTAGCTTCAAATAGACTGCAATGCTTCACTTACCACATAGCCATCATCAGTCCACTGGATCACATCCCACTTGATTGTAATGTTCCCACCTGGATCAAGCGGATCATACGCGTCTGCAAAACGCCAAGGAAATTTGCTTGAAAAAAAGGTTCCTCCAAGTTCAATGAATGTCATGGTAGCAAACATTTAAGAAATCATGTGAAAGCCTTGTTAGCGAAACATGAGATTAAGGTCAGGAGTCAGCACCAAGATTTATGGTGACCGTTGTTTTTAGAATATTACTTGTTGCCATATATTGGACTGAAATATTTGGAATAAGGGCATAACTTGAACTGAATGGACAATAAGTGGAGCTTTCAGTGATCATATTGGTGACTAAACAGACCAATATTACTGCCACTAACTGCCGTTTACAGAACAAGAGGAGATCACACTTATAGTGTGGCACTATTCATAAGGCCGATTTTTCGCTGAGTTGAAACAGAACTACGGAATAATATGTACCACAAGGCTAAATGAATTTGGTCATGAGAAAGACCAAACCTACAAGGCTATATGAACTAAAAAAGCACTAAAACAAATTTAAGTGAAACCAAATTGAATTAGAAAAATACACTAACACGAAAAGCTAATGATGTGAGAGGCCTAGAAGTATTGAAAATTCAAAGTTTTTTTTAGGAAACCCTGAACATGTTTCAGGAGAGAGTAAAATGTCAGATAGATTCTTCCGGTTTCAGTCAGCTACTCGGGCTACGTGAAGAACACTGTAATAAACATGAAAATAGATTATTCAGTGGTTGCAAAAATAACAAAGTTTGGCGATAGCAGGCTTCCTAAACAATGCGTTCGCCCCAAATAACATTCACAACGAAGAACTAAGTAACGGACCGAAGAACTAAGTAACGGACAGCAAATTGCAGGAAGATTGTGTTTTGATCAGCACGATCGCATCATTATGGAGGCAACAATAAATCATCACCGAAAAGTTACCAAAATAAGCAAAAAAAACCAAAGCCCCTTCTATATCGCATTACCGAAATCCGGCCTTCGATCGCGGAAATCAGCCCAGAACAGGGCATGGATGAATCGACGAACACCTCTGAAGAAACAGAGGAAAGAAAACGAAAACGGTAGAAATCGATCGAGAGCCCTCACCTGACGAAGGCACCAGAGCGGAGAATGCGAGGAGGAGGAGCGCAATGGAGGCGCCCAGGCGCAGGAACAGTGGAGGCGATGTTGCCGCCATGGGCGATCGGAGAGCTCGCTCGCTCGAGAACCAGCTGCTCACCCTGATCACTCCCTCCTCCAGTCAGTACTTTGTGACGAAGGAACTTCAGAAAAGCGGGTCAGAGAGAGGGAGAGAGTTCTTCTCGTGGGGTGTTCTCGTGGAACGCTTTCCCTCTCGCTTCCACGGCAGTGCAAGGATTGAGCTATCCACGGGCGTGTCGGCCCGGGGACACAGGCATGCAGGCAGGGTTGAGCTATTCTCGTGGAACGCTTTCCCTCTCGCTTCCACGGCAGTGCAAGGAGCTAGCTGCTACCTTGTGGATCACCATTACTGCCAGCAGCGTTTCTTGTTTCGTCTTTTTTTTTCCCCTTTCCTTGATGTGGCTCTGCCTCCATGTTCGCCCTTTTCTGTGAAAGTTTGCTGTCATGGTTTTTTTCGTGAAAGATTTTTGGTCCCATTCATTCAACCACGGGAAGGAATCTAATTTTACCCAAAGCTTTTTATCTCTTGGGGACCAAAATTTTAGTACTACATTGTCATCAGTTTAATAAATTGATTGATCTAATATTTGTAAGGCCACCTGCATATGAATCGTAATGAACATGCTTAGAGGAATTTATCCCCAACGCCAGTCACTGATCACTAGTGCTTACTGATCCGAAAGTCAGTCGGTCGCTTTCTTCTAGACTAACAAAGTGGACATTTTCGTGTCTTATGTGCGTAATCTTTTCGTAAAGATTTTCCCACTAGCTAGCGAATGGCCATCGGCACACGACATCGACTGGATTGTTCTGGCTGCAGTATTTTCATTTCCTTATGGGCGAAGCCTCGATGAGACGATGACTATATATAGACGTTGCAAAGTGAATTGACCGCATCATCGTGAGGTCACGCGATCTTTCCAGCTGCAGGTGCATATGTTTTCTTGGAGTACGTCCAGCAGCGGAGCAATTTGAGTGCAGCCGCCGTCAAATCTGGTCTAAGCGATGGCCGGGCATGGATTTAGGCCAACTCCAACAACCCGTTGGTCTGCTCGAGTCCGTTTCTGTTCGTGTGGATAAAAAACATGGTCAACAGAGCAACGCAAACGGATCAATGTCTGTTTTTCTGTTCGTATGAACGCATCTTCGACATAAATTTCAGCTAGGTTTGTGCCCGCGCCAGACACGCTTGAGTCAGCCCTGGGGCTGCCTAACCCAGCTCTCGGACTCTCCCAATGGCCAACCACTGCCTTTAATGTGGCGGGCAAGGTCCTTAAGTGGACGGCGGCGAGCCAAACCTTAGAACCCCATCCCCCATCCTCCCCAGCTACGACCGCCGCATCTCCTAACCCCTTCCCTGACCTTCAGGATGGATCCGCCACCGACACCACTACCTCAGCAACTTCTAAACCAGATCAAGAGCGTGCGTCGGAGCGCGCTGGGGGCTACCGTGGTAGCTTATCTCGCCATCGCGGGGCCGTCTGGGCCGGCATGCTGCCAAACATACCGACTCGATCCGTGCCGGCTGCCGGAGCAGGTGAGGAGGACCACGGATGTGGCGTACTCCGGTGTCCCCGGCCCTGAAGAGGAGGCATACGCCGCGAGAGTCGCGGGTGTCGCTAGAGCCGCCTCTGTCGCTGCACTTGCTCCCAACAAGGAGGGGGATGAGAACCCCGAGTTCTCCTAGACCAGCGACGAGGACGTCGCGCAGGAGGAGGACGCCGACGACCTACATCTGGAGGAGGCCATGGAGCGCTCATTCGAGTCGCTCGACACAGACACAGACCGGCGAGCCGAGCTCGCCCGTGTGCTGCAGGAGCAGGAAGCTGCCGAGCTGGAGCAGGCGGCCCGCGAATCGCTGGCCTGAAACGTGCGCGCCGCCGCCAAGCGTGTGCACGAGGCCGCAGCGGCGGGCGGGGCCAGCAGCTCCCACTTAAGCCCTTCAGCATGAATCTCCGGCAGCTCCTATGTGCGGCCAATTTTATTGAAATCGCCGGCGTCACTAGGTAAACCCTACTGCTTAACGGGAGAGATAGAGCAGCAAGCAAGTCCGCCTCCGGGTTCAGTCGTGTCGAAGGAAGAGCCAACAAGACCATCCCGAGAAGCTCAAGCGCCGTCCACACGAGGTTAATTTTGTTAATTCACCGGGATCTTCATTGTCTACACCAGAGGACGACGACCGAATAGTTTTAGCTAAATACTATGTGTAAAATCTAGTAGATCAAATGTATGCTCTATTTATGTAATTTTTTTAGTCTAAAATAGTACTGTATCTAAATTTAGTGTTTGGAAAAAAAATGAACTTACGAGCTGATACAAAAAAGAAGGCTCCCATGTCGTCCATCCTGGGCGACCCGGGGGCGACCCAACTCGCCGCTGACCTAGACCCCCCTTCCGACGGCTCTCTCTGGCCGCCGCTGCCACCGGTGTGTGGCGCGGTGGCGGCATCCCTCCTCTCCTCCAAAGGGGGTGAGGGCCTCTGCTGGTGCGAGCTTGGCGGCTCTCATGGCAGATGCGGATGGCGACGTCGGCGGTGGAGGTGAGGTCGTCGGAGCTCCGGTGGCGGCGTGGGGCAGAGGACGGCCGGATCTGGCCGAGCTCGGTTGTCTCCTTGCCTCCCGTGCTCGGCTGCTGTGCAGGCGGTGGTGGTGGTTCCCGGGCCTGATCTGGGCCGGGGCCGGGCCAGGTCGGTCGAGGTGCGGCGGCGCGGGTGGCGGCGCCGTCTCCGGCGGCGCGCAGCAGAGGCGTGGGTGCCCGCTGGGCCTGCAGGCTCGCGGCATCCCCTCCAACCCAGCCGGCCATCTCCCACCTCCCACCCCTCCAGGCCGCCGTTGGTGGAAGACGCCGTGCGGGCTTGCTGGCACGCAGCGGTGGCTGCTCTGCCGCGCCCCGGTGGTTCCCGACGGCGGAGGTTGTGGGCCAGCGTGTGGCGGCCATGGCCGGTGACGGCGCGGCGCGGATGGCAGCTCGGCGCCATCTGCTTGACGCGCTCCCTGAAGTGGCTGACCCGTTGGCGGTGTCTCCCTCCTACAACAACAACATTCGAGGCTCCGCCCCCCTGCGCTATTGGTCTTCTCAAGCGACATGCTTTGCCGTCTCCGGGCTGCCCCTGCTTCGGCGGTCTTCAGAGTCTCCGGGGGTCCTTGCTTATGGGTCGGGGCGAAATCCCCACGCGGCATCTGCCAGCGCTGTCAACGGCGACGTCCGAGGGTGCCGCTACCTCCTTGGAGACGTTGGCATGACCCTTGCTGGACTTCCACCTCGAGCACCGGGGGAAACCCTAGGTCCGGCTTGCCGGATCGGGCAGCGGCGGCGTCTGAGCGCCGTTCCCCTCTTGTAGACGCTGCTTGGGCTGCACGTGGTGGCTCTAATGTGGCGGTTGGAGTGCGGCGATGCATGGCTCCGGAGTCGATAGGGCGCAGACCTCCGGGGCGCAATGTACGCCGGCGCCAGCTCCTCCTTGATGATCGATACACCAGTTCAAGCCAGGCCCTGCCTTCACCTGCCGACTCCTCTGGCACATAGGTGTGTGGTTTCTTTGGCCTGGGCAGTTTTGGAGTGATGGTCTTCTCTGGAGTAGTTGGCACTGGCTTTGACATGGATGGAGGCAAGGCTGGGCGATGTTTCATGTTGTTGTTGTAGTTTGTAGGTTGAAGTACCTCCTCACTTAGTCGTTGTGAGGACCTGCTGTTTGGTTGTGTTACCACATCATTGAATGCCAGAATCGCTATAATCTGGACTCTGTCATTTTCTTCTAATGCAAGTGGCACGCAAAGCCTTTGAAAAAAAAACTTTATCACGGCAGGCACGTGTGGCATAGGCATTCACCTGCAGCAGCCATGACAGAGGGACGTGGTCGGAAGCTTGCGCACGAAAGGCGTGTGTCGCGTATCCATCCATGCAGGTCTCATGAACGACAACCAAGATCCAGCTAGATAGCGAGAACTGACGCCGCCATAGATGAAGCACGACTTGTTTTGTGTGACCCGGATCGCACGCAAGTGCATGCGCAGCGCAGTCCATCGACGACCGTACGTGAACTTTCTTTTTGGCTGTGGGCCGCATCTGATCCAGCCGGGAACCGGCCAGTGGCGCAGACATCCGGTATCTCTCTGCATGAAAAGAAAGTACACATAAAAAAATACCAAATACAATTAGGGCCATTTTGACACCCGAAGCATATGCTACCAGTTTTTAAAATCGGACTTCTACATATTTTAAAATGTCAAAAGATTCAGATTTTTTTGACGCATTCTATGTGCTCACATAATCTTCTCACATAACTATACCCGACGCATAACCACCACATTTTTTTACTACATTTTGCGGGGCATACTTAACGGGCTCCCCATGTACTAATCATAGTACCACCATCAAGCCGCCGAGATCAATACACACATCCGGATGTCCTCCTGTAATCTCGTGTCTAACAGTTTGTGTTTAGTCTATTTTGGTTACCCACTATGACTTTATATATTAGGCCCAAGTTGCAAGTGTTCGATTTTAACAACTAACTTGCGGTGTAATTGGTCAAACACTACACATATTCGACACATATTTAACAAAAAAAATTGATACTTTTCTAAGTTGAGAGTTAAGGCATCTCTAGCGGATCCCTTATCATTTAGCCCCTCAAACGCCTCCATATTCTCTAACTCCCTATATTTGGTCTGCTAAAGAAAAGTGGTTCCTAGCCAATTCACTAAACTTAACTCCCTAAAAAATTTGGTTGTCAATTTTTCATCTAGTTTTGGTTTAACATACTACATTTCAACTAAATAATTTCACACATATTAAATCCAAACATAATAGTTAAGCTTCAAACAATTCAGGAATATTACAAATTTAAAGCTTACACACCAAATTATTCAAATGCAAACACACAGAAGGGTTCAAATGAAGTAAAGAGCAACTATGCAGTGATGTGGAGTATCTAGTGATGCTCAACAAGATCATTTTGAAGTGATGTGGAGTAACACGGAAGGGTACAACTCTTAGGAAACATACCCAATCAACATATTGTGGTTCCCTGACCGCGGAACTATACAAAGATGTTGTGTGTCACCGGTCATGCGATACAACCGGAGGTTACTGGGTTACCACTCCCAGGCCAAAACCTTTGGCAGGCGTTGCTCGGAATGGATCATTGGCAACGCAACACCCGATTGATGCCATAACGCAGGCACAACTATCAATGCATAATAGAGAGATCAAGACTTGTGGAATAACTGGCACATCACAGACTCTACGACTCAAAGCATTATAGTTCAACTCTTATAATAGAGAAAGATAGCAAATATTACCACCAGAGGTCACAGACCCAACAGTACATCATGCGGAAGCGAAATAATTTGTTCTAAACAACAAGATCCAATTTATGGCCTAAGAGGCCTACGGATAAACATTCCCAGCGCCAGCTGTTCCGAGATGTCCCAAGCTGCCACCTGGTAACCCCAGACTACTCGTCGACGTCCACATAGAACCCACCTTTAAGGTCGGTGAAGTCCTCCTCTGAAAGAATCAACAAAGCAACGTTGAGTTCGACGAACTCTGCAAGATTACTAGAGCTACTAGCTCGATGATTGGCTTACAAAGGTTTTATGGTTGTTTTGCATAAAGCTGGTTTTCGTTAGAAAAGACATAACTCCATGGCATCGACTAATCAGAATATTTTCAAAGGGGGTAAGAAGTAAACTCTTTTCTTCTGATCATCTCCATCAACAACCACCATCAACCACTGCATCTGTCTACAAAGGCACCTCCCCGAATCACCCTCAAGGAAGTCAACCTTACATTCTTGAAGTCAAGTTTTAATCATTCGGTTCATGTTTTCTATGGTCTCTGAATCCGGCACCAAGTCGTCCATAACCGCGGTCGTTCATTTTCCTAAACACCACCATCCTCATCCCAGTCCTGGCCACCATCTTCACGCACGCGCAAATGGAAGCTCAAACTAGAGGACCCTGGCTAGCCCCGCCCGAGTTATTTAGTCGATGAGTGTTCCTGCTACTGCATAGGCCTCACGCATGGTAGCACGCTCGGTCTTGGATCGAAGGCGAGAACTCGCACTTAGGCGGCGAGAACGAGACAACACACCACAACCACCGTGGCCTCTCATCCCCACCTTTAAGCAGTTTATTAATGTCACCACAAAATTCCACCACATCCGGTCATTCCATCAACTGTTCCGACAATGAATCATCCACCGGACGACTAAGCATTTAACTAAGCATGGCTAACCATATACATAGCAGGTATAATTAACTCAGGCCAACACTTCAATCCTATGGATATTAGGAAGGATACAGGTAATGGCAACAGGTATCTAATGCAGCTAGTAGGATACTCTAATATAAGCAAAAGACATTTAGAACCGAATGCAATATTATAGTGGAGAAAATATTGGCGGAAACATAGGAGGAGACATGCTCAGAGGGGGGATTACGCTTGCCTTGTTCAGCAGGCTGGTAACACGGGTCGTCAGGGTATTGCGGTGGAACCCCGACTGCTTGATCTATCGATGCATAAAAACACCGGAAAGAAACAATCAATAACCACATATGCATCACAAATGCAATGTACAAACACATGATGGCATGAAATTTTTAATGCGCTGAACTTACTATAAACTATCCCGCAATTTAAATGGGGTGCCAAAAATAATTATTTCAACAAGAGAGAAATAACCCCATATTTAACTTAATGATTCACTTAACGTCTAAAAGTACAGTACTGCAATCTTGTTTAATTATGCATGCAAATGATGTTACTGGACAGTTCATAGTTTTTTAAGCATTTTGATATATCAAACACATTTTTCTGATGCTCCAATAAAAAGTTATTAAATTTATAAAATCCTTTTTAAATCTGCCCTTTTGTTAATTTATTTTAAACAACATTACAAATAATTATCCATGTTTGGAAACAAGGTGAAACAGGAAGTATATTAAGGGCTGAACATTTTGGTAGGTCAAACTTAATTTTTGGCTCAATATTTTTGAAGTGATGCATTTTACGACAAGCTTTTCATTTCTGCCATTTTACTAAAGTTCCAGAAACAGCTATTTAAATTATTTTGTTGGACATGAAAATGGTGTTAACAGGCAAAGTTATTTCTCCAGATCATTTTGATATATTATTTGCAATTTTTGGACAAATAGTTTAGGAGATATGAATTTTGGTAGTTTCAATTTGAATTTAATTCCTTTAAAACAAATTATTCTCTTTACAGAGAAACATGGTGAAACGTTTTTCACCGAGGGGCTGGCTACTCACCGTCACTGGCGGGTCGGCCAGCGGCCACGGTGGCAGCCACGCAAGCGCGCGCGACCCACCGAGGGTTTGACCGCGGCCAGGCCACGACCGGCGCGAGCGCATGGCGGTGATCACCGACGGCGACGCTCACGCATCCGACGATCTGATGCACGTGGGGAAGCTCCACTGGAAGCGTTAGACGCGCACGTGAACGGCGAGCCTAACTACGGCGACTCCACTAGCTAATGGTCACCGGAGCTACGGTTGCGACGGCGACGGGCGGCGGCCAATGGCGAGCTACAACTGACACGGCGATCTACGGGGAGAGGAGGAGGGAGAGGATGTCTAGGAGAACTGTGAGCTCACCCTTGACGCGTGGATATGCTCAGTTTGGACGGAGGTTGTGGGAGACGGCGGCCAACTTGATCGACGTTCGGCGGTCGGAGAGGAAGAAGACGAATTGTTGCCGTCGATTCACAGCTCCCCGCGTCGATTCCTTGCTCGCGGAAGAAGAGGAGGACGAGGCGGACACGATGGCCCGGTCCGATCTGTCCTGGGCATCCTAGAACGGTGCGATGCGCGACGGCGAGCTCGGCTAGGGTTCGGCCATGGCAGAACCAGAGAGAGAGAGGGAGCAGGTGAGAGGATAAGGGAGGGGTGAGAGGAGCAGAGCGGCCTCGTGCTCTTCTTATCCTCTCGGCGCGGCTGGAGGAGTGTGGGCACAGTGGCGAGCTCGCCACTGGCGCCATGCCGCTGCCACTGTGAGCTACAGGAAGAAGATGGCGGTTTTGCATAAAACCCCCTGCCTTTTCCTCATTTCCTGTTTCTTTTATTTCCCGTAGCACTTTAGGGATTTAATTTAGGCACTAAAACTCTTTCAAAAATTATAAGAAAAATCAGGTAGCTTCCCACAACATGTAGAAGCTCCCCAAAAATTGGTGTTTCAAAATAAAATGTTTTGAATAACTTTTGTTCATAGGGTTTAAATAGGTCACTTTTGTTTATTCTAAATTGTTCTGGTTATTGCCTTTTAGCAGTAAGTACAAAAATATTATTTTGAACTCTGGGAACTTCCTTGACAAATATACTAACTCCCAACAATTTTATTTGTCACAACATTCCCAAACTCAATTGAATTGAGTTATGGCATTTCTAGCGATTTGTTTTTAAAAGGTGCCAAACCAATTGTTTAGCAAAATAATATGGATGCCATGATGGAAAGAAACACAAAAAGTGGAAATTTTACTCACATTTTTCAGTTCACAAAATTGGGGCTGTTACAATTCTACCCCCCTTACAAGAATCTCGTCCCGAGATTCCTAGAGTAGGAAAGCGGGAGAAAGGGTTACAAGTTATTCCACGATCTTCTCGCTTCAGTTGGCTTTTTTTCTCAAGGAGGTTGATCGAGGGCATCATGAAGATTTCCGTAGGCTTCACTTCGAGGTCATCATCCAATTACACCATAGAAAAGAAGGAAACCACTCTGGAAGGATGGATCTTCATGAAGATACAACGAGCGAGTACCTCCTAGTCAAACTTTAGGGAGGAGACTCCAAGCAGCCCTTGAATTGACAGCTAGGAGACACATGCGGGTGACGGGAGATTGATAAGAAGTTTCCAGTTGGTAGCCAATTGTTTTTTCTCAAAAGATTGAGAATATGAATTTTGCACAAGGCCTTGAATTTCTGACGAAGAATGTTAAACAAGATTCCAACAGATGAAGTGGTAACTTGTACGAGACAACTTGAGTAGGACCTTCCTCGCGAAGGAACATTTCAGATCCAGGAGAAGGATCGGGAATATGGACCAAGAGAACTGTAGAAACTCCGCGAACGTTAGTATTAGGAACACTTCTTGATTTTCTAGACATCAAGGACAAGCTTCTTGACGACCATCAACCATCGTTTCTAAGTGCGATTCAGACATGGTTAGGTGTAGAGATACTTCAGACTCAACATGTATGAATAGGAAGTCTTTGCGAAGGATACCAACGGATTACATTTGCTAGAACCCCAAGAGCTAGACTAGAATGTCTAACTCCCAAGGAGGAACGAGATTGTGGAACTCACGTATTAGCAACTGTCAGAAGACAATCTACACCTACTTGAATTACTTGCAACGGGACACAATTGAGTCCTTGTTGGGAAACATCAAAGAAGACATTGAAGTTCTTGGACTCCTTCTCTTTCTTGAACAGTTCAATTAGTGGCTTGGATGCATAGATGAAATTCTGAAGGAATGGAGGTAACAACATACCCTTCCGAGAATATTCTACACATGCATGATCGAGTTGAAATGATTCCGAGGAAACCAGACAATTCACTCAGATCCACGGCGACATCTTTCAGCAATTCACGTGAACCAGAGAAAGTCACTTCTAACTTCCAGAACACATACCATGTGATGACACAAAGTTAGTTCTAAAAAATTTCCAATGCTACTGCCCAATATCCAATATGAATCTCCTCAAACATGGAGAAAATAAGAAGGTAGTTGATGGGCTCAACAACAAACTTATCCAGATACTCCAAGACGGTAGACTCATATGTTGCATGAACGGGCATAAGTATTGGTCAGACTAACACATTCAGTGGTTAGCCTGAGTTTGATTTGACAATAGCCCAATTCAAATCAAAGATTTGTAGGATGGCATATCCACAAAGGAGATACCACCTTGCTTCGACACATAAAACTAGACATCCCATTGAGAAGGAACTATATCAGATAGAGCTTTTATCTTTTAGCTCTCCAAGTTGTTTAAGCTCAACCGAATAATTCAGGACATCCAGCATGATTTTCTTGGAGAAAGTAGTTGTTCAGAGAACCAGCTTACTCACAAGATCAACATCATGGTCAGGTGACAACCTGGCGATACTTCTGGAAAGACCTCCAGAATATCACGATCCACTGGTATGTCTGTGAGTTCGAGCGAGAATCATGCCTTACAATCATGCTAAGGGTGATAATGAATGTCCTTGGATTCCGGCGTAGTAAGAACTGCTAAGAATATCCGATGGATGCAACATTGCTCACGTCTTATCATTCTCGAGTAACAAGTCACTCGGAAAACGGAGAGTAACGAAGTGTAAGAACATCACTTCATTAAGAAGATCATGATACTTAGCATGACACCTTGATATTAAAGAGTGTGACACTCTAAGGTGGAGCAGAACAAGAGCTAGACAAGGTCCTTATTCTGTAGATTACAATACTTTGACCCGGTCCGAGAAGTGGTCGAGGTACTGGAGTTTGTCTCTCCTAACATCCCGAAGTGGAATGTCTTGACGAACTCATGAGTAACTTGCATCGGAATACACCAATGCACGAAAAAAGAACATGACAGTGAAACGGAAGACACGGGTCGTAGAGAAGATCAAGAGTAACAAACATGCTCAGGAAAATCCTCAGATGTTGCAGAAGCATATGTTAGCACTCTTCCAACAACTAGTGTTGAAAGGGTTTCACGAACGTGTGTTAGTGGAGAAGTCACAAACATAGAGGAAAACTCACAAGAGCACTCTTGTCGTGATCCAGACGGTTCAATGACAGACTATCTAGCATTAACTAGCGATAGGGATGAGCTTTGTTGACGCAATTGCATTGCGACTACAACCACAAGCTTGAAGACTAACTTTAGATATAGCCATCCTGTTGTAGGGTTTAAGCATTAACAACAAGGTTCAACGAGAAGGATCTTGGGTTAAAGACCAGCATCTTGTACTGAGACTCACGCATAGCATAATGCTCACATGGGTAACAACCCACATGATTTATCACACCAGAGTTCCAGTACAATCCGGGACCTTCGGTTCAAGATCTTGGGCTAAAACCCAACGAAAGGAACACCCGATTAGGTGCAAAACAACCGAAGCACGGCAGAAGAAGAGTGTTGTTAAGCAACTGTGTTTACTGCGGATTATGACCCAACACGCAGCGGGAGCAACTTGACATGTAACACTAAAGGTAAAGCCAACCCCGTGATCCTAAAGATTTTTAAAGTAACAGACGAGAAGTTAAACTTTTAACTCAAATAGAGGTAAGATGTCTCCGAGAATAGAGTGATACCAGGTAAGGAGTAAAAAGAATCCTAAGATGGTTTTCACAACTCATTTTTAGGTTATAAATAATTTTCACAAACACTAGACTCAACGTCGACCAGTAGAAGGGTTTCCTACAGGCAGTCCTGCTCTGATACCAACTTGTGGCGCCCTGACCCCGGAACTATACAAAGATGTTGTGTGTCACCGGTCATGAGATACAACCGGAGGTTACTGGGTTACCACTCCCAGGCCAAAACCTTTGGCAGGCGTTGCTCGAAATGGATCATTGGCAACGCAACACCCCGATTGATGCCATAACGCAGGCACAACTATCAATGCATAATAGAGAGATCAAGACTTGTGGAACAACTGGCACATCACAGACTCTACGACTCAAAGCATTATAGTTCAACTCTTATAATAGAGAAAGATAGCAAATATTACCACCAGAGGTCACAGACCCAACAGTACATCATGCGGAAGCGAAATAAGTTGTTCTAAACAACAAGATCCAATTTATGGCCTAAGAGGCCTACGGATAAACATTCCCAGCGCCAGCTGTTCCGAGATGTCCCAAGCTGCCACCTGGGAACCCCAGACTACTCATCGACGTCCACATAGAACCCACCTTCAAGGTCGGTGAAGTCCTCGTCTGAAAGAATCAACAAAGCAACGTTGAGTTCGACGAACTCTGCAAGATTACTAGAGCTACTAGCTCGATGATGGGCTTACAAATGTTTTATGGCTGTTTTGCATAAAGCTGGTTTTCGTTAGAAAAGACATAACTCCATGGCATCGACTAATCAGAATATTTTCAAAGGGGGTAAGAAGTAAACTCTTTTCTTCTGATCATCTCCATCAACAACCACCATCAACCACTGCATCTGTCTACAAAGGGACCTCCCCGAATCACCCTCGAGGAAGTCAACCTTACATTCTTGAAGTCAAGTTTTAATCATTCGGCTCATGTTTTCTATGGTCTCTGAATCCGGCACCAAGTCGTCCCTAACCGCGGACACGGCTTTTCGAAAAGATTTACCCTGCAGGGGTGTACAATGTTTGCCACGCGTACCGTCCGGCCCATTGTCTGTACACTAGCTCTCTTCCTTGGAAAGCTGGCTGAGTGGGAGCGGTTACGACTTCTCCCTCGCTTGAGACAAACCCGGGATCATCAGTGAGGACGGGACAGGTTCAGTGCCTCCAACACCCTGCCCCGTGGCCACTCATTTTCCTAAACACCACCATCCTCATCCCAGTCCTGGCCACCATCTTCACGCACACGCAAATGGAAGCTCAAACTAGAGGACCCTGGCTAGCCCCGCCCGAGTTATTTAGTCGATGAGTGTTCCTGCTACTGCATAGGCCTCACGCATGGTAGCACGCTCGGTCTTGGCTCGAAGGCGAGAACTCGCACTTAGGCGGCGAGAACGAGACAACACACCACAACCACCGTGGCCTCTCATCCCCGCCTTTAAGCAGTTTATTAATGTCACCACAAAATTCCACCACATCCGGTCATTCCATCAACTGTTCCGACAATGAAATCATCCACCGGACGACTAAGCATTTAACTAAGCATGGCTAAGCATATACATAGCAGGTATAATTAACTGGATATTAGGAAGGATACAGGTAATGGCAACATGTATCTAATGCAGCTAGTAGGATACTCTAATCCAAGCAAAAGACATTTAGAACCGAATGCAATATTATAGTGGAGAAAATATTGGCGGAAACATAGGAGGAGACATGCTCATAGGGGGATTACGCTTGCCTTGTTCAGCAGGCTGGTAATACGGGTCATCAGGGTATTGCGGTGGAACCTCGACTGATTGATCTATCGATGCATAAAAACACCGGAAAGAAACAATCAATAACCACATATGCATCACAAATGCAATGTACAAACACATGATGGCATGAAATTTTTAATGCGCTGAACTTACTATAAACTATCCCGCAATTTAAATGGGGGCCAAAAATAATTATTTCAACATGAGATAAATAACCCCATATTTAACTTAATGATTCCCTTAATGTCTAAAATTACAGTACTGCAATCTTGTTTAATTATGCATGCAAATGATGTTACTGGACAGTTCATATTTTTCTGAGCATTTTGATATATCAAACACATTTTTCTGATGCTCCAATAAAAGTTATTGAATTTCTAAAATCTTTTTAAATCTGCCATTTTGTTAATTTATTTTAAACAACATTACAAATAATTATCCATGTTTGGAAACAAGGTGAAACAGGAAGTATATTAAGGGCTGAACATTTTGGTAGGTCAAACTTAATTTTTGGCTCAATATTTTTGAAGTTATGCATTTTACGACAAGCTTTTCATTTCTGCCATTTTACTAAAGTTCCAGAAACAACTATTTAAATTATTTTGTGGGACATGAAAATGGTGTTAACAGGTAAAGTTATTTCTCCTAATCATTTTGATATATTATTTGCAATTTTTGGACAAATAGTTTAGGAGATATGAATTTTGGTAGTTTCAATTTGAATTTAATTCCTTTAAAACGAATTATTCTCTTTACAGAGAAACACGGTGAAACGTTTTTCACCGAGGGGCTGGCTACTCACCGTCACTGGCGGGTGGGCCAGCGGCCACGGTGGCAGCCACGCAAGCGCGCGCGACCCACCGAGGGTTTGACCGCGGCCAGGCCGGCCACGACCGGCGCGAGCGCACGGCGGTGATCACCGACGGTGACGCTCACGCATCCGACGATCCGATGCATGCGGGGAAGCTCCACTGGAAGCGTTAGATGCATACATGAACGGCGAGCCTAACTACGGCGGCTCCGCTAGCTAATGGTCGCCGGAGCTACGGTTGCGACGGCGACGAGCGGCGGCAATGGCGAGCTACAACCGACACAGCGATCTACGGGGAGAGGAGGAGGGAGAGGATGTCTAGGAGAACCGTGAGCTCACCCTTGACGCGTGGATATGCTCAGTTTGGACAGAGGTTGTTGGAGACGGTGGCAAACTTGATCGACGTTCGGCGGCCGGAGAGGAAGAAGACGAATTGTTGCCGTCGATTCACAGCTCCCCGCATCGATTCCTTGCTCGCGGAAGAAGAAGAGGACGAGGCGGAGACGATGGGCCGGTCTGATCTGTCCTGGGCATCCTAGAACGGCGGCGATGCGCGACGGCGAGCTCGGCTAGGGTTCGGCCATGGAAGAACCAGAGAGAGAGAGGGAGCAGGTGAGAGGATAAGGGAGAGGTGAGAGGAGCAGAGCGGCCTCGTGCTCTTCTTATCCTCTCGGCGCGGCTGGAGGAGCGTGGGCACAGTGGCGAGCTCGCCACTGGCGCCATGCCGCTGCCACTGTGAGCTACAGGAAGAAGATGGCGGTTTTGCATAAAACCCCTGCCTTTTCCTCATTTCCTGTTTCTTTTATTTCCCGTAGCACTTTAGGGATTTAATTTAGGCACTAAAACTCTTTCAAAAATTATAAGAAAAATCAGGTAGCTTCCCCACAACATGTAGAAGCTCCCCAAAAATTGGTGTTTCAAAATAAAATGTTTTGAATAACTTTTGTTCATAGGGTTTAAATAGGTCACTTTTGTTTATTTTAAATTGTTCTGGTTATTGCCTTTTAGCAGTAAGTACAAAAATATTATTTTGAACTCTGGGAACTTCCTTGACAAATATACTAACTCCCAACAATTTTATTTGTCACAACATTCCCAAACTCAATTGAATTGAGTTATGGCATTTCTAGCGATTTGTTTTTAAAAGGTGCCAAACCAATTGTTTAGCAAAATAATATGGATGCCATGATGGAAAGAAACACAAAAAGTGGAAATTTTACTCACATTTTTCAGTTCACAAAATTGGGGCTGTTACAATTCTACCCCCCTTACAAGAATCTCGTCCCGAGATTCCTAGAGTAGGAAAGCGGGAGAAAGGGTTACAAGTTATTCCACGATCTTCTCGCTTCAGTTGGCTTTTTTCTCAAGGAGGTTGATCGAGGGCATCATGAAGATTTCTGTAGGCTTCACTTCGAGGTCATCATCCAATTACACCATAGAAAAGAAGGAAACCACTCTGGAAGGATGGATCTTCATGAAGATACAACGAGCGAGTACCTCCTAGTCAAACTTTAGGGAGGAGACTCCAAGCAGCCCTTGAATTGACAGCTAGGAGACACATGCGGGTGACAGGAGATTGATAAGAAGTTTCCAGTTGGTAGCCAATTGTTTTTCTAAAAAGATTGAGAATATGAATTTTGCACAAGGCCTTGAATTTCTGACGAAGAATGTTAAACAAGATTCCAACAGATGAAGTGGTAACTTGTACGAGACAACTTGAGTAGGACCTTCCTCACGAAGGAACATTTCAGATCCAGGAGAAGGATCGCGAAGGAACATTTCAGATCCAGGAGAAGGATCGGGAAAATGTTTTGAATAACTTTTGTTCATAGGGTTTAAATAGGTCACTTTTGTTTATTTTAAATTGTTCTTGTTATTGCCTTTTAGCTGTAAGTACAAAAATATTATTTTGAACTCTGGGAACTTCCTTGACAAATATACTAACTCCCAACAATTTTATTTGTCTCAACTTTCCCAAACTCAATTCAATTGAGTTATGGCATTTCTAGCGATTTGTTTTAAAAGGTGCCAAACCAATTGTTTTATTGTTTAGCAAAATAATATGGATGCCATGATGCAACGAAACACAAAAAGTGGAAATTTTACTCACATTTTTCAGTTCACAAAATTGGGGCTGTTACACATATTTACCCCTAATGGTAGAAAAGTGGTTTCTTTTTCAAGTAGTGGACCAAGGTTAATAGCGGGTGTTACGTGTGTCGATCTACAACAATCTAAAGTTCACTAAGACATGTTCATAATTATTTAATAGCACTAGTTAAAGATCAACTAATAATGTGCTCCCACTAAACTCTGATATTCCTCGTGATCAGGCTTTAGTGATTCGGAATCCTTACTCATCAATAGATGGTTAACTGGATACAACTCAACCAACTATGATTAAGGGATAGGCAACCTTGCCAATCACTTCCTGCCGTGACTTCCATTCATATTTCGATGGATGTGCTCCGAGCTCATGACTAATCATGCCTGAACGTCAAGACAACCAACCATTTTTGCTGCATGTACGTCCCATGCATGCCTCCTGGATCCTTGTCAAACTCAGCCCATGGATACATGTGACCCGAAGACAAGCACCCGGTTTGACGCTGCTACGACTTGGAAGAGCACGAACTCCTTGATATTTTTAATTTTAGCTCAAGTATTTAAACTTTGCAGCTACTGAGGAATCTGCCTAATAATCACATCTACTACGCAAACAAGGGAAAAGCAAGAAAACAGGTATAAAACATGCACAAGTAAATAAAACTTCGTGTTATAGTATAGTCTTCTTCCTTCATCTTCCAGTGGCGCCTCCACCGGTGCGGCCATGTCGAGGTTCACGACAAGTGCATGCCTTCTCCTATCCTCCACTATCACCATAGCTCGATGAACATGGATGAACGACACGCCGGCCAACAAAACAAAAGGTTAGTCAACAAAATACAATTTCGAGACTATACCACATCACATGTCCTGCAAAACAGAGTTAGACGCCTCTAACGTTTGTTTGCATATTTTAGCGTGGCTATAGGATCAACGGGACAACCGAAAATACTACGGTCCTTACGAAGCATGATTATTCATGTTGCTAGATTGACATTGCGGGGTGATGGACATCCCAACATTACGAAAACATTGTGGGTCCCCATCTAAACGATCACTGGTGCGCGTGACCCCCGTGTGGACCTAGTCCACATGCCATTTCCACCATCGAGTCAACGAGACCAACTATAGAAAAACCCGGATCTACTGAAGCACTTCGTTGACGCCGACGGGCATACTAGGAGCAGCCGGAAGGTCCGCGGACTGCCAGAAGTCCGTAAAATCAAACTATGCCATTGGAAACAATCTTCAATAGTTTATTGGGAAGCAAATGTAAATAAACTGAATGTTAAAGAAAGACTTTAATAACATACCCGCACAAACTTATGCGGTGCCCGCACACCATGTGCTCTAGATCAAATCATGTATCTACGCATAGACCGCTCTGATACCACTATTGGGTTCGTGTATGGAAAACAAAAATTTCGCCACTACTACGCAACAGCCAAGATATACTATGAAGATACAAGTAATAAGACATGCATATTTGATCCAACTGTAAATCGTTACCGACACCGTTGAAGCGGAAGAGATGTCGATGACGACGTTGATGAAGCTTGTGGAAGAACTCCCTCGGCTAAGCCTAGCCGAGAGAATATCGTAGACTCCTTGCGTCCCACCTTGATCCAACAGAGTGAGGGTCTACCGCCATCGTAGACAGCACACCCCTCTGAGTTTCGCACACATACATCGGAACTAGTTCCGCAGGGCTTCGTCGTCCATGCTTGAAGCACTCACCGCTGGTGTATATGAAGGTGGAGATCTCAACACATGAGAAGGAGGAGAGAGAGATTAGATAATTAGATCTAGATCTAATCGAGGAGGATCCCTCTAAATATTTAGAGGTTCCCTCTAATCTAACTAAAAGATATCTAAACTTGTGTTTCTTTTCCCAAGGGGTTGGGAGGGTTTATATAGGTGGCCAAGGGGTAGGGAGGCTTGGGCAAGGGGTAAGCCCTTGCCCTTGATGCGCCGGCCCTAGGGGAGTTGGAGTTGGACTCCAACTCCTCTCCTCTAGCCAATTCGGTTTGGGGGGAGGAGTCATTGTCCAACAAGGTCCCCACCAAACCGCCTCCCCCCATGTCCAATTCGGGTTGGGGGAGGAGTCCTTGTCCAACAAGGTCCCCCCCCCCCAAACCGCCTCGCCCTATGGGCCCAAGGCCCAACTAGGGTTTTGCCAAGGAGGGGTGGAACTTCCCCCCTTGATGCGCCTTGGCCCACCCGCCCATATGTGGGGTGCGGCTTCTTAGTGGGCCCCATGGGCCCACTTGGTAGCCCCTTTGGTGGGCACCAATTTATTTAATATTTTTCCAATAGTTATTTATTAATTAAACAAATTAATATTTACTTTGTCTAATTAATTCTTATTTGAATATTTCCTTTTACAGAATATTCCCCGAATTAATTACTTATCATATAAAACACTTTTACATGATCCGGGACACCCAGTGTCCACAGACAAAATACTCCGGATAAATATTTCCTTCTTATATAAACCCTCGGAATAAATCCGACTAGTGATAGAAACTATTTCTATTACTCCGAGACACCTAGTGTCTGCATAATCCAATCTCTCTGATAAAGGTATTATCTATCACGCAGAAACCATTACGGTGATACTCTCTCGGTATCCAGACCAACCATATACACAACAAACTAGAACTGACTTAAGCGTGTTACCCTATAGGTTCGATAACGTGTAGCTATAATTACATGTTTCCATCTAATCACCGGCCAGGGTCAGGTACATGGGCTACCTGAATAACTGCAACAGTTATGCGAATGACACTCTGTTGAACCTGTTGATTATTAGTTTGTCATTCTCATTACTCATGATAGTGAACTTACCCGAGATAAAATATTCCTGATATTTCCATGAATCAATCCCTGATTCACTACCTTTGTCTACCTCGTTACCGGTAAGTTTCCTTTTCTCGTTCCAGTAATCCGATATCCCACATGATGTAACTTCATCATGCATTATCTGCAGAATATATTGGATATCATACATACCGAGTGGGCCCTGGACGTATCTCTCTTTTGACAGAGGAGTAATTTCCCATCTTGGAATATTAGGATATATGCACACCTTCAGATTTACCCAGTGACTGCCGTTATGACCACCCAGTTACGGCCGTGATGGTTGACAGTACCAAAGTAACTCTTCCAATATGCACAACCCTAATAACCTCATGGTCCAAGGACATGTCATATAATAACCATCTGCGATATTGCACTAAGGACAATAAGACACTTTGGAATCTTCTTAGCATATCAACGATTTGGGTCTACCCCACCAACCATATGCCACTCATTGATGCTGACATAAATAATATCCCAGACCAGAAAAACGTGGTCTCAAGCAATCAATGAATTAGTCTAAAAGGCAAGACTAGGGTATACTTTATTCTGTTCATGTCTCTACACGTGCGAGTGAGTTTTCCTCTGAATCACATATTCAGGAGTCACCGCAGTTATAGCATAGAATCATGAAGCATAATTATGAATCAGATGTTAAACTTTATTGCCTTTTGGGCATACATCCAATAGGCAGGGCCACAAAAACACCAAAACCTCTCTCCCCCATCTTTCCTCGTTGATTCTTGACACTTTGCAAAGTGAGATCTCTAATTGCATGGAGGAAGCGGAATTGTCTTCACAATTGTGGCACATGGAGGATCGATGCCATTTGTAAGATAGTAACCCATCATGTAATGATGATCATTGACAACATAGTTGCAAGAAGGAGTCTCTCCGGCAACAAGCCTTGCCAACACTGGTGATCTCTCGACAACACATTCATATCATTATGAGAGCTAGACAATTCAAAGAATGTATGCAAAATCCAAAACTCGTTGGATGCAACAGCCTCAAGAATGATGGTTGGATCTTTGAGATGGCCTTTTATCAACCTTTCCTTCCCACATGATAATTCTTCCATGTCCATTCCATGCAATCAGCTGATAAACATCTCAGTCCATTCTCATTCTTCACTCACACCCAAGAGTCTCTCAGTGTCCTCATAATTGGTGCCATCAAGTACTCCGGGCCAAAATATCAATCACGCCTTTTGTGAATCTTCGAACAGCCTCCGAGATTGTATCTACACCGATGCGGACATAGTCGTCAACAGCATCAACCAAACACCCATGGGAAAGCACTCTATCTTCCGCGACACACTTCATCAGTGGGCTCACACTGATATCCTTTAATACTCTCCTCCTCGGCTTAAACCAATCATCATGCTTCTCCACGGCTTTGGCAATGTGAGAAGAGACTTGTGTGCATCCAAAATCGTCAGACAAAAATACTTCTCTGGGTAGGTTGGGTTAGGGTTGAAGTAATGGCCTCCGCTCTATCTCGATTTATATACAAAGAGCCGAACTATGATCCTAGTATCGGCCGCCAAAAGTTCTCATCCAAAATCATGGCAATGGACATTTCAAAGTCATCATCGTCTTCTTCCTCCGACGATGACGAAGAGTTGTCGAAGATCATCTCCCTCAACTTCTTCATCTACAAAAATTACTCACACAGTCATTTCATCGAACACTTGAAGGACGGAGGAGATGATAAGCTCGGCCGAAGCTGTGAAAGGTTGGCACGGCTGAGAGATAATCGATTGTGAGTGGTTCAGACGGGCTCGAACCTTGGCCGCCAGTCCCACCCAAGCTCGTTGTGGCCGAATAGATGTGGTCAGAATTTCGCCGGTCTGCCTTGATTTTGGCGCCGCAAAGCTCTACGGCGGGCGTTATGTGTCCTCCTCCTCCACGGCGGCTCTTTTTTCCTCAAACCGATCCTGGATGAACAAGGTGGCGGTAAAGATTCCAGCGACAATGGAAGCGGTGGAGGCAGGGATTCCGGTGGCGGAGAGCAACCGGCGAGCAAATCGGAGTGGGCTAGGCGGGCGGAGGTTGCGAGGTGTCGGTAGACATTAAGGGTGCTCGTCAAGGCAACGCCGGCGACGGTCCGGACCGAGCGGGGGAGAGTTTCGACGTGTGGGTGTAGGGGAGAAGTTTTTCTCTGAGAGGTAGCACTCGAATGTATTTGAGAGTCGGTCGACTGCTGGAAAAATTACTCCTCTAAACCACATAAGATTTTAAGGTAGGCGCAGTTTGAGGAATAAAACCAAATGGACTTTACCTTTTATTATCATTTCTCTAGATGCGGCAAAGATCAACAAATGAAGATTGCTAGTGGTGGATTCTTTTACAAATATATCCCCTGTATAATCTCATTGTCAAAACTACCCCCTCCAAATTCTATTGACAAAACTACCATGTATGTTTTTTTTCAAAATGAAGGCAAAAATTTGGCGTCATCTCATCATCAGTAAGAATGAAACTATCGGTTAATTAGAGGAAAACCTGGAAAAAGTTGTCACAATCGCCCCGTCGAAAATAGATCGCACAAGACAACTCAATCGACATGGTACCCACACAAACCACACGCGTCGTCGAGAAGAAACACCACTGTGAAGATTTCCATCGAGCATCATTGTCATCACCAGGAGTAAGTGACTGACTTCTCCCTCGCCCCAACACATGCCAGAACCCATGTCGGTCCATGCCAAGCAGTGGTACTAGAGTCAGCAACGAGACAGCTCCGACTCCAAATGGCAAACACTATAGGGGAAGGAACCGTTGAGCGATCCCTTGAAAATGCCTCTCGGCCCCCGCGTCGCTCCTCTCGGGGCGACACGGGTGGCGAAACCCTAGCGCCACCGACGGCGCCCCCCTCCACTCCTCCCCATCCCTCTTCGCCGCCTGAGACTGCCGGCGGGAAAGCCCGTGCCTGTGTCGAGGACGGTGGCGGCGAGGCTTCCTCCGCGTGCTTCCTTCTTCTCCGAGGGGAGCACTCCCGGTCTTGTCTTCCTGGTAGCTGAAGACAGGTGGCTCGCCCACAGAGCTCGTTGGTGCGGGTGGATCTCATCCGCCTTCCTCCGGTGGGAGGCAGCCCCTGGTCATCTCGAGGCGAAGCTGAATCGGGCCTCCTGCAGTATCTGGCATGGTGGATCTGGTCGGGGACCGTGAATCCACTGAGGCCGTGGTGAGGAGAGGAGGCTGGACAGGGGTCCACCCTCCCACCGCCGGTGAGGCCCGGTGCGCTAGCTCGCAGCCTTCCTCACCCATCTTCTTCAACCTGGTGCAGATCTGCGAGGTACAAAATTCAGTGCCTTTTTCGGGCTGTGGGCGGTTGGTGTGCTCGTTGCCGTCGGCTGCTTCGTGAAGGTCATGTGTTCTTTAGTTGTGCGGGCAGCTGGTTAGGGGGAGTTTGGATGCCAGGGCGGCGGCCCCGGGCAGAAGGGACGGCGTCGATCCTGCGGCGGATGGCATTCGTGGTGCATGTTGTCTGTTCCCTTGGTCGCGTGGGTGGCGAGGGGACGGTAGTCGGAGGCTGCGGCTTGGGGCTGCTCCGCCGGTCTTGGCGCTTGATCTGAAGAAGAAGAAGAAGAAGAAGAAGAAGCCTCTCTCAGTTCGTTTCGCTCGTCCTCCTGCTTGTACCCGAGTGCGTGGCTCTTGGTGTAGTGCAGGTTGGCGTTTGGGGCTTTCACCGGGGAAAACCCTTGGTCAGCAGAGTTGGCCACGACGAAGATGACGCCGCTGGCGCCGTGCTCCTTCTCAAAGGCTTTGTCGAGGTATTTGCCCCCTATCACCCATCCCCTGGTTGGGCGAAAGTCTCCAGTTCCGTATCAGTCGGTGGCGACGTTGCGACGTCGTTCCCCTTCCTAGAGGCACCGTCTGGGACTGCAGGGGTGGTGGCTGAGCTGAAGTTGGCTAGAGTGGTCGTGGCGACTTGTCCTGTCCGGCGACGACTTCTCATTGTGTTGTATGGCGGGTGATGTGGATCGGGTCCCGATGTTCATGGATTGAGGGCGGATGAAGGACGAACGTGATGACCACGAAGAACACGAAAGGGGAAAAGGCAAACACAAGATAACTAGCAAAGCAACATGGACGAAATCAACCGGTAACAAGTCCCCAAGGGCAGCCCCCAATTCTCAATCTCCAAGCAACCTTACTCTTAGGATTGTTTCTCTCACCGGTCAATCCCACCGGTCCAATCTAGTCACTCAAGGAGGAAAGATTAACAAGTAATCGCAACTACAAGAAAAAACCTTGGAATCCACTAGAGTGATCTTCTCCACAAGAGGAGGCCTTGATTCATCTCCATAGGAGGCAACACCAACAAGGGGTGGAAAGAAGCAAAGCTCAACTCAAGTCTAATCTCAGTCTAACCCTAACCCTAGGCAGAGGAGAGGTATTTATAGTCTAGTGGATGAAAGGGCAGGTGGGGAAGGATTACATGGGCTTCAGCCCGCACTGCTGGAAAGCGCAGCGGTAGTACCGGCTGGATTTGGCGGTAGTTCCGCGCCTGGTACGGGGGCGGTAGTACCGCTGGCTCCAGCGGTAGTACCGTTGCGTCACTCAGAATTATTTTGCATCTTGCTGGCGATAGTACGTTGTCGACACCCGGTAAGTACCGTCGAGGATCCAGTAGCATTTTGACGCTTTCCGGTAGCTTGGGCGGTACCTCCAGCGGTACTACCGGTCCTGGAGCGGGCGGCAGTACCGCTGGTGGCGATGGTAGTACCGCTGCCTGGAGCTCCTCTCGCTTCAGCGTCATCGTCAGGTGCCTGGCGGTAGTACCGGCCATCCTGGTGGTAGTACCATTGTCCTGCTGCGTCCTCTTCCTCGTCTTCCTCTTGACTCGTCTCTTGGCCATCTTCAGCACTTGCTTGATGATCTTCATGATAGTTGTTCCCGAGTGTACACAAGGTATCAGAATGAAGTAGCAAGCCATTCAAAGGGGTGTCGAAGTCACACATAGAAAGGAGAGAGGTCACCTTATCATGAAGTGCTTTGACTCTTGATCTTGTCATGGGACCATTAGGTGTTGATGTTGTAGGTGTACTAGGTTGGGCTACATCATCTCCCCTCTCTTGGGAAAGAGTCGTCCTCGACTCTTCGCTCTCATCATCACTTGAATTCCCATGGTAAGGCGAGATGTCGGTGACGTTGAAAGTGTCGTGTACACCATACTTGGACTTGGGGATGTCTATCTTGTATGCATTGTCGGTGATGCACTTGAGAACCTTGAAAGGTCCATCTCCTCTTGGTGCTAGCTTGGACTTTCGCTCGTCGGGGAAACGGTCTTTGCGTAGATGTAGCCAAACTAGATCACCTTCTTGAAAGATCATGGGGCGCTTGTTCTTGTTCATCTTGGTTGCATGGAGTTCATTGTGCTTCTCAAGCGTGGTTCTTGTGTCTTCATGTAGTTTCTTCATATAAGCGGCGCGCTTGTCGAAGTCCATGTTGACTTGCTCTCAAGTGGAAGTGGTAGCATGTCTAGTGCGGTGTAGGGGTTGGACCATAGACGACCTCGAAGGGTGTTCTCTTTGTTGCGTGGTGTAGTGCTCGATTGTAGGCGAACTCGGCGTGTGGGATGCACTCTTCCCAATTCTTCAAGTTGGGCTTGATCAACACACGAAGGAGTGTGGATAGGCTTCGGTTCACCACTTCGGTTTGACCATCGGTTTGAGGGTGGTATGCGGTGGAGAATAGTTGCTTGATTCCCATCTTGGCCATCAAAGTCTTCCAAAAGTAACTCACGAACTTGACGTCACGATCCGACACAATGGTCTTTGGCACTCCATGAAGACGGACGATTTCCCTAAAAAACAAAGTAGCAATATGTGAAGCATCGTCGGTCTTGTTGCATGGTATAAGTGTGCCATCTTAGAGAATCGATCAATGACGACAAATATGGAATCCTTGTTTGTTTTAGTGCGTGGAGTCCTAAGACGAAATCCATAGCTATGTCGGACCATGGGTGATGTGGAATAGGCAATGGTGTATACAAGCCATGAGAGTTTAGAGTAGACTTAGCTTTGAGGCATGTCGAACATCGTCGCACAAGGCGTTCCACGTGACGCTTCATTTGTGGCCAATAATAGTTGGTGGCGAGCATGGCGTAGGTCTTGTCGCGACCAAAGTGTCCCATGAGTGATCCTCCATGTGATTCCTTCAAAAGGACCAAACGAAGCGAAGACTCGGGTATGCATAGTTTGTTAGCCTTGAACAAAAATCCTTTGTGCAAATAGAAATCATCAATGCCTTTATGTTCCGTGCACATGGCAAAAATTGGACCAAAGAAAGTGTCCGTGGCATAAAGATTCTTGATCTCATCCAAACCCAAAACATTGATTTCAAGATGCGTAAGTAGGTTGGTTTTGCGGGATAGAGCATCCGCGACAACATTCTCTTTGCCCTTTTTGTACTTGATGACATAGGGAAAGGATTCGATGAACTCAACCCACTTAGCATGTCGTTTGTTTAAACTTGTTTGAGTTTTCAAAAACTTCAAGGACTCATGGTCGGAGTGGATGACAAACTCCTTAGGACGAAGGTAGTGTTGCCAAACATCTAAAGCTCGAATCAAAGCAAACAATTCCTTGTCATAGATGGGGTAATTCAAACGTGCTCCATCAAGTTTTTCGCTATGGTAAGCAATTGGTCTACCATTTTGCATAAGCACGGCTCCAATGCCTAAACCACTAGCATCACAATGAATTTCAAATGTTTTGAAAAATCCGGTAAAGCAAGAAGGGGCTTCGGTTAACAACCTTTTGAGCTCATTGAAGGCAAAATCTTGCTCATGGCCCCAAATGAACGGACATTTTTCTTGTAAGTTCATGTAGAGGGCAAGCAATGGTGGAAAAGTTCTCAATGAAACGGCGATAGAATCCGGCAAATCCAAGAAAACGTCTCAACTCGGCAAGTGACATAGGAAATGGCCAATTGCGAATTGCGTTGATTTTTGTTTCATCAACTTCAACTCCCTCGGAAGAAACAACAAAGCCCAAGAAAACAAGCTTGTTGGTTGCAAAGGTGCATTTGGAAAGATTGGCATAAAGCCGTTCATTGCGAAGAGCCAACAAAACTTGAGCAACATGTGAAGTGTGCTCATCCAAAGATTTGCTATAGATCAAGATGTCATCAAAGTATACCACAACAAATTTTCCAATGAAAGGTCGCAAAACATGGTTCATAAGACGCATAAATGTGGAAGGTGCATTGGAAAGACCAAATGGCATGACTAACCATTCATAAAGACCAAGTTTAGTTTTGAAAGCGGTCTTCCATTCGTCACCTTCACTCATTTATTTGGTGGTATCCACTCTTAAGATCGATTTTGAAAAGATGCAAGCACCACTAAGCTCATCCAACATGTCATCGAGGCGAGGGATAGGGTGGCGATACCGTACGGTGATGGCGTTGATGGGGCGACAATCCATGCATAGGCGAAGGTGTTGTCGGCCTTGGGACGAGAATGACCGGTACGGCACACGGACTCAAGCTCTCGAATGTGTCCCATCGATAGAAGTTCTTGTATTTGACGCTCGATTTCCTTGGTTTCTTCGGGGTTGGTGCGGTATGGGGCACGGTTCGGTAGAGGGGCGCCGGGGATGAGGTCGATGCGGTGCTCGATGCCGCGTAGAGGAGGTAGTCCCGGTGGCACTTCTTGGGAAACACGTCTTCAAATTCCTGCAAAAGAGACATCAAAGGAGGAGGAAGGTTTGTGAAGTGTTAGTCAAAGAAACCTCTCCCTTGCATATGAGGACATAGTGGAGGGTGGATGGGTTTTCTCTCAACTCTCTCATCTCTCTTTTGGTGGCAATCAAGACATGCTTTGTGGAACTCTCTTGTATGTGTACTCTCATTTGGCTTTTGGCACTCACTCACATTTTGGTGGATCTCTCTCTCCACTCTTCTCACTAGAAGCTTTCTCTTGTTGTGCTCTGCTATAGTCTTGGCGTTGTCGGCAATCACTTGGCTTGGTGTCATGGGACGAAGGACAAAGTTCTTGTTGTTGCTCTTGAAGCTATAGTAATTGTCCTTCCATCATGCATTGCACCCTTGTCATATTGCCATGGGCGTCCAAGAAGCAAGTGGCACACAGACATAGGCACAACATCACAATCAACGGTATCTTCATATGCTCCAATCTTGAAGACACTTGCACCATGTGTTGGATCTTGACGGATCCGGAATCGCTCAACCATTGCACATGGTATGGATGGGGATGCTTCTTGAACTTCAAGTTGAGCTTATCACAAAGCTCTTTGCTAGCCAAGTTGTGGCAACTTCCACCATCGATGATGACCTTGATAGACTTTCCATTGATTCCCGCCCTTGTTTGAAACAAGTTGCATCTTTGGTCTTCATCTACTTGGACATTGGCGGTTAATGCTCTTGCCACAACCAATGAAGGGTTGTTATCACCATCGCAATAGATGTCATTGGAGTCTTCTTCAACATTTTGCATTGCGGTGGCTTGGTTCAAAGCATGGTATTCATCTTCACTCATCTACTCATATTCTCCCATGTCGTTGACAATCATGACTTTCTTGTTTGTGCACTCAAAGGATTTGTGTCCTTGTCCTCCACACTTGAAGCATTGCAATCCTCTTGTGCCGTGGAAGATCTTTGAGGTGTGTTGCTTGAGGGAGGTGCCTTCTTGAAAGGTTGAGTAGCTTGAGTGGATGGTGTAGAAGCTCTTGGAGGACCTTTAGTGTTTCCTTGAGGAGGGGCTTGCGCGGATGTAGGTGTGGATGATGAAGGCTTGTTAGCGAAGAATGCCTTGGCCTTGAGGTATTTGAGCTCTTCAAGCACGTGACGCTCGGCCTTTGTGGCTTGATGGACTAGCTCAACCAAGGTGGCATAGGGTTGGAATTCCACAATCTTCTTGATGGGGTAGTTGAGGCCATTCATGAAGCGAGCCATTGATTGCTCTTTCGATTCCTCAATATTGGCTCTCATAGAAATTTCCATCTCCTTATAGTACTCATCAACGGATTTCAACCCTTGCTTCAACTCTTGCAACTTCTTGTACAAGTCTCTAGTGTAGTGACTTGGCACAAAGCGCTTGTACATCGCTTCCTTCATCTCAACCCAAGTGTTGATTGGTTGTTGATGGTTATCCACACATGAATCTTGAAGTTGTTCCCACCACAAGAGAGCATAATCTTCGAATTGCATTGATGCTAAGGCAACCATCTTGTACTCGGAGTAGTGTCGAACTCGAAAGATCTTGTCAACCTTGAGTGCCCATGAGAGGTATGCTTCCGGGTCACTTGGTCCATAGAACTTGGGCATGTCAAAGCAAAGGTTGTTCAAGTTGTCATCGCCATCTCGACGGTTTGGAGGTGGGAATGCACGTCCACGTCTCCTTTGGTTGAGTCCATCACCAAGATGTTGGTTGGACTCCGCATCACTTGATTCGGTGTGGTTGTGGTGATGATGATCATGCGGACGCTCTTGGCGGTGAGGAGGCTCATGGTGAGGAAGATTCGCTTCATGGTGTCTATGCTCACGATTGCGGTGTCGTTGCCTTGGAGGATAGCGGTTTTGACGTCCTTGGTTATCATAGTCGTTCGCACCCGGTACTCCCATGTCATGGTGAGGTGGAACTTGGTTATCTTGACGTTGAGGTGGTGGTGATGGTGTTCTTTCACGTCGTCCACCATTTGGTCGATGTTGTTCTTGATATCCATTGTCATGGTGCGCTCTAGGAGAAGGTGGGTGCTCCACTTCATGGTGATGTCGAGCATGTTCGTCGCGCCTTGGGATGTCTTGACGAGCTTGTTGCGGTTCTTGATGCGCATGTCGTGGTTGTGTCGACCTTGATGTGCTTCTTGTACGGTGGGAGCCCGAAGAAGAAGATCGACGTTGCGCAAGGTTGTTGAGGGCTTCGGTCACATTCGCCATTTGCGCATTGAGGAGGTGGAAGTTTTCGTCTTGTCCTTGAAGACGGCGCTCATAACGGCCGAGCCCATCACGAACAAGGCGTCGAAGGCCCACGAACTAGTTGTGTGTGACATAACCATTGTCACCATGAATTCCTCCATTGACATCATCATCCGAGTTGGAGCTTCCGTTTGTACTTGCCCTAAACATGATCTCAAGAACAAGTGAAATGTGTAGAAATGAAGAACCAAGAGAAACTATATCGTAAGAATAGAGTTGCTTGACGAAAGAAAATCCGGTTCTAACACCCAACACACACACATATGAGGATAGGAAGGTATGAAGTGACAAACGAAACAAGCAAAACCGGCGAAAGTATATTGTTCAAGGTAGAGAAAATCCACAATGATCCAATTACCAAAGAAACACCAACCACAAATGATGAAGAAACACACACAAAAGCGAATGATGGGGTTGGGCGACCAAAGGGCGAGCACTCGAAGATATGCAACCTAACGAAGACTACGTGCTCAAGTGTCACCACAACACACGAAGGACGCTAGCTCAATTGTTTTTTGGTGGGCAACGGATTTGCACAAGTGTTAAACACTCACACTCACTTTGGCGGTTTAAGCTTTGTCGCAACCTACAAGAGATGATACTTGGCACTACTCATGTCTTATCTTTTCTCTTCTCTTTTTGATTTTTGATGATGATTCCTTCTTCTTTTGCTAGTGCCAAGATCTTTTACGATACACACTCGCCAATACTTGAAGACAAACACTCGAACAAGTGCAATGTCTCGCAATATCAAAGAGCTAGTCTGATAGGTCAAGGTACGTGAAAGGAAGAAGGGCTTACAACGGATTACGATGTCGGGAGATGTCGAGTCCTTGGTGTCGATGAAGTGTTGCTGCGAAAGCTTGTCGATGTTGTAGACGTTGATCACACCAGCAAAGGACTCAAACAACAAAGAGGAAATGCCAAAACGAACGAGGAAAAAGAAAAATTTCAGCAAAATTCAGCCCTGGCGGTAGTACCGCTTCCTGCCCCGGTAGTACCGCTGCTCCAGTCGTGGCGGTAGTACCGCTGGTCCGATTTCTGGTGTTCGTGGTCGCGATTTGGGCGGAAAATAGGCTCAGAAATTCCTCGATTTCGAGGGAAATTGGCAAAATTAGGGCTTAGGAACGCAAACAAAGGTGGAGGGGGTCCTAAAGCAACAGATCCGTGGACCAAAACTACCAAAAACGTAACAAATCGACAGATCGGCTCGAATCCATAGAAGGCTATTTTTGGTGAAAATTTTCGAATTTCTCAAAATCAAAGAAAAATTTGGTGGATTTGGGGATGGAAACACAAATCAATCCGTGTCAACCCAAGCTCTGATACCATATGATGCGGATCGGGTCCCGATGTTCACGGATTGAGGGCGGGTGAAGAATGAACGCGATGAACACGAAGAACACGAAAGGGGAAAAGACAAACACAAGATAACTAGCAAAGCAACACGGACGAAATCAACCGGTAACAAGTCCCCAAGGGCAGCCCCGATTCTCAATCTCCAAGCAACCTTACTCTTAGGATTGTTTCTCTCACCGGTCAATCACACCGGTCCAATCTAGTCACTTAAGGAGGAAAGATTGACAAGTAATCGCAACTACAAGAAGAAGCCTTGGAATCCACTAGAGGGATCTTCTCCACAAGAGGAGGCCTTGATTCATCTCCACAAGGGGAGACCTTGATTCATCTCCATAGGAGGCAACACCAACAAGGGGTGGAAAGGAGCAAAGCTCAACTCAAATCTAATCTCAGTCTAACCCTAACCCTAGGCAGAGGAGAGGTATTTATAGTCTAGTGGACGAAAGGGTAGGTGGGGAAGGATTACATGGGCTTCAGCCCGCACTGCTGGAAAGCGCAGCGGTAGTATCGGCTGGATTTGGCGGTAGTACCGCGCCTGGTACGGGGGCGGTAGTACCGTTGGCTCCAGCGGTAGTACCGTTGCGTCACTCGGAATTATTTTGCATCTTGCTGGCGGTAGTACGTAGTCGACACCTGGTAAATACCGTCGAGGATCCAGTAGCATTTTGACGCTTTCCGGTAGCTTGGGCGGTACCTCCAGCGGTACTACCGGTCCTGGAGCTGGCGGTAGTACCGCTGGTGGCGGCGGTAGTACCGCTGTCTGGAGCTCCTCTCGCTTCAGCGTCATCGTCAGGTGCCTGGCGGTAGTACCGGCCATCCTGGCGGTAGTACCGCTGTCCTGCTGCTTCCTCTTCCTCATCTTCCTCTTGACTCGTCTCTTGGCCATCTTCAGCACTTGCTTGATGATCTTCATGATAGTTGTTCCTGAGTATACACAAGGTATCAGAATGAAGTAGCAAACCATTCAAAGGGGTGTCGAAGTCACACATAGAAAGGAGCGAGGTCGCCTTATCATGAAGTGCTTTGACTCTTGATCTTGTCATGGGACCATTAGGTGTTGATGTTGTAGGTGTACTAGGTTGGGCTACATCAGCGGGTGCCAGGTTTGGGGCTCCTCGCCGACCGGTGGCCCTTGTTTGCCTGTGGTGCGACGCCCACGAGCCTGGGCGAGAGGGGAAAGGGTTCCCCTCTACAGCAGCAATGGCGCACTAGGTCGGCACGCGATCAAGCTTCGGTGGTCCTGTTCGTCCGCGGTGGTGTGGTTGCCAGCTTTTGTCGCTTCGTCTTCGGTGCGATCTTCGACCAACAGCATGTTCGGTTTTGCGGTGGTGCCTCCTGGCCTTTCCACGGCGCTGGGCTGTAGCATAGGGCTCCCAAGCTGGGCTTTTCATTTTTATCTTGTGTTTGCTTGTGGTGCTTGTGCTTGTAAAGCTGTTTATCAGCATGTTGTAACTGCCGTATGGTGAACTCTGTGGCTTTGTTAATTCAAAGCTGGGCAATTCTTGCCTTTTTTCTAAAAAAAGAACCGTTGAGCTTGTACGAGCGAAGCCGAAGACCCGTCTCATGTCTTCGTCACCGCCAAGGCTACTCCTACCCCACGAAGACCATGCATGGCACATAAAACTCCTTGAACACGCCGGAAGGAACCAACTAGCAAAACTCAGAGAGACAACCAAGACCCAGCTCTGCTCGGCAATGCCATCCTTGCCAAAAGACACCAACAACATCGCCATCCACCGGTCCTTCTAGTCGGATCAAGCTCAACAAATAATGCCAGTGCATCTCCAACAACTTCAAACACCCAAATCGCAGATCTGGGAGGCACCAAGAGAGGAGTTGCTGTAACCTGCGGCAAGGAACGGGAGAGGAGAAAGCAGCTCCGGCCGCCAGCCGATTCAGTGCAATAAAATGGCAATAGTATCACGGGGCAGCAAAAAAACGACCGGCAGCTGGTCGTCGATTCTGATGGTATCCACAGCAGTTAAGATATATCAAGACTGCCGATTGCAGAGCCAGCACAAGAAGGCACCTTCTTATACACATGGTAAGTGAACCATTCTGTGCATGTTCCAAGGGAACAGAAAAGGCAAGCGATAACTGGGAGCCTGGGACTGCACTTACGTAACCACTCTACCAGATTGTATGTAGCACGCTTCCAGACAAATCATGCTATCAACCCATGAAATTTCAGCACCCTTTGGGCAACAGTTTAACAAAACAGAGCAAGCACAGTCAAAAAAGAAGTAAATTCCATCCCACGAAAAAAAGACATTACCACAGTTCGGAGTGAATTCATGGCACCAAGAGAAATCATGTGCTTCAAAACACACACCAGATCCATACCAAGCAAAGTCAGAGGAACTTGTAGCTTCACAAATAACCACATAAGCTTGGCTGCATACTAACAAAAGAATCTAACTTCAACTAGATAAATAATAATGGGGTACACAATTATAATAACTGACAACAAATCAGGTTTAGTGTTCTCTTCTCAGAGGCCCTCAACATCACATAAACATTGTGCCGCACAAAACCATCTCCGTCTGCCAAAACTAACAGGGGTTTGATTTCCCGGAGCAAACCATCCACTGGACCAACACAAAGACTAGATGTATTAAGAGCTAAAGGGGAGACCAAACCTTCCTCCATCATACGGTTCACCGCCTACTTACTGACTTACACGCCACAGCAAAAGAATCTTCAGTTGTTCTGAGTTAGTACTCGTCATGCTGCCCGTAGACACCTTCTGACACTTCGAGCGATGAGGCAGCTGCCATGTCCAAAAACCACACAAGTTTGCCATCTGTTGGCTGAACCATCCGGGCAGGCAGCGATGTGGGAATCTCTTCACCATCGCTGCTGTCAGACACGGCTAAATGCATGGCAGTTGCTTTGTCAACACCGGTCGCTAGGACTGCTATGTTTGATGCAGAGTTTATTACCGGAAGGGTAAAGGTGATTCTCTCGGGTGGAGGCTGCGGAGAGTCAGTGATGTAGGTGACCCAGTCATCTTTCAGCTCAAGGGCTTGGTGGTTAGGGAACAATGACGCCACGTGTCCATCAGAACCCATACCGAGGAGAATGAGATCAAACTTCGGGCAGTCGGTGCTCTCAGAGACTGCGATCGTGCGGACCTTCACAAGCTGCCTGATGACAAATTCATAGTCGGTCGCCGCATCCTCCACCGTGGCGTTGTCATTTATCGAGTAGACATGACTACTGAGAATAGGTACCTACAAATACCATTTAATTGCAACATATGGTTATCTTGTAAAAAATAAGTGATCCAAGCCATGCATTACAAAAGTGCTTATGCTTAACATTTTCACTATCATGGTGGAACGCCATATTCTTGCACTAATTAGGTAAATCATTTGATTGTTTCAACTTAAGACAGGTGTGCCAGAGGCAATCAACCTGTTTCAATCAATAGTGCCATTTGGATAAGCTCTTACACTGACAATAATGGCTCGAGATGACGCTGAGAGAAGATAAGGAAATGTGTGGTTGGTGGTGGGAGTTGCGAGAGTAGTTGGATGTTGGAACTAATGAAGTAGTTGTTAGGACGCCTTAATCAGGTCCCCGCAGTTGACAAAGGATACTGAACAATCTGAGCATCGTGACTACCAGAAATGGTATAGCAAAGTGGCAAATTAGCATAGTTAACTCACAACTTACCCAGATCAACAACAGTATCTAATATGCAGAATCTACCGAACGAGTGTTATTTCTAACTTACAAAATACTGCGCATCTGTGTCTTTCAACATACTACATTACCAAATTAAAGCACGATGAACAGTGTTCAGACAAGTAAAATGTATAATTGTATATGCCAAATGAGAAAAAAGACATGGGCCTGGATTCAGCAACACAACTTTGAGCTAAGTCATATTATACTTTCCAACTCTAAACCTGATTTTTATATAATAGAGAACAACACTTCTTGATTACTTATGCTGTGGCCAATTGGTTTGTCCTTGCTCCTTTCGACTACAATTTTTTCGAACACTTTGGACCAATTAAATAAACTATCGACACTTAATGATTGAAATTAGTCGAGCACAAAATACTCATAACTATCTGGAGATAATGAGAAGAAATAAATAACAGCAGGAAGCCACATGCCATAGGTCTATTGGACTGGCACATAGGCCAATATACTGACAGTAGACTAAAAAGATTTAACAAAAAAAGCATTCCCCCACCCTTTCTGCCACAAAAAAAGGAGGACCAAACCTTAGGCAGTTGGACACCAATAATTTATACTCGATTACACATATCACTTTACTTGAGATGTCTAGGGTATAGAGGTTGCAAAATCTACCCACTTAAGTTTTTTTTTTCTCACATGACTTAAATACAAGTTGTAACCTAAAAACATTTACAGTACATAACAGAAAAAAACCTGAATGACCCAACTGATATTGCCTATTTGAATTGATATACTGAAGAAATATATTTTAATCGAAACAGTTAAAGAAACAGCAGCATGTATGAATATGATGAATCTCATGCAAGGTATAACTATCATCTTGTAAGCACAAAGTAAATTGGTTTATTTTTTTGAAAATGAAACTCGAGCAACAAATATCCACAAACTAAATATGCAAACAAGCGAATCTCGAGAAAAAAATCATGGTTCTAAACTGTGTTGCGAATTTTCTCCTAAAGTTCACATACCTTTGATAGGAATCCTTCTTTTGTTAATTTATAGTTACTATCCGCATGATTCTTTGCGACAGCACGTTCGTCAGACCAAAATATGTACCATTTAGACCAATCCAGTGTCTTGTTATATGGCGCTTCACAAAGTTTCCTTTTCATAAATTTAAAACATAATACTTCAGATATAATAGCTTGTACAGTATTGACAGAATATGATACATTAGCTAACAAAGATTACGAAAATTCATTACCCCAAAAAACTGACAAGGGGCCCTCCAGATAGGGCAATAGTGAAGTATCCCCTTTCTTTAACAGAGATTTCTGACACTTGCGAGATATACTCAGCCAGATCTGTTGCTATCTCATCTAAACTCTCAAATATCCTTATTTCACTGTTCTTTTTTGGTTCATATGATGCAGCCATTTCCCTCTCCATTCTCACTTTGCTTCAGCCTAGAATTTTAGTTATTGGTACAACAAAATAGTCCTGCACAAAAAGCACCAGTATCTTACCAACAAGGCTAGCAGAACTGATTCAACTCATGTACAGAATATCAGAATTTAGGCAAACTTCACATATAGTCACAAAATCTAGTAATACATCTCTAATAGTTTCTGCCGGCAAGGCATCAAAACAAGTAAACAACGAAAAGAGAAATATTATCTATCCTGCACAATATAATGTACAGACCATCAGAATTTAAGAGAACTTCAAAGCTCAATCATATAATCTAGTTCCAAAGTCTCTGATAGTTTCACTTTAGAAAAGAGAGAAAATATCTAATAGTTTCAGCCAGTAAGGCACCAAATGGTGAAAAGGGGCATGTAATAATCCTGCACGATATCGTGACCTAATCTCATGCACAACCATTAACCTATATACCAACATCATAGGAGCTTTCCTTACTAATTGAGATATCAGAATTGGCAGTGTAAGATAATCACCATCCACCAAAATAAGAAAGGGCATTGTGTTGATTTGTGTGTTAATTGACTTTATACAAGCTCCATGTATGATGCTGATGCATAGCCTCAAATGTCTAAACTAATACTGCAGTAGTATATTACAAGATGGGGCTACCTTCTAGAACGCCAAAGAGTAACGATCGGGGAAACTGGAAAAGCAAGTGGATAACATGCATCCAGCTACTGTATGCTGATTGTTTAATTTGACATTCTTCTACAAGCTATGTTTGGACTTTCAGATAGCATAAGAGTTTGGACAGTGAACATGGACGCCTTTCACGCCAATTTGAGGAGGCATAGATTTGTTGTGTGAGAGTAATCTAATTAAACTTGCTAATACAAATGAGATGATAGATCTACCATTGCTTTGATTCATTCTAGCTTTCACATGCCCATGTGAGTTTTGCAAGAAAGGAATTCCACTATTGCACGTTAGTAGCTGATGAAAAATTCACTTTCAACCCATGGTTGGTAGATTAAAACAGACTACTGCACATCAACACCTTGCCAAAATAACATGTTAAAATAATTCAGATGCAAAAATGATCTGTTTTGAATTAAGATACGTGGGCCAAGTTTAAGCTAATTAATATCACATAAATCATACTTTTAAATCCAGAGCATCATAATATGGGTCTAATCAAGCTGAACTCCGAAGGATCTTAATCTAAGATAATAAAAAAAAGACACAGCAGCATGAGTAATATGAGCATTGCACAGAAGAGTGGCACAAAATTAGTAACACTAGCCCAAAGAACACAAATAGTAGGTCATTAAAAGAAAGCCGCCGACTTCTACTTCTGCTCAATGAAGGGAGAAAGCTTGACTCAACTCTGGAAACAGCATTGGAGAAGACAAACGAGGAAGGGCAGTTGCAACTGCAAGGTTTAGCAGACATCATCTGAGCTGAGACCAGTTGAAAGATTCCAAGCTTTTTGTTTTGGGGCCGCAACAAAAGCACTCCGGTAAAAGAAAAAAAAAGCAGGAACACTGCAGGGAAATCCACTCTAGATGCCAGACTTTAAAAAGGTGCTTCCTTTGGCCCATTCCTCCCATATTCCGCTAGAAAAAAGAAAACAGAGGAACTCGGATAACGCCATGGCGGCCACACCATTGCTCGTCAGATGGAACCAGCTACTTCAAGAACTGCACCCCACCAATAATTCAACAATTCATCTCCAAATCGAACATTGAGTTGCACAATTGTGCCTCGGCTAAAACCCCGCTACGGCAATCTCACACTCCATCGACTCAACGAACCAATCGACCCGCATTTTTCCACGCGGTGACACTCTAACAGTGATTAGGAAGTTTAAGACACGATCCATTCAAGAACGGCAGGGAGAATTGCGTTCATGGCGGTTGCCAATGCTCCGAATCAGCTCCGCCCAAAATCAAGAACGCCCCAGAGGAGGAAGAGGAACCCTAACTCCGGATCCAAAGAACTCACCAGAGCTGTGCATTTGCTTAGCCTCGCTCTCCTTCCTCCTCGTCCACCACCTCCTCCTCAAGCCGCAAGGAAACAAAGGAGGGGTATAAAAAGAGAAAAAAGGCCAGGGCAGACCCAGTGTACTCACACACACATACGCATAAAATAGATGAATATGGTTTCTTTTCTTTTATCTGCGCACATAGAATTATTCGGTAGGAAAAGGGCTTTGATGTCTACATCAGAGACAGGAGAGGGATAAAACCTTGTTTTGATCTGAATTCTCTGTGGATTACGTGCTTCCCTCTGCCTCCTTTTTTTTCTGCTTCTCCTTTCCTTTGCTTCCTCTCCTGCTCTGTGTCGCCTCTGCTCTACAAGTGGCTTTATCACTCTTTGTTTGTTGGTATGGATGCTTCCATTAAATTTTGGTTGGGTCTATCTGTCGAGCTGCAACGCACGTGAGGCTGCCCTCATCCTTATCTCAACTCTCGCTTGTCATCTACTACCTTCCCTCCTCGGCAGATTACACCTTAAGCTTCCCATAAAAATCCATTATTTTCTCTAAACAACAGAGCTTGCAAATCGATGTGCCATGGACATTGTTTCCTGTTCAATGAGGTCGAAATTTCACGCACTGTTGTCACATTTGTGTTTGTCTTTTAGCTACTTTTATGTGTTTTCTTTCATTTTTTTTCTGGTAAAGTATCTTCAGATTTTTGTCAGTTGCCATGTTGCTGATGCAAGTTGAAGGGAACTTGCTGTCCTGCTCATCCTTTTGGAGAAAACGATGCACCTCATATCTGCATTGGAACTCATGGAAGGATGCGAGCTGTTGTAACAGCTTGTAAAAGCAACCTTTTAGAATGAGAGCCTCTAAAATTGTTGTAGAGGATTCTCTTATAAGGTTTAAAAGCTTTGAAGTGGTGTCTAGAACAAATTACACATAACACCAACATCTAGCAATGTAATTTTTTTCAGCTAACCTCAGTTTTGGGGCTAGTTAGTTGCAATTGGTCCAAGTAAATGAATTAGGGCCCTTAACAACGTTTTTACCGCTTTGTGATGGTAGGAAATTTGGGTAGCATATGTTAGGAAATTTGGGTAGCATAAGGTCACAAATTCACTGATTTTTCTAACAAAATTATACGAAATTATGTGACATTTAAAAAAACATATGGGCACCATAATGGTAGAAACCCTAGATGTTATACACATAAGAAATATTTGAGCATCAACATAAAATCATATATATCATAAGTTGAAGATCTTATGGCATTGACTAGATCCAAATTCAAGTGTTTCTTGGCAGTTTACAAGCTCCCAATTTAATTGTATCATGATACTTTAAGTTCCAATTAAAGCGTCTCTTCATACATACAAAATATATATTATGATCTCCTACCTAGGTACATCCAGGTGTGTGTATTTTGCATGTATAACATAATTTTCTACTTTTCAGAATCATAAAAACAGGTACATGCACTGAAGACTTTATTATCTAAATAAATTGACTGATGCTCGTTTTGGGTCGAAACATGTACATACCAGTTCAGAGGGTACACTGCGGATATCGAGTCCCACATGTCAGACCTTGTTAAGTGCCCTACTTCATTTATTTGGGTCAGCTGCAACTAACTAGCCCATAAGGTGGGTTAGCTACAAAAGAAGTATGTATTCTAAAGTTTGTGCAACTTTGTTACCACAGATTGGTGTTACTTGTAATGTGTCTATAGTGGGACTCTCGATAACACAACCTCGAGCGCCTTTGGTAGCCTGCAGTTTTCCGACCAGGCCCACTAGCTGCAAAAGCTTGATATTTGGTTGTATGTGAGATCTCCTGGACCAGACCATCGAACTCATCAAATCACTTCTTAGGAAGACCCACTGGAAACGGCCGAATCAGCAGTATTTCCATGGCCAGGCTCGAGAAGAGGAACGTGCGTTGTCAGCCAGGTTTCAGGTTGCTTCCACTCACTCTCCTAAATCTACTTCACCTCCTCTCTTCTAATCAATGTAACAATGGTTCAGTTCAAAATAGGCTCTACGCGAGAAAGTGTGCACTAACGATGTGGTTCCATTCCGTCAATCAGTTCCAGCTTTCGTTAATCGTTAAATTTTAATTTCTTGTTCATGTTTGAAAACATTTAGATGAATTTCATCAAATTTATCGCACATGGTTGACCTTTTGAAATCTCGTTCGTGGCACCCTGCACCTCTCCAACGGTGGATTTACCTTTCTTCATCATGGAAGGGAACATTGGGATACATATTCGTCTATGCGTGCCTCGGTTATTTCCTTGTGATAGCCTTTGAGTTTGAAGTTATATATATCTTGTTTATCACTTGTGAGACATATCTTGTGCTCACTTTGTTTAGATTAAGTTGTTGGTGCACTTACTTGAGCCTAATTTATTTAGTTTTGTTTGAAAACTAAACGAGTAGTTTATTTCCACATTCTTTCAAGTCAAAATCATAATAGATTTTTAAAACACCCCCCCCCCCCCCCCCCCCCCCCCCCCACACACACACACACCTTCCCTCTAGGCGACATCTCGACTTTCACTCATGCAGTGTCCGGTCGTACATAGTATTGTGACTATTCACCAACACAAAACACATTGCATTTTCTTCTATTTTGAAATCTTAATAGATATATTTTTTCTTGAATATATTATAACAGTTTTCTGAGTTATTTTGAAACATATACACGTATGTGGTCTCCTCGGAGTTTGCATTGCAAGAATGATTTCACCAGATATAAAATACTCAACCCTTACGTGAGAGGTTATTCCATATACCTAAGAATCATTTCAATCTCACATGCGATGTGACTACACACTATGGGATGATCCTTGAGACTCTAGGTTTGACACCACATGCATGATGTATCTCACTAAAAAATGGTATATTTTCTCAGTGGGATGGTATTTCTGCCGCATGTGGTGATTTCGTCAATGTTGAAGCTTCGTGACTTTAGGTGTCGTGTGAATGTGTACATGGTGTTGAAAGAAAAAAGGTGAGTGGCTCGTCAGTCCAACAAAACACACTATCATTATCCTCCGGCTTTACCCAAAACCAAACAAGTTTACAAGGCCTCTCGCTATCTCAGCCATCCAAGCTTAGAGATGATGAACGTGTCATCCTCAAGCTTACGTGCATGCCTCCACCTCTCTCGGTTTACCAGCTTCGAATCATTGCTGCACCACCGACGGAAGCAATGAGCTCTCATCCTACAGCCGTTGGTTGGCTTGCTGGTAAGGAAATAGCACCACCTAAAAATGCCAAGATCCGCAATTTTGGGCTGCGCAACAACCGGATATTGATGATCACCGTCACACATCAGGCAAGCAAGATAGGGGCGAATCAGCCAGTGCTGCTGCTGTGCACAAATTCCATTTTCTGAAGGGGAGAGAGATTGCATTGGAAGGATGTGAGCTTCTGTTTCCTCGATAGTTTTGGGCCAAATCAAGTCCCTGTCATCAATACTGTTTTGCCCTGCGTGGCGCTGATATTATCGCCGATAGCGTAAGTGTTCCTTGAGACAATGGATGGAGGGGCAGGGTCCATGGTTGGTGTGCTGTCCATCCAGAGATTTGGGTTAAAGAAGTGAGCTAATCATTTCTTCACCTCCCTAGATGCCTAGCTAGTTAGACTTACATAAGCAACATGATTCTTCACCTTGTAGTATAATCCAGAAGAGACTTTGGCACCTAAAATGGCATAACTTCAGTAGGAGACGCCCGATATTTTGCTACTTGGACCACGACGGGTAGACAGCAACAGTGCTTTTTTCTGTGTAGCGAAATATTAACTTGGAAGCTGTCATTTCAGATCAAAACCTTTCAGCATTTGCCTGTCCTCCGCGCAAGGCACATCTTACTAAAGCAATTATTGGTGTGCATCAAACTATGCCAGTAATCTCCTCTCTTTCTTTGGTGGAAAAACTATGCTAGTAATCTTGTTTCAAAAAGAAAAGAAAAACTATGCCAGTAATAAGACCAAAGGGGGAAAGGGTCACAGGATTCCATTGTTTTTGTTATCTCTCTTCTGTCATGGTGTGGATGGTATGCGCTTGATCCAAGAATGACATGCTACGAGATAAGAACTCACGAAAGAGGTACCAGTGCACGCTAACCAAGTTGCCTAGCTCGCCTCCTCAATAAAGTGGGGGCGGACAAATGGAGATGCCTGGTGGCAATCTGAGAATGGAACATGTGTCCCTGATCTCTTGGGGCTGTTTCTGTTCGAGCTGGAAGCCCACATTGGGCATTTGGACTGACCTAAATTCTGATGTGACACACACCGATCAAGCAGATACATAGATGGTCCCCACATAGTGAAAACTGTAAATATTTATACGGAAATTCACCAGTGAGAGCTTTATTTGAACGAACATTCACGCAAGGCCAGGAAGATATTTGGAAACAAGTGATGCTAAGCATTCTTAGAAACAGGAAAATGAATCATGAAAAACTAGGGTGTACAACATTGCTCAAAGGATATGAACTACAACCAGTTGCTTCATAAGAACCCAGAAATTCTCAGTAATGTGGTAAATAAAAGAAGTGAACATACGTTATTTGTGCCACAACACGATTGCACGGCAAACATCGAGAAGAGTTGGCACTCCATCAACAAAAACAAAAAACATACGAAGCCCTTGGACCAGAGAAGTGACGCTGTTTGTTAGCCACTCAAAATGGAGGGCACAATTCACGGGCATCAATTTCTGCTCTTCTAAATTATATAAGTGGGTACTTGTGAATTGTGATGCTTCACTTCCCAAGATCATCCGCTCCAACCGAACTGGAACATAATTAGAACAAAACCATCGTATACATTCTTACAGAAAGATGTGCAGACAGTTTCAGAAAACGAACAGTAAAACCAATTGTTTATTTCAATTTCAGTATGCCAATCTTCAGTTTTTTTTCCATATTAAACGACAATTTGCAGATTTTCTATCCTTAAATAGATAAGATCATCTTCAGTGCTCCCACCCAGGACAGTCCACTCCACAAATCCGTGTAGGACAGATATACCACGGTAGCAAAGAAAGTAGCTGAATGAAGCAGCCTAATGAGCACATAAAGTAAATCAATTTCACAAAGGAAGCCCACGATCCCAAGTTAAGCACATTACTTTAACTTTGTACGCAGAGTGTTAACATGATGCTATTCTGAAACAGACTGTTACATGATGATAAGGAGTAAGACTTGATAATATTGTCTAACAAGCAGTACATCAGAGTAGTCTTGTGGAAGGAAGAGGCATGCAAAAGTTGCGTAAAGAACAGTTAACCAAGTTTACTAGCCTTTATGTACTTTACCGTCTATCTACCGTTGTCCAGTCCTAACAAAAACTGCATCAAGATGTCCAGTCCTAATAAAAACTGCATCAAGAATTCTTGGTTTACCACAGGTAACTTGTTTTCATTAAATTTTCAAGTATTACAAAAAAGTATGCCATGATTCTTTGTATTACTAGGTATTACTATCTGCTTTTAAGAGTAAATCAGTTTAAACGTAAGCAAATGTAGCATATCCCACGACTTAACTGCGCCTGACTTCAACTGTTTGGATGAACTAAAGAAACAAAGATGATTAGTTCGTTTATGCTCTCTGCTTTGCTCCAAACCTAGATTCCACAAATCTTGGAATCACTGATGCACTATGGTTAATAGTGTACTGGGTGATTGAAAATTAGACCATAGAAGTGCTTCAAGGTTTGTCAACTAAGATAACTCAATCTCGCAGCTTTAGTCCAATTCATTTATTATAAAATTAATTGTTAATCAGCTGATTTAACAACTGCGTGACAAGTTAGCAATCCCACTCAAGAAACATTACTTGCTTTTGAAGTCCTAGCACCCTCGCCAAAGTTCCATGCCAAAAAAATCCTTATCATTTTTCACCTAGATGAAGGTGTAATTTCTCAGCTTGACAGCCTATTCAGCACCCAATGTTCCATCTCATGGATATCTATGCTAAAATTTTCTTCTATATATTTATGAATAACTATGCTCTTGAGTTTAAATATCTTTAAGTGGATAAAGTATAAGATTCCATGCAGTTCCATATCCAAGTAACAGCTCCTTTGGGACAAGATTTCAGCATGCTTCTATTAATCAAGTGCAAATAGAATGACGGACTAGTATCTGAAACCACAGATCCAGACACGCAGCAAATGCTGAAGAAAAGAACATAAACATCATGATTAAAAATAGCATGAGTATGAAAAATACCCCTAGTCTGCTCAAGCCCTCATTCGCCGCCTAGGCTTCTTGACAAAGCTCATCTTGAGCTTGTACAGCCGCTTGCTCTTCAATATCTTCTTCTCCGGTAAAGTCAGCCTCTTCTTCACCACCTTCTCCTTCTTTTCTTTCACATACCTCTTGTCAATCTTATACACTCCTTGTGTCACGGTAACCCCACGCGCTAAAGCCTCCCTGAACAATGCATTTGAACGATCACCTAAATTATGCCTAGCCAGCTTCTCAATGAGCAAGCTATACGATTTCGTTCCAGGTGCATGCCCATATCCTTTCATCATACGGAAAACCTTGATAGCATGCTCAACCCTCTCAATCCCACATAAAACCTTGATGAACCCATAATATGCCTTCCTATCAAGTTTATCCCCAAACCCTGCAGACCGCATCCATGTCACCATCTCGTCCCCTTCAGAAATCCGGGCAGCCTGATACAAGCTCTTGATAAGTATAAGGTATGTGTCAGCATCTGGTGAGCATCCCCACTCACCCATTCGTTGGAAGAGATTCATTGCATCCTCAGTCCTGCGGATCTTACACAGATTTTTAATCAGCACCCGGAATGTTCCCACATCCCGGGGAATGCCATTGGCATCCATGTCAATTAAGAACTTCTCTGCCTCTGCAGGCATCCTTATTGGGTCCTTCTTGCGGCAGAGCCGGCAGACACAATCAAGAACTGCATTGTAGGCGTCCAGTCCCGGCTGAAACCCACCATTGCGAGTCTCACCGATCAACCTTAGCGCATGGTCAAGCTTACCAGCATCGGCATAACCAGACACCAGCAAAGTGCAGATATTATCATCGGGGAAGATCTCATTTGCGATCTTCTTGACAGCACGCTCTGCAAGCTGCGGGAATCCCTCAGCCGAGAGGGAGGACACCAGAGAAGTGAGCGCCTCACGGGTGCGAAGCTGCGGAGGCAATTCGTCGAACACCTTCAGCGCATCAGTGGCGCGCCCAGCTCTCGCTAGGTGGAAGAGGTAGGCCTCGAGTGTGGCGGGGCCGAGTGCGGATGGGAACTCCTGGAGGAGGGTGCGGACGGCGGGGAAGTCGCGGCGGCGGGCGAGATGGCGAACGACGAGTGCGAGGGCACCGTCGGAGGGGTGGAGCGAGCGGCGGACGAGGAAGCGGAAGAGGTCGGCGGCGGCGCGCGAGGTGGCGGGAGGGGAGAGGGAGAGTGTCTCGGCGAGGAGCGCGGTGGTGGGGCGGACATCGGAGAAGTGGAGGGAGAAGTAGGCGTCCGGGGAGGTGGCGGGCGGCGGGGTGGAGGAGAGCTTGGTGACCACCGCGGCGAGGGAGGATGCGATGGAGGTACTACCGGTCGTGGGGATAGGGGTGGTGGAGAGGTGGCGAATCAAGGGGGAGATGGTGCCGGCGGTGACCGGAGATGGTAGGAGGCGGCGGAGGAGGTGGCGGCGCCACATTTTGGAGGGAGGAGATCGGAAGAGTGGGATAAGGGTTTGGGGAGGTTTCCAGTTGGTACCCAGTGTTCAGATCAAAGCGGCGCCAAGGACAGTCCCCAGCGTCGATTTGAGATCGGACGGCCAGGATATTATAGTGGAGAACTACTTCCGTTCTGATCGTCTAAATGTAAAAAAAAACATAGCCTTGTGACGTTTTTTTTTTAAATTCAGGCGACTTTATTGAATATAATCATGCATACTCCATAATTTGTAACACATCCGCAGCTTTCACAGATCCATCAATCAAATGGTTTAATTCGACCGACCATAATTTGACATACATAACATACATAAACAGAACTGGTGCCCCCGGGGTGTCTCTCTCCCGTGAATAGTGCTCCTGAGAGGCGGAGGAAAAGGCGACTCGATCCCCTGCTCTGCCGACGGCCGGATCGCTGGTCGCCTCCCTCTCCGGCTGCCCTTGTGGCGCCGGACGGGTGGAGGGGCCGTCGATCTGTGCCTGAGGCTTGTATATAGTAGGGTTAGGGTTCCCATCGGCGCTGGCTGGGTGGTGGTGGCGGCGGCGATGTGGTGTCGGGTTGCCGGAGCTTCTTCCCCACTGCGGCGAGGCCCTCCGGGGTGGATCCGCGAAGCTGCTGGTGTTTGGTGCCCACAGATCCGTCGATCTGTTGGGAGTTGGTGCTCTGGGCGAGGTCACCGTGGCGTTGGTGGTGGCCTCTCCGTTGAGCTTTTGTTCCCCGTCCTCGTCTTCGCCGCGGTAAGGTGGTTCCTGGCCTTGCTGTGGAGGCGCTGGGGATGCGGTGGGAAGCGGGTGCCCGGCGCCGGTCTTCCTTTCCGCCTGTACAGGAGGTTCTTCACCAGGATACTGGAGTTCGTCGCCGTCTTCTTCCTCGCCTTGCTCTCTCCTTCTCTGGCCGGCCGTGGTGGCGAGGGGGGAAGGGCTGATCAAGGTGGGCTACCGGTGGCGCCTCCGGCAAGTCGAGCTCGTGCTCTGCGCAGGGTGTGGTGGCTGGTTGGTGGTTGCGGCGAGGAGGCATCTTGGCCGTGTTCTTTCAAAGTTCTTCGGTCCCGTCGCTTGCGGCGGGCGGCTGATGCGGTCTTCTTCTCCATGAGTGAGGTGCGTCTCTCCCCGTGGGTGGTGGTGGTCTGGGTTCTTCATCTCCGGCTTCGGTGGGCGTTGAAGATCTTCTCCAGGCGCTGCGGTGGTTCAGCTTTGGCTTCTTCGGTCGTTGCTGTTGTGCAGTGTTCGTCGACTTGTACTGCTGCGTTTTTCCAGTTCTTTCTCTTGTAATTTCTGTTGAATTCGCAGTGGTGTATCCTTTCAAAAAAAAAAAAAAAAATTTGACATACATAAGTGGCAAACCTGAAGCACTTTGTTTCATGTATAGAATGACGGTCATTAAATATGCAAGATTTACATTTCACTATTTATATGACAGAGTATTTCTGAAGGAGTAATTAAATCATATACACAGCCTTCTGTGATAATCTGAACAAACTTTTGGGGCAAAGAATAATTCTTGTGTAGTTATGTCTTCTGTGGCCTATAAAGACTTATTCCGTATAACTGGTACTCCCTCCGTTCCAATTTAATTGATTTGCTATGCACCATATGTGGATGTAACATGTCATGTTACATCCACATATGGTGCATAGCAAGTCAATTAAATTGGAACGGATGGAGTATATGTTAGCACTTAGCAGTCGATGGCGACTCTCTTTAATCTGTATTTACTAGCGAAATAGATATAGAAAATAAATTTTACAGATGAGATGGCCGCAAGACACCAGTAGAAGTAGTCAAGATGGCCTTCGTTCAGATCATCAGGTATCCATCCAGGGCTATGCCCTACCCTAGTCACCCCTGCAACAAGGGTGATCAGAGCTGAGCTCAAGTAGTTGCCTACAGCTGTGGTGAGCAACGCAAATGCTGTCAACGTGCTCTGCATGGAGTTCGGCGCCTGGCCATGGAAGAACTCCAGTTGAGTGATGACGGCGAAGCACTCCGCTCCAGCGATAACGATGTACTGCGGGAGCTGCCACGCGATGCTTAATTGCTTGCCATGCTGGATGCTCTCTAGCCTCATCTTCTCTAAAAGAGCAGCCATTGCCATAGCAAAGATCATCAGGAAGCGGCCTATCCCGATCCTCTGCAACTGTGTTAGCTCGGCTCCGCTTGCGAAGCATGTCCTGGTCACTGGTATAATGACTTTGTTCACAAGAAGAACCCAAAGCGTCACACATACCACTTCAAAGGAATACAAGGAAGCTGGTGGAATGGAAAATGAGCCAATCTTGGTGTTCATCACAATTCCTTGTTGAATGAAGGTAGTGTGCATTTGTGAGATTGCAGCACCAAATAAGACACCAGTTACCCATATTGGAAGCAAGCGGATTAATATTTTCAATTCCTCAACTTGACTTATAGTACATATCCTCCAAGAACTTTGACAACTGCCGTTGTCCAAGCGCAGATCAGAAATAACAGCTGCCTTGTCTAAGAACCTGAGAAAATTGATGGGGTTAGAGATATGTGAGCAATCATACCAACTTCACAAAAACACAGGACAGCAAGGGAGCAGCACTAAAGCATGTTGCACTCTGATCAAATAATTTCCATTGTTTAGATGTTTCAGGTATAACTCTACCCTTCATATGGTTAAAAGATCTACACAACATGTTGATTGATGATCAATGAGTTATTATGTGGACTTCTATTTCAGAAATCATCTAGTATTACAGATAGAAAGTATACGGCAGGCAACCAGAAATAAGAGAAATATTAAAGAATGCTACAAAAAAGCAAAACGTGCAGCCTGTAGACCTGGCTTCTGTTTGTGCAATGCTCTACTCTAAGTCTTCCGGCCTTCCCTACACCGCTGCTCTAATCGCCGCCTCGTTGCACCCCACGCTTTTGCACGTTGCAGCTGCCACCCTACTCTTTGTCTTCCGCCTTCCGCCATGCTCAGACTTCGGAGAGAACTCCCTGCCTCGCCTTCCTCTCTCCGTCCATCGATTCTCCCACCCTGCGCCATGGCTAGGGAAAGCTCCTCTGCTCATTGCTGCCGCTTTTCTCACCCTCGCTGGACCATGTCCACTCACTTCACCAACCAGCAATCTTACCGTCAGCAGTAGCGGATCCAGAAAGTCGGAGCAGGTGTCACTTGACATCGATCAGGTCCAAGATGCTCTTACTTAGATATAGCTCATTAGTTTATTGCGTGACACTTCCAAGTTCCAACAATATACTGGCGACACGCAGCCATAGGCCACATACTAACCAGACAGCATACCCGACATGGCCTAGCCACGCACCCCAGCAACGAAATAGTTAGCCAAGTAACAGTTGACTCGACATGGACATGACTACAGTTGGAGCTAAACCATGGAACAAATATGGAAATATACCACATAGTAAATTGTAAAGTTCTCAGGACAAGCAATACAAAAACAGGCAGTGGAGTACCTGAAATCGTCAGTATGAGCTAGTTTGGATTCAGTGTTGTGTGTATTCTTGCTAGTGGCCTCATAAAGGAGAGACCTATCAGCAGGGAGTGCCAAACTCTTGTTCTTACAAGCGACAACAATAACCTGGAAAATATTTTTCACTGGGGAACCACTGGGCTCACGCAGCCGAAATGTTGGTGTTCCAACCACAAAGCCTACCAAAGCAAGAGGCTATAGACGTGGTGGCAATACCATATCCTATAGTCCAGCTCACGTTTTCCTGAACCCAAACTACAATGGTCCCTGAAGTTATCACACCAAAGATGACACAGATATAGAACAAACTGAAGAAATTCCTCCTCTTTTGCATATCTAGACCGTTCCCACTGTTGAATTGGTCTGCACCAAGTGGAAGCAATGCGGACCTTACTCCTCCACAACCAACAGCAGCTAGATACAAACCCGAGAAGAAAATTACATTTTGGGTTCCTTTTGATGACGGGCATGGGCTCAAGTTGCATAAGGCTGGAGCAGAAGGTATAAAAGATCCAACTGTAATGAGTACCATGCCCTGCAATATGCATCAATATTTCATCATAATCTTCTACCAAGAATATAAATCGGCCTAATAGTTAAATAATTCAAAATAGTCTGCAAACATAAGAAAAAAGGTTGAAATGTGAATGAGATCGATGAGCTGAGAAGGAAGACTATGATCTTACAAGTAGGTACATCGTAAGGGAGATCAAGACAGTCTTGTAATTTCCCAAGTAAGAGTCCGCCATGACGGCTCCAAGTACAGGTACAAAGTAGCTTGTACCGTACCAAAGAGAAACAGTTGAAGCACTTGAGGCGATGCCACCATGGAGAACTGAACGGATATACACAACTAGGTTTGTGGCGACGCCATTGAAAGCCATGCTCTCCAAGCATTCAAATCCTGCAGGTTTTGTCAGTTAGTGTCTAGATGGAATAATTATCCAAAAAATAGATGGGGATTTAATAATTTTAAGGCAGTGTTTGTTTACTACCTAACTAAACTTATCATATGATTCTCTTATTTATCTTGATGGGCACAAAACCACAGAAATAACAGAATATATCACCTAGGAAGGCAATTATATAGCACTGGATAAATAATAGAATGTGAAGAAATACGTGATGGATGTCAAGAATAGCTATCTTTAAACCAGAAATCGGGAAAAACTAACCATTTGATATGAGGTGGCCTCATGCTAAAGAATGTAAAGAAAGATTGTGAATTTAAATGAGCAAACACCATGCTTCTTAATACAACAAGACTTACCCAGAATGATTGCAGGTGCTCTCCAGTCAGAACCTCTACATTTAAGCTCTGGCTGTTGGCATACTTCCAGAAGAGAGTGTGATTCTTCACCATCATGGCTTGTTGCATCATCCTGATAGTATTTGCAGGTATTCAACATAAACATTTTTTTTGCAGGTATTCAGCATAAGCATTGTTGGTGAGGAGTTAATCCAAGCCAGCTTATTCGATGATTTTCCTATACAAGTCTGACGATCTGAACTCTATACATGTTCTGAGACCAAATCAACAGTAGAAAGAAACAAAGCCTGACATTCAGTCCCCTCTCCCCATTTTAATCAAATCAATGAATCAAACCTAACATGATGCGCGCAAGAACAGGTAGCATGTCTAATTACACTCCAATTACAGATATACCGATTCACATTTCAGCAACAGAAATACATGGTTTACTTCAGTGCTCATTAGGATTCAGCAATTCGATACGAAATTCTCATGTGACCGGACCGGACCTGTTCTCCACTCTCGAGCAGACTAGCAGCCATTCATGCTGTTAAACAAAAAAAAAACTCGGAATCGGTGTGCCGGTGGCCCGTACCTTGACGAGGATACTCGTGCGCAGGCCGTCCTCCTCCATGACCTGCCCCCGCTGATCCGCGCTATCCCTCCCAACGAAAAAAATGTCTGGGTCCGGTGGCCGCTGCTCTGGACTGGGGCTGGAGGAAGTACTAGCGGAGGCTGGCGGTTGATGATGACGCTAAGGCTGGAAACTCCCCGCCGCGCTGACCAGCTCGATCCAGGAAACACGGGGTGGTTGGACGGGGCGCTTCGGTGTCGTCGGCCACCTCGCGACGGCGACGTGCCTCCGAGCCCCCTGATCGATCCTCTTTTCTTGATCCATTCAACTGATTGCGGCCGCTTGTTATCTCATTACTGTAGAGGGGAGTTGAGACGAAAGCGGAGGGTGGACTAACTTTGACACGAACAATAGCAAATAAACAGCTACCTAGCCAACAGAAAACACATTCTAGACAGCAGCGGAGACAAAAAAAATCGGCGAGTACTGTGCCGATTTATCCTAAATGCAACCTTTATGCTAAATGGCGATTTCCTTGCAACCTGCAGAACATCATTGCCAGAGTGATAATTCACAGGCAAACACATTTAACCTTCAGGTCCATAAAAATGTAACTCAAAGGATAAGCACGATTAGTGGGCATAATTACTCAACTGCAGATAAAGAACAGCACCAAATAAAAGAACGGGACATTTCAGTTTACACAGCATATAAATTAGTACAGTTTACAAATGAGAAGTACATGGATCAATCCTGTTTCTAAAAGAAGGTAAATCAAACCCAGACCATAATCTAAGACATATACATGACACAGGTTTAATTCAACCCAACACTACTTCAATTTGGGCTGTCGAACACTTCCCATCTAGGACGGCAAGTTTCTCCTGGTTACTCCACGTGCTTTGCTGCCTGGGCAACAGGGGCGCTAGATCGGCCACTTTATATCACATAGGGCGTGTTTGGTTTTGGAGGGACTCGTTTCGTCCTTTTGTATGCAATTTTAGACCCGTTTGGTTGTCTGGGCTGGGCTGCGTTGTTCCATAGCGTGAACCTTAAAGCACCCTCGGGTTAGGACCTAGAGGAACGACCGATTCGGCCGTTCTTGTTGAGCCAGGTCGTGGCTAGCGAAAAGGGAAAAGGGGCACGCGGTTGCACGCGCGGGGCAAGGGCGCGAGACGGCGGGAGACACCTCGTCCCTTCGGGAACACGCGCCATAAATCTCCTTACCGCTCGCTCTCCCCACTCACTCCACTCGCTCGTCTCCTCTCTCCTTTCACCGCTCCGGTTATCTCCGCCGCCGGTAAGTCCAGTGCTCCGCCACCAACATTTTTGGCGGTGGTGAAAGGTCGGTCATCGCTCCTTCATTTTCGACATCCAAGATCTTCACGGTCTGCGGCGACCGCGTTGCATCCTCACCTTTCTTGATGGCTTCTCCAATGGTGGTAAGATGATCTGCACCCACATCGGCCACCGTATGTAGCATAGATCTGAGATCGAAGTCGATTATGCGGCGTAGTGTGACATGCACCGTAGATCTGCATGTTTTTAGGGTTCGATCTACGTTTAGGGTTACATGTTCTGATCATGTTTGTCAGTTTGGTCTACGATTTGGGGTTTTCATGTGTGTTGGTCCAATGGAGCAAAGATGAACATGTGTCCGTGAGTCTGTTCTTGATGCGGGCCGATGATGAACACTAGAGCAGATGTGTCTTAGGGATGAGGGGCTCCATTCCGAAAATAATGTAAACTTGTTGTCTGCATTGGCTTTGGCACGGTGCACCGACCCCTATGAACTCTGCATGATAATGCTAACTGAGGCCAAGAATAAATTTTATAGATCTACTGTTTTATGTGCCTTATCTTGATACGGACCGATGATTAAACTAGGTCAGGATAATTGCAAGGAGATTGTCTTCAGAGGATAATTGCAAGGAGATTGTCTTCAGAACCAGGGGTAAATACAATGCTTGTATTGGCACTTCGTTCTTATAGACACTCTTTTTGCCCATGGATGGCTGTGATGTATGAGGCCTAAATTACACTAGTTTGCATTTGAGAGGACTCTTTTAGTATTCGTTGTTGTGCAAAAATGTGTGTATTGTGTATGATATCAGGTACAAAGAGATCATATTTTGAGTGTTCTATTTTACCAGTGCGAATGATGATGGGTGTTCGAATTGTGAGGCAGTTGTAGCACTGTCACTACTAGGCATCCACCAAAATTAAGAACCAGGCACAACTAATTGTGTCTTGTACTTGATTTTGTTGGTTATCATGTGGTGCATACTTGTCTACGCATTCTGATTTTTGAACCTAACTAAGGCATCCATGTTGTGTTTTCGTATGGCCGATGATCATATGTTGAGTGTTGCATTTTTTCACTGCATGTGATGATCTGTTTGAAGGCAATGCAGTAGAAGCATTGTCACCACTAGACGGCCAAAAAAAAGTATTGAACCAGTCACAAATAGAAGTGGCTTCTACTTTTTTTTTTTGGCGAGTCTGGTGACGCATAGTTGTCTATGCCTTATGATTTGTCAACATAAATGAGACTTCCCTATTGTGTTTCACTATGGTCGATGATGAAATTGTGACACACAAAGGTTTAAGAGGTGTTCTACAGAACCAGGCAATGTATGCCAACACAATGGTTGTATTACTACTTGATTTAGTAGTATCATCTCTTCATATACTTGTGTGGGCCTTTAACTCATTTAATGCTTTCTTTGTTTGTTTTTGTGTCAAATATAGGCCAATGATTAGAGTGTATCACTATTACAGTGCTATGAAAGCTTCCATTGTAGCCCGTACATTGTAGAAGCACATTGCTACTGCCATGTTCTTACTACCATGGATATATTTCATAGCCGATGTGATGTATGAGGCCCTAATCATGAATACACATAAAGTGAAATAGTTTTTTGAGGCACTTTTGTTGGTTAAAGTGGAATAGTTTTTTGAAGCACATTGTACAAGCACATTGCTACTGCCATGTTGTCTGAGGCACTTTTGGCCGGAGGAGCTCAACCCATTTTTTAAGGAACTAGCATCTGCGAGGACATCGACTTTGTGGATTTGAGAATTAAGTTCATAGTTTTAAATATATCAACAGTACATCAGAGCATACAAATACGGTTATATAGCTGCAGCACATAAATGGAATTCCCTTATATATACTGTATCATTATCACGAGGACAAAAAAATTAAACAGTTTAGAAGTAACAATATTTATGAAATATATCAACATTTTTAAATTTTGACCAACTTTATCAAATGTTGTAACAATATTTATGATATTAAATTAGTTCATTTTAAGATGCATATACTGACATTAATTTGGTATTACAAACATTCTAGTAATTTTTATAAAAGTTGGCCAAACTTAATAAAATTGGACTTAGGACAAAATTTAGAAGTAAACTTATCCGTGGACGGAGAAAAGGAAGCATATCTGACCTCTCAAATTAAGATCTTGCCGCTGCTTGCTGTATTTTGTAGGATCTGGAAAGAGTTTCAGAACCCTTACTACAACCTTGTTTACGTCCTTGAGTACTACTAATCCGCTGCTACGATGTGGTACTGGTACCAGTAAATTTTTTCCGGCTTTCCCCCAAGGAACGTGTTGGTACCGGTGAATCGGTGATTGGTTCACGAGTCTGGGATCAATTTCACAGTACACGCAATGCATGGAACTGCTCCCGTTGATCGACAACTGGGAACATGTACACAGTACGCGTACTTACCGACGTGCACTGCTCGATCAGCGCCGATTCCCGGCCCGGACCTACGTACACGGTACATCATCTTCTTCTTTTTTTTGAGAAAAACACGGTCTATATCTACAGTGTTGGTGATTTTGTGTCCACACCCCATCGGACCGATTTGGTGAATGGGCCGCCGAATGAAATGCTCTCGGTCCACTCACGCACGCACGACAATGCTCAGCTCACAGCTACCGGGTATGTACCTCAACAACAAGCGTACATCTTCAACATATGATCATCTTATTACCAAATCTGTTGCAAACCGTAAGGCACGCATTTGATTATGGAAAATTGTACTGCCAACTATACAATTTATACTCTGAAAATTCTACATATTTGGTTACATAACCATATGTCCATACACTACACCTCTCAATTAAGATATTTCTTAGGCTATATACTTTGTTGTCTCTACCAATATATTAATAATATTAAAAATATAGAACAATATTCACACAATAACATACATATGTTATATAATTCATCAACTATAAAAAATTCAAAGAGGCGTGTGGTTTTCCTTATTTTTGTTTCTGAATGTAAGTTTTTTTTTTTTTTGCATCTTGACAAGGGTAATATCTCAGAAAGAAAAAAAATACGCAAATACATTGAAACTTTATAACGAAAGACAATTCACAAAATTATTGTATGCTTAACAGTGCTAAATAAATAATATACAACATGTATTTGTTAGAACCACAATATGATAAAGAATTAAGGAAGTATTAAAGTTTAATATAACTATATTTTGGCCTCTTAAGTACTTGATGTCTCTCACAAGTGTCTTATAGGCTTCAGTAGACTATATTTTGCCCTCTGAAGTACTTGATGTCTCTATTCACAAGTGTCTTACAGGCTTTAGTAGACATTGTTTATATGAAAACAAGAATGCAATTTGACTATAGAAACTTAGCTTGACAACTACGAGGTGTTTTCAAAATTATATATCTATAAAGTAGCTCAATATTGATGTCTGGTTTTGTAAGCCATCAACAAGGAACTTTGTAGACTAATCGACTCTTGAGAGAAGTCAAGCTTCGTCCCAAGAAGGGGAAGCCATGTGTTGTCTTGGTGATTGGTCTCAAAGGTAAAAATTTGTAGGTGTGAGATACAATATTGGCATATCCTGTTATAGTTTATGGCTCTCTTTCTCTGTTTATAATTGTGTTTGTAGGGCCAAAGTAACACAAAACACATAATCAAAACATGTTTTGCAGCTGACCCCAGCTTTTAGGATAATCTGTTGCAGCTAGCCCAAATAGATGATTTAGGGCCTTAACTGCGTACCTGACATGTCTGGCCATATTTTGTACGTATACCGCGGTCATACAACATTTTTTTAAATGCAGCATAAATGTAGAAATAATTGTGGTATACTATAGAGAAAAAATCTCTATGTTTTATACATAAAGGTGGCATAACAGGCCAAATTTATATTTCACCCAAAATATCTCTATGTTTACACAGTTACATTTTTATTTTTCGTGTAATTGTGGTATACTGTATATAAATAAAGGCACACATGTTAGACACGCTGTTAAGACCCTAAATCATCTAGTTGGGCTAGCTGCAACATATTACACAAAAGACGGGGTCAGCTGCAAAACATGTTTTGATTCTGTGTTTTGTGCAATTTTGGCACCAAACATTGGTGTATGTGCAATTCTCTTGAGGAACCAAAACGCTACTATCTCTTCATTCGCTCACGTGCTTTTTTCCCTTCCATGTTTTCATGTGTCCAGAGCATCTCCAACCGGAATTTGAATATTTTGATGGCCAGTGTTGGGCATCCTCGGCAGATTTGAGGCAAAAATCCCTTGGGTCCAGGAACCAACACGTGTCCATTGCCCCCAAAATCCCACAAATGCTTCTATGAAGCAAAAAAACGTTTCGTTTGTAATAAGAATTTTGTACTATTGTAGAAAATGTCCAATTTCCCCAAAACAAATCCCGCAAATGCTTCTATGAAGCAAAAAGGGTTTATTTGTAAATTGAATTTTGTACTATTGTAGCAAATGTCCAATTCCCTCCGAAGAAATCCCTCAAATGCTTCTATGAAGCAAAAAAATGGTTTATTTGTAAATAGAATTTTGTTCTATTGTAGCAAATGTCCAATTCCCTCCGAAGAAATCCCGCAAATGCTTCTACGGAGCAAACAACTTTTTGTTTATAATAAGATTTTTATGCTATTGTAGCATGTTCACTTTCCTCCCAAAATTCACAATGGTTCTATGGCACATACACCTCTCGTTTCCGTAGCAAATTTTACCCTGCACCTATAATAGATGCATCGGTCCAGCAGCGATTGCTTGATGTATGTCAATATTTTGGAGAAACCTTGTGTGGGGCAGAGCGGAGGCTTGGTAATATTATGGAAGAGAGTTTTTGAAGTGAAACTGACAGATTTTATGTCGAAGTACCATATTGACACGGAGATAACAGAAAAAGATGGATTCGTATGGCAGTTTACTGGCATTTAAGGAGAACCGAAGAGGGAGGAGAGGGAGAAAACGTGGCAATTCTTGAGAACGCTAAAGCACCAAAGTAATAAACCATGGTTGTATGTGGGGGACTTTAATTAATTCTTTTCGCTTGGGAGAAGGAGGGAGGTGTGCCGAGAGCACAAATCTATATGGATAGGTTCAAGGAAGATATTGATGATTGCCAATTGGATGACTTGGGATTTGTTGGAGATGCTTTTACGTGGGGGAATCATAGCCATGATACAGGCAAATACATCAACGAGAGGTGATACGTCTCCAACGTATCCATAATTTCTGCTGTTCCATGCTTATATTATACCATTTGCTACATGTTTTATATACACTTCATATCACTTTTATGCATTTTCTGGGACTAACCTATTAACAAGATGCCACAGTGCCAGTTCCCTGTTTTCTGCTGTTTTTGGTTTCAGAAAGTTACTTCTGGAAATATTCTCGGAATTGCACGAAACAAAAGGCCAAGTCCCTATTTTTTCAACACGTACACGGAGTCCGAAGGAGAGACGAAGAGCCACGAGGTGGCCAAACCACCTGGCGGCGCGGCCCCACGCCGCGCCAGCCTGTGGTTTGGGCCCCTCGGGGGTCCGCCGACATCGCCCCTTCGCCTATTTATTCCCCGAGACGTGAAAACCCTAAAACACCGAGCCTTTCATCCAGAACATATTCGCTGCCGCCGCCGTCGTCAACCCTAACTCGGGGGGTTCTGAAGCTCTTCCCGGCACCCTGCCGGAGAGGGGAATCATCACCGGAGGGCTCTACATCGCCATGCCCGCCTCCGGAGTGATGCGTGAGTAGTTCATCCTTGGACTATGGGTCCATAGCAGTAGCTAGATGGTTGTCTTCTCCACTTGTGCCATCATGTTTAGATCTTGTGAGCTGCCTATCATGATCAAGATCATCTTATTGTAATGCTACATGTTGTGTTTGCTGGGATCTGACTTATATTGATACCTATGTGGAGCTGAATATTATATTATCATGTCTATGTCATTTGTGATCTTGCATGCTCTCCGTTACTTGTTGAAGCCTTGGCCAAGTGAATACTTGTGACTCCAAGAGGGGGTATTTATGCATGATAGTTGGGTTCAACCTCTATTTAACCTGGGATAGTGACAGCAAGTTCTAAGGTTGTAGATGTGTTGTTGCCACTAGGGGTAAAACAGCAATGCTTTATTCAAGGATGAATGTATTGTTTACATTACGCACATTACTTAATGCAATTGTCTGTTGCTTGCAACTTAATACTGGAAGGGGTACGGATGTTAACCGGAAAGTGGACTATTTAGGCATAGATGCATGCTGGATAGCGGTCTATGTACTTTGTCGTAATGCCCAAATGAATCTCATAGTAGACACCACAACTCACACATGCATGTTATATGCACTTATCAATTGTCAATTGCCCAGCTGTAATTTGTTTACCCAGCATGTTAGTTATCTTATTGGAGAGACACCACTAGTGAACTGTGGACCCCGGTCCATTCTTTTACATCTGAAATACAATCTACTGCAATCATTGTTCTCTACTGTTTTATGCAAACAAACATCATTTCCATTCGATACGTTTAACCCTTTGTTTTCAGCAAGCCGGTGAGATTGACAACCTCACTGTTAAGTTGGGGCAAAGTAATTTGATTGTGTTGTGCAGGTTCCACGTTGGCACCGGAATCCCTGGTGTTGCGCCGCACTACACTCCTTCACCAACACCTTCGAAGCAAACCTCGTTTTCCTACTGGTTCGATTAAACCTTGGTTTCATACTGAGGGAAAACTTGCTGCTGCACTCATCATACCTTCCTCTTGGGGTTCCCAACTGACGTGTGACGTACAAGCATTGTTTCTGGGCTGTTGCCGGGGAGATATTCCCTCGTCAACTTAGCGCAGCAACACGTTTTCTGGCGCCGTTGCCGGGGAAAACCGAATTGCTTCTGCAAGGGGAGTCTCTCACACCCAATCTCTTTACTTTGTTATTTGTCTTGCTTAGTTTATTTTTATTTAGTCTTGTTTGCTCTCTTTATCAAAAACACAAAAAAATTAGTTACTTGTTTAATTCGTTTGATTTTGTTTTTCAAAATGAGTACTCCTGAGAACACTAAGTTGTGTGACTTCACTAGCACAAACAACAATGATTTCATATGCACTCCTATTGCTCCACCTGCTTCTACAGCAGAATTTTATGAAATTAAACCTGCTCTATTAAATCTTGTTATGAAAGAGCAATTTTCTGGTGTTAGTACTGATGATGCTGCTGCCCATCTTAATAACTTTGTTGAACTTTGTGAAATGCAAAAGTATAAGGATATGGATGGGGATATTATAAAACTGAAACTTTTTCCTTTCTCCTTGAGAGGAAGAGCTAAAGAATGGTTGCTTTCTTTGCCTAGAAATAGTATTGATTCTTGGACAAAATGCAAAGATGCTTTCATAGGGAAATATTATCCTCCTGCTAAGATTATATCCTTGAGAAGTAGCATTATGAATTTTAAACAACTTGATAATGAACATGTTGCTCAAGCTTGGGAAAGAATGAAATCTTTGGTGAAGAATTGTCCCACTCATGGACTGACTACTTGGATGATCATCCAAACCTTTTATGCAGGATTAAATTTTTCCTCAAGGAACTTATTGGATTCAGCCTCTGGAGGAACCTTTATGTCCATCACTTTAGGTGCAGCAACAAAGCTACTTGATGATATGATGATCAACTATTCCGAATGGCACACCGAAAGAGCTCCTCAAGGTAAGAAGGTAAATTCTGTTGAAGAAACCTCCTCTTTGAGTGATAAGATTGATGCTATTATGTCTATGCTTGTGAATGGTAGATCTCATGTTGATCCTAATAATGTTCCTTTAGCTTCATTGGTTGCTCAAGAAGAGCATGTTGATGTAAACTTCATTAAAAACAACAACTTCAACAACAATGCTTATAGGAATAATTTTGGTAGCAACAACTATAAGCCTTATCCTTCAAATGGTTATGGCAATTCTTATGGTAATTCCTACAGCAACAATAGAAGTGTGTCCTCTGATCTTGAAGCTATGCTTAAAGAATTTATTAGCACACAAAAAGCTTTCAATAAAACTGTTGAGGAAAAGTTTGAAAAAATTGATGATCTTGCTTCTAAAGTTGATAGTCTTGCTCATGATGTTGAAATTCTAAAACTGAAAGTTATGCCTAATGAAGTTAAAGATACTAAGTCATTTGCTACAGCAAATGCCATCCAAGTTCGAATTGATAATAATATTAGGATGTTGGCTGAATTGCATGCTAGGTGGGAAAAAGAGGAAGAACTTGAAAAAGAGAATAGTATAGTTAGAGTTTGTACTATCACCACCACTAGTAATGCTAATGTTTACATGCTAGTAAGCCTCCTACTATTGATGGTAATGTTATTGGTGTTGGTAATGTCTCTACTACTTCTGCAAAGCGTTTGAAATTGCCTAAAACTGCTGAAACTTTTTCTGATAAAAGTGCTGAAATTTTTCAAACTATTGGAGACAATGGTTCCACCACCATTGACAATAATGATTTTGATTTTGATGATTGTAACATCTCTGAAGTTATTATGTTCTTGCAAAAATTAGCTAGAAGTCCCAATGCTAGCACTATTAATTTGGCTTTTACAAAGCATATTACAAATGCTCTTTTGCAAGCTAGGGAGGAGAAGTTGAAACTTAAAGCTTCTATTCCTAGGAAATTAGAAGATGGTTGGGAACCCATCATTAAGGTAAAGGTGAATGATTTTGATTGCAATGCCTTGTGTGATCTTGGTGCAAGTATTTCGGTTTTGCCCAAGAAGCTTTATGATATTCTTGATTTGCCACCTTTGGAACATTGTTATTTGGATGTTTTTCTCGCTGATAATGCTATGAAGAAACCTTTGGGGCGAGTTAATGATGTTTTTATTACAGTAAACAATAACCTTGTCCCGTTGATTTTATTGTTATGGATATTGAATGCAATGCATCTTGTCCTATTGTTTTGGGAAGACCTTTTCTTCGAACTGTTGGTGCCATCATTGATATGAAAGAAGGTAATATAAGGTACCAATTTCCTCTCAAGAAAGGTATGGAACACTTCCCTAGGAAGAGAATGAAGTTACCTTTTGACTCTATTGTTAGAGCAAGTTATGATGTTGATGCTTCTTCTCTTGACAACACTTGATTTTCACTTTCTGCGCCTAGCTGAAAGGCGTTAAAGAAAAGCGCTTATGGGAGACAACCCATCGTTTTTATTTGCTGTTATTTTTGTTTTCTTTGAGTCAAGGAGTTTTGTTACTTCTGTAGCAACTCCTTTGTATCTTTATTTTATCGCAATGTTGTGCCAAGTAAAGTTCTATATTGAAAGTTGATGCAAGATTTGGATTTCTGCGCAGTGACAGATTTTTAGCTGTCACGGATTTGAGCTTATCTCCCTGTAGAAAATTCAAAAATTCTGAAAAAATCACGCATATTCCTGAGATATGTACGCAACTTTCATTATTTTAGGCCAGATCCATCTGAGCAACTTAAGTGCCTCGAAAAAATTCGTCATTCCAGACTGTTCTGTTTTTGACAGATTCTGCCTTTTGTTTTGCATTCGCTCTTTTACTGTGTTTGTGTGGATTTCTTTGCTCCACAAAGCATTGGTGGCTGTAGCTAATGTCCAGAAGCTTTGGGATTGATTGTATCATTACAGAATATGAGAATTTTTGATTATGCACTAACCCTCTAATGAGAACTGTCTTGAGTTTGGTGTGAAGGAAGTTTTCAAGGATCAAGCGAGAAGGGTGATATTATGTGATCAAGAAGAGTGAAAAGCCTAAGCTTGGGGATGCCCCCGTGGTTCATCCCAACCATATTCAGAGAGACTCAAGCGTCTAAGCTTGGGGATGCCCAAGGCATCCCCTTCTTCATCAACAAACTTATCAGGTCATCTCTAGTGAAACTATATTTTAATTCTTTCACATCTTATGCGCTTTACTTGGAGCGTCTGTGTGTTTTTATTTTTGTTTTTGTTTGAATAAATTCGGATCCTAGCAATCCTTGTGTGGGAGAGAGACACGCTCCGCTTTTTCATGTGAATACTCATGTTCTTCACTTATATTTGTTGAGTATTCTTAACTAGCTACTGCAGTGCTTTTAGCTCCTGTTTTTCATGCATCTCTTCGAGCTGTTAGCACTTGTTTATAAATACTCTCTTGCTGCATTATATTATCATTTGGAGAGTTTATGTTTAAATAAATTGATTGGTGTTTGTTTGGAAGAAAGAAAATGCTACATGTAGTAGTTGGTATTGGAAAAGACATATGCATTCTTGTAGATCATTGTCTTGTTTCGATTTGATGCTTTGCAATTGTTTTGAGCTCTCAAGTAGATCATGTTTAAGCTCTTGCATCATGTAGTTAAAGCCTAGTAGTGGAGAACTACCGTAGAGCTTGTTGAGACTTGGGATGCATATTTGTTCTCTCTAAGGTCTAGATATTTTCTGGTAAAATGTTTGAGCAACAAGGAAGACAGTGTAGAGTCTTATAATACTTGCAATATGTTTTTATGTGATTCTTGCTGTACCGGTTTATACTTGTGTTTGCTTCAAACAACCTTGCTAGCCTAAACTCTGTACTGAGAGGGAATGCTTCTCGTGCATCCAAAACTTGAGCCAAAACCCATGCCATTTGTGTCCACCATACCTACTATGTGGTATTTCCTGCCATTCCAAGTAAATATTTCATGTGCTACCTTTAAACTATTCAAAACTTTATTACTCCTTATTTGTGTCAATGTTTTATAGCTCATGAGGAAGTATGTGGTGTTTTATCTTTCAATCTTGTCATTTACTTCTGACAGACTTTCACCAATGGACTAGTGGCATATACATCCGCTTATCCAATAATTTGCAAAAAGAGCTGGCAACGGGGTGCCCAGCCCCAATTAATTACAACTTTCATTAATAATTCTCTTCACATGTTTTGCCCTGATTTATCAGTAAGCAACTTAATTTGCAAATAGACACTCCTCCATGGTATGTGAATGTTGGAAGGCACCCGAGGATTCGGTTAGCCATGGCTTGTGTAAGCAAAAGGTTGGGAGGAGTGTCATCTATAAAGAAACTAAAATACATGTGTAAACAAAAGAGAAGAGGGATGATCTACCTTGCTGGTAGAGATAACGTCCTTCATGGGAGCCGCTCTTGAAAGTCTGGTTGACAAGGGGGTTAGAGTGCCCACTACCATTCGTTGACAACAACAAACACCTCTCAAATACTTATTTTGTGCTCTCTATATGCTTTCGAAAACTTAAAAAGCTCTAGCACATGATTTAATCCCTGCTTCCCTCTGCGAAGGGCCTATCTTTTACTTTATGTTGAGTCAGTTTACCTACTCCTTTCTATCTTAGAAGCAAACACTTGTGTCAACTTTGTGTGCATTGATTCTTACATGTTTACTTATTGCACTTGTTATATTGCTTTATGTTGACAACTATCCATGAGATATACATGTTACAAGTTGAAAGCAATGCTGAAACTTAATCATCCTTTGTGTTGCTTCAATGCCTTTTACTTTGAATCTATTGCTTTATGAGTTACCTCTTATGCAAAACTTTTTGATGCTTGTCTTGAAAGTACTATTCATGAAAAGTTTTTGCTTATATGATTCATTGTTTACTCTTTATCTATTTGTTAGCAAACTATAGATCATTGCTTTGAGTCACTTCATTCATGACATGAGCCTTGCAATATATTGATCAAGATTGTGTGAAAGCATGTCTCCTCAGAAATTATTTGTTGTTATCGTTTTACCTACTCGAGGACGAGTAGAACTAAGCTTGGGGATGCTTGATACGTCTCCAACGTATCCATAATTTCTGCTGTTCCATGCTTATATTATACCATTTGCTACATGTTTTATATACACTTCATATCACTTTTATGCATTTTCTGGGACTAACCTATTAACAAGATGCCACAGTGCCAGTTCCCTGTTTTCTGCTGTTTTTGGTTTCAGAAAGTTACTTCTGGAAATATTCTCGGAATTGCACGAAACAAAAGGCCAAGTCCCTATTTTTCCACACGTACACGGAGTCCGAAGGAGAGACGAAGAGCCACGAGGTGGCCAAACCACCTGGCGGCGCGGCCCACGCCGCGCCAGCCTGTGGTTTGGGCCCCTCGGGGGTCCGCCGACATCGCCCCTTCGCCTATTTATTCCCCGAGACGAAAACCCTAAAACACCGAGCCTTTCATCCAGAACATATTCGCTGCCGCCGCCGTCGTCAACCCTAACTCGGGGGGTTCTGAAGCTCTTCCCGGCACCCTGCCGGAGAGGGGAATCATCACCGGAGGGCTCTACATCGCCATGCCCGCCTCCGGAGTGATGCGTGAGTAGTTCATCCTTGGACTATGGGTCCATAGCAGTAGCTAGATGGTTGTCTTCTCCACTTGTGCCATCATGTTTAGATCTTGTGAGCTGCCTATCATGATCAAGATCATCTTATTGTAATGCTACATGTTGTGTTTGCTGGGATCTGACTTATATTGATACCTATGTGGAGCTGAATATTATATTATCATGTCTATGTCATTTGTGATCTTGCATGCTCTCCGTTACTTGTTGAAGCCTTGGCCAAGTGAATACTTGTGACTCCAAGAGGGGGTATTTATGCATGATAGTTGGGTTCAACCTCTATTTAACCTGGGATAGTGACAGCAAGTTCTAAGGTTGTAGATGTGTTGTTGCCACTAGGGGTAAAACAGCAATGCTTTATTCAAGGATGAATGTATTGTTTACATTACGCACATTACTTAATGCAATTGTCTGTTGCTTGCAACTTAATACTGGAAGGGGTACGGATGTTAACCGGAAAGTGGACTATTTAGGCATAGATGCATGCTGGATAGCGGTCTATGTACTTTGTCGTAATGCCCAAATGAATCTCATAGTAGACACCACACTCACACATGCATGTTATATGCACTTATCAATTGTCAATTGCCCAGCTGTAATTTGTTTACCCAGCATGTTAGTTATCTTATTGGAGAGACACCACTAGTGAACTGTGGACCCCGGTCCATTCTTTTACATCTGAAATACAATCTACTGCAATCATTGTTCTCTACTGTTTTATGCAAACAAACATCATCTTCCATTCGATACGTTTAACCCTTTGTTTTCAGCAAGCCGGTGAGATTGACAACCTCACTGTTAAGTTGGGGCAAAGTAATTTGATTGTGTTGTGCAGGTTCCACGTTGGCACCGGAATCCCTGGTGTTGCGCCGCACTACACTCCTTCACCAACACCTTCGAAGCAACCTCGTTTTCCTACTGGTTCGATAAACCTTGGTTTCATACTGAGGGAAAACTTGCTGCTGCACTCATCATACCTTCCTCTTGGGGTTCCCAACTGACGTGTGACGTTACACGCATCAAGCATAGTTTCTGGCGCTGTTGCCGGGGAGATATTCCCTCGTCAACTTAGCGCTAGCAAGAGGCTGGACCGTGAAGTGGCAAATGATGTCTACTATAACTTCTCTTCTTGTAGACAGTGTTGGGCCTCCAAGTGCAGAGGTTTGTAGAACAGCAGCAAATTTCCCTTAAGTGAGTAACCCAAGGTATATCGAACTCAGGGAGGTAGAGGTCAAAGATATATCCCTCTCAAGCAACCCTGCAATTAAGATACAAAAAGTCTCTTGTGTCCCCAACACACCCAATACACTTCTTAGATGTATAGGTGCACTAGTTCGGCGAAGAGATGGTAAAATGCAAGTGATATGGATATTAACAAGTGGTAATTGCAATCTGTAGTAAAAATGGCAGCGAGCAAACATGCAGCAAAACTGGAGACAAACGGTGTTTCAGTGCTTGGAAACAAGGCCTAGGGATCATACTTTCACTAGTGGTCACTCTCAACAATAATAATATAACTGAACACATATAAATACTTCCTTTTCAATATGCAACTTAGATGCTACTCTGAATTATTCTCATGTTGGATAGAAATACCAATCTACTGCGTAGGTCTACAAAAGCACACCTTAAAGTCTGAGTAAACAAACACCACAATTTCATAGAACACCGATACCATCGCGTAGGGCTATAAAAGCACACCTTAGAGTTCGAACACCACAATTACTTGCGTAGGTATGTCACACCTTAAAGTTCAAACACCACAATTATATAGTGACATCCAACATAAAGAAAAACTCATGGTAAGTATCCCTTTAATCTATGATCCCTAGAGTCACACACGGCACGCGCACTGTCCTCTTCGCACCGTGGGACAAAGGTAACTCCGGAAATTATAATGATAAACCAATTGAGTAGCATATCCATAACATAATGAAGGGGAAACATCTATGAATTCAACTAGATTACAATGCTCATGATCACATAAAGATCACACCATGGGAGAGAGAGATAAACCACATAGCTAACGGTAGAGCCCTCAGCCTCGATGGAGAACTACTCCCTCCTCGTCATGGGAAGCAGCAATGGCGATGAAGATGGCTCCGGGGGCACTTCCCCGTCCCGGCAGGGTCCTGGAACAGAGACTTCTGTCCCCCGAATTAGGGTTTTTGGTGGCGGCGGAGCTCGGAGGCGTTTCTGGGAAAAGTCTTCCTCGTTCTGGCGTTTTTAGGTCACGGGTGATTTTATAGGCGAAGAGGCGGCGCGAGGCGATGGAGAGGTGGACCAGGCGGGCCCATGGCACGGGGGAGGCCTGGCCGCGCCCCTAGGCCGTTTGGTGGCTGTGGGGCCCGCTTACAGGTGGTCTTCTGGCTCCGTGGCTTATTTGTGCTGGAAATAATTCAGGTAATTTTTTTGTCCAATTCCGAGCACTTTCATTTTTGGGCCTTTTCTGCAATAAACAGACAAAACAGACAGAAACTGGCACTGGGCACTAGGTTAATAGGTTAGTCCAATAAATTTCATAAAATGATATAAACTTTAGGATAAACATGTGGCATTTGATATAAAACAAGCATGGAACATCAAAAATTATAGATACGTTAGAGACGTATCAAGCATTCCCAAGCTTTGTTCCAACTCGTCCTCGAGTAGGTAAACGATAACAAAAGATAATTTTTGAAGTGACATGCTACCAACATAATCTTGATCAAATAGTAATGTAAAGCACATGAAATGAATGAAGTGATCCAGGTCAATTATCTATAGTTGCTATAAAGTAAACAATGAGCAACCAAGAGGCATCATACAAATAAAAACTTGTCATGAATAGTACTTTGGAGACAAGGAGCTATAAGAATTTGACATAAAAGTTAGCTCACAAAGCAATATTTTTCAATCAAAAGTGTTTGACCAACACAAAGGGAAGATTTAAGTTTCAGCATTTGCTTCAACTTTCAACAGATTTATCTCATGGATATTGTCAATACAAAGCATCATAGTAATTCATAACATTATCATATAACAATTCTTGTACCAAAATTGGCAATAGTGTTTGCTTGTGGAGAAAGAAAGAAATAGGAAAACTGACTCAACATAAAAGTAAAAGAAAGGCCCTTCACAGAGGGAAGCAGGGATTATGTCATGTGCTAGAGCTTTTTAGTTTTTGAAATCATATAGAGAGTAAAAATATATTTTGATAGGTGTATGTTAATGGTCAACGAATGGTAGCAGACAATGCAGTATTACCCTTGCCAACCAGACTTTTTAAGAGCGGCTCCCATTGAGGAACGTTATTTCTGCAGCAAGCAGATCATTCCTCTTTTCTCCTTTGTTTACACATGCAGATGTTTGACTAAGTGCTCGGGAACAAAATGTGAGGAGAGTTTATGATGAAAGTTGTAAATTAAGGGGGATGGGCACCCCGCCGCCAGCTCTTTTTGCAAAATTATGGATAAGCAGATGTAAGCTACTAGTCCTTGAATAAATTCTGTTTGACAAGTGTAATAAAGACCATCTACCACTTCTCATGAGCTGGTAAACAGAGACACAAATAAGGAGTAATAACAATTTTGAATAGTTTAACCACATGAAAAATTACTTGGAGTGGCAGGAAAATACCACATATAGGTAGGTATGGTGGACACAGATGGCATGGATTTTGGCTCATGGTTTTGGATGTACGAGAAGCATTCCCTCTCAGTACAGAATTTAGACTAGCAAGGTTATTTTAAGCAAACACATAACGTCAACCGGTACAACAATAACCATATGATGAACATTAATAAAGAACTATAAGACTCCACACTGTCTTCCTTGTTAACCAAAACAACCTTTTAAAAGAGAAAATATCTAGACTTTGGAACTACCAAGTATGAAAAACCAAACAACTTCAAGCTTTAACGGTAGTTCTTCACTAGTGAGTCTTTACTTACATGATACTCAAGTTTAAACAGTACTTACTTGATAACTCAAAATAATTGACAAGTATCAAGTTACTCAAGACATACGATATACAAGACATGTAAGTTTTTCTCTTTATACCATTGCCACATGCATAAAATTTTCTGTTCCAACCAAATACCAAGAAACTTTCCAAACAAATATAAGTAAAGCAAGAGAGTGCTTTCTATAAAAGAACTAATAGCTCTGAACAAGAGATACATGAAAAACAAGAGCTAGAAGCTAAACAGGGTGAAAATAGAATACTTAACAAGTATAAGTGAATAATATGAGTATTAAAGTGGAGAGTGTCTCTCTCCCACACAAGAATGTTGTGATCAAGCATTGTAATAACCAGAGAACAAAATAAAAACAAAACAGAAAATAAAACACACAAGACGCTCCAAGAATAGCACATAATATGTGAAGCAATAAAAATATAGTATTACTAGAGATGACCTGATAATTTGTTGATGAAGAAGGGGATGCCCAAGACATCCACAAGCTTAGACGCTTGAGTCTTCTTGATATATGCAAGGAAGTGATTGCGTGGATCACACGTTCGTTGGGAGACCCCAAGAGGAAGGTATGATGCAGTATAGAAGCAGTTTTCCCTCAGTATGAGACCAAGGTTTAATCGAACCAGTAGGAGCAAGAAATCACTTCGGAAGGTTGTCAGTGGCGTGCTGACGTGGAATCTGCACACAACACAATCAAACTACTTTGCCCCAACGAAACAGTGAGGTTGTCAATCTCACCGGCTTGCTGAAAACAAATGATTAAACGTATGGTGTGGAAAACAGTAGTAAATTGCAGAGAATGAAAAGGAACAGTGTTTGCAGTTGGTTGTATTATCAGTGTAAAAGAATGGACCGGGGTCGACAGTTCACTAGTGGTGTCTCTACGTAAAAGATAACTAACATGTTGGGTGAACAAATTACAGCTGGGCAATTGACAAAATATTGAGCGCATAACAATGCATATATATGACATGATGATTACTATGATATTCATGTGGGCATTATGACAAAATACATAGACCGTTATTCCAACAGCGTCTATGACTAATAATCCACCGCCAGGTTGTCATACCGAGTTCCCCGTTGGTATTAAGTTGCAAGCAACGGATAATTGCATTAAGTAATGTGTGTAAAGTAAACAAATGCATTAGACCTAACGGCGTACCCTTAAACTAAGCATCGGTTATTTTATCCCTAGTGGCAACAGCACATCCACAATCTTAGAAGTTGTTGTCACTCTCCCAGATTACCGGAGGCATGAACCCACTATCTAGCATAAATACTCACTCTATGAGTTACAAGCATCTACTTGGCCAAAGTATCTACTAGTAACGGAAAGCATGCAAGATCATAAATAACATATAAGATAGCTTGATAATCAACTTGACATAGTATTCAATATTCATCGGATCCCAGCAAACACAACATGTAGCATTACAAATAAGATGATCTTGATCATGATAGGCAGCTCACAAGATCTAAACATGATAGCATAAAGTGGAGAGACAACCATCTAGCTACTGCCATGGACCCGTAGTCCAAGGATGAACTACTCACGCATCACTCCGGAGGCAGGCATGGTGATGTAGAGCCCTCCGGTGATGATTCCCCTCTCCGGCAGGGTGTCGGGAAGAGCTTCTGAACCCTCCCGAGCTAGGGTTGACGGCGGCGGCGTCTCTGGAACTTTTCGTGGATAATGGCTCGGGTCTTTAGCGTTTTCGCGTCGGGAAGAATAAATAGGCGAAAGGGCGGCGGCTGCGTTGCCACGAGGGCCCCACACCACCCCACGGCGCGGCAGGGGGCCCGCACGGCCCCATGGTGTGGGTGCCACGTGGCGCTCCTTCGTCTCCCCTCTAGACTCCGTCTTCATGTTGGAAAAATAGGAGGTTCTGTCCAAGTTTCGTCCAATTCCGATAATATTTCCAGACTAGCTTTTCTGGAATACAAAAACAACAGAAAACAGGAACTGGCACTGTGGCATCTTGTTAATAGGTTAGTCCCAGAAAATGCATAAAAATGCTATGAAGTGTATATAAAACATGTAACAATTGGTATAATATCAACATGGAATATCAGAAATTATAGATACGTTTGAGACGTATCAGGAAGGTCCATGGGAGCTTCTCCAAGCTTAAACTTTTCTCTCTTCTTAATCTTCTTGTATCATCCTTCTCTCATGATACTTGAAAACTTTCTTCACACAAAACTTCTCATAAACTTCATTAGAGGGTTAGTACTCAAAACATTTAATCAACTTTGTTTCTGTAAGGACACATTGCTAGAATTTAAATAAGATAAAATAGAATCATTCCACACATGTTTCTATTTATTTGAAAAATGTCATTTTATTTCCTTTCATTGACATCCCAAATTTTTACTCAATTTCAGAATGTTAAAACTCTCATATTGCTTAAACTCCCAAGCCAAGTACTACTCCCTTTCATCATACATCTTCCAGTGTGTCCAAACTGTATTTCTTTTAGCCATTTTCCTCATTACTCGATATACACAAAGTACACTACACTTTAATTCAAATTTCTTGCTTTGTTCACACAACAATGTTGAAAAATCCATGCCTCCTATCGATCGTCACCATCGGGCAGATCATGAAGGACGTGCTGCCGCCGCATGCCGACGTGTCGAATCGCGCCAAGGATACAATCAAAGAGTGCTTCACTGATGTCACGGGTGAGGCCTCGGAGGGGCGCAAGACAGTGAATGAACCTTTTATAATATTATTTTTCCTGAAAGAATAGTTTGTTACTTCTTCATGATCAAACTATACCTTGATTACTATTTTGATCGTAATATTTGCTTTAAAGTTTTAGCACAAGCTGTAGATGAATATCTTTTAAGAAAATCTTGGAAGACAATTTTCAAAATATCATCTCTAGATGTTGCAATAATAATTATTAGTCATACAAGAAAATTTAATTGACATACATACATAATTTACATACATTATAGAACTTATTTATAGATTTTCCAGTAAAGTAATTTGTCGCATTTCTGTCTCTTGAGTTTAGAATAAAATGGCTACGGACACATACACACTCGAACTTTCTTTCGTGCATCTGCCGTATGGGTTATACAGTTTAGTACTCCGTAGTATAGTTATTTATGTACAGTCCAAAGGTACCACGCCATTTTTGAACTTGTCAACTTGCTCACGCTATATATATCCTAATAGTACACCCCAATTAACCTCCACTGGGTGCGTACGTAACTAGGCTTCAGGTTGAGCAATCGCCGGAGGGTCGGTAGGCTACGACGGCTACAGCCAGCTCCGTAGGCGTTATTGTTTGAAGCGCTACCGCCCCATTCTCCGGCGGTACCCGGCCACATCAGCACAGTCCATATTCGTCTTGTGTTTCTGGACTAGGACGCCTACCGCAAGATATTTCGGCGGTAGCAAGCAAACCCTACCGCCTACATGTTGAGCGGTATTAAAAAGAATTATATTTGGCTGAAAATTTGAATAGGGTTCATTTTAGGCTGAAGTTTTGCCCCTAGGTCAATTTTGTCGCTTTGGCCGATGCTTCCAAGCTGGTGCGTGCTGTTGAGTCCAGCGAGTTTGATCGAGCCCTGGAAGGTGTCATCTACTAAGATATTAGAGCTTTTATTCAGTTAAATTCTTGTATTGCCCACGTGGCATTAATAAGGTTGCACACACCATGGCGGCGATTGGTGCGAGCCGTACCGAGTCCAGACATCTCTGGCTGGATGAAGTACCGGACTCTGTCTCGGTGACTGTGGCCAGCGATATTCGATCCGTGAACAAGTCGGACAGAACGAGGACGGGGCCTGGGGAACGTGGAAGCTTCTCTGAGAGAAAACCCAATACCACAACTAGCAACATTTTCATTTTTCAGTGGCCTCAAGGTTTTCTGTCGAGGGGAACCAAAACACGGGGTGCAAAGCCCATTAGTGTGTGTGACTGGGCCGAAGGGAGCGTTTTATTTTGTTTTAATATATTTCTTTTCTTTTTTGTTTATTTTCTGTTCCTTTTTCTTCTTTCTTCCTTTTACATTTTACGATTTTCTTAGAAAGTTGAGAATTTTTTATAAAGTTAAAAATATGGTCGCCAGGTTTAAATAAATGTGCGGATAGTCTCCAAAAAAATGTCCATGTAAAAAAGTTCATGCATTTTATAAAATATTTGTTCGTGACGCGCCGAAGATGTTCACATAGTCTAAAACTAATCATTCACCAGTACAGTTCAAAAAATGTTCATAAAGTTAAAATAATTGTTCGGTGGTTTAAGAAATGTTCACACGGTTCAAAATAATCATTCACATGTTTAAAAAAAAATTATTCACTCGTTACGCAGAAAATAAAAAAATAGAATGAAATAAAAAATTAACAAGCATGAAGGAACGTAGAACAAATTATAGTAGAGAAAACACAAAAGAAAATCAAAAATGGAAAATAGAAAAGGAAAAAAATAAGAAGAAAGGACTTTACTCAGCCGACCCGCCACGACCATCGGACGTCAAATAGGAAATGCCACCAAAGCGCGATGCTATTGTTGGGAAACTTGGGCCTGTTGGGAAACTAGGCCTACCTTGGGGCCCACTTAGGTGGGGAACCCCATCCTCATGTTAAGTTAATCTCTACCTTTAATGTTAATAAGGTACTCCCTCCGTCCCAGTTTTTAGACCTCAATTTGCAAATATCTTGGCCCAAGGTGCTAACTAATTAAGGCTAAAATCTTGCATGCATTAGTGGTGAGAGACAACCAGCCACTAATTGAGAGGGAATTTAAAATAATTCTGCCTAGGAGGTGGGGAGTTTTGGGACTAATTGTTTTTGAAATTGAGCCCTACAAACTGGACGGAGTGAGTATTTATCGTTCCATCCCTTCCGTCTATATAATTGAGGACTCAATTCATTATACGTTACTGGTTGACGAAAAGATAAATAGTGTCCTTATCTTTTTTTTACTGTATTCTGTGCCACCATCATTCTATCCTTTTGTCAAATTTAGTTTATCCATTAAGTGTACTTTTATTGTTCGTCTATTTCGACATGGTGTATACCATCGGGGCCGGCAAGCCCGCTGGGGTTGTACACCATGTTATCAACGCCTTTGCTCCACCGACTCTCCTCCTAGCATCCCTCGCGGGGAGGCTCCCGACAACGGTTCATGAATTTATAATCCGAAATCGATATAAAAAAGTGAAATCTCGTTCGATTTCGTTACTTTTTTTGTATTTTAAGTAAGTTTCAGATTTATTTTACCTACGGTGGGGAGTTCCCTAAGGAGAACCAAGCTCACTCGACATGAGCGACTGCTACTTCTGGAGAAGTTGTTGGAACCCCATCTAGAAGGGATGATGTAACCCAACAAAAAGTATTTTCTTCGGCTAAGAAGTAAGGTTTATAGAACAAGTAGAAACTATTATATGCTCAACAAAGTAGCAGCACCTGTACACAACCACATCACTTCTCATGTGCCCCAACGTTGCCGAAAGAGGCCCTGGGCAAGAATAACGAAATCATCCGCAGCTCTCATGTCATGCAACGTACTCAAATCCAAAACAGAAACAAGGACTAGCCGCATTGCCAGATAGACGGATCTAAGGTCTCTCTCACCTTCCGATGGCAAAACGACCTTCGGAAGTGAGGGAGAGACCGCCACCGCCAGAATTCACTAGTTAGAGGTTCGTGAGCGGCTATGGCCGATGTTTTTTTTAGCACGCCCCTATTCCGAATTGTTAAACAAGCTATACTACTGAAATGCGTGGGCCCTCTTGATTTTTTTTTTTTTTAGAGAATGGAGCTGTCGAGGAGTAGTGGATCTTAGCTTGTCACGCGTGCATATGTCTTGTGGATGGAAATCTGACATCTCATCCCACAGCTCCATCCATTCTTCAGACAAGACTAATCGAGGCCATTATTAGCACGACCACGATCATGGCGAGATCTTTGCCATCGCTCTCCCAATCTCACCCACACCTGAAGATTGCGCCAATCAAGAGATGATGACCCCCACTTGCCCTCGTTTCCAAGTAAGTTCCATCTCTAACAGTGGTCTAAAATATAACTCTAGAGCACCGCACAGCACACTGCAATATACCTACAGCATACTATAGCACACGGCTTCTTTCCGTTCAGGGAAAGAGCATGCACACGCCTCGACCCTGTCACTTCACAAGATATTTCTTTTCTTTGTCAGAAAAGGTGGGATATTATATCAAGATCATGGCAATCAACCAAGGGGCCCTCGAATCATGCCCCTCTCTTCCTCTTTTGTCCTGGCTACCAAACTTCTCCAAGCATTTTATGGGTGAGTACGCTTTAACGATGAGATAGCAGATGGTGAGTACGTATGTAGTCTTAGCTAGATACAGAAGAAAACAAGACGAAGGAGGAGCATCTTCAGCTTGACACAACCCAGAGTCGACCTTGCAGAAACTTCTTGGGCTGAACTTGCACATGTTTCAGAGTCGACCTTCCAGAAACTTGGCTAGTACTCCCTCTGTTCCAAATTACTTGTCATCCATTTGCCAAAAAGTGGATGTATCTATACTTGTAACATGACTAGATACATCCACTTTTTGACAAATTGATGACAAGTAATTTGGAACGGAGGGAGTACCTGCTACGCGGCATCCCGATGCCTGGCTCAGAGTAACTGACTGGCTAACGGCCTGTACCAAAACTACGAAGTACTGGTATATATCCGAGTCAACGGCCGTTCTCACTTCACAGTCTAGAAGAAACATTTCGTGACAGGAGAACATGTATACAGCCTGAAACCATCACAGGTGATCCGGACTGAACACAATAATTTTAGGGGTCAGGAGGTGCATGCATGTATGAAGATTAACAGATTGAAACATGCACTTGTAGTTGCCTTGATACAGTATTTTTTTTGTTTTTGAAAAACATGCACTTGTAGTTGCATCATTCATAATGCCGCAAAAAAAAAAACATAACGCTTAACACAAGAACCTAATGCCGCATCATGCTTTCATTATTTGAGCGAGATGGCACAATTATCATTTATAAGGTGCTTCTAACCGAAGGGGTTCGGTAACTGAGATGAACGGTGGCAGCACAATTCATGCACGAGGTCACGAGTTTGGTGCCCCGGCCGGTCACTTTGTCCTGAGCTACTATTAGTTCGTTCGCACATCACACAGATCATCGCAGCAAAGTACTTAAATAGTTTTGGTACTAGGTAGAAGCAGTCGGGGCATAATGTAGAAGCACGAGGAGCAATATTTCACCAATGCAAAAAGATTCAAAATTCAAAATCTCACTAAATTTCCTCGACATAGGACATAGCAACTCAGTACACACATACTCCCGAACATAGAAGACTAGCTCGACCGATCGAAGACCAAAATTACCCTCTCAAGGCACAGCATGCAATGCATGAGTGCTTGCTTGCCTCGAGCAGGAGTAACTCATGGCTAGCTAGCTTTGCCTCATTGGCTAACGGACCGGTCACCAATGCAACACTAGGCAAAAGCTAGCTAAGCCATGCACGGAGATACAAAAAATAAATTACTAGTAGAAGTGCAAAAACGAAGCGACCCTGTTCTGGTAAGCTAGCATCCAACAGCTAGCCAATAGTAGTAGTAGGCAATAGAGCACGTAGCGCCGCCACCAGTCTAGCTAGGGAGCGTAGATGGCGGCGGCGGCGGCGGCGGCAGTGACTCAGGCCCTAGCGTGCGACGGCCTTGCACAGCAGCGGCGTGGCCATCTCCAGCGACATGTTGAGGCGCTCTGACAGGTCAACACTCCCGTGGTCCCCGCCGGCGCCCACTCGAACCGTGCAGCAGCTGCGCGAGCCAGAGGTGGACGGTGGCGAGGGCCAGCATCTTGCCGGGGCACACGCGGCGGCCGGCGCCGAAGGGTGCCAGGCGGAGGTCGCTGCCGAGCACGCTCACGTCCTCCTCATGAACCGCTCCGGGCGGAACAGCTCCGGCTCGGGCCACACGGCGGCGTCGTGCGCGATGGCCCACATGTTCACCATCGCCGTCGTGCCGGCGGGGACGAGGTGGCCGCCGACGTGCGCGTCGTGCACGGCCAGGCGCGCCCACGAGAGCAGCGGGCCCGGCGGGTGCATGCGCAGCGTCTCCTTCACGATGCACTGGATGTATGGGAGCCTGCCCACGTCCTCGTCCGTCACGGCCCTGCCCCGGCCCACCACGGCGTCCAGCTCGCCTGCGCCTTCGCCTGGATCTCCGGGTGCAGCACCATCCTCGCCATAATCCACTCCATCAAAATCGCCACCGTGTCCGTCCCTCTAAAGATCATTTCCTGAAACACACAATCCCAGTCAATAAACGCAATCAGTTCAGTTGTAGTACAAAAGAAAATTCTGAATATTTGTTTCCGCAAGTGTTACTCGGTTAGCGAGTCTTACCCAAAGAACAGCGATCATGTCGGAATCTGACATCTTCTCTTCTCCGTCGAGGCCGAGGAGTACATCGACGAAGTCACCGGCGAGCTCATCCGCAATGCCTGATCCACTGGCACGCCTCGCCTTGTGCTCCTGTATGATGTCACCGACATATACCTCCACCTGCCGGACTAACCCGTTGCACCGGCGGCGAACACCCTGGAGGTCGAGCCACTTGAGGAATGGCAGGTGATCGGCCCAGTTGAACGTGCCAAGGAGGTCGTACCCTTCGTTCACCATCTCCTCCACGGCGGCGCCTTCCTGGCTCTCGAAGTCGTCGTACCGCTTGCCGAAGACGACGGCCATGATGTGGTTGAGGGACGCCGCGTGCAGGAACCGACGAGGGGCGACCTCGCCGTTGCGGGCCATGAGGGTGGCGACGTTGTCGAGCATGCGCGCGCCGATCGAGGACCGGGTGGCGCGGAGGCCGCCACGCGGCGCGGGCCGAAGAGGTGCGCGCGGCGAGACGGCGGAGCGCGCGCCAGTGCGCGTCCCCGACGGGGCGAACCCCATGGCGCGGTGGAAGAGGAGGTGGCGCGCCGCGTCCTTCACGGGGCGGTCGCCGAACGCCGGGTTGACGAGGATCTCGCGCGCCGTGTCGGGCTGGCTCGAGACGACGACGCGGGTGAGGCCGACGGAGAAGGAATCAATGCCCGCCCTCCCTGGACGGAGCGGGACAGCGCCGCCATGACGCGGTGCGCCACGGGGCTGGAAAGTGCGGTGACCACGCCCGGAGGGCCTGGCGGCGGGCGGCGGCAGAGGGACAAGGCCCAGGCCGGACCGCCCGGCGAGAGCCACAGGAGTGAGGCGGCGAGAAGGACGGCGGCTAGGAGGGGTGGCAGGAGGGAGGTGGACGGGAAAGGAGCAGGAGGAGGGAGTCTTCCGGCCCCGTAGCCATGGAGAGATCCATGGCAGTGCTTGGCCTGCTTGGATTCTTGAGAAGTTTCTTGGAATGAAGGGTTTGGAAGGCGATGTTGAGATGGTGAGGTGAGAGGTCGTTTAAATAGGAGAAAGGCCCGGCAAATAATCTGAAAATATCTTTTTGACAGCTAAATATTTGCTAATGCGCTCTTAATTACCACGCGTTACACAGACATTGTAACAGCCCATGATGACTCAAAAGTCAAAATGTGGAACCTCGCCTATGAATAATAGAAAACTTGAAACGAAGGCAAAATTTTGCTTTATATTAATATAGAAGGAGCAAACACAACATGGCCAAAGCCAAAGTACACACGAACACTAGAAAGCAGTAAAACAAACACCCCCTCAACCTATACCATCGACTCTCTCAGAGAGGAAAATCGTCATTCCTTCAACCCGTCGTTAGCTCCGCCAACTTCCTTGCACCTGCAAGGATCCAGTTCCTTCCTTCATCTTTGATGCGCTGACAGAGCACCGCTGGCATAGAGAATTTGTTGTTGAAAATGCGAGCATTGCGCTCCTTCCAAATCTCCCAAGTGATGAGAGTGATCGCCGTCTTAAGACCCTTGCGAGAAACCGAAGTCGTCTCGGAGATGGCTTGCCAGTATTCGCGCACAGTAGCCCTTGGTGAGAATAATAGAAAACTTGCTGCTAAAAAAAAGAGTAATAGAAAACTTGATGCACAAGAATAATTTGGTAAACCTTATCCCTTCGCCTCAAAATAGTTAGAATGGGAATTAAATCGGCGAGGTTTCCCGCACAAGTTTTGCGTAGTTAACCTCACTATCTTAATAAAAGTGAAAAAAAAACCAAAGCCGCACATATAAGAGTCAAAAATAGGTTGATTTAAAACATCATAGCGCTAATTGGAGGGAAACGTAACTACTCCTGAGTTAGGGGGTGGGAGCCCTTAATTCGATTTTTCTTTGTAGGAAACGTACAACATGTGGAGAAATAAGAAAAAAGTCTAGATAACCCCACAACTATCAGGTTTCAGATGGAGCACCACCTCAACTTCAAACTAGCATACATAAACCTATGCAAAACCTGACAATTGACTCCTGAGCTGTTTTACATAGCTCTTTTGCTGACGTGGCATGGTCCAATACCAGTCAACTTCCTCTCTCTCTCCTTTCCCATCACTCTTCCCAATAGATTTCTTACGTCTTTACGGAGGACGTACAGAAGACATCCCGCAAGATATGAAATGTGGAGTGCGTACAAAACTGCAACTAAATGGCATGAAACATGATTGAAAAGTATGAAATGATACACTTACACGGGTTCACTGCAAACTGATAGTGAAACAAGTTATGATCGGGTACTGTCAAAATCGAGAATGTCATTGTCGAGTTTGTTGCGAACGTACAGAAGCTGGTTCAACAGACTTTCGCTCTGGGTTCTTACAAAAAACTAGATATTAGTAACACATTTTCAACTCACGCATAGTTTTTTCTTATTACAAAAACAAATACATAATGGCGTATAAATCGTAAAAGCACCGACGGCATATTACTGCCATAGGTAAAATCTCTCCTAACTAAGTACATTCCACGGTTCAAGTAAAAAAAAAAAAGTACATTCCACGGTGCAACGCAGCACCAGCACATACAATCCAAAGGAACGTGTCGCGCAAACTGCTAATTTACGAGACGGCCACTGCCATCATCACCGCCTTGACAACGCATTGCCACCATAACTACACAGCTGTGGTGTAAAATTTACGAGACAGCTGCGGCGGTGTAGCTCAATCAACAAACAGCTGGTGCCTGATTTGGCTATCCCGAAATATTGTTTTGACCGTGATCTCGAAATATTTTACCTCCCAAAATTGCACTGTACCGTAAGCTGGACAAATTTTCCGTTATTTTGTCCAAATAAATGCACGCTTAACTACCCGGCCATTGCTACCGTTGAGTGCCCGGTCCCAGTTCTCCTTGTACAAAAACCAAAGAGCCACAAATTGGAACACGTAGTGCCAGTACCAAAGAGGAATAAATTCTCCAAAATTTATTTATAAGTTTCAGAATAGTTAGAACATATCTTACATGTGTCAATGATGTTTCCCACAAACGGGTAAAATCACGATTTTAAATACTTTATATTCAGATGTACACAAAAAAGACAAATGTGTCATCTAAATCTACACACTTTCAATCTCCAAAATGTACAATATTTTGTCTTTTTGTGTATATTAGAATATAAATTATTTTAAATCAAGATTTTGCACGTTTGTGGGATACATCATTGATACAAGATGTTTTCAAAATAAAACAAAAACTTTAGATAATTTAAAAAATATTTTTCTACTGAGGGATCATCGAAACCAGGGAGCCAAAACCGACTTTCCGATACGCTTTGTTGCGACACTCTGAACGGGAAACTATCGCACCGCTGTCCTGCCATGAATCCGTTCGACAATTATGAGCTGGATCTCCATGCACGCGGAGCAACCCCAACAGATAGTAGGACACGAAAATTGAGGATTGTAGTTGTAGGGCACTAGAAAAGTGAGTATTTAGTAATATGGAGCAGGAGAAATTTTCTGCTGCAACAGATGTCCTAAAATAGGACACTAAATATGTTTAAAACATTATAAACTTGTTCATAATTCGTATCTTTCTAACTAGTAACCATGCATACACTAATAATTCAAACTACAAATATGCAAACAAATCTAGTTCGAACTAAATTTTGCAGAATAAACTAGAACATGTTAATTAGACATTGTTGGGATAAAATTACGGATCAACAGTGGGTTCTTTCAAATCACCTCCTGATCAACACCGTATTCACATCGGCTAAGTCGGACATACCGGAAGATGAATCCTCGATGTTGATCCCTAGACTCGAGTGCCCAGCGGTCGTCGAGAGGCCCGGGTCGTTGTTGTTCTTACGGGTTCACAGTTCGCTCAAATTTCGTACTCCGCATGCATGAGCTTGGTCTTTTCTTTGGCGAACCTCAGCGTTGACGCCTCATCGTTGCCGTGAGTCATTGATCTGCCGCAACGGCATCAATTTCCTTCTCCATCTCGCGAGAGAGGATCCAAAACTCTGAAGCGACGAACCCCGCATGTTTCCAGCTCTTCACCTTCGTGGGCTGATTCTTTGGGCAGCCTAAAAAAATAGGACACCATTTAACATGGGGCATTTGCTAGAGTTTTGCATAAAAGTCCCAAAAAAAATTATCATAGGGACAGCTGCCCTATTTTAGGGCATCCATTTGAGTTGCTCTTAATGTGGCGGCCCCTATATATAGCTAGTACCCTTTCTCGATTCTTTTGAGGCGTCTGCTGGTTGACGTAGTTAAGTTGGCTTCATTTCGGCCTATATACAGTTCACGTTAGCCTGGTCCATCTCTAGGTGTGTAGCGTAGCTGCTGATGCGCCGCCGTGTGCCCGCGCGCGAACCTTACGTCCGGCTACGTACAAAAGCTAGGGGTGCATGCTGACATAACTCCGGCGTTGCGCCGAGTGCACACTTCAAGAACGTGTTTTGTTTCGCCATTTGAAATTCGATCGTGAAGTATTGGCGAATTGGAGCTAGTAGTAGCCTGGTGAGATGAATGAAGAAACGGACGGTGCTCTGCCTGGACAGACGCGCACTGCCCACGGACGATCCGTTACGGGACCTCCCATGCTAGAGAGATAGACTGCCTCGGTGTGTGTCGGTCCGAATCGCGAGTGAATAGCGCAAAACTACTATTTAGACTAGCCATAGTAGGAGTAACATAGGAGTATCATGCATGTCACTTTGGTAAAAAGATGACGTGTCACTGCAGTTAATGAGGAGAGAGATGGTGGTGATATCATAGGTAGCGTAACATAACGGATTCCAATGCAACATGAGTGTGCATGCTAATAAATACACTAGTATATGATATCACCAATATATTACTACCCACTATGTAACTTGTAACATAGACTAGTATCATATGCATGATACTAGTGTATAATACGCCCCACTATGACTAGTCTTATGTGGCCTATTAACCGAAATCCAACACTTTACGTCAGCAGGAAACAAATCGACCACTCGTTTTTCGCAAATTCAACTAAAACAGTGTAACTTCGACGCAGTGTAATTTCATCACAAGACTAAAAACTATCATTTTAAGCGCTTCAATCCACTGTTTGCCTGGGCTTTGAAATATTCCTAAGTCCGTTACTGCTCTTACTTATACCGATATCATATACTGCATATTGTGTGTATAGATCCACGTGTACTACATCTCTGACACTTCAAAATAAGTAGAGACAATGTGGAAAAGCATACATCCTGGAGGAAAGGATCACTTCAATTTCCTATGTTCGGCCATATTCGACCAGCATGCATGCATGGGGCCTAAATGCCATGCAGCTGCCTCATCTTTATATGATATCCCTTTGGTTTCTCCTTCAGCTCATGTTCAATGCACTTCTAATCCAGGGGAATCGGTCGATTCTATTCACATCGAAATAGTACACGTATCTACTTCTACAACTAGATGATACCCCGCGCGTTGCTCCGGGGCATAATGTTAAAATTGTCATTTCATTTCAGAAACAAATCATCCAAATAATTATCTAAATTATAAGAATAAGCATATATCATTTGGTTCCTAGTACAAAAACCAAGTAGTTGTCAGAGGAAACAGAAATCCATAAATTCTCTTGAAAAAGGAAGGAAAATATGATATATCACTATAGTGGTTAGAACCTAGGTCACCACCCTTGAAACTCCATACATTCCACCTATAAATCGAAGTTAGCATACGTTTGTACAAAATAAGATAAAAATAGGTGGGTTAAAATGAATGTAACCCCAAACGAAAACCCATACACTTGCAGTTGTTGGGTATCTTCGTAAGGGTGGGCACATTTACATGGAGAACTGTGTTACATGTACTTGAGCCATCCATTTCTTTCTCTTCTCTTGAAATCACTTGACCTTGCACATATTGTGTTTCTTGCAACGATGGTGACATGAACAACCAATGAGTGCAACAGATTGGAATCATTGTAGCATTGAATTTGACATGTTTCAATCCAGTACCACTTTCTGCAATAAAAAGAAGCAGAAATTAAGCATTTCAAGAGAAGTCCCAAATACATCTAGTTGCTCTGAAGGCTGGAGTCTGCCTCCAGCTCCAATCTGTGATAGCTAGAAAGGGGAACATCATAGTAAACTGATAAACAGTCAAATATAATTACTAACCATCAAGTTGTGAGGCCTGGTAAGTTAGGTTTAGCTCGGCTGCAGATGTAGGGGAGCTACTTCCAGTAAACACTGAAGACCCGAAGAGGAAATCCAAGCTGATGAACGGTCTAGTGTTTGTTCACAATATTTGTTGCAACAAAAAACGAAATATGTTCCTGAAAAAAATCATCTCCACAACGATGCCTGAAACCAAAACAACGGGGACGTTTCCAAAAATCCAAAAGCAATAGAGGAAAATACACAACGCTAGAAAGGATGATTGTCACTGGCTGGTAGGTTTGACTTACGGCATTTTGCCACTGAGCGCATCGAGATCTCTGAGGAACTTTCCGATGTGCACACAATCTCAATGGTGTTTGGAGGTACTGGTATCACACGTTTACCAACAACCAGCAATACATCAAGCCGAAATCCCTGTAGAAGAAGCCAGAACTGAAAAAAAATTAGACCTAGAACTTGCAACAGACCTGATCCAAATCCTTTAAAATAGATTGAGGTTTGGGTGCTGCTTGCGTTCAGCACAGCTTAGCGAAGTCTTTGGTGCGCAAGCAGTCCAGTTGCTGTCGTCCGCTTGCTGTATCCGCTCTAGTCCTGGTTGTGGTGAGCTCATCACCTGCTACGATGGAAGGGATTAAGACACGGGGAAGACATGATGGCGAGGCTCACCTGAATCGTAGGTCGATGCGAACAGAATGGGGTGATGCGAACAGAAGGTTTAAAAGAGAAAATGAACAGCATGAACTTATGGTATGCCTCGGCAGTTTCCGGTGGGGAGAGGAAGAGATTGGGGTACTGTGGAGAGTTGGAACAGATGAAGGCATTTTGTTTTTTGAGATGAAAAGCTGAAGGGTTAGTGGTGGCAAGAGTAAGGGCTGCACGTGGACTGAGGTAACCGAAGAAACACCAACCGACGGATCTACACCAGACCGGCCATATTTGGAAGCAGTGAACGGAAGGGGCTAAGCAAATACACGAAGTAGAACGTGTAGTGTTTATGGCTCACAGAAAATCAGATTGAATTTTCCCCTTTGCTAGAAAAAAAGTGACGTGGCAATAAGGGATGAGATGGAAGTGGGCCTGCTGAGGTGGCATAGCTGCATGGTGAGAGAAATAGTTAGTGGGGATGACTATTTAGTTATACTAGTGATCAGGCACGTGCACGCACGTGTAATCTTAGTTTAATTTAATAAAACCTTTGGAACAATTGTTTGAATCAGGTGTCCAATATACAACCAATCATTCTTTACCAGAGTTATTTCATCACACAAAATTGGAGGCACCATCCTGACTAACAAAATCACGATGCAGAGACCCTAAAGAACGTTAAATAGCACAATACTCTGACCTGAAACTTACACCATAAAAATCAAGTCAAGAAGATACTGGTAACATACAACACAAATACACAATGACTGGTGCCTATTTGTTTACTGACATGCGATTACCTTGAAGCTGAGCACCATAGAAATCAAATCAAGTCAAGACGATCAATTGAATTGGTTCCTTTTTGCTTGTGTAGATAGTTCAGATCTGAAAACGCACAAATAACTTGCAACACAAATACACAATGACTGGGGATAATTCAATTTGGGACTCCAGGAAAGAAGAAAATAGTGTAGCCATCAACAGGTGCTTCGGAGATAATTAATGGCAACGGTAGTTACTGCTCATCGATGAACATGATGCCTATCCTGCTTGCCGCATTATTCCAACGGATAAGGATACCATGCGCTCGCACCTGCCTACGAACCAAACGAATCAGATTGGAGAAGGGATGGTGGTGAGTGAAACAAGGGAGGATTTACCGAGAGGGCCGTCCTCGTAGCGCTGCTGGAGCCAGCATATCGCACATGCCGCCCCGCCCTACATTGCCTGCCTTTCCTTCCTTCAAAATCCACCGTTCCCATTCTCTTCTGCGCGCGTGCCTCTCTGTCCTGGCCGCCGGACTCAACTCCCGCGGCGGCGGCGAGGAATTAAGAGATAGATGCCGGTCGTGGCCGACGGGATCCGTTTTCCGTCCTCGTGCCTTGTTCGAACGGGAGGGCTAGCCAATCAGGAGTTACTCACCTTGCTGGAACGCCGCCCCCAAAATCCGGTGCCTGTTGCTCTCGTGACGGAGGAGAAGCAGAGGCGGAGGCCGAGGCCGCTCCGCATGTGGACTGGATGGACGGGTTGGCCGTCGGGCGCGCGCGTGGAGGGAGCGGGCAGTCGCGTTCGGTCGGCCTAACTCGGGCGAAAGTCAAAAATAACGATTCGGATTGTGTTGAGTTTAGCTCAACACGGACGGAACGATCTGGTTCGTTGATCAGCGATCGTAGGGCATAGATTTAATGTATCCGGCGAAGTTTGCTCTTTTAATAGTAGTATAGATAGGATTTATTATCACACCAAACACAATGTTATCATTTTCCTAAAGTATACGTAGCTAGCTGTATAGGCTATACGTGCTTCGTATCCCATCGCCGTTTACACGTGCGGAAATGAACAAATACCACGTGAACTACATGCTAGGACAGCTTAGGTGCTCTCAAGATGCAACTGCCGAATGCGTTGTGCAGTTTCAGGTTTTACGATATGGTAGCTACGGGATTGCATGCCAGGAAGCATGGCCAAAAGGCAAAGGTGGTATGAAGGCATGGACGTCAACCTAGCATAACCTTAGCCTATCGGATGCTACTTGTCACATACTCACATGGCATGCTACTTGACACGCCCGGGAGCACCATGATTGCAGAGTTGCATCAAATTGCACAACTCGAACTGGACGGAGTAGGACGATCTAGATCCTCGCGGGGATGCTTTACTCTCGTCTTGTAGGTCCTGGCCTGCTTTATTTATTTATTTTGGATTCAGCCATGTAATGTTTGCTTCTCCTATATCAATTTAAAAGTCAAAGCTTTTGCCTCGTTTCAAAAAAAATTGCACAACTCGACGAATATGTATGCTGGCTACTCAAACATGGGCTATATCTTTTTTTCTTCCACAGTGAAGGCGATCATCACTAGCTGTAGGAGTAACGAAGCGGTACCCCCTCATCCCGTGAGCTCCCAGACGATTAGTTTCCCTCGCCTCCCATCAGTGCCGCCGTTGATCTGCCCCGCCTCTGTGGCCTTCGGACCATGAAGGCCACCTTATTTAAGAAACACATGTTTTGAGGATTCCGCGTAATGAAAATAATTATTATGCGGTGGATCTCGGCCCTCGTCGGCAAGAGGATTCCGTTTTCGGGTGTTAGGGTCAAGGTTGTTGGGGCGGCGCTCAAATGGCAAAGGCGACGCCTCTTCTCAATAAGTTCTATCCGGATTCAGTCTCATCTCGGCGGTGACGTTGAGAAGCCTGTGGGAGTGGTGTGGTGTCGAGGATTTGTTATATCGGTGACGTTGTCCGGATCGTCAAGAAGGTTTATCGACGGTTCTTCCTTCTTCTACCGGGGATGGATGTGCTCTTCTAGACCCGTCTGGCAACTTCCCGTCCGCAACCAACAACGTCAGTCTCGGTCAGGGAGGAGCGGCAGCGGCGTCACGTCATCGACACGGTCTGGAGGTTGAAGATGTAAGGCATCTCAAGGATTTCATTGTAGTTTTTGTTTTTGTCGATATGTTTTGTAATGTTCGGTGTTTCTTTTAATGGTAGGGTCTTCTTCTTCTTCTTCTAACCTTTTGTCTCAAATAAGTTGGAGTAGACTAGATATAAAACCCTTTCACGAGGATTTCATAGGAGGTCTCCCATCCTAGTACAACTCTCGCCCAAATGGGTTCATACCGATAGGACTAGCTAGTTTTTTTATGTTGGGTCGCCGAGCCTATCACAAGCCTTAGATATGAAACACTTTCACGAGGACTTCACAAATAGGCCACCCATAATAATACTACTCTCGCCCAAATGGGTTACATACCCATTGTACTGGCTAGATTTTATGTGGCTCGCCACACCTATCATAACTCTCCTCCTTTATCCGGGCTTGGGACCGGCTATGCCTAGAAGATATAGGTTCGCAATAAAAAGGCGATCATCACTAATTACTCCCTTTGTTTGAGTTTACAAGTTCTCCTCAATTGGTATTCAAACTTTGGTTTTAAGTTAACTAAGAAGATATAATTCGTATTTGACACAAAGAACATACATTCGGATTTGTACAAAATAAGTTTTCAATGGGGCAATATTTTTAATATAAAGCATATATTTTTTGCTTCAGATCATGGTTAATTTTTGGGTCAACATAGACGTTTGGTATTTGATTAGATGTCGGAGCCACAAATCTATGAGTTTGACGAAACTTTTAGATGGTTGATGCATTTCCTTGTAGATGCATTGTATCTGATCTTCATGTGATTCAATACTACTTCATTGATCCTCACGTGTGTCGTCATTCCTTCTTGTTTCTAAAAGAAAGTTTGTGTGCCGACGTTGAATCTTGTTCACCTAGAATCTTTGGGCTGCTATGCTTCAACCTTGACCTTTTCTTTTTGGGGCAAACAGTGGGAGAGTTTCCCACTGCAATTTTCAATAATTATACTACAGAATTACAGTGTACATTTACATGATAAGAATGGATCAATGAAAGAGAAAAAGACTCCTAAAGTTGTGTCTCCAGTCAAACTTTGAGTTGGTCAGCATGCTTGGTTTCATTCTGTATTTCAGCCAAGTCATTTCTGACAAATATATTGCCTTCCACCTCTCAAAGGTTGGCCTTTTGTCTCCGAATATTTTGTTATTCTTGATCATCCAAATGCTCCATGAAGCTAGAATCAAAATGTCCATGAAGAAAGGAAGTCAGAGTTTTGCTTCATATCATAGAATGTCTCCTGTAAAGACAGATGATTGTTTCTTTGAGGACAAACAAAATCCCAGCATTCCAAAGCCATCGGGTAAGTCCACAAGAGGTGCACAAGAGTTTCTTCCTGATTGCATTGAAGAGTAGCACATTCATAGGACTGCAATATTTTTTTCTTTTCTTGCAAGCATCTTGACCTTGTCTTTACCCAAATGGATTTTACTTCAACGTACTAGATCAATATATTCGTGGTTAAATTGAACCATCATCTGGTATTGTATTCTTGTGTACACTAGATGAAAATGTTAGTTCCTTGACCGTGTCGTTGTCTGTCATCCAATACCCACATAGGAGAGCATAAGGTGCACTGTTAAGAGTCCTCAGAAAAGAAGATAACTCTAGAGTGAACAAACTCATCGATAAACTGATCTACAAAAATGTCACCACAATTGACGAACGAAATAAAAATGCGCCTTCTGAGATTTTGTCAAACACCATCAGCATGGAGGTCCTTTCCAGCCCGAATCAATCACTTGCAGCCAAAATCGCACAAATTCGAAGGGAGAGAAAGTGCGCCAGATACCAACCAAGTAGTCATCGCCGAAGCAAGCTCAGGCAGGGGAGGAGGTCATCACTGTGGTGAATCTAGTGTGGAGTCGAGTGTGCCTCAAGGTTCGAGCTCGTGAGAGGCTCGCCCGACACAAGGCAGGAACTAAGGAGGGGGAGGATGACCACGACCCTCAAAGCTCCAACCGGCATCTATGGCAGGTGCTCGATTCAAAAAGATTGTGGTATCACATAGCGGTAACATAGGAAGCAACATAGGCGATGGTGCAGCCGAAATACTGAAGAGAAACTATAGAAGGGGGCACTAAGATATTTACACCACACAGAAGCCTGTGGGCACCTTGATTCAGAAGAACAGTACTGACCTCTATGTAAAGCACAAACTAAACCCTGCAATAGGCTCACCACAGCAACCGCCCGCAAGTTCAATTCACGACAGTTGTACTCAACAACACTGCAAGCCTTGTCACGCTGCAATACTACATTACATTCGAGTCACACAACTCACAACCATCAATGCTATCAAGTATCCACAAGTCATTCAAATACTATCACAGCAAGAGAACACCATACCGAAGGCTGATAAAACCACAAAACTAGTTGACATAGCAGAGGGACAAACAGGGCAATTAGGCACACCAATTTTGAGATCCACACGATTAGTCTTGAAAGCGACAGGTTTTAGGCAAGCTGGCTTCCAAGCAGGAGGTCAGCTTGGACACATGAACCATACAGACACATTAACATGGACACAGGTGGTAAAATGCTGAAATCAAACACTTCCAGTTTTTCCCACATGGATAACAGAGATAAAGACCATTCATCGTTCATTAAGCACCATCACTGACTTCACTTCCCACCAAACAAGTAGCCCAGGGACGAGCCACCACCAGGAGCAGCGTGAACCTTGGTTGAAGGACGGTCCTGCGAATGATCAGAAGGTGAGACAGAACGGACATGTTGCTTCAACTACTTTGCTCAGCGTAACTTTCCGGTGAAAAAATGACTAACTGGTAGAGTCCAGTAGTACTACAAAATGTAGTGACAAAGAAAACAAGGCTAGAGTATGCGAGGCAGTGTCATAGTGAGTTAGTGGTGATTAACATACTCACAGAAGTTGTTAAAACTGCACTGGGTGGAAGATCGTTCTAGCAAAAACTTTAATAGAGCAAACTGATGTCAACAAAAAATTCTGATATACGCTGACAGACGACCCTTTTAAAACCAGAACTATGCTGAATTCAGGTTCATTACAAAGAGGGGAGGCATACCGTAAGAAAGTTGCCGGTGTTCTGGCCTTCTGACCGGAAATAGTTGTTCGCCCGGCTACCTGGAATGCCAGCTGGGATCTGCTTGGCTACATCAGCAGCTGCTGGTGCTGGTTTCTCAGCAGGTGGTGGGGACTTCGCAGCTGGTGCTGCAGCAGGTTTTGCAGGCTCAGAACCTCCAAATAGGTAATCCAGAGAACTTTGACCACCACCAGCACTCCCGCCACGGCTCATCTTGACTGTAAGAAAAATGGGAATAAGGCAACATATGAGTGAAGCTCATCATGGTTCATACATGGTCGAAACAGCGAAGATATCATCACGACAAAAGAGAGATAAGCTCCCAGAAAATTCTAGATTTCCACAATAAACTACATAATCCATGTGAATCTTGAAACCATACGTCCCTATTGAATTTTGTTTACCGCTAATCACTAAAAGAAAGCTGAAACAAGGCTTCAAGCAAGAAGACATGACAAGATTAAGAAACTAATGCTCCTTACAATGAACAAAGTCAAACAGAGTTAGATATTACCACAGGGTGTTGTCAATCCAAGCATATAATCTAACCAGGTTAGGTGAGATCACCTTAAAAAAAGATATATTGTGAACTTTCAGGAACAACGCGAGAAGATCTAACAGTTGATTCTGACAGGAGCTTGGAATAAAAGGCTTAGAGCATCATCAATAATTGTTCATATCACATTAGTTCAACCACATTTTGTTAAAGAAAAAATAACGGAGTATGCTTGCTGGAGATCTTGCCGTAGATCAAGGTGGGTACCACGTACCAGTCAATCCAAAAACAAGGAAAATGGGGCAAAATTCAGATCAAGAAAGGGAACTAAATCCAGAACAACTAGGCACAAACAACAGATAACCAAAAAAAACATAGAGAAAATGTTTACAACTGCTGAAGAGCATGAAGATTATCATTTTTCTGAAGTGGGGTAAATAACAGCAGTTTTGAGCCAGTTGTTTTTAGTCATCTAACCTACAATAGCATGTCATCCAGATATTTACTTACAAGTGATGACTTATGAAACTAAATTATCAATGTCAAGACGAAATATTAGATTGTCAATAAAACCTTGTACCAATGACACCATTTTCTTCAACATCTGTGGCTTGACAAGGCAAAATAACAGGACAGCAGACTCCTCGGTACAAAGCGCGGTTTGAAAATACAGTTCAAGAGTTTACTCAGATTTATATAAAGAACTTGAGTTTAAGAGAATTGATACTTACGATCATTCAAACAAGAAAAGAAATTCAAAGATAAATCCTTAATTATTCCATCACAGGATTGATTTTCCAACTTGATGACCTACATGGCTCTATAATTTGGTGCATTTCTAAACCAAATGCGCAGCACATGTCAAGCCCAGCAGTAAAGCTGGCACCCAGCATGTAACAAGAAAAATACGGACAATAGGTTTAGTTTAAATTTAAACTAGGACGAAAATATAACAGTAACATAGCATAAATGTTGCTGATCAAACGAAGCTTTGAGATTGTTTGATATAATTAGAACTTACCGCACATTTCAGTTTTAGTTACTAAAGTCGCCCCTTAAGTTCTAAGGTAACAGTCGACCGCAAAAGAGTTTCACATGGCATAATCTTTAGCACCAACCACCAATCCACGATACATTAAACAGCACAGATACAAGGTTCCCTTCCATACACCATACAGGTATTGAGCCAATCCTGACACGACACAACATGACCGAAGCCATTTGCAATTCTGTTATATAGTCCCCTTCTCCTGAATTTGGTCAGCAACTGGTTACAGAGGAATATGCATATGGGCTAGTATTTCCTAAGTTCTGTATAGCGTTGCTCTGAATTCCGTATTTTTTTTCATCACAACAAGATTATTCACCTCTACAACCACAAACTGTATCTGATATCACCACACAAGGACATCTCTCACACAATAAATACCCATCACAAGTCTAGCCCCTCATGCCAGTGAGCCTGAAATTACAGCGACATCGATGCGATTACAGACCACACGCCCTAGAATTTTTCGAATCTAGGTACAAGGCAACCCTACACGAAGAAACTGCCATGAGCACGCAAGCATTCCAACCCAATTCCGACATCCGCGCATTCTAAATCCACGGATCCTAAAATCTTGATCCCCACAAATCTATAACCAGCAAAGGTAAATGGCCGACACTACCACCAAACCTAACGACCGACAAAAAGTAAGTGGGCGCAATTCCGACATCCGCGCATTCTAAATCCACGGATCCTAAACCGCACAAGCGTAAGCACGATCCGCGGAACAAAAGCACGCGATCCGTCTAAATTGAAAGCCTAAGGCCAGATCCGGAAACTAAGCATCCACCGAAGAAATCTACAGCACGGGGGACAGATCCATCGCGCGGGTCGATCGACGGAATGGTACAGCGAAAGCTAAAAGAGAGAGAGATCCGATGGAAGGGGAGGGCGGGCGATTCGGTACCTCAGATCGGGCGCCGACGAGAGGAGGGGAACGAGGACGAGGCCGCTCGAAATGTGGGGAGTGGTGGTGGGGAGTGCTCTGGCGTTGCTGGTTTCCTTTATAGAGTGGAACGTTTGCAGGTAGGGGGTGGCTAGTTTTGCGGTTTGGTGCTCGTGAAATGTCGTAACTATTCGGTGACACGGCCTTTGGACCCTTTTGTGAGAGCAGATGAGGATTTTGGTAGGACGTGATTTATTTTAAGTTGTTGTATGATTGGATGGTGTGACTGAACAATTCAACTGTTCAAGGAATTGTCTAAATCAAATAGCTGGAGAAAGGTGTGTATCCAATGTATGACCGGCGAACGCAGCTAGCTAAATCTGGATGTTTTAGGTGATGTGTCATTGAACGTATGAGGTTAAAAATAGCCATGCATGAATGTGCATTCATATGCAATAGGTTGCAAGGTAGACAGAAATGTCGACGTCTATCTGTTGGATGTCCGACAGATAACTGTAGTGTACCATTCTAAATCACGTGAAAGTTGGAAACTTGATCGACTCATCAAATGAATTTCAAAATTTAATGAGAAAGCAGTGCTCACACTGATCCATATTAATTGCCGTTGAATCGGTTGCAAGGTAGACAAAAATTGCGTTTGGGAAAGCAGTTGTGGTGATTAACATACTCACAGAAGTTGTTAAAACTGCACTGGGTGGAAGATTGTTCTAGCAAAAACTTTAATAGAGCAAACTGATGTCAACAAAAAATTCTGATATACGCTGACAGACGACCCTTTTAAAACCAGAACTATGCTGAATTCAGGTTTAACAATTATATAGTTTGGAGGGAGTAGTATATGAAGGCTAAATAGAAGGAAAAAAAAGTACCCGTGTGTTAATATTTCTCGTGACGATATTTCTAATCAATTATATTCATCATGTAACAAGATATCAAAACTAGGTTTTGCATTCGGCTTCATCAACCATCTAAAAGACAACATAGCCATACGGGCGCCAAAGAGGCCAATCTTCGATCCTACCATAGTACCATTGCTCTTGATGAGTATAACAAGCCAATGAAATGTGTGGATGTGTAGGAACAATCGAGGCACAATCCGTGAACGCGCATTTTGTGCAATTGTGATGCAATGAGAAGACAATGCACAAGACGGTCCATTGACCAACTTGTTATATGGACGTGGTTGTGCCTGAATGTAGATTCCATAACCGTGTGACAGATGACCACTCAACGGAACATGAAGAAATAGTCTCGAATTATTATAGTTTGTTGTCGAAAACAATATGACCACGTATTACAATAAATATCGCATGAGACTTTAAAGTCTTAAAGAAAGAGGTTGCCCGACGTGTGACTAATCTGGCCGACATATGCGAGGCTAGGACAAAACATGTCAATCACAAGTGATTTCCAATCATAAAAACTCCCATTGGGCATCCATGTTATATGATTACACATACTATTAGCATAGTAAACAACATACTGGTTCTGGACAGTGGTGTTTTCAGCATCTAATCGGGATACTTTGCCTACCACCCAACCAATACAATAATCCCATGGCATATAGGCCGCCTGACCTAACATTTTATTAGAGACCGTCGACATACAACGCTACCAATTGGCAGTGGCAGGATCCTTCAAAGTGACGGCTGTGCGTTAAGCAATAGCATGCTTTTCGTAGGGAAGCAACTTCACGTTTCTTACTGGACCTATTTGCAAGAAGAGCAAAGAGAACTTACGTAGACACTGTTGACCAAAGTCAACTGAATGCGGGCCACAGAGAAAGCAATGGGCGGTGGTGGGAGAACGACAGAGAAGCGTCTCCTGTTCGTGGCTCGTCACGAGCCGTCCATCTCGACACGTTGACGGTGGAGATCGCGTGCAGCTTAGAATCCGTCGGTGCATGTGACCCGTGGGCCCCGCGCGACAGCTACAGAATAACCACGCCAGGGATAGATAGTTTTTTTTTTGACAAAGCACCAGAGATTAGATGGGTCGTCGCTTTCCTGTGCCGATGGCCGTACCCAATCATAGGCCAGCCGACCGCCCTGCCTCTCTTGATACAACTTTATTTAGTCTTTAATCGCATAGAACACCGCGTCTGCATATCTTAATTGAGATCTTGATTATATTAAAAATATGTAAAGCATATTTGAATACTACCAAGTCAAGTAAGGACAAAGGCATGCCAACAATTCTAAAGAAAACTCAGAATGGCATCGGATGGTGTTTTAGATAAATTAGAAAAGATAACACCAGCAAACAGGCTTATGACGAATTTGGAGTAAAGAGGATGATTAGTTGATTACACGCCTGCTTGTTTACAAGAATGAACCTTTTGTCTACCATGGCTCAAAAATAATGGTGAAGGGGGACAAGAATATCACGGTGATCGATCACTCTAAACGACTACTATCTTTACACTACACCGACTTAAGTCAAACACTTACGAAAATCTACCACTCATTGTCAAGAACAACACGAGATTATGGGGCGACGATGGTTAGCGACTATGGTAAACATATAGTAGGTTTGTTAATAGCAACTCTAGCTAATTTGTAAAAGTTTCGGCGGGCAAAAGGATTAAAGAACAAACATCTTGAGAATTATGGATGAAACAACCGTCTTGTCCTTAATGTGTTACCTAATAATATGGTCGTGATCTGTCATTACGTGCGATTATCTCCACTATAGAAAGAAAGAAAAAAAGAGGATCAAATTTTCTAGTAAATACTAGAAAAAAGGGCTTTCTACATGCTAAATTAAAACCCACCGAGGAAGATGAAGTTCCGTCAACCGGCCCCGATCTGGTGAACATCGATGTTGGTTGAGCCCGTTTTTCAAGACGAGCTCGAGGCACAAGCCGAGCTATGAGGAGAAAGACTAGCCAAAGGGGCCCCACATTCACGTCGGAGGAGGACGAGCTGAGTCATGCATGGAGGTTGGAACCGAACAAATCGTCGGGGTCGAGCAAAGAGGGAGTGCATGTTGGGGCTGTTTCTTCAAGCACCAAGGTATCAATATCAAAGAGGTGGCTCCACATACAAACAAAGATGAGCAAATTTTGCGGCTCGGTCGAACATGTTCCAAGCCCGGCCACTAAGTGGCATCAGAGTCCCTCTTTCCTTTTTACGCATTGCCCTCCTATCATCCTATGCATTGTCCTCCAATGATTTTGATTGTTGTACCCTCGTGTGCATATGCCTTGCAAGCATTGGAAACCTTCCAGCCTCAAAATGGTAAGGCCTTCAACTTGACCCATGGATACAAGGTACTCAAGGACCAACAAAAATGGAAGGACAACTACGCCTCAATCAAAAATGGGGCGTAGCCGGCTAAGAAGGCGGAGGACCCATCGGAGAAGGATAAGGGGGGAAGCCAATGGAGAGGAACAACTCGAAGGACGAGTTGAAGCGCGACACAACAACACTTGCGTTGCAAGAGACATTTAACGGGTTCCTATATCAGAAGGACAAGTCATGTGATTGGAAAGAGGAGAGGAAGGAGAGGGAACACCGAGAGAGAGCGAGAGGAGGCCTCCCAAGCTCTACTTCGAATTGCAAAAGAAGAAGCTCGATATCGAGCAGGCAGATGCGTAGACAAGGGCAAGGGAGGCCGAGTCAAGAGGCAAGGAGGTCAAGGCAAGGGCCATGGAGGCCGAGCAAGAGCCAAGGAGGCCGATGTCAAGGGCAAAGACCTTGAGCTCGCCCTACGCCAAGAGGAAGCCCGGATCATGGACATGGATCTCTCTGTCTTTACCCGTATGAAGAAGGCATGCTAACTCAAGAAGCAAAGGTACTATATGGACCGAGATTGATCATATTTTGGTCGTTTTAGCAATGTTGTATGCCGGCGGTTGACTATGACCGAGATGACCAAAAAAACATGGCCGAGATGACCGGAATTATGTTATTATTTTGGATGTTGTATGCCGGCATGGCAATTTCTTTTGATGCTATCTGATGTGTTTGATTCATGGATCTAAATTTATTTGCTATATTTGTTTGTTTGAATGATCAAAATGATCAAAGTGATAAAAAAAATGATCAAAACCCTGACCGGGCAGATACAATGCGTCGATCCGTTGCGTGCAGTGGGCAGAGAGGAGCGGGCATGGGCCGGACGGCTGTCCGTTTCGTGACCCAAATGGACAAAATACGGACCAAATTAGTATCCCTTTGGGTCGGCCTGTTAGAGTGCAGCACGGTCCAATTAGTTGTCCAGTTCACGCACGAGTCACGAATCGAGGCCTCCACCCAGATCGGAGGTGGCGAATTGGCGACCACCATGTGTGCGTTTGGGCAAGCAAGCGCAACGCCGACGTCAGGGATGCGGGTGCATGGTGGACACCTCGCCCAGCCGTCATAACAAATCGATGGTTTAGTTGATTGGCATTGTTCTATAGATACGCTGATCGTCAGTTGATTGGCAATACTCTATAGAATGCCAGCTAACTAGATCGATGCTTTAGTCAGAATAAATGAACTGTGGTCAAGAGATACGTCATAATATTAAGGCACATCCAAGGACTAACTTTTCCATGAAAATGTAGGGGTCTTATATACTTGTCCATTTAGTCAGAAACAAATATGTCACAATATTTGTCTTGTACAAAAAATTGGTCACATAATAATGTATCAGGAGTAAAATCGTACTTTTATGTCCCCATTTAACACCGTCTGCATTCATTCAGAATGAACTAGAGTGTCATATAATGTTTTTTTTCCCAATTAAGTGTCATATAGGGGAGATATATTTTTCCAGTGCCAAATAAGGAATCAAGTTTTCAACCAATGTCATATAAGGAATTCTTCTCTCAGCTACATATCACCGTGGGGAAGTTGATAATAAATATGTTGTCATGCATGAAGTTCTAATGTGTCAAAGTCTGATGCCAAACTAGAAAGGCCCGTCCCAGGTAAGTGAACGACTAGTATCAATGCGAGAAACTACTTTAACGCATAACAAAAAACAATCCAATTTCCTACTCTGTCCGATTCACTTAATTTGGAACCATGAAATAGGCTTTCACCCCGCTATATTAATATATCAACCACCCGATACAACGTGAGACCACTGCTGGGGGCAAACAGCACATGTCAAGCCCAAAGAAAGAAAAGAGAAGATAAAAGAAAACAAAGCCAACATTGGCGGATCGACGAAAACGAAGAAGACTCGCAACCGATGCACCCTCGCCGAGAATTCCCACCACGATCCTAGCACTCCGAATCATCGCGTACCAAGCAACACCTCCAAGAAGGAAAGCGACGACGACGCCGCTGCTGCCCGGACTGGTCCTAGGGTTTCCCCGGCACGCTATTGGGAGTGGGGAAGGGGTACACCCGACGCCCTTCAAGAAGGATCAGTGACACTCGCAAGCGTCACCGCGTCGGTGCCAAGATGACAGGGATTTCTCCCGACCCCCAAAAAACCACATCTCCGGACAATCCGTAGCGCTACACCAATCTTGCCGCCCACCAACATGCGCCACCTCGGTCTTGAAGTCATCATCGTCGTCTCTCCATGGCAAACACTGCGAGGCCGGACTGACTGCAAACAACTGTAGACAACGGGCAGCCGGTACCACAACCACACGGGAGGGAACAACCTCCACCGCCATAAGCGGTAGCCGATCGGACACATCGACAAGAGCACACCAAACCAATGGAGTCAGAGGGCGGCAGCAGCACGACCACCTGGAGGACATCCTCCACCACCACCTGTGGGTGCCGACTGGACGCGATAGCAAGGACACACCAGGCCGGACAGGCCCGGCCGGGCCCGTAAAGCCCCCGCCACCACGCTGCTGCACGTAGGCCACGCCGCCGCTACCCTCGTGTTCGACTCCATAGGTCCGGCCGGACCCGGACGGGGCCGCGAAGCTCCTGCCATCATGTTGCAGCAAGGGCGGTGTCGTCACCGCCACCCATGTCATGCACTGCTTGAAGTCAATCCGGAGGCAGCGAGGTCACGCTCGACCTGCCCTGACCCAGATCGGGCCCAAAGGGCCCAGATCTGGGCCTCCAAGGCCCTGGCCGAGCTTTCCATGGCCACCATCGCCACCAATGGTGGCACCACCGCTGCGAGAACAATAATGCCATGTTCATGCCAGAAAAGTGTTCAGTTTGCCGCTTTTACATTTGATAAAAAATACCAAGATAATAGGGGACCATGGGGGTTGTATAAGCTAACTTTAGTGTTCTCTCTCAAAAACAATATCTGCTATGTCAAAAGTTAACACAAAGATTCTCAGATGATTCCTTGGAGTGGAGATCATTTTGGGTCTTCAATTCTAGGTTGATGGAAACAGACCGTCAATAACTTTACATTCTGAACACTGAATTTAACTGGCGACATTTCCGTCAACATCGCATGTAGGAAGTTGGTCAACATATAAAGATCACGTTACTGCCATGTGGAGAAATAAAACAAGTAGCAAATGACTAGTGATATGGTCTTGGAGTCTTCAGTGCACAATTGCGAAACCCAGATAAGTTACTTGCAGGCATAGTATTACACTAAAAAACTATAGTAAGTCTTCAAGAAAACACACAGAAAGCAGATGTAGCATAGTAGAGAACCCCACTGACATGGGACAATCCAGACCTGCCAGTAACTTATATTGGTTCCGTTATCAACAGGGGCGGCATCAAGACCTTCTGCCACATCCATTAGTACATCATCCAAGTTCCAACTCACATCTGACCATCGGAATTCGGAAGTACCAGCATCATCTCAGTAAGCGAGGTAAAGCAAAACATTACAAGTCCACGACAGTACCCAAATCATCCCTAGGCGAGAATACCACCGACTATGAAACAAAACCTGCTGCGAGTTGGTCCCATCAACAGATCGTTACAATCCAAGTGTCGACTCCACTTCCGCATATCACAGGGGCAAGCAAACTACAACTGCAGTTGCGATGTTCAATTGTTCATCAACACAACTGTATGCAGATGATATATTTGGATTTGTACTTGAGCACCATGCATCAGTGTCAAACCAAGAACCATTAAAGTAAAATAAAACCCGCCGATAAGTAAAATTAAGTTAACAGCAACTGCCAATGCTGTGCAAGACTAGCAAAAAATTCCAAGGCAAACGAAGGTTGTCAGTCACTGGCCAGCACCAGAAACAAATTTTGGGAGCATCCAAAGGCCCTCGAGTTTACTGCAGTGGACACTAAATTCTGGTGGATGACATGGAGAACCGGCTAGGATCCATTCGGATTTGTTGGACACTGACTGACCAATTTCAACTGCAGTCCAAGGTTCATCGGAATATTCAAGTTGCCTTGCAATGTAAATTGAGTTACTTTTTCCTCCCCATCTTTCAGGTTTCGAGCAAGAGAATGTGGGGTTCCTCCTATCTAGGCTAATGAAGAGAGCATGATTTTCCAACTTCGCCACATCCACCAATTGTGCTGGTCCAACTGAAAGGTCAAAGCGTAAGACATGAAAGATGCCAGATAGGTCAGACATTCCCCCTGATTTAACAAAATTCAACTTGAGGCCAACAACGAGAAGCATGTCACCACAGACCACCAACCACGGGGGTACCACACAACTTATAGCCATGCTCCATACAACCGGTACCCTCTGCGTGCTGAGTTGGGGTCCAAATCGTAGGATGAAGAGGCTCCCAACAATGTCTACGGCAAACATGTCACCTTTGAAAAACACGATCTGCTCGAGGCGTTCACCATCAAGACCAAGATGATGCTCTGACCAAGAGTTGTCTGTTCCAATCTGCCAGTCGTACATGGTCTTTTTCGAGAAAAGAAGTAGGTGCAACTTGGCTGAATTGCGTGGAGCCATGACACTGCCACAGTAAATATCAAACCAGTCTTCGCACAGGAGTATAGGAGGCTTCACCTCAGTGCCAGTGTATACATTGACAAGAAGGCTATGGCCCCGATGAAAGAAGATAAGATACCCGTATGAGGAGCCCATATAGAGCATCTGCTCTGGAGTATTTTGGGGCACTGAACAGCGAAGGGTCGTGCCTCTCTTGGCAGGATCACTAATTTTCCATTTGCAATCAGATAATAGCATGTACTGAGCATGGTCATTATGCTGCCAAGGAGAGAAACAAACATCTGGTTTGAGGTGGAGAGGTGTGAAGCTGAACGCATATACAGATGCGAAGGAAGATATCGCATCGTGCCAAGAGCGGCAGGTGCCAACGAAACCAACAAAGTCATGGAATGAGCGAAAGAGAGCAATAACTTCGTGAAGCAAGCTGTCCAGGAGATCTGCCCAAGCGTGAGGTCCAGACATGGGTGAGGAGCTAGAGCCAGAGGTGTGGCAGATTATGTTAGAGGACCTCTCCACAACAGCAACTTCTCTGCCAGACAGAAAATTAGAGTAATGGATCAGAAAAAATATCTGAAATATAAAAATATATAAACATAACTAATAAACTGTTAGAAATGCAGGAGGATTTTAAGCCTTTAACTGAACCGGAAAGAAAACTAGGAGATCCAGCTATTTCTAAGAAATGTAATTACCTGTAGAATAAGATGTATATCAAGTATCAACATAGGGAAAGCTTCGATCATAAGAAGCTACAAAAGAACCACCTACATCCAGATTTTTTCCACAATTGCATAAGTTAACCTTTTACTCCTCTTGTTGTGTGCCAACCCCATGTGCAAGTGCATATTTTCAAATCATTACAAAGGGTCTCATTGTAGGGTATCTTCGAAACAAATAGTGTTACATGATGCAGATATCACATCGTTAACATTGATATGCTCTCCTCTTCATCTAGACAACTTGTATTTTATAGTTCTGTCGAATGGACTGTTAAGTTATCAGACGACTAAACAAACACCCAAGCCAAGACTCAATCAAATCATATTTAACATTACTTCGGCCCAGAGGTTCACTTGGTCGCTACACGGAAGTGAAGTGAGGATGTTCATGGCAGCACAACTGGTTGACATAATATGACAGGCGCTATTTTAGATAATACGGTCCCCTGTTTATGTGCACAAATTCTACGGGATACTGTTATGAGTCACAACTTCTCTAATTTCAGTAATGACCCTCGCTATCCCACCTCGATTCAGTCTTGATTCACAGAATTCACTCAAATCCTACTGAAGACGAGGGGAAAGAGCAAGGTTAGGGGGGCGCTTAGGGCTAGGGTGAGCGTGCTGACCTAGGGCCGAGAGTGCTGGCTGACAGCAGCGACGATTCGGCGGCCTGCGGCGGCGGCGCTTTTCGGCGTCGGCGGCGGCGGTGGCGCTGGCGACCTCCGGCCATGGGCGCACCACGCTGCGTCGCGCGGAGGCGTCAGCGAAGAGGAGGCAGCGCCGGCGCTCGTCAGTGAAGAGGAAGCCTTGAACTTTTTTTTTGAGAAGTTTGTTTTTGAGAACTTGGAAGCCTGTGTTCAACACCGGGCCTGATAAGAGATGGGCCTTCTAATGATTTCACGGCCCATCGGGTAGTACGCGGCCTCTCTATCTGTTTTTTTTTCGGAAAGCACTCGTTGTATGTCTACACCCCTTCCTGTTCAAAATAAATAAATGAAAAACCATATTTTGAAGTTTCAAAAAAATTGAAACATACAAAAGATTGGAGTATAACATAAAAATACTTTGTCATTTTTAATGATATATCCTACAAGCGTGGAAAATCACAACGAAAAATACTTTATAGTTTGTGCTACACAAAAATAACAGATGTACAGATTGGAGTATAGCGTGTAATGTATAGTTTCAAACTTCAAACTTTGTCATTTTTGTGTAGCCCATACTACAAAAGATTTTGCATTGAGTTTTTTCACGTTTATAGGGTACTTCATTAAGAACATGCATGATTTTTTCAGATTTTTTTTGAACTCACATAAATATTTTTCGAATTTTTAAACTGGCAGGCGCACTGTTGCTCGGGAGCCAAAGGAAGTTTCCGACGATGTAGCATCATTTCTCATTTTCTCCGGTACCCGTCGCCGATACATGTCCTCGATGTTGTGTATATATCCAGCGACCTTTAGTCCTTTGCCTGAGCTGAGCGGCTCAGTCTTTTCTTCCTTTTCTTCTTCGTGGCTCCTAGATCTCCTGGTATAATCAATTGCAATTTTGTTCAATTTGTAACAATTCATATAATACTTTAGATAATCTTTTTTTTGTCAAATATGGCATATTTGACGAACTAAACACATAGGTGGTCCTTAATCAAAATTATTTCCAAATATGGCCCCTTGAGGTCGGCGCAAAAAAGGTTGGAGCCAAACTTGTGTAGGTCGACGCCATCCGTTTTGGTTCTTTAGTTTTTCTAAGGATTTTAGAAAATTAAAACAGAGGTCGGCTCCAGAGAGGATGGAGCCGACCTATGCGATATGTACATGGTCGGCTCCAGAGAGGATCAGTGGCGGAGCTGGTACAGTAGCAATGGGTTCGGCTGAACCCAACGAAATTCATGTGCTCCTCACTGAATTAGTCTAATAAGATTGCTTATGGGTGGAAGAATACAACATATGTAGCATATACTGAACCCAACGAATTTTTGCTCTAGCTTCGCCCCTGGAGAGGATGGGGCCGACCTGCACATGTTCGGCTCGATCTTCGTTGGCGCCGACCTCAGTGATCATATTTGAAAATAGTTTCGAGAAGAAACCATATATGTATTTAGTTTCGAAAAAGGGTCATATTTGGCAAAAATATCCTCTCCTTCAGAACTGCACGGCAGGTCTATGATGCACATCCTGGAGATGTATCATGAAACTTTGGTTGATTTTGACAAAATAACACATGATTGTGTCACTAACACGTGGGGTCAGGGTCACCTGTCAATGACGCAAAGCGTGTCATTTATGTCAAAGTGCAAATAAAGATGTGTCATTTTGTACTGCACATCCTAGATACATCCATATTCGTGCTAATACGTACTTTTGAACTTCACACACATATGACCTGAATCAGGATTATACACGATTTCCCACAAATGCGCCTTTGTAAAACCACTCATAATTCACATCCATAGAACAAAAATAAATCAGCTAGCATCAACTTCATTTCTTTCCTCACTTTGGCTGTGGAAGAATTATACATGCGTCAACAGTTAATTAACAATAGCATGTCAGTGGACACCGAAAGATGTGGTCGTCGAGATTAGGGTGGAATTCAGAGCTCCTACTCTGCTGTTGCACTTTTACAGCACCAACATTCTGTATAGTTTCTGAACCATGACATTCCTCAAGCATACTCTCATCCTCAACATCTACAGCAGCAGCAGCCAGGGGAAAAATCATGGCGATCTCGTTGTCTGAAAAAAAAAACTGATGGAGAACAAGCTCTCATGATGTCTGAGCTAGCGGCAAGGTTGCTATCTCTACAAGGGCTTTGTGGAGAGCTTGCGGCCTCGAGAAGAAAGGGGCATGGTCTGATCCTTTCAGCCGCAAAACCTTCTCCGCGGGTTGGCCACGCACATGCTCTGCTGATGGGACAGAGGTATGGCATTGTCCTCCGTAGTTTCAATGAAGAATCGCCGCACAGACCCGTACTTCTCTTCCGTTAAGATAAGTTTCTCCATTACGGGGCAAATGGGATAAGTCTCATGGACAACGAAGCCAAGGATACATCCTTCAGGAACACAATGAGTGGGCGTCAGAGATTATTTTTCAAACTCAGACTCAGTTGTATAGTTGGAGATGACAATGGAAAGTAATACCTTGGCAGGACTTTGGTTGAATAATAAATCTCTTAGCAAAGCCTTGTCGATGTTGATAGCGGTCGGAGGCCGGTCCTTGCCATTGGAGTATACAAATTCCTGTGCCTTTTGGAGCATACCATTTGTATCCGTCTGCAGCATATGGAGTAGATTTGTCAGGCATCAGGGAGAAAATGACACAAAACCACCACATTTGCGGGTGAGTTCTAACATAACCACCACAATTCAGATTTTTGACACATAAATACCACTTCAGGGGCTGGTGTGGGACGCAGAGCACTGATTGTCGCCTATTATCGTTTTAACCACGTTTCTGGCAGGTGAGACCCGTTTGTCAGGGGTGACGTGGCAAAATAAAAATAAAAGGAGCAGATCAACACTATCATCAGGTTCATGGCGCGGGGGAGACCGAGCCCAGCCGACCACGGGCAAGCTCCGGACGCCGCTGCTCCGTCCTCCCCTCCCCTGAGCGATCCAGCGGCCCCTGGCATGGCTGCGCCCGCCCGCCCCTGAGCTTGGCCGCGCCCTGCCCGCCCGACCCTGACCGCGCCCCAGCCTGCCCCTGGCTGCGCACCGCGCCTGTCCGCGCCTGGCCGGCCTCCCTGGCCGCGCCTCCCTTGGCCGAGCCCCCTAGATGCTGGTCGGGGAAGAAGGGGAGGCGACGGTGGTCGCCGTAGGCCAGAGATCCCTCACAGAGCGCCGCCTCCATGGGCGCCATTCCCATGGCGCGCCCCCACCGGTCCACCGCCGCCCTCCCCTCCTCCTCGCCTCCGCCCCCGGCTTTGGTCGCGCCCGCCCCGCCCTAGCCACGCCCGCCCGAGGCCGCCTTGGCCGCCCTGAGGCCGCGCACGCGCCGGCCGCTCCCGAGCCGCCCTGGCCGCGCCGCTCTGGCCGGCTGGAGGCCGCGCCTGGTCGCGCTGGCCTTGTCAGCGGGGAGCGGAGGGCAGGACGAGAGGAGGCGGGCCTGCGGCCACGCGGGCGTCGCGCCGCTGCGGCTCTTCGACTAGGGGGACGACGGCGAGCTGGAGGAGGGGGCCTGGCTGGCGACGAGCAAGGACGACGTGTGCCCGGCCAGCGGCGGCATCGAGCCGGGGTGGAGAACGGCGGTAGCGGCGGCGAGCTGCTGGGAGAACGAGCAGGCCGCAACAGCGACAAGTTGCGGATGCGGGCGAGCCGCGCCCATGAGCGGGAATGGGCGAGCTGTGTATGTGCACACAAGGTGTTCGACGAAATGTTCCTATGGCTAATGGTCAGAGATAATGTTGACCCAGTTTTCCTTCTTTTGTTTTTGCCACGTAGACCTGACGGGTGGGTCCAAACCGTCAGAAAACGTGTTAGCGTACTTAAACAGAAAAATCAGTGCTCTGCGTCCCGCACCAGCCCCTGAAGTGGTATTTATGTGTCAAAAATCTGAATTGTGGTGGCTATGCTAGAACTCACCCACAAATGTGGTGGTTTTGTGTCATTTTCTCGGCATCAGGCAAAAACCTTATAGATATGCTACTAACTTGAACGCGATTAAATTTAAGTTTTTTCGCAAAACAATTGAAGTTAAATTATGCTGGTCATGGAGATCAACCTGCTGTTGGAACATATCAAGAGCACTGTGTCCATTTGTCAGCATTGTTGCACAAAGGAAAACAGCCTTGGCAACTTTCGATGGAAACATCTCCATTGCATGTGATATGCAAGCTCCACCGAAATCATGCCCAACCAAAATTACCTGCATAATAACAAAAATATCAAAGATATAAAATTAGTTGGGGTAAAAAAATGTTGTGGATAACAAGTATATTACTGAACAGGAGTCATGATGTACACTTGAACTCAACAGTGAAAATCTCTTGAAATAAATATTGTGGTGCTCAGCGTGGCAAAAAAAATCCAACAATACTACAAAATTGTGAAGTGGAAACAGATGCATCAGAGAGGGCAATAATTATTTCACTAACAGAAAAGGGCATACCCTTCATCAATAAATTGCAGACACATTATTGGCATCTGACGTAGGTACTCAGAACTATTTAAGCAATAATAGCGCTATTACTTCAAACCATAACAATCAATAAACTTAGGTGGTGTTCACTGTGTAGTCCTATCAATTGTCATTACTCCTATTACGATTGTGATCCTTAAAACAAGTTTACAGAATTTACCCTCACAAATTAGTCTTGAAAGATTCAAACATACAGTGCTTATCTTATACATATGCTGCATCGAACGGGTTAGGGGTGATCTTACGCTAATTTTGTCAATCTTACCCTCAAAAGAATAATAAAGTGCTTGTCTTAACGTATTATTATCTTATCAACTACAATAGTCAATGTAGCCTAATAAACATTCCATGTTGAAGTAAAATTGCTAAATACACCAAACATATTATAATTAGTAGTATGTGAAATTAGAACAAACCTTTTCAGTATCACTTAGGCCCTTAAGGTAAGATGTAAGTGGCTCAGCATACTCTGAAAGACTGCTAATCTTATTTGTATCAGAACACTGAATCCCGGAGCCTGTTAAGTCGATAGCATTGACTTTGAACCCACTATCTTCAAGAAGTGACATGGTCTTGTACCAGCACCAAGCACCAAACCCACCTCCATGAACAAGAACAATGATGTTGGTTTCCAAATCTTTAGTATTCAAATCCTGTTTAAGATGTAAATTATCGGTTAATATGATAATGGTCATATGGATGCGATAACCACAGTTATATATTAGAAACAACATCAAAACATGTTCCGCGTAATGGAGAAGCACTAGACAAAGAGACAGAAAGGTACTTCTGTTTTTCAGTTGCAGCTGTACAAATGATTGTTTGTTTGTTGTTGGAAAACAAAAAACCTGGCTTGCTAACTCAGCATACCATATCTACACATCCGTCAACTACATTGAAAACGTCAAAAACAAGAACTTGACAATGAAACAAGAACCTCTCTTTTCTGGACAAACGCCAAAACACGTGTCATTTTTAGACCAAAACCTCCTTGCTGCTTGGTATGTTCTTACTAGTGAACAGTCAACACAACATATCAACTAAGATTTTTCAGTGGTCAGTTATACCTCTATACAAGTCAAGCTTGCCGCCTGCAGTCATTTCCAGTAAAGGTCAAGACAGACTAGATAACAGCAGAACTTTTTTTTTTTGACAAGCGCCAAAATGCGTGTCGTTTCTAAACAAGAACCTCCTTGCTGTCCGGTATCTTCCTACTGGTGAGTCAATACAACTTATCAATTATGATTGTTCAGTGGTCAATTATGCCGGTATACAAGTCAGGCTTGCTGCCGGCAGTCATTTCCAGTAACGGCCAAGACATGATAGGCAACAACAGAGCTTTTTTCTTGACAAAACTAGAAAACACAGATTCACAATGCGAGGTATTCCGGGAATGAAGATCCCTCAGTCCCTCACCATTGCATAAGCTGAGAGATATTCCCCAATTTATTTATTTTCAGGAGACAAAAGATACCCCCTTTGTCCTCTCTAGACCAAATGAACAGATGCGACAGCCCCAGGAGGCTACAAGAAACAACCAATGGAATGACATCTGAATTCTAAAACAAGAAGCACCACCTATGATCACCCACTCCAACCGTCATGTCCCAGACGTTCTGGACTTCTACCAGATCGATGCTCGGCAGCTTTGTCATATGATTTGCATTGTGCAGTCATGGAGAAACGAATGGACAGACCCCTGGAGCCTTATGTGTTCCATGTTTCGACAGGAGACATGGATGAGAGATTCAGAGGACACGCGCGAAACCTGGAGGTTCAGAGGAGTTTTCTCACGAGCTAGTCGCAGCAGGCACGGGAACAAATGGGGGTATCTGGGCTAGTCTCTGCAAGCCGGACGGACAAAGCGTGGAATCGAGACGCCTTGACGCGGAGACCAACTAATCCCCACCAGAAACCCCGACGGAAAAGTCAACCGGAACAGCGTTCAAACATCCACGCGGCGGCACGCACGCGGACCAACTAACTAGGCAATGCGACGACCGGGAGAAGCAAGCGAGGAAGGAAGGAGGAGGAGGAGGGCCGGACGATGGGTACCTTGGCGAGGAGCTGCTGCGGCTGGAGCTCGGGGTCGGCGAGCGAGCGCGGGCGCGTGCTGGCGCTCCGCGGCAGCAACGGGCCCTGCTGCTGCTGCCGCTTCCCCGCGTGCCGCACGGACGCCGACCGGTCGAACGCGCCTCCCGCGCCGCGCTGCCCCAGCACGAGGGCGGCCGCGGCGGCCAGCGCCTGCTCGTCGATCTCCGCAGCCTTGGCGCCGCCGCCGCGACGGAGGACGCGGAGGAGCGCCGCTTCGCGGCGGGCGGCGGGGAGGCCGTGGGGGACTGGCCGTCGCGACCGGACACGCAGGACAGCAGCGCGCCCATCGGATTGTATGCTCCGGTTTCTTCAGGAAATCCGGACGAGTCGTTGATGGAAGAAGGGGAAAGAGGAGGAAGGAGCAGAACAGAGCAAGGCGCGGCAGAAACGGAAGGAGAAGAGTAGTACGAAAATTTATACTTCTGGTTGTACTGCCGGTTTGCAGATACGGGCCTCGGTTCCGCCGAATTCAATTTAGGAGTAGTACCTTCATTTGACATGACACCACGGGAAATTCAGAGAACGCATCATGAGTAGTTTTTTTTTTGACCTGCGTCATGAGTAGTTTGGTCAGCAGCACCGCTGAAAAACACCACGTGTTTTATGTCTGATGCCTTCAACCGTCTGGCATGAAAGGAAAAACAAAATAAAGTCATGTCATGTCTCATTTCGTTCGTTTCCCATTCGATGGAGCTGACTCGGAGGCTTGAAACTGCGTGCCCAACGATTACCCGAACCTTGCACGGCTCGCAGCAGTGCCAGATCATCTCCACCAAAAAAATTGTGGGGTGTTGTCTACACCGGCAATCCCAAACTTTCTTCCCGATCGATTTTGATCATTTTTGAAAATTTATGATAAAATAGTGCACAAAGAGGGTATTTCATTCGAACAACAACGGAATTTAAACAAATACTCAACCTAACTAATAAAGGGCGAGAGCAGTGCTGCCATCCTCGTCGTCGTTTGGATTACATGTGTTAGCCCCATTGTCGTCCGCCGCAGCGAAATAGCATGGGGCCTCAAGCTCATTGTGCCATGCCACACGTGCCCTTACTTGCACAACCATCTGGTGTGTCTCCGCCTCGGTTATGCGCCTACACGCTCGCGTCTCGTCTTGCTTTCCATAGAAAGATTTGGCTCGTACGCCAGCCTCTCTCTCCACCCCCAATCCTGAAGTTCTCTGTCTTCATTGTCTCTATCTTCTGCGCACCGCCCTCCCGACGCGTCCACTCCCTTTTATGCGCTACGTCGGCCCGGTGGAAAGCTTCATCCACCTAGCAACGACGAGCGTTCACCGATGGCATGCACCGGCATGGCCTTTGCGTAGATAATGTTCAGCTCCTCATGTGTTGCCCACTCGGCGGCCATGAAGGAGCGGCAATCCTCCACCATCGCCGCGCTCTATATACTTGGGTGGCGTTGTGGGCGTTTTTTTTCCATCTTAACAACATCCATTACCCCTTTGATGAGGGGTTGTTCGGTGGGTATACGCTGTCAGCGAGATGCACCTGAAATGGATGCCTGTTTCTCGGTAGTAGAATCTGAGTTCCCAACGACTACCGAAATTTGCAGTGCGCACTATGTACCTGGCAGTTTGTGCGCGCGCAAGCGCAACCTCGTAGTAGTAGCTAGCATGTGTCACGATGCTGGGGTGATTGGGGTCCGTTGGGGTTAAGGAAACGACGACCATTACCAATGCGAGGTGGATCGGATCAGCGACGGTGCGAGCACGACACTTGACTCTGTTTTTCAACTTTTTTCAACGGACTCTGCCTATGCTATTTGCCTCCTAGTTCCTCGCTGGGATGACCGTTCCGTGTGTTTTTTTTTTGCGAGGGAAACATGCAGTTACATCCGACCAAGGATCTTACAGAAAACGGTGGGATGACCGTTCCGTGTGTTGACCGCGAGAACGGTGGCGGCGTGCCGACGCAACGCAACCATGCGATCGACCGGCACCGGCGGCGGACGCTGAACGTGTCGAAAAGAAGACTACAGACAAATAACAGAACAAATCAAGCTCCGATGCACCAAAACGTGGTGCAAGACTGCTCGACCGAAAAAGAGCACCCAGTTTGTTTTGGCTTTCAATATAAGCCGGGCCTTGAGCCTTCCATCTAAACGAAGAATCAAGAGATAACATGAAGTCCAACAAACAAGGCTTTGTGAGGTGTTGAACGAATGTCATGGCTCTATCCGTGTTACTGTGTTAGACATCTACATATGCATCCAAAATCAATCCATAGAGCCATCTATATATCGGACTGATAAAAAAATTTGGCCGGCCCGTATGAGGCCAACCCCACAGTTGGGAGCCTGCTCGGGGGAGCCGAGTAACTCCGACAAGCGGGGCCCCATGTAATAGGTAGAGGCTACGCATACCAACTTCTTACGCTCTTTTGGTCTTGCCGCCCAACCTTATATTCTTCCATCGTTTTTCACATTGTCGCCGCCATGTATAAGCCTCTCCTTATCTAACACCGCAAATGCCCCCCCCACCACACACGAGTTGTCCACATTGAGCGGGGAGTTGCCGATGAAGGCAAGGAAGCCGGATCCGGCGCGGCTAACGCATGAGCAACTCCATGCAAATCGCGCGGTGGCATCCGCCGGTTGAGGTGGCTGGTACACGGCAGCAAGTCTTATTCATGGACTATTGCCGTAATGTTGTCCAATTTGAGCCAAGGTTGCACAATGGCCATCCCTTGTGGGATTTCCGTGCCATCTTCCCTGAACTATATACCCCCCCCCCCCACCCCTCACTCGTGTCGATGTAGACACATTTCTCTCTCGAGGTAGGCGAGAACAACAACGTCAACCCGAGGATTACTGCCACCGAGGCCATGGATTCGATTATACATGATGGTGTCTATTCCAATGACGAGGAGGGAGGTCGTCGAAGAAAAATAAGAAGAGGTCCATGATGTTAAAAACGGCAAAAACAATTAACATGTTTTGCGTGATGCTCACATGGCAATATGCCGAGACCCACAAAACAGTCGTGGGTCATATTGGAATATGATCTAAAATACTCTAGAAAAAAAGAAGAACTACTGGCCACACAACAAATTGTAAAATGATCGCATCAAGTTTCATCGTGCCATGATTTAATTATGACGAGAAATGAGAGTGGCTAGATGTCACCCCATAAGTAAGATGTTAAAAATTCCTAACTATTTGGCATGCTCATGAAATTGCTTTTATTTGGCATTGCTCTCAAAATTTATATTTGTCCTTTATCTATCTGCGGGATGCTCTACCTATATACTCAATTATGTACGAGAAGAGGATATCCATGTTGTTAGCATTCACTAATTTGTTACAAATATAAAAAAAATGAGTAAAACATAATAGGGCTAGCCATTAGGGGTGCCACTGAGAACACCAGACATATTTCAGGGGTGACGGACAAATTTCCGAGTTTGCAAGTAGGGAGGCACACGGCTCGTGTTTTAGTCTTTCAGACTCTTGCTACTTTCTCCTTTTTGCAAAGTGGCCGGACGTCCCATCCCATTAGTTGGAGGAAAAGGGTCTCATCACGAACTGTCAAAGCTAGCTAGGCTGGTTGCGATGACCCGCGAGTGAGCAAGTGCAACCAAACCACCATGAAGATCACGGAACCATATCACACGGACACAAGGAAATAATCGGAACGACCCAGCATGAATGTGACATCTCCTCTGAATATTCAGTTGTCCTGAGGCCAAGTTCTTGAGCGAGTGCTCATTTTGGATGAACTACCGCCGAAATTTACGGGCATGCATGGTGGTAGTTGTCCCAGGAGAACTCGGGAGCACAGGAAGATGAATGTACAGATGCGGAAACGGCTTTGTGATGAACTATCTAACTTTTTTTTATTTAGAAAAGGGGCATCCCAGCCTCTGCATCAAAATGATGCATGCGGCTGCTTTATTACATTATTACACGGTCCAAAAAGTCTGTTACAATACGAAGTTCAACAAAACGGCGAAACCAAAGAGTCTAAAACGAAAAGGAAAGACACTATTTATTCATTGCTCAATTCTTCTCTCAAAACGCCAGCCCGCACGGTTGTAGAAGTCCTTGGCGACCGTCTCTAACCGGGTACATCCACTGTCCATAATATGGCGCTGCCCCTCCGGCAGGAGATAAGACCAAGACCGGATCCAGTGTGTAATCATAGAAAGACCTGCAAGAAAGATGTTTTCTTTGGCTTGTTAAAAACAAAATCATTGCGTACATTCCAAATTGCCCAAAGCACCGCACAAACACCCACACGAATCGGCTTTAGTTCTGTCTTGTCAATACCACGAAGCCAATTACCAAACAGGTGTGTAATATTTTTAGGAGGTGTAATATTAAAGGCCAAGTGAACAATTCTCCAAATTATTTTAGCAACCGGGCATTCAAAGAAAAGATGCTGAATTGTTTCATCGGACTCACAAAAGGAACATCACTTGTTGCCGTTCCAATTGCGCTTAGTGAGATTATCCTTAGTTAAAATCACTTTCCGATATAAGAACCACATAAAGATCTTGATTTTTAGTGGCACTTTCATTTTCCAAATATACTTTTTTAAGAACTTTGTTTTCCGTTCAAATAATCAGCATACATTGATTTAACTGTAAAGAATCCCGAGCTAGTCAATTTCCACACAAACTTATCCGGTTCGAAGCTAAGACCAACATCCATTAAACGGTTTACAAGGTGCAGCCATTGCTCGTATTTATTGCCTGTGAGGTTCCTCCTAAAAGTAATGTTTGGAGGCTGAGTTACAACATGGGCTACCAAAACTTGTTTTTGGTTAGCAATATTATAAAGCTGCGGATATTGTTGTGCTAAGGAGGTTTCACCTAGCCAGACGTCTTCCCAGAACCTAGTGTTCAATCCGTTGCCCACCATAAAAGATCCTCTACTGAAAAAGTCATCCTTCACTCTCATCAGTCCTTTCCAAAAAGGAGAGTCAAGAGGTTTAGCCGTAACCTGGGATAATGTCTTAGAGCTCATGTATTTATTCTGTAACAATTCCTGCCACACTCCTTGTTCATTCATTAATTTGAAAAGCCACTTGCTTAATAGACATTTGTTTTTTAACTCAAGCACCTCAATTCCCAAGCCACCTTGATCTCTAGGCCGGCAAATCATATTCCACTTTGTAAGCCGGTATTTTTTCTTTTGGCCGTCACTTTGCCAAAAGAACCGGGATCTATAGAAATCAAGTCGTTTCCTAACCCCCTTTGGGATCTCAAGAAAGGACAACATGAACATTGGTAAACTTGTAAGTACCGAATTAATTAGGATTAATCTATCTCCATAAGATAACAATTTACCAATCCAACTGCTAAGTTTTCTCTCAAAACGATCCTCCACCGGCTTCCATTCGCCATTTTTTAGTTTACGGAAATGAATTGGTATTCCCAAATACTTGAATGGAAATGATCCAGATTCACAACCGAAAAGTTGAATGTATTGCGCTTCCATTGTTTTAGCTTGTCCAAAACAATAAAGCTCACTCTTATGAAAATTGATCTTAAGCCCCGAAAGTTGTTCAAAAAGACAAAGTATTAATTTCATGTTTAAAGCCTTGCTCAAGTCATGCTCCATGAAGATGATTGTATCATCCGCATATTGTAAAATGGACACTCCCCCCTCCACTAGGTGAGGTATGAGTCCACCTATTTGACCATCTTCTTTAGCTCGGTTTATCAGGATAGCTAACATGTCAGCCACCACATTAAAAAGAATTGGAGATAGAGGATCTCCTTGTCTAAGACCTTTTTTAGTCTGAAAGTTATGTCCTAAATCATCGTTCACTCTTATTCCCACACTTCCCCGGCTAATGAATTCTTGAATCCATTTACACCAAGTTGGGTGAAAACCTTTCATGCGTAAAGCTTGTGCAAGGAAAGACCACTTCACTTTGTCATACGCTTTTTCGAAATCAATCTTAAGAATAACACCGTCCAACTTTTTCCTATGAAGCTCGTGTATAGTCTCATGCAGAACCACAACTCCCTCTAAAATATGTCTTCCCGGCATAAAAGCAGTTTGTGTAGGTCTTACAACCGTGTGAGCCACCTTAGTGATTCGGTTGGTAGCTACCTTTGTAAACATTTTAAAGCTCACGTTCAGAAGGCAAATAGGTCGATATTGCTGAATTTGAATAGCATCCTCTTTTTTTGGTAGCAAAATGATGGTTCCGAAATTTAAATGAAAAATTGGCAACTCTCCCTTGTGGAAAGCACTAAACATATCCATTAAATCATGTTTTATAATAGTCCAACATTTCTGGTAAAATTCCGCCGGGAAGCCATCAGGACCCGGCGCTTTATTCTTTTCCATCTGAAAAATGGCGTCATGAACCTCCTGTTCAGTGAACTCCGCTTTCAAAATATTGTTTTCTTCCTCAGATAATTGTGGAATATCCTCTATGCTGGACTCGTCCATAGAGAAGAAATTCTCTTCGGGTGCGCCAAACAAATTTTTATAGAATTGTGTAATATACACTTTAAGGTTTTCTTGTCCTACGACAATACCCTCAGCTTGTTCTAATTGGAAAATCCGTTTCCTCCGATGCTTCCCATTAGCAATCATATGGAAATATTTTGTATTATTTCCCCCTTCCTGAATATGTTTTACTTTAGCCCGTTGTGCCCATTTGGCCTCTTCATCTCGTCTAAGTGATGCAATACGAGCATTTGCTTCTTTGAGCGTTTCTCTATCAGTAGAACCAAGAGGATTTAATTCTGCCTTGGCTTCTAAATCCTCAATAACAACTAATAACCGGTCTCTCTCTTTTTTGTAAACACCACTAAGATTTTTAGCCCAACCTCTTAGAAAACTCCTAAGGTGGCGTATCTTGTTCTGCCAAGTTTCCATAGGATTTCGACCAGGAGGTACCGAGTTCCATTCTCTAGCAATCATATCAAAAAAACCTTCTTGTTTAAACCAAGACAATTCAAAAGAAAACCGTGACTTATTCCCGAGGTGAGCTTGTTCACCTGAGTCGAGAAGCAAAGGCGTGTGGTCAGATCCGGCCCTTTCAAGAGGTCTGACTGTAACTAAGGGAAATTTTTGCTCCCATTCAATACTAGACAAAACCCGATCCAATTTTTCGAACGTAGGGACTTCCCTGCGGCTAACCCAAGTATACTGTCTCCCTGACATTTTAATTTCTTTTAACTCTAAACTCTCAATGATCGCGTTAAACAAAAAAGGCCAGCGAGGGTTAAAATTATCATTACTCTTATCCTCTTTTCTACGCAAGATATTAAAGTCCCCCCAATGAGCAAAGGTTTAGTTTCATGCTCGCAGATCCTAACCAGCTCAGCCAAAAAAGCTTGTTTATGCTCATCTTGAGCCGCTCCGTAAACCGCCACTAAAGACCACATGAAACCATCACTTTTTGAAGTCAGGTCAAACTTAACACATCTATCCCCGTTATTAACCCCACGAACCGTGAGTGATTGCATATTAATACCAACTAATATACCGCCTGACCTCCCTTGTGGTGGTAGACAGTACCAAGCAAAGTCCAAACCTGCTGCTAAAAAACGCAGAAAAGGAGCAGCAAAGTTATCTCTACCTGTTTCCTGAATAGCAAAAAAATCTAGCTTGTGTTCTTTTATTGACTCATGAATAAACCAGTGTTTTGCCGTATCCCCAAACCCATCACAATTCCAGAAGCACCCTTTCATTTGGAACACAAATTACTTTTTATTTTTGAATCTAGCACTTCGACGAACAGCCGTAACCTCACCAACAATTTTCCTGCTTCTCCCCCTAGTACTCTTAGTTTTAGTAACCGGAGGATCCTTGTGATCCGCCGCTACAGCAGCCTCCTCATCTAACAGATCAACAGCTAATTTATTCGCTTCATTCAAAACTAAACTACCAAGATCATCATCTACCGAATCACGAGCTGCCTCCTTTTCTTAAGCACGGTTAAGGCTCTATCCAGATCCATGTCTTTTAGATAATTAACCGAGGTTTCAATCTGACTAGGTGATTTTCCTAGCGACACCCCAAGCTTAGCAGCCCTAGCAACTACCTCATCATTAGGAATAGAAGCTAACGTAAATTCACGAATTAAATCCGTACCTGACATTAATTGATCCCGCGCTTGAGCTCTCAATTTAGCCCGGTCCATCTGAGTAGCGTCGGCATTCGGTTGCGCCCTAATACGCCTACTAGACCGACCTCCCACTGCTGCCGCTTCAGGAATGCCACCGAAAGAGATAACCTCAGCTCTAGAGTTCCGGCCACCTAGAAAAACTCCAGTCCCTTCGTGCTTGCTGCGACCATCACTTGTTGATGACAAAAAAAACGAGTCCGTACAACCAATCTTGCCCTGCTGCGCAGATCTAGGCGGTGTTACAGCAGTTGCAGTCTCCGTAGGTGAAATAACATCCATACTCTCATCAGGTTCTTGCTCAGTTCCTGCCGCTCCAAGCTTCTCAACCTCGATCATATCCTGCCGCGGCACAGACAACGTAGAATACGCTGCCGGGAGCTCCGGCCGCGGCACAGAAAACATGTGTTTTTCTGCCGTGGACGATGACGTCGACAAATTATCATCAGCAACCTCCGATGTCCGCTGCGAGCTGTCCCCCATAACCTGAACAGACGCCTCGACAACTTGAATATCATCTTGAGTGCTCTCCCCCGAGACAGGTGGTTTATCCGTCAGCTGGAAACAAAGCCCCTTGGACACATCGCACTTCTTGGACACATCACACTTCTCCACCGACACCACCAACTCTTTCATGCTCCTGACAGGAAATGAGCGAGCTAATTCCGCCTCTTCCTCCTCAACTATTTGGTACGGTAATGAAGGAACCGGAGTGCAAATCGAACCAATCTGAATATTCTCATACTGCTCGCAGACTTGATCAACCGACTCATTTTGTTTTTCATCAGTCTCCATGTCCTGAATAGTGCCATGCGATGTGGTATGCTTGTCAGCCACTTCGCCTCCCTTCCTTTTTTCCTTGGGATCCTTCTCTTTATTCTTACCAGCCGCTCCATCGCGCGATGAATCCACATCCTCATCTGGGTCGTGCAAGGTGAACTCACCGGCAGGAACTAAAGAACCATCCTCTGCTTCAATTTCAAAAGAGACCCCATAGCCTTCCCCATCATATGCATAATCCACGTGCCGTGGAATCTCCTGTGGATTAGCACAATCAATTCGCTGCCTCACTATGCCATGTTCTCTCGTAAATCTCATATCCACCTCTTTTGTTTTCCCAACAAGAGACCCCACCGCAAAAAGAGCTAGATAATCCCGGCATAAGGTGTCCGGGCATCCAGAAATACGGATCCACACGTCATACAGCCCCCATTTGTCAAAAAATTTGGAGGACCACTCCTCAAAATGCATAGACATCTCTGTCCCCTCAACCTCAATGCACTTGATTTTCTTTAGCCTCATTAAATCAGCTTTAGTAGGGAACACTACCCTGAAAGCGCTATCCCCTGCTGGCAAAATCTCCCATTGATTATCCCCTGATGAACCATCTAACTGACGATATGACCTGATGTCATTCTTTTTCCTTCACCAAATCATGGGTTGTTAGCCTGCTAATTGAAAATACAGAACATGGGTGATTGCTTCACATGCAGACGACACCTTACCAACGAACTCGGGTGGTCCAAAGACTAGCCAGTCATACATACATGTGATTAGCACCTACGAGCAAAAGGTTCAGCATAGCTTGAAATAACTAAGGTTCGCAACTTGCTCAGGACTCACGTTTTGCCAGACGAACAGCAGCAGGTTTGCCCATGCATATTCACTCAACACAGACGGGAGAGTGGAGGCTCTCTCCAGCACATGTTCTCCACATTCTTATGATAACTCACTTGCAAAAAAACTCACTTGCTTCACGGTCAGAGTGCCAAAGGCCACCTTGATTATCTTCATTATACATCTAATTGTTCTTCGCCCAGTTTCCAGACTCTTCCCTGCTCCCCCTTTTCTGAACTTTACTGACAAGCAGGAGTACACAAGTATGAAAAGAAGATTTGATTTGATCTCCACAAATACTATCAAAATTAAGCGCTCCCGAAACAGATAGTAGCTCACATGTTCCCCACCAGAAAGCTGATCTGGGAAGTTTCTTAACATTCGTCCTTTAATTAGTATCTGGAAAAAAGGAAGAAGAGAAGGGGGATGAAGAGCATCATTCCTCCCATGGCACCTGGGCCGCAATATCATGAGCCCCACGAGACCTCCTGTGCCCTCATCTCCTCCTTGCCTTATCATAGTGACATAATACGGCTGTGATGACTAATCATCAAACAACATGTCAGCATCTGAAGTCGGATCAACGCAAAGGGAGCAGAGGATCGTCATCACGAGTTCGATGATCTTGGATCGTGGACCAGTGAAGGTTTCAGAGATACTGTTCTGCAAGAGCATCAGGGGATGATTAATGTACTAAGATGTACTAATCCTAACCAAGACTAGAACTTGATAGGTGAGGCGTCTGAAGAATTCATTGTCAGTCATTGCCATTTGGCATAAGCTATGGCATGTTCAGAGACCACGTACAGGGAGAAGGAATGAGCTGAAACTGAGGCAATCACTTGGCACTCAGCTAGAAAATGAAAGTGCCAGTTGATTAAAGTGATGAGCATCTGGCTAATCTGGCGCCGCAAATCGAAAGCAGGCGACTGGTGCTCATTCATGCATCTTTGATTGAACTGTGTATGGGCGCGGGGTGGTCCATAGCCAGGCGTAGGCGCGACGCTTGTGTGTATGAGCTGCACGCGAGCGTGCGTGCACGGCAGATAGGCGCGTCCGGAGAGAGATAGGGTTAATCAGAGATCGAACTAATTGCATCTGATATCCACTGAGAATCTGAGATGATGGTACTTGCGCGTGCGTGTCAAACTGAAACGACATGTGCGCGCCGAGCCACAGAGAGAGCAGGTTAAAATTATTTCAGGACTCCTTTGATTCCAAAGGATTTTCATATTTTAAGGCTTGGATCTTATAGAAAAGTTGGTCATTTGATTCGTAGTATTGGATCACATAATAGTTTTTAAATAAAAATCATTTGTATTGCGTTCCATATGAATCCTAGCATTCATTTCAATCTCTCTTCACAATTCCTTCGTTTTTTCCCGTGACATAGAAACTTAGACCTGTTCAAATTCATTGGGTTTGCTAAGTCTATAGATTTAAGTGGGCATAACGCTTCAATCCTATATATTTCATGTTCCTATGTTTCTCACCTATCTAAAAAGCAAATTTGGTTCCTTAGCCTGCCCAGCACCAGCACTCCATCAAAACCTTTCGTCCAACTTTCCAAACTTTTCCATACATCCCACACGGTAATTATCAATCAACATTAAATACCCAACTGGTAGTTATCAATCAGCATTAAATGCCCAGGCAACAAACCTGAGCCGGCCCACCAAAAAACGTACGAACCAACGAGGCTTTCCTTTCCCACACGCTCGCAAACTAAGGAGTCTCAGCGATCAGATCAAATCAAATCAGGCAACATATCTTGCTCATATCGCAATCGAACATCACCGCCATATCCCGATCGGCTGATCAACACGGTGCCCTAGCTCTAGTGTCAACGACGTCCTCACCCATCCGGCGTGCTGCCCTAGCTCCGCTTTCGACGTCATCCTTCCCGGTCGCCCCTGTGGCCGCCGCCGTTTCGAGGACACCTCGGCTGTCCGCATTATCTCTGGTGTCCACGTCGTCCTCGACCTTGTTGTCACGCGACTCACGCCGTATAGGCGACAACGGTTGTGCGTTGTCTCGAGGACACATGTCGCTACCGTGTCCTACCTTCGGCATATTCCAGTCCTGCACTCAAATTAAATTGCCACAGTGAGTTATTTACATGATGCTATCTCGACTATATCTCGTGAAAGAAAAATAAAGTCCAAAAGTACATGACTACGTGAAAACTGAGGCCGTGTTTAATAGTGGAATCAACAGGTCCAGTTGTATTACAATTTACAAGTAAATGTTGTAAGCAAATCAGGAACACTGGAAAAATGATACCCTCACAATGCTTATTAAGACTAACAGTTTAACAGGTTTGATTTTAGCACAAGATGTGAATACAAAAAATGTTACTCCTTAGTAGTACATACTAACAGTTTATCATGTTTGATTTCAGCAACCAGCTGCTAGCAAATGTTGAAACCAAATCAGGAACACTGAAAGGAGTGATGCCTTCTCAATCTTTACCACTTCATGTCATCTCCTTCCACTTGGGTATTGTTTATTCCGCGGCACAGGTGTGAAATTCGAACAACACATATATATAATTAACAGTAGTTTCAAAAGATGTGGACGACGACAGTATAATATGTGGGGGTGGTCCCAATAGGCGAAGAAGATTTGTCGACATAGGAAACTACTGCTTTTTGACAGAATCCTCATTTCATTGTTCAAACATTAGTGTCAAAGAAGACTAAAATTATCCCAATGCATGGTAGATTGGCTTTTCTGTTCATTTCTAATTGTTGTCCACATAAAATGTTAACAGATAGGAGAAGCATTGGGTTGCATATGGCATCATCAAAGCTTACAGGGGTACCGACTCCTTTCCAAGACCTTAACACGGCAGCAATTCAGGTAAACATGTCACCGCCTCTTACCGCTCCTTTCCAAGATGAGCAGTACAGGGATGGTCAGACTGGTCCATCGTCGCCTTCAAATATGATATCTGCACCAAATCAACGAAGACAAACCGGAACCACCCATCAATCAAGAAGCTTACACAAAGTTTTGATAGATCTCTCCTATACATAGTCAGTTTTGCCAGTTTCAATTAAGCTAGAGCTGCCAATTAAGCTAGAGCTGCCATTAACCACGTACTGACAATTGTGTCAGTTTGACTAAAGTGTGCCATCGGGACATTCATCTGAGGTATACATCAATCCAATACCTATACTATATCAGTACCAAATTCCAGAATAAATTTCCTAACAAATCACAACCGAATTTAAGAATATTTTCTATGCCTAATCCACTAAATGCTGAACTGTATCACCTAATCATACTTAATCTATACTTATACAGGCCCGTCTACACAACTGTAGCACCAATCGGATGGACTGTGCTACAATCACACGGTGGAGGCACATGGGGGATAAAATAAACATACTGGACGGTGTGATTGAAGCGAGGTTTACCCTGATTCGCGCGGTCAGGTCCTGGTTACCTTCGAGCAGCTGCGCAACTTCGCGTCATGCTGACATCCTTCTTGTTCCTTAGCAGCTTGATCCGCGCCATGGCCATCTTGAGGGCAATCTTTCTGAGATACGTCAAAATAAAACATCATGCATTCAATTTCGCATCCACGGCAACCACGGAAGAAAACACGGAAATCTGCAAGCAAGACGATCTGGACTGACCACCTGTTGGGCAGCGCTACCCACCACCATCACGTTCGTCCCCGGATCGATTAGATTCAAATCATACCGGCCAGAAACTCCCTGGCGCAGGCCGGAGTCAAGGTGACTGCGGAGTCAAAAAATCCGACCTTTGATCTCACCATCTTCTCCATGGACAAAATGAGTTGGCGGCGCATCAGTGGAATAGAGGAGGAATACGGGGCGTGCAGGTCTGCAGGAGCAAGGGGATACGAGGAGTAAGGAGACAAGCTGAGCTTGCAACGTGGTTGGGAACAAGGCGGCGGCGATGCCGGCAGCGATGCGGTGCGAGTGGAAGAGGTGAGCTAGGAGGAGGGAGGGGAATGAGCGAGAGTGACCCCTCGCTACCAAGGGCTAAAATCGGGAACCAAAAAAACTTGTAACTTGAGGATCAGATTTGACTACCAACTTTTTTCGAAACAGTACAGTGCAGAAGGTCACGTACCCGCGCATAAACTCATCTCTATAGTTAAATTTGTAACATGACGAGATTTGACTACCAATTGTTAAACGTCTTACATACTGAGACACGGACTTACATAAGGAGTAATGTATACGGAAATATACTTTGATACCCGGGTGCATATAGACACGAACTTACATAAGGAGTAATGTAAACACAAATACATTTTGGTACCTGGGTGCACATGCACCGGTATATGAAAAACATATTTAAAAATATCTAAAAATCTGAACTAAAAATATGAAAAGTGTGATAGTTGAAACAGTGGCCTCACCTCTCCCTATGCCACTGCTGCTCACGGGTCTTTTTTTGTGTGAAAAGCATAAGCTTTATCCATTGGTACACATAGACCAGAGAATGAGACTTAATTTGTCCACTCTATTTTCTTTGTGATTTTCTGGTGGAAGGAGAGTCGTAAAGCGTTAATTTTGTGTATTACTCACTGACATTTTACTCTATACTAGTTGAATGTCCGTGCGTTGCTACGGGTTTAAAAACAAATCCGTCGCACATGCAAAACATAATGCACCTAATATTTCAACATCAAAATTACGAAGCCAAGAGCAATAACATACATTTTGAGATATTCAAACTACGGATCATGCTAATGATCAATGGTTACTTCATCCCCTATCCTTTCCCACCACCTGCTCGGCATCACTTCTTTAACCCGTGTTTTGTCACTATGCTTTATATTCACCCCACTCTAAAAACAACGGCAATGATAGTCGCCAATGATAGCCACGTCATTCCAACACGTGCCACTCAATATTGTCCACGGATGTTTTGTCAAACTCGCTCCAATGGTCGTTGTCATCCCATATCACAAAAGTGAACTGAAGTTATACCTAACAACTCTCCTGTTATGACAATAGTTGAACTGTATCCAGGTATGGAGCAATACCCTTCTATGAGCATGGACCCATCATCCTAATATCCAGATCTCGCTTCAACGGTGATCACTCAATCTGGAAACCCTGCATTATATTCTTGCAAAATACACTTAAAGATTGCATAAAAATATGAGTTCTAGGACATGAAAACTCCGCATTCTATTCTTGTGGGAAGTGGTAGAAGATAGTTACATAATTACAATAGGCTAAGGGAAATTGAGTTAAGGGTTTAGTCTCTTGATCAGTTTGAGGCAAGGAAGAAACAACGTCAGTACCATGCCAATGGCTCAAAGGAAACAAACCAACATCATAGATAACCTGCACTTAACAGAGAACTCTGCAAAGATAGATTTACCAATATCTGGGTAACCCAATCCTAATTAAGTTTGATGGATGAAGGCGTGCATAGTGATCTATACAAATCACTTTCCACAATTCATCGGATATATTTAATCTAACCGATGGAAAAAGTAGGTTTTTTCCCTATGCAACATAAGTAACCTTGTTGTACGCAACTAAAACCTACATAATAAATATCGTGTTCTTGACTACAGTCTATTAACCAACCATCCTAACAACATAATCCTGATTTCTGATTTGTCGGGTTAACAGTGGGCAAAGCAAAATAAAATAGGACAAATGGTTCAGCCTAAATCAGTACAAGCACGACTAAACCAGGGCTGATCCTCATGATTCTTCATCTTTGCTGGATCATTTTTCAGAATTGCTACATCAATTTTTCAGAACCAGCCACTACAATTGTACCAAAGTTGAGTTTTGAATACCAAACAGAAACTCTAGTTTGTTTCCTTACCTTATATCATTACCTGGAGTAATCTACAATGCGTAAAAACCAAGGAAAATGTGAGGTTGTAGCTACCAAGTAAATATATATCTTGTGAAATGAGATTCATTTGACATAAAAACATGTAGTATAGATAAATGGGTAAAATTCCTCATGAGTTGTGGCAAGTTAACTCTTACTGGATGCAATTTTCAACGATAATACCTCCTTGTCGACAATGCCATATTCAGAAGCTTAGCTATCATTCTTGATTCCAAATTGATATGGTGGACAATATTTCTTGAAATGGCCTTGCATATGCTAGAAACACACAGTACCATCTTTTTGCACTCTAGACAGAATGAGCTGGTATGAACTTCTCAAGAGAAAGGACAAAGTGCAAGTTCATGAGCTACTCCGTGTGTCTAGCAATTAATCTTTCTGAAGCTAACAGCCGGAAACGAACGGCAGACTTCCTTGATGTCCTTCATAGTGCCTGAAATAGCTGACTTGCTACTGTTTGTGGTAGACAATTCAGCGATAAGAGCAGAGCAGTCATTATCCACTTGGAATGGCCCTCCATAATATATTGCATAGCACTGATGCCCGTCATTGTTTCAGCTGATTCAGCTATAGCGCATTACTGGATGTTCCCCCATGCTGATATCCGAACTTCACCAAGTTCATTTCGCAGTACAACACCCCAAGAACCAGACCACAACTCATCATTAACCTGCATCAAGAGGACGGGTACCACCACAACAACAATTATCACCGCAGTTTAGCGTATGAAGCAAAGACCATGCCGAGAATAGAAGACCGACGAGCTCCTCAACTGCCGTGTTGAAGCCTGAGATTCCTGCACTGGCATTGATCAAATTAGTTGAGCAGAGCATGTATATATGAGTGACACTTTTCAGTCGATCGGGTGAGCATGAAATAGGTGGACTGGATTGGATTACCTCGTATGTGCTCAATCTGCTGGAATCTCGCCTAGAACTTGTTGACCTGGTCAAGATTTCTGGTGAGTGGTGACCCCACGGCGTTCGACTTCAAGATCTGGACCGTGCACGACGACATCTTGGATATCATATATTTCCAGCCCTGCCAGGTCCGACCTCTCAACCATCCTAGATGAAAACACTTACACGTATAGTTGAAACCAAATCAATCATGGTGTATTGGTGTGCATCAAGAAATCAGAGAATAGTACTCCCTTCGTTCGGAAAAGGATGTCACAAAAATGAACTATAGATAGACCATTTTTGTGACATCCTTTTCCGAACGGAGGGAGTAGTTGGTACTCAATCTAAATTAATCATGGTGGATAGTAGAAAGCAGCATAGGGTGAAACCGAATGAAATTGTACCAGATGTAGTCGACAACGCAGTTCTAGATGGGGTGGGCGGTGCGGTCCTTGGGTGTTGGCCTAGTGGGCGTCAACACGGGTGCGGCCATGGATGGACTTGATGACGAAAGTTCGGCCGGCGTGGAGCGCATACTTAAGGCAGTCAACGCAGGATGCCTCAGCGATGAAGATGGCCTGCGTCTCGCCGTCTCCACCACACCATGATGAGGAGAGCGGCCACGATGTCGTCGAGGCAAACAGCTCGCGCCTTGCCATCCCTTCCGTTCCATTGATGAGTAGAGCGGCCGCCGTGCGTGCTCCTGATCGTATGCATGCCGCGCCGCCGGGTAGGACAGAAGTAGATACACCTTGTTGAGATCCTCCGCTACTCCTCTAGGCATCATGCAGTCTTGGAGATTAACTGAGATATTTTGTTTGGGAGAGATGGTGTTATGATCGTTTGCTCGGGGAGGCGTGCGTTAATATAGGAAGGAGATTAATTTGCGTCCCGATTTTTCAGCTACGTGATTTGCATCCCGATTTTTCTTGCTGGGCTGGGCCAAGGGATGATCGATAGAGGGATGCGGGATCGCTGGCAGAAAGGCAGAAACGCAGACGACGTACCAACGTATGAACTCCCATTTAATAGTAAAGATGATACGACTATTTCAGTTTTTTACAAATAACCAAATTGGTCTCTCAAATGGATAATTTTGTTAGCAAGGTCTAACTTAATTATATACATGTAATACTAAGAATAATTTAATTAGAACTACTCGAAACACAACATGCACCATCGGCTTCTTAATGAGCGGCTCAGATTCAATATTAACTGTTTCTCACAAGTATTAACAATGTGAATTTAGAAATAACGTACCTATCACCGAAAAAATATTTTTTCTTTTCTAAAACTTACGGAGTAATAACTCATTCCCGTAGCAACGCACGGGCATTTTGCTAGTAGTTTTTAAATAAAAATCATTTGTATTGAGTTCCATATGAATCCTAGCATTCATTTCAATCTCTCTTCACAATTCCTTCGTTTTTTCCCGTGACATAGAAACTTAGACCTGTTCAAATTCATTGGGTTTGCTAAGTCTATAGATTTAAGTGGGCATAACGCTTCAATCCTATATATTTCATGTTCCTATGTTTTAAACTTCCCGTGACTCAAAAAGGCCGTAAAAAAGGCCCTCAAATTGCAAATTCCATGCTACTACCCGGTATGATAATTTGCACGCCTTTACTCTATATACTCTCTTTGTCCCCCAGAAGAAAAACCACATGCTTTTTGAAATGTAACTCTTTATCCAAAACATGATTTGTATTATAGCGTTAAATTCAGGAAATTGCAACCACGGTTGCGTCAAATCATATATATGGGCTAATTTTGGAGTTGGTCATGAGTACATAGTACCTCCGTTTCCTAAAACAAGGCCTATAAAATTGATTAAAGGTTTCAAACATGTATATACAAATTTCATCGTTTAGAATATTTGGTAAATTAATACACTGTGTATATATGTTGTGTGAGTGATCTATTGATATATATTTGGTATCGTAGACATGGTCAAACTGACATAAAATTAACTTTGACTAAATTTATATGTCTTATTTATGAAAAGGAGAGAGTACAAGATAATAGGACATCGAAACAAGGGCATGTACAATGGTCTTATCTTAGCAATGCACGTAGGATGATTGGTGAGTTGAAGGAGATGGAAACAAATAAAGAGGTTTGCCTTATCTTAGTTAAGAGGTCATCACTATTAGCAACAATTTTCTCACCACATACGTAGGCAATTTTGTTTTCAGAGAGAAACGGACGAAGAAATAATCCATTGCAAATCATGTTTTTGTCATCTAGATTACATGTCAGGTGTATGATAAGACCGTCTTATAAATCACTATACATGCCCTAATGCTACGGTCGGAGGAGCATGCGACACTTTTTAGGCTCCAAAAAGTAGGGGTCAACCCATACTTGATTTATACCGGCTAAGTTTAAGGACTACCACTCGAGATGCTAATTAGGGCGAGTCTTGGATGACGTTGATGGTGGACTATGAGGCGGAGTAGCCATCGATGTGTTGCAAAAATACATGTAAGTCGAGTGGTTCGGAACAATCTATTTGCCTGCATAGTTTCAACCTTCTAATCTAGCTGCCACACGAATTGACATTAGCAATATCTAATTTTTAAATTTTTTTTTTATTTCTGACATAAATACATACTTCTGTTTGTTTCTTATTGATTTGTTGGTTCATGGTAATTTTTTTATTTTGTTCCCTGTCACTACATTTTTGTTCACTCACAACGTTTTACATGATAATTTTTTCAAAATGGTCGAAAACCTTTTTTATCATTTTTGTGTGTGCTTGGTTTCTTTGTTCCAACATTAATATAATACCTTAACATTTTCCTTCGTAAGATCTGCACAATATTTTGAACTAAATAGACAATGTATGTGCGAGATCACATTTTATAATTTATAGAAACAATTAGTAAATGAACAAAAAGCAGACTACTACAAAATTGACCGGACAAGTTTGTTAAATCGTATAGCCATTTTCTTAACAGGCCAGCGAGTAAGCTCTGTTTTTTTAGAGAATGGAGAGCTGAGCATTGTGTGACTTGGGCTCTAGAGTATTTTGAACCAGTCCTACTTCAGCCTTCAGGTCCAGGTTTCGTCTGTCCGAGGAAAAAGTCTAAAGTATGGCCCAAATCGTGCAAACCGGACGGCTGTAACTGCCCTAAAATAATACATTGGGTGTATTCTTGGGCTGCTCAAATAAGTGCCCCGCTCATGGCTATGGGATTTTACATTTTCTTCAAAATTCAGTTCAGAGCTGCGATCCCTAAAAAAAGTTCAGAGCTGCAGACTGGACTAAGTTGACAAGGGGAACGCCCATTTGGCACCAACCAAAGGAGTAGGAACAGCAGCTGGGGAAGCACCATTGCCGTCTATGGGATGCTTTGTGAACAGCCCCCTCTGTTCAATACTTGTAAGATTCCATAGCTTAAAGAGGTTCTTAAAAACTGCCCGTGGAACTCTTGTTTTGAGAAAGCAATGAACACTGTATGGAGGAAAGACAAAAAGACAGAGGAAACCTTATCGACTAATTATTTAAGGAAAACTGATATCCATCGTAATTCTGTGTCTACTGTCGAGAATCTCTTAAATAACTTATCTTTCTCAATTTCTGCTCCATTCATGCAATCTGGCTAGTCGATCTGTACTAGAATATTCAGAGTTCTGACCCATTTACTGAAACCAACTTGTTGATACCCAGAGCCGTTGCTTCCCTGCAGAGCTTGATTCTACATTTTCTTCAAACTTCAGTTCAGAGCTGCAGATTTCAAGACAAAAAAGACAAACGAAAACCTTCTCCACTAATTATTCAACGAAAAAGATGCTCATCTTAATTGCCTGTCTCCTACCGAGAATTTAGTACAGAACTTATGTTTCTGAATTTCTGTTCCCTTCTTGCTATCTGGCTACTAGACTCGCCCTACAAAATATTGAGAGTTTCGACCCTATTCAGACCCCTTGCTTCCTTGCAGAGCTTGCTTCGCTCTGCCTATGCGAAAAGCCCACATGTCCCATCCACATAGTTAAGTCGTTGCTTAGGGAACCCCGTAACAGTATAATATACCCAGCTTTTTTTTTTTTGAACAGGGGGTCGGCCCCGAAGGACCGAGATGCTTCCATTAAAAGTCAACACTGGTACATTTTACAGAAAAGACAGTAAGAAATTTAGAAATTACACACAAGCCCTTACAACTTGCACCAAGGACCCTGAGAAAAATATGAGGAATGCAATTGGGTCCAGCTCCTTCACCAGTGCGATGAATCCAAAGCTTGATGCAGCCAACCTCGACATCGCCGGGGACTACGCCACTTGGGACGGGGAGGCGGGAGCCTGCTACATCATCGCCGAGAGGCCTCCGCAATGGCATGACAGCCTGGAGGTTGTAGATGTCCTTTAAACGCCGGCCGGAAGCAGCCGTTGCCGACGTCGAAGGTGGGAGCGGTCGCCTTTCGACCATAACAGACGACAGCGAGGAGAACGCCGCCGTGAAAGAGCTCCCCGGAGAAGCACTACTTCTCCCCTGGCGCGCTTCCAGCTGCACGCAAACACGAAATCGATGCATCCCTTCTCCCTCGTCACCTCGACGAATTACAAGGTCTACAGCCAAATCCGCGCCATCGCCGCTGAAATTGCAGATTAATGCGAGCTTATTGAAAGAAGGAGACGGCGAGGTGATGCCAACCTCCTCGAGCTCTGACCTCCAGAGCATGAGGGGTTTCAACACGGACCTCACGCACGACTCGGGGCTGCTCAAAAACCCCTGCCGCAACTCTCCCCACCAGGCCGCAACAGCAGCAGAGACCAGCAACTCCCGATCTTCCTCTCTAGCACCAAGCCAGCAAAGGAAAAATTGGGAACTCACCAGATTTGCCGAGTAGCAAGCCTCATCGAGCTTATTTAAGCAGCTGCTCTTGGATCTGCCTTCAACCTGCATCATCCACCATGGATCTTCACCGGAAGAGGGCCTCACCATGCCATAGCCGCTGCTCGGGAGCGGCCAGGCCAAGCGCAAGAGGAGGAAAGACAGCATATAGCCAAGCTCCATGAAGGAAACAACCAGGGAAATAAACCTAATACTAGAACTACTAAGCCTACAGCTATCTACAACTCCGGCGCCTCTCCTTGGCCACCAGCGGACGGCAGCGCCGTCGGCATGGGCATCGGGAGGGCCCGGCTGCATTGGGACGACTCTCAACGGGGAAGGTGCGAGAGGACTCATAATATACCCGGCTTAAGACGCAATTAAGCTTTGTCAATTTGGGGCCATGTACACATAACACATGCAATGCAGGGCTGGCCTTCTCAAGATTATCTGTACCACATGACAGGCATGCGATCCCTTGATCTGCCAAGTATACAGGTAGGTACTCTAGCTGGTCAATACAATCAGTGGACACAAGAGGGAATTAGTTAGTTCGTTAGTTCCTTGGTCCATAGTCTACCCAACGGTTTCGTGGATTTTAAAGGCATATATTTGTACCGAGTAGAAGTGTACCGTATAAACTGATTTGTAATTCGACGCGCCTACGAAGAGACTGTGCATTAGTCTTCTTCTAGTTTTGAAATAACCGTGGAAAATCTCAAGTCAAACTAACTTGATTTATTGGTTCCCTGCAAAAGAAAACAAGTTTTTTTTTAAACTGAAAAGAAGCTTGATTGGTCATGGCAAGGGTGTGGAGGGGCCGGGTAATTAGTTAGACGGCTGACATTGCATATATACTCCCTCCGTTCTGAATTAATTGACTCAGATTTAGTATAATTGCATATATACTCCCTCCGTTCTGAATTAATTGACTCAGATTTAGTATAAATATATATACTAAATCTGAGTCAATTAATTCAGAACGGAGAGAGTATTTCGCATGTGAGTGCCACGTTCAGAATTTAACAACTTGTGTAGGCCGTGCATGTTCGCTCCATATTAAAACCTCGGAGCCTTTCCGATGTACTAGTACGGACCCGTAGATCTGAAGAATCATGTGGATCTTGACTTTGAAGTCGGTTGCTTACCCCTAACATGTCGTACACACGTACATATCTCCCAATTCCCAACCGAAGCAAGCTATCCAATTGACTACTCTTTGCTGGTTTAATATATCTGGAAAAATTTAAACAAATAAAATTGACACTTGTTATACTACACCTTATATACGTGATAAATGGCAAGTAAAGTCTAGAAAAGTGCCAGCTACTGCATTTTCTTTGAATTAAGGCAAGGATTTGTCATTTTGTTTATTAAAAAGAAGAAAACTGCCATAATCAACGGGAATCGAGCGAGAAGATATAACCCATTAATTTGTCACACAAAAAATACGCCACACATGCTGGTGAGAAGAAACGAACGCCGACGTTGCATGCTAACGTCACGTAATCACTTCTATCTAAGCAAGCAAGCGACTTCGACTTCATAGCAAACAATACTCGATAAATACCACACCGTCAAAGCTAGGGAAAGTCACCCAAAAATCTATGCCAAGCGATCCACACAAACACGAACGACAATGCAACTCGATTCTAACATCAAGCCACGTAAGAGAAATATGCAAGGCAAGCGACACAAAAGATCACCAATAGACCACACGTCGCGTGTCATCGTCACCACACTAGAATCAATTACAGTTTTTTACTTCATATCATAAACCAAGACAATCTTGTGGACAAATTGAAGAGCCGGCCATCCCAACCTTGCTGGGACTTTGACGTGGCTCAATTTTAGGGTTCTTCATTTCTTCCGAGTGCCATTCTGGTCGAAGCATAACTCCAAAACCAACTCCTTGAAATGGGGTTGATGACACTTGTCACCAAGGACCGATCACTTGGATCTAGGGTTTTGGTCGAAGTTTGTCTGAAGAGGAGAAATGAGAGCATGACCCACTATTGCAACAACATTGCTTTACTTTTTTGTCGGGAGATAGCATTGCTTGACTTTGACTATTCTAACGTGATCAATTCGAATGGATATATATTGGTAGCTATTGAGTAGAGGTAATATTGGTTGTCTAATATTCTGATAACGATTGCACCAGAAACATAAACTACCAATAAAATGCTCACTTGTGTAGGATGTGTTGTCAATTTGGTGTGCAATTACAGAAGGAAAACATCATCATGAACCCATGATCACTGCTCTGAACTGTGGTTGGGCACGAGTGCAAGCAGCCTAATGGCTTTCCAGCTGTGCTAGGTAATCTGGTCGATCTTGCTGGTTTAGGCCACTAATAATTGCCAGGTACGCGTGCCAGGTACGCGGAGACCCTGCCTTCTCATGGCCAGGGGGTATGGGACACCCCTGCCTAAGTAGCTAGATGGAAGGAGTATGCATAGGTGTCATGTTTTGGCCTTGGCTTTCATGTGTCATCTTGGCATGATACATGTTACAATAAGATGTTTTTCCGCTTGCACCTGCGAAAGTCAGTACGTGCTACTATTAGCACGAACGGGTGGAGATTTATGTCTTTCCAGTTTCAGTGATCCCTTTATTTTATAACATTAAGAAATTAGATTTAGAATCTTTTCAAAATCTGGAAAAAATCATGCATTTTCTCCGTATCCCACGAACATTCATGTAAAATATCGGTTTGAGAATATTTTGCATTCTGAACTACACAAAAAAAAAAATGAGAAATGAACATATCCAAATACAGTTAAAAATGCATAGTTTAAATCTCGAAATTTTGCTTTTTTTTTTGGATAGTCCATAATAAAAATTCACATTATAACTTTGCATGATTGCAGGATACACCATTGATTAGAGATACATCCACAAATCTTTTAATTTTTGGGAAAATAGAGAGATCTCGGGACAAAGTGAGTTTTCGGAACGAGGGGTGCTACGATTTTTATTTCTAGCCTGGCCTGGCTAACAGTAACAGGCTAAGGTGACAAGTAAAACTACTCTACAAACAAAAATCATCACCGTGTTTAGCAAAAAATCTCATTGCTCAGCCAAAAGCAGTGTTGTCTAGCTCATCCACCTAGCGATCAGCAACCCTCAGTCTGGGCACATCGGTACGTGAGGCGAGGAGGGGCACACAAACAAAACCCTGAGTGCATGATCTCCATCGCAGCATCGCAACCACCGGTGTCCAGTGCCATGCATGACACAACAAATCGAAGGTACGAAAACTCCCACGCATGCACTGCACGTCCTACAACCGACCAGCCATTGCCCATCCCCATGCATGCTCCTCCACATCGATCGATATCCTCATAGCCATGCATGCATTATGCATATATGGGTCCAGCTTATTTGTTTGGGCTCGCTTAACCACATTACTGCGTGCATATAAATCATTGAGCTGTCGTGATCAGAATGGCGGGTTTACGAGCCTGGAGGATAGTGGCCAGGCCCCGGTGGCCAAAGTGCACATGCTGTCCCATGCTGATCATCTCGATCGAGATAGCCACGATGCATGCCGGCCGGCTGGTGATGCACATCGCAAACATGTCATGTGCGCGACATTAGCCGGACGGCCGGCCTTATCGTCCACGGTCGAGTCGCTTGTGTATACTAGGTTCTGAAAAAGCTGGATGTTGCATTTGCACCGGATTTCTTCAAACGGGGAACGGCGCGTCGAACCCTGTATCGAAACCATGCACACAGCTCGCGGCACACGTGGTGGAGCATCCAGATTGATCGACGAGGGAGGCTAAACTGATCCCGGGCAGCTCCTCACAAACCGCCCTTAAAAAAAATGTAAAATATCCAGCGAAGTTTCTACTCCTTTAATTTAGATGACTTATATTTATGTAAATGTGGATATATCTAGATTGATTAACACATCTTTTTTTTACATAAAGGGAATATATTAATATCGCGAAAATATCAATTACATCCAACCTCTACACCAACAAAATGTCACAAACGACATCTAGGATGCACACAACCTAAAAATGAAAAAAAAGTAAAACTAAAAAAAAGGCATGCCACTGTAATCAAAACCTCGCAGCAACATCCCACAAACCACCACCAAACACAACATCCGGAATATAGAAAGGTTATCCAAAAGCGACGCCTTCATGAAGGAAAACAGTGCACGAGCGTCGTCGCCACCTGATAACCCCCAAGAGCAGGAGCAGGGGATCACTGTATCACCTCTCAATGTGGAAGTAAGGTATCGACCCGCAGGAGTAAGAAGGAAAAATTATCTATTCCCTACAACTAAAGTGCCACAAGTTTTAGTTGATTATGCACTAAACAAGCGTAAAGAACAAGGTGGTTGATTTAATTGATGGAAGTTTAATGTAAAAAAACAAGAATGTAAAAGTGTTCCAATTCTTTTCAATGCAAGAGGACAAGACAAATGTTTTCTCTTATAGGAACAATGGACATGCGTTCATGGGTTCACTTAATCCTCTCTCTCATCTACTGTGATTATCATGTTATAGACAAAGTACGCACAATTGTCATGTTTTAATGGTAGCTTTTATGACGACTATATGTACTAGAACACATAGTTGAAAGAAATACTCATTTGTGTTGCTAGGTCACCCTCGTAAGGCTAGCGTGGTTGTTGTCACTCCCACAGCATACATATCCCTTTTTACCCCCAGATAAAGGATGTTGGGCGGTACTGAAAGGACACGGATGTCGCCTAGAGGGGGGTGAATAGGCGATTTAAAATTCTTTGTGGTTTAGGCTTAAATAAATACGGAATAAAACTAGCGTTTAATTTATCAAGCACGAAAGCTAAACAAGCTAGGTTTACCTATGTGCACCAACAACTTATGTTAAACAATATAAGCAAATATGTGATAGCAAGATATATTACTTCAAACTCGATGGCTATCACAAAGTAAATAGCATAAGTAAGAAGCTCGAGTATAGAAATACCGAGGTACTTGGAGACGATGATTTATCCCGAAGTTCACTTCCCAATGGAAGATACGTCTCCGTTGGAGCGGTGCAGAGTCACAAACTGATCCCGAATAGCCGTCAAATGGCACACCGTAATCTCCTTCGTGCCTCCACCAATGCGGAGTGCCACGAACCACTATGGGACACTTAAGGATGGTTACCGAACCCGTACAAGGATGAGGCACACTCCACAACTTAATTGGAGGCTCTCACTGAATTCCCGCGGCTCCCAAAGCCACAAGAATCACAAGGTTGGGGCGCGTCTCCACAACTTAATTGGAGGCTCCCAACAATCCTGCGAGCCGCCAAAACTCCGAGATCAACTAGGACCGTCTAGGGCACTCCAAGTACCCAAGAGGACAAGCTCTAGGGCACCCCAAGTACCCAAGAGTAACAAGCTTCTCAACTTCGATTTCCACGTATCACCGTGGAGAACTCAAACCGATGCAACCGATGCAATGGGTAAGAACACGAGAAGTGCTCAAAATCCTTCATTCTCAAATCCCACCAAATCAACTAATGCTATTGGAGGGCGAAGGGAGGAAGAACAAAGAAGAACACCAAATTTTTCCAAGATCTAGATCCAAAAGTTTCCCCTCACTTAGAGGAGAGATTGATTGGTGGAATGGTAGATCTAGATCTCCTCTCTCTTTTCCTTCTAATTGGAGGCAAGAATCATGGAGGAAAAGAGAGAAAGCAAAGCTTCAAAAGGTCAACAATAGAGGTCAAAACCGTGCTCAAGAGTTGGGGTCTCCTTGGAGAAGAAGACCCCTTAAATAGGTGGGGAGAAATCTGCCCGTTTGGCCGGAAAAGCACGGGTCGGATAATCCGACCCACACTTTAATCGGATAATCCGAAATGCATCAGAGAGCTACAAAATAGCTGTTTTCGCGACCAGCAAAAATCCGGGTCGGATATTCCGATTCATTTTGAATCGGATTATCCGATAGTCTGAAAACTGACAGAAACAGCAAAACGAAAACTGCAATATCTTTTTCATCCGAACTCCGATTTCGATGTTCTTTGGCTCGTTGAAATCACCACAACGAGCACGACAAGATGATGCAAGAAAAAATCATAGTCCATCATGTGAGGAGGAATCTTCAAGAGAAGAGTTTGACCTCTCTTATAAAAGACAAACCGGTAAAATCTCCAATATCTAAAACGCAACAAGATATTCATGAAATCCGTTTTTGATGAACTAGAGCCTGGTATAGAGATGACAGAAGCTCTAAATTCTCACATGGATGAAAGCCAAATAAGAACCAAGAAAGATGATATGCCAAGTATGCAAAGGTTTGAGCTCTCTCCAACTGATACGCTAAAACTCAATCGAGAGCCCCTCTTGTTAGTACGATATCTATCCTATAACCCGGTCTCCCAACTAGAACCATGAGACCGGTAAAATAGAAACCCTATCATACCTTTGCCTTGCGCGTTCCACTTGAGCTAGATGATGACGATCTTGATCTCTTCAAGTGGACCACCTTTCTTGATTGTGCTTCGCTTGGTGAAGATCTACATATTTCTCCCCCATACACCACTATGGGAGAGCCTCTTATCGGCATATCTTCACATGACCATTATCTCCAAATGGGTTGCAAGCTTCAAGCATATGATATCTTCGAGATACTTCTCTTGAACTTGCACATCTCAAGGTTGATGACGATCACCAGATGTCATCCCCATGGGCTATATGAAATCTTCATTTGATGCAAACCCAAATAAAGATACCTAACCACACATAGAAAATGTCACACACATGTAATGGGTTAGCACACTAGTAGGAAAAGCCAATTCTATGGAAGCTTATTCTGTGGCGCACCTTATAGCCGTGCGCTACAGAATAAGCTTCTGTGGCGCACCTGTAAAGATGCGCCACAGAATAAGGTTATTCTGTGGCGCATTACTTATTGGTGCGCCACAGAATAAGCTTATTCTGTGGCTTATTCTGTGGCGCAGCTATGCCCATGCGCCACAGAATATGCGCGGGCCCCACACCCATGCAAGGGTCAGTCACTTTGGGCTTTATTCTGTGGTGCGCCACAGAATACGCATATTCTGTAGCGCACCAGCTAGGTGCGCCACAGAATAAGGATGTACATATACAAGCATATCTACGTATACAAGCAGAATAACGTGGTTCCCGTTGACGGGACACGTTCCGTCGGACTTCCGGCGCGTTCACCGTTTTCGCCAGTTTTCACCGTTACGGAAGTGCTGCCCGTTGACGGGACACGTTCCGTCGGACTTCCGGCGCGTTCACCGTTTTCGCCAGTTTTCGGCTGTTTCCACCGTTACGGACGTGGTGCCCGTTGACGGGACACGTTCCGTCGGACTTCCGGCGCGTTCACCGTTTTCGCCAGTTTTCGGCTGTTTTCACCGTTACGGACGTGCTGCCCGTTGACGGGACACGTTCCGTCGGACTTCCGGCGCGTTCACCCATTTTCGCCAGTTTTCACCGTTACGGACGTGCTGCCCGTTGACGGGACACGTTCCGTCGAACTTCCGGCGCGTTCACCGTTTTCGCCAGTTTTCGGCTGTTTTCACCGTTACGGACGTGCTGCCCGTTGACGGGACACGTTCCGTCGGACTTCCGGCGCGTTCACCGTTTTCGCCAGTTTTCGGCTGTTTCCACCGTTACGGACGTGGTGCCCGTTGACGGGACACGTTCCGTCGGACTTCCGGCGCGTTCACCGTTTTCGCCAGTTTTCACCGTTACGGAAGTGCTGCCCGTTGACGGGACACGTTCCGTCGGAGATTTCCGGCGCGTTCACCATTTTCGACAGTTTTCGCCAGTTTTCACCGTTACGGAAGTGCTGCCCGTTGACGGGACACGTTCCGTCGGACTTCCGGCGCGTTCACCCGTTTTCGCATTTCGCGCCACGTTTTCACCCACAAAAAACATAGTACAGTACCTCATTTGGTTGGTGATATAATTTTGATTATGAATGAATAAAGAGGTATGATGTGTTCAAAACATGGACAATTGCATGAATAAGGAGGTATAATTTTTTTTGTATTAATAATATGTGTGTGAGACAAACACAAAATTTGAAGAAACAAATAAAAAAATGTTGTGGCCACATTATTCTGTGGCGCACCCTTGCAGCCGTGCGCCACAGAATAACGTTATTCTGTGGCGCACCCATTAAGCCGTGCGCCACAGAATAACGTTATTCTATGGCGCACCCTTGCAGCCGTGCGCCACAGAATAATGTCAGCCGTTTTTCTAACACGCATGCGCGCCTTCTTCCCCCAAATTCACATCTCGCGCTTCTTCGTCTTCCTCAAACGACGCACGCGCCTGCCGTCGAATACTCCATATGTCCCTTTTTTTAGCAAAGGTCATGCCGAATTTTTTCGTGAAATTTGGCATGACTTTGCTAAAAATAGGACATATGGGGTATTGTGCTTGAGCTCCGACCATCGTCGAGTTGTGTTTTTTTAAAATTTGGAAATGGTTGCAGGTACCCCCGAGAGGCCCTTGAGATTGCCGGAACGTCGATTAACTTCCGTTCCGGCAATTTCGGGTACTCCATATGTCCCTTTTTTAGCAAAGGTCATGCCGAATTTTTTCGTGAAATTTGGCATGACTTTGCTAAAAATAGGACATATGGGGTATTGCGACTAATGCATGGGCCGGGGTATCTTAGTACTTAGTTAGGTGATTTTTTTCTCTTATATTTGTCATACTAACTTTTTGCCTCTTTTTAATGCAGTTCAAACATGTCGGGCGACGCTTCTAAGCGCATGAGCATCGAAGAGCAAGCAAGAGTACAGAACATGGACTTTTGGCCCGACGATATGAGGGACGAAGCCGCGGTCACTAGTGGCGACGAGGCTGAGGAGCATCAACGGGAGGTCCGGGATCCCGACCCCGAGTACCACGAAGAAGGTGGTGAGGATGACACCTCAGGAGATGGTGGCGACCACACGACCACTGGCGATGACCGCACCGATGGCGGCGACCACACAGAACCCGGCGACAGTAACCCGGCCGCTAAGAAGAAGAAGAAGCAGAGGGCAAGGACTAAACCGCGTAAAGTGCAGTCGGTGGACAATGTCACGGACGTGATCACGGAGGTCAGTCCAAGTGGCATGCCGTTGGAGCCTAAGCACGTTGCACGAGGGTACAACATGCAACTAGGGTGCATCCTCCGAGAAGGCGTGTCGATCAACACGTCTGACATTAGAAGCGAAGAGAATGCGGCTTTGCTCGAACACCTGCTCAGGAGGGTTCACCAACGATACACCTTCCCGAACCCTAAACCCAAAAATGTGGATAATTACGCCACCACGAAGATGAGCACCGCCTTGAGCAGCTGGAAATGCCGGGTGAAGGCGAAGATTCATAATAAGAAGAGCTGGGAGGAGATTAGTACAGGCGAGTCTCACATCACCTTAGAAGAGTTCGAGGTAATTAAGGACTTTTTAAATTCTGAGGTGTGTACAAGATGGACCGAGTAGGGGAAGGAAATGCGGAAGAGGAACTTAGGTAACCACCGTTTGGGAAGCGGCGGTTACAAATCCAAACAACCCACTTGGGACAAGGAGGACGCAGAAATAAGAAAACGGGTACATATGAAATATACATGTATTATGGTATTATACTGGTATTTGTATTCTGGTAATATACGGGTACAATACGGCACAGTAATTCTGTGGCGCACCCAGAACTATTCTGTGGCGCATGGTGAGTGGGGGGCGCCACAGAATAGTTATTCTGTGGCGCACCAGACTGGGTGCGCCACAGAATAGCCACTATTCTGTGGCGCACCTGGTGGTGCGCCACATAATAGCTTATTTAGTGGCGACTATTCTGTGGCGCACCACCCTTGCGCCACAGAATAGCAAAATGGTGCGCCACAGAATAGCTTTTCTGTACTAGTGGCAGACAAAGCTATATGGATAATTTCTTACCATACCAAGAGATACATTATCCCACTTGGTACATCTTGGAGCTTTGTGTATTGATCAATCTTCATCAACCTTGTATCTTTTCTTCTCTTCTCAATAGATGATGTCTTGAAGATAACTATGAATGTCACATAATCCTTTTCTTCAAGACATACTTGCAATATGCTCAACTTACACATGACCAATCATCAGATAACTTCTCGAATAACAACTTGGTCATCACATACTATTCTTCTTGATCATATCAAGTTTATATCCATAACCTCGATGATCTTGATGCCCAAAAATTCATTATATCAATATATTCATGACATCGATAACCTTGAATACAACATATGGAGTTCAAGCATGGTCTATGGACAAACCCTACAAGTACAACTCGATGCAACCATTAGTCCATAGGGATTGTCATTAATTACCAAAACCACATGTGGGGGCGCCATGCCCTTTCAAACTCCCCCATTTTGGTAATTGTGACAATCTCTTTTAAAGGGTTTATATAATGAATTAAGCAACCATGCAAAGCAACAAGCATGGATGCATGAGCATGAAAGAAGCATGGATGCATGAGCATGAAAGGCAAAAGCATAACACCAAATTTCCCTTTAAACCCTCTAAAACTTCTCCCCCATTGGCATCCATTTCCAAAATGGGCGAAAAATCTTAGAAGATCAATATAGTATGAGCTCCCCCATAACGCGTGCGTTTCTCAAAATATGAGTGAAATCAAATACACATATCCAATGACGAATAATTGGAGAGAGCACAAACTATATTGAGAATCCAAAGGTTGCAAAAGAATGATATGGAAAACTTTTTACAATTCTCCAAATAAAAAGTAAGCAATCAAAAAGGATCCAACTAACCAAATAAACACAAGATATTATGATTTGAGCAAAATAGTGTTTTAAAGAAAATAGAGGAGCTCCCCAATATTTGTTCACAATTTAGAATTATTTGAGTACAAGGTGTACAAACATGGAATCCTCACTCCTCCGGTATCCAAAAAAAATGAATTCACAAGCTCAGTAAGATGCAAATGAACAACAAAGCTTGTGACATATCCCATGGTGAAGATAATTGTCTTGTAAAGACAAGCAAGATATTCACAAAGATGAGAGCACCGAGAAGTGATAAAATAGTATATGCACTCATAAATCAAATTCTTTTCGGAGTCACGCCAAAGAATCAAAAAACATATCAAAAGAAGTGACACCGAAGAATTAGGGTATCGAGTAAAGATGTAATTTCTCTCATGTATATAGGTTTCCAAGTGTACAACAATCATGAGATATATATCCACAAAGAAACATGTACACATAAAATTAGTTACTAAGGAAAAGAAACACGATATCCAAAGGGAAGTCATAAAATATACACATATGATGTTTGTTTAGGATCATAGCCCATAGCTCAATATTCTCATATTGTATAATAATGAACTTCAAATCAACCACAACAAATGCATCACAAATATCACTAAGAAAAGAGATAGATGGGACGCATTGATAAAGCAACAAGTATCATCAGAATCGAATAGGATTTGCAAATTCATCAATAAAGTCTCTCTAAACTTTTGCAAGAAACACAATAAAGGTATAAATAAGTGTCATGCCATGATGCAACCTACACAAGGTTGGATGCTAGAAAAGTATGCATGAGGGTGAATACTTGTTACCGAGATGACATTGGGTTGATGTAGTAGATAAAATTTCATCAACCATCCTCGCTTGACTCCAATAAGCATGTAGTGAGGTACCTTCATTATAAATGAGACAAGCATCCAATGCATCTCCATGTACCTAAAACATATTCAAGTAAAATTGTTCCCAAACTAATTGGGTCCAAGTAGTTAGTCAAACTACAATACACAGAAGGAACTCCTCAAAAAATATGTGCATATAGATATGAAATTTAGGATTTCGAGGAGTTTCACCTATATATTGGCACAAAGAAAGCATGCCATAAAATAAACATGTAGTACATATGCATGCCTATTAACTTTAATAACCAAAATGAGATACAATTTGGACAAATATCAAGAAATCAAAGATGGTCCAAATTATATCAAAGATCCAAATCAAAAATTGATTTAGAGAAGCCAATTGAAACTAAAACCAAACCAACACATGATTGAAAAGTATCAATTGGACAAAGATATCAAAATGAAAATAAGATACCAATTGAGAGAGAGATGTTAATCAACGAATGATATAACCCACTCCCAAAGAGAGATGCCAATTGGGACAAACTCTCAAAAAGAAAGAGTGGGGTTCCAACAAATAAACCACACCCTCTACACTTTTCATGATGGCACAAAGTACCAAGCCGAAAAGGTTTGTCTTACATGAGACATGTCATCGGGATCAAAGACCAAAGGAAAGGATCAAATACAAATAGAATATAAATAGTGTTTCAAAAAAATACATGATAGCTCTCCCAACAAAAGTGTATTATTTATGATCTTGTATTTGAATACACAATGCACACATATGGAATCATCGCTCTCCAAATATCTATTCAAACACTAGTCATATATCAAGTAAAAGCAATAAGATCCAATACTAATGAAAAAATAAGTTTGTATTCAATATAGGATAGCTCACCCAAGAATAGTGCATTATCTATAAGTAGACTTTGAATGCAAGGTGCACAATGATGGGATCAATGCCTCTCCTACACCAAATAAAACATTAGGAAAGTTTGAGTAAAGTAAAAGAATCCACAAGAGGCAAGGAAGACAACGGGAGATAAAACACATTAAATTTGGCAAGAAATAAGGCAATAAAGTCAAGAGCCAATATGAAGACAACCTACAAATTCACCACAATTATGTGAATCACTTGTTCTTGGACAAGGAGTATATGGAGAGATATTTCTCGGTGGTGTATTAGAATGACATTCAAGATCATCTTCACAAAACATAAGCACACGACAATGTATAAGATTTAAGTGAGAAGCTTATGAGATAGAAGTTCTTGATAGCTTCAAATATTCACATGATAATGCAAAGCAACTACAAAGAGTACTTTGAAGCAATTGGTTTTCCAAAGAGATATATGAGAACATATTAGAGGAAAACCTTACCAAGAACATTCATCACAAACAAGATCCAAAGTGTGAGTAAGTAAAAACATTTAAGCAAATGGGAACTTGTTTGAGAAACATGCCACATAGGAACAAGATAATTAACAATATCAATTCTAGGTGGCAATACCTCATATGTTCACATTGACTAGGTTGTAATATGCACATAGCATATTACTCCCCCATAATGTGATAAACCATTTATTCTCCACAAGAGGCAAATAAAAACCAACTAGAGATAATTAATGGACATTATAGAATTTGAATTTCTCATGGGTATGACATACCACATAGAAACTAGATAAGATTGATATATCAACTCTAAGTGGTAGAACTCATGTATACATATTTTTAGGATTGTGAGGTGCACAAGCATATCACTCCCCCAAAATGGGATAGTCCAAAAATATCTCAAAAAGAGCCAATTAAGATATAAGCAAGTTGATACAAATGGCTCAACACAAACTCACCATACATGGTGTGCAAACCAACATACACATACTTGATTCTCAAGATAAGTAAGTAGAGAGCACAACACATACAAACACTAGCAAGGTACAAAACCAAACACATGCAAGGGTGCAAGCAACTTTCAATGTATGTATGATTTAAACACAAGTTACCGCAAGGAGGAACATTGGATATGAGATAGAACAATATAATCCAAATGACTTGGCTTGAGAGAATATAATTGATGAAGATCCCTTAATTCTTCATGATGTAGCCAAGTCTCTAATGCCCTCCACCAACACCTATTGATCAAGTTTTAGTTTGTTGGTCCCCAACCAAGTTGGGTCCTAAGAGGTTAGTCACAATAGGCTTGGCAACCCAAATGGTCCTTTTCTTGACACCACTTTGAGTACCAACATATTTGGCAAACACATTGCCAACCTTATCCTTCCTAAGAGAATAAACATTATCAATTATTATGGGATTGGATAAGTTACCACTAGTGCATGAAGAGGCAAAATGACCCTTCTCACGACATATGTAGCAACATTTGCTTCCTCCTTTCTTGTTAGTTGAAGCTTCATCATGAGGAGGCATGCCATGGTTCTTCTTGGGAAGGGACCGTTCTTCATCTTGATGAACTTGAGTTTGAACTTGAGGCCTCTTCCCTTGTTGCTTCTTGCTAAGAGATTTCTTCTTCATAGGGCAAGATCTAACATGGTGCCCTTCAACTTTGCACTTGAAGCAAGTGATCTTGGCCGAATTCTTGACTTGTTCTTGGCCCTTCTTTTTCTTGTTATACTTGGACTTGTTCTTACTATTGGAGTTGAATCCAAGTCCACTCTTGTCATTGGACGTCTTTGCACACTCAACATGTTGTCAAGTGTGGGCTTCCCATCATGACGCTTTTCCAAGTCTTTCTTCAAAGAAGTGACTTGTGCCTTGAGCTCTTTTAATTCCTATACATGGTTAGTATCAACAAAAACACTAGAGGAAGTAGAAACTTCATTGTTAGAACAAAAAGGCATGGAAAGTAACTCATCACAAGATGTAGCAATATTATGAGTGGTTGAATTACTAGGACTAGCACATGGCAATAAAGCATGTTGAGTAGAAGTTGTGCCATTGTCCACATGACGTTCACACGATGTTACCTTAGACATAATAGCCTCATGAGCTAACTTTAGCTTATCATTGGAGACTAAAAGATCCTCATGAGAGCTCAAAAGCTTTTCATGTCTTTCTTCCAATTTCTCATAATTGCTAGAAAGCAATGCAAGTTGAGCCCTTAGCTCAACATTCTCAGTCAATATGGATGCTTCACAAGAGATAGAGTTAGTAGCACAAGCATCATTATTTATGATAATAGGAGAAAGTAACTTGTCAAGCTCTTTAGAGTGAGAAGCTTTAAGTTCGCATGAGACTCGGTGAGTTTGATGAGCTACCCTTAATGACCCTAGAGCCATTATCTAGGTGCTCAAAATCCTCAAGGAGTTTGGCATGTGCATCTAAAGCTTACTATTTGTTATTTTGAAATCATTAACCAACTCAAGGGCTCTATCATGGGATCCCTTTACTCTAGAAAATTCAGGAGCAAATGTCTCCTCAAGAGACTCCTTAGTGGTTTCTTCTTCTTCAAGAGCTTCCTTGAGTTCGGCGATCTCATCCGCATATTTATATTCGCGGCTTTGCATTTTCTCAATCGTGTCTTCATGCTCATTAATAAGTTTCTTGCTCTCGATAGCAATAGTCAAGATTTCTATAAAGTTAGAATAAGCATTCTTATTTTTACTTAGAGCATGAAAGACAACTTGACCTTTCCTATTTAAGGAAGACATACTATCATCACAATCATCATCACTATCTTCATGGGATATATTGGAATCCAAGGTAGGAGATACCTCAGAAGCTTTAGCCATAAGGCAAAAGTGAGTAAATGTGATGACGATGAAGAATTGCTTGAAGCACCATTTAAGTCCATGTCTTGTTCCATTGAGTGTTCGGTTTCCTCTACATGGTTAGCCAAACAAATACTAGAGGAAGTCGAACCATTTTTATTTTGGCAACAAGATGTAGAGAGCATATCATCACGAGGATTAATCAAGCTATTTGTACATGATATGCAAGGACTATGAACACAAGCATGTAAATCAATTTTTGTGCTAGATGTGTTTAAGTCCAAAGATAAATCATTGCAATAAGATATAGGTGAGGGATCATCAAAAATAATCTCACTATCATCATTACAACATTTATCACTACTCACCATTGCATTATTTTGTGGCTTGCCACATGTAGGTGAAGTAGACGAAGTTGAGAACTCATTACGGCCGGAAGTGGAGCGACAACAATCATCTCCACAATTCTTGGACACATCATATTTATCTTGAAGTTTGGTCCAAAGCTCATGAGCATTCCGAAAAGGAGAGACCGACATAATAACTACATCACTCAAAGCATTGAAAATCACATTAAAAGCTTGAGCATCTAGATAGGAATTATTCTCATCCAATAAAGATAATATTTTGGGATTCCTTGGAGGAGAATAACCCCTATCTAGAATTCGCTCTATGTATGGGTAAATGACCTTAATAATATCAAGAATTTTCAAAACATCATAGTTAGTGCCATCTAATATAAAAGAAGCATTGTGCACTAGTCCACTAGACGACATCTTTACTCTCTAGGCAGTGAAGCCTAATAAGGAGAGAACCCGCTCTGATACCAATTGAAAGGACACGGATGTCGCCTAGAGGAGGGTGAATAAGCGATTTAAAATTCTTTGTGGTTTAGGCTTGAATAAATGCAGAATAAAACTAGCGTTTAATTTATCAAGCACGAAACCTAAACAAGCTAGGTTTACCTATGTGCACCAACAACTTATGTTAAACAATATAAGCAAATATGTGATAGCAAGATATATTACTTCAAGCTCGATGGCTATCACAAAGTAAATATCATAAGTAAGAAGCTCGAGTATAGAAATACCGAGGCACTTGAAGACGATGATTTATCCCGAAGTTCACTTCCCAATGGAAGCTACGTCTCCGTTGGAGCGGTGCGGAGTCACAAAGTGATCCCCGAATAGCCGTCAAATGGCACACCGTAATCTCCTTCGTGCCTCCACCAATGCGGAGTGCCACGAACCACTATGGGACACTTAAGGGTGGTCACCGAACCCGTACAAGGATGAGGCTTCTTCCTGTGACAAGGGTTGGTCACCCTCAACCCTTGTAGCATGGTATTTTTGTTTATTCCTAGTGAGGCAACAAAGTAAGGTAAACACCCAAGTGGATCGCGATATTTCAGTTGTCAACTTACCGCACTCACCACCCCCGTTACTCCAACTAATGCACACATCACCCCACACACGCCCTCATAAACATGCTTGATCATAAAAGTAGATAAGAACGGGGCACATAATATGCATCTATATTCATAACTGAAACAAACATTTGCAATCTCAACATATATTAACTCACAAAAAGATCCACCACATAGGAATTACATATATGACCGTAATCATGTTCAGCAGCTCATACGGTACTAATTAGTGAAGCTCAAAGAGAGGAGAGATACATAAGTTACTTCCACAAACCCATTGTCCAGAGGTGGACTGCTCCCTCTTCATGGTGGAGATGGTGGAGATGTCGATGGAGAAGATGGAGACCACGCCGGTAGCGCCCCGCCGGAGTTTTCCCCCTCCAATCTGTAGCTCTAGATCTTCGTTTTCGTGTTTCTACGATAAGGCGGCGCTTGTTTTCGAGAATGCCATGGGACTTCTTTTATAGGCGTTTTTATGTCAAAACGAAGGGGTGGAGAAAAGATCGACGGCTGCGTGGCCTCGAGGGCCAAGATAGTGGGCCCCACGCGACCAGGTACAGTGGCCACGTGGGCCACCCCCTTTTGGCCCTCCGGCCTCCGTTTGCTTGATTCCTTTGCTCCTACGTCTTCCTCCTTTCAAAATAATGACGCCTGTATTTTTCCAGAATTTTATGACGTCGTTTAGGTCCCTAAAACATAAAAAGAAAGAAATAGGGTTTTCTGCCTGCGCAGAGTTAATTCCATAAAAATAGGAAACAATTATTTTATTTCCTAAAATCATTAAATAACAGTGGTATAACCCTTATATGATGCAAATATGATTGGAATATGAGTGATATAGTGCAAAGTTCATGTATGCATTTCCCCAAGCTTAACCAATACTCGTCCTCGAGTATGAAGGTGATAAAACTAACATGGGCTTTGCAATATAGCACTAACAATGAATATCAAAGATGATTGCTACTGCTTCATAGAGTCAAATGATTCATTCTTCAAAGGAGTAGCAATATGCAAAATAGTTTATGAAGTGATATCAAGTATTCAATGCAAGATGTTCAATGATAGTTCACAAAGTGTAACATAGAAGATAGTAATATGGACCACATGTATGCATAATGATAAGTAAGAACATCCTACATTGGTCATAGAGTGTAGATGAAAATCTGAATATAAAAGGTGGACACTTTGGAAAGATATATATGTGAGTAGAGGTAAAGCATGCATAAGTTTCATCTAACTTCCAAACTCTTCTACTTAAGTTAATGATTGCAATGTGGAATTCTTGGTGTCAAGCTCTCATTACACCTATCATAGCATCTTGAATGATTAAAGATTAATGTGAAAGCAAATATGAGTAGTGTGCTTGATAAAGTAAAGGTTAGGTGTCTCATGCCCCTTGTATACAAGTACCTACACCATGATTACTCAACTTAGGAAACAAAGCAAGTTCAAGTTCTATCATTGTAAGTGATAATAGTATCATCAAGAGCATCAACTGGGGTACCTCTTGTCCCAGGATATGGAACAAGCCCATATCAAAATGACAACACAAACAAACAAGATGAACAACCTCAACACCCTTTTTATTTACCATTGGAATAGCTTTTTATTATAAGGTGCATCATAGATGGTTCACCATAGCATGTAAGTAAATTTTCACCATGAATGATGCATGGCTTAGATTAGCGGCCCAGGCGTCTCTCTGACCATTTATACAAACTCATTGAAACTACTTCATTTCCACCTCATTTCACCAGGATAGGCATCCATAAACAAAAGTACATGATATCAACTAAATGAGATGAGCATGTTGAAAGCTTTGCATGTGGCAGCACATATGGGCTAACTCCCAACCTCGGACATTTATCAAGCCACTAGCATCATATTATTAATCACAATGGGTCATGTTTTATTTATGCAATAAAAATAAAGTTTGTGCATCAAGTTCGTGAGAGCTATATAACCAACTTTTCCCATAACAATCAATAACATAAACATTTTCATTCAGAGGTAATAGGAAGATATAGTGGACTCACTGGAATAACTTTGGTTGAAGGTGTTGGAAACAAGTTTTTACTTGTTGGAATTTTTGGGCTAGCAAGAGGGAGAAAGTTGACCATCTAAATGCATGCATTAGCGTCCATAGAACTAACTAATCCATGTTAAACAAAGTAAAATAACATTCAACATCAAAACATGAATAAGTGATATCTCTTGATAAAGCATTTGCAAATTATTACTCATAAACAAGCTCATGAATCATGCAACTATATGTATCATTAAAAATCAACTCAAACAACCCTTTTCCCAATAATAAAAGCATCCAACATATATCATCCCATATTTTCAGTAGCTCTTTCACATATAAATGATAGTGTGGTGGTCTCACAAAATAACAATCAAACCAAAACAAACAAAAATACGCTCCAAGTTCATGCGATAAAGTGTTTCGATCGAAAAACATAAGTTAGACGTGTGCAAACCGAGAGTATGTAGGTCCAGTGGGGTTGTCTTCACATCCCCAAGCTTATGGTATTCACCATCCTTGGATAACTCTTGGTGCATCTCCTCCAATCCCTGTGAAAAAACTTCAAAACACCGTTTCTCCCATTTTCTTTTCTGTGGGGTGCATTAGTTGTGATAAACAAATAGGTTTCTTGCTGCATATAATCCTTAAACAAAACATCATATGAATGTCCATAAAGTATATTATGTTGTATGCCTATTCATAAACTCATTTGAATCAAAAAGATTCAAGATAAAAGTTCAAAACATGCATAAAACAAAATGGGACAGAATCTGTCCAGAAAAAAGCAGCAACAAAACGTATTTTTCTACCGTACCAAACTTTGCCGAAAAATTCTGCAAACATTCATGCATACAGAGGATAAAAGTTGCAACTACAGTTCAAATATGAGCTCATTCGAGTTACATAATAATACTTAAAAATCTACCGTGCACAGATTTGTGCAGGAATAAAATATCCGAACGCTATAAGCAACTTTTCAAGACCAAAATGGGTAAAACTTGGCACTTTATTAAAAACTCCAGAAACTAAACTAAAATAAACTCTCTTGATACAGCAAGAGGACACAAAGAAAATCACACATAAAAATAACCGGGTTGCCTCCCGCAAAGCGCTTTCTTTATAGCCATATAGCTAGGCTTCTTACTTGTTGTTTATTGAAGATGAAGCTCATGAGGGAGCTTGAACTTTGATGTTCCCCTCTTCTTGGGAAGTGTTCCATGCACTTCTTGTGTGGGAACTGAAACTTCACGTTCCCCTCCTTTGAATCAATGATAGCACCTGTAGTACGAAGAAAAGGTCTTCCAAGAATAATAGGACTAGAGGTTTTATTCCCCATGTCCATGATTAGAAAATCCACAGGCACAAAAGTCATATGTAACTCTACCATAACATCACTTACTTTCCCTAAAGCATGTTTAATGGAATCATCAGCAAGTGCAAGTTCAATAGAGCATTTTTCAAGATTTTTCAATTCAAGTACTTCATATAGTTCTTTAGACATGACAGAGACACTAGATCCTAGATCAAGTATGGCATGATGTGTCTCTTTTCCAATAGTTACTAGTACCTTGGGAATCCATATATCCCCAAGCTTAGGTGGTATCATGGCCTCTTGGTTGTACCTAGCAATTTTCTCTTTCAAGACATGATTAGCAATATAGGAACCAAAGCCAACTTGATTAGTGTTGATGGAAGGATCACTTGCAAACTTTTGTAAGATAGAGATTAATTCATGCAAGCTACAATTTTCTAAGTCAAGCAAAGGATCCTTGACTTCACTAAGCATTTTAACTTCCTCAACTTCTCTCTCTTTCATTACCCCAATAGATTCTTTAGCAACTCTTTCTTGCTCATGAATGTGTTCCCAAGACTTATTGATAACTTCTTGGCAATACTTAATTGTTTCCTCATATTTTTGGGCTGTAATGATACTCTTTAATGATGACTTCCTTAGCAAGCTGATCTACCCTTTCAAACAAAGCATCTTGTTTTTCAAATTTAGAGATAAATTCTTTATTAAGCTCTTTTGGTAGATATAAAAGATCTAATGGTGTTTTCCAAATCACTAGAAACATTACCACTAGAAGCATATTTATTTGGCACATATGGGGTTTATTATAAGAGTTATAATTGTTGTTCCCATACCCATTGTTACCATAGTTCCTAATGAAGTTGACATCAATATTTTCAGAATTATTACCAACTAGTTCTTGCAAAGGAACATTTTCAACACTAGGTTTATTAAGCAAAGCAAGAATAGTATCCATCTTAGATGACAAATCATTAGTTTCCTCAATAGAATTCACTTTTTAGTAGGATTGTGCCCTATCAGTATGCCATTGACTATAGTTTTGCAAAATGCTTTCCAATATATTTTTAGCTTCTACTATAGTCTTACTCATAAAAGCACCTCCAGCAGCAGAATCAAGTATGTTTCTAGACATGTAGTTTAAACCATTGTAGAAAGAGTGTAATATGGTCCATTCATTAACCCCATGTGATGGACAAGTTCAAAGCATAAGTTTAATCCTATCCCAAGCCATAGCAACATGTTCATTTTCATTTTGCCTAAAAGAAAGGATGTTGTTTCTATTTTGCAAAATTTTAACAGGAGGATAGTATTTCTTAATAAAAGCTTCTTTAAGATCATCCCATGAATTAATACTACCGGATGGCAATGAATGCAACCATTCTTTAGCTTTCCCTCTAAGTGAAAAAGGAAATAGCTTCAATTTTAGGATATCACTTTCAACATTCTTAAACTTTTGCATGTCACATATTTCAACAAAATCATGAAGATGCATAGAGGCATCCTCCATAGCACTACCACCAAATTGTTCCCTAGTTATCAAGTTCAACAAACTAGGACTTACTTCATAGCTATCAGCTTTAATCTCAGGTGTGGCAATAGCTTTAGAAATGAATTGATCATTAGGAGTGTTTGTGTAGTCACACAATTTAGTTCTTTCTCCCATTTTAGCAAGTTTTTTTTGTATTTTTTAATTTTATGCAAAACTGAAAATAAAATGTCTCACAAATGCAAACGAATTACAAATGCAAGACAATGCAAGACAATGACAAAACAAATAATTTTGCTTTGAAGGTAAAGATGGATAAGATGATGCTCACGTAGGTGCAACCTCCCCAAGCTTAGGTGTTAGCACAAGTTGGTGATGAAGTTGACTTTGTTGTGATCTCCTTGGATAAACCTTCGCAGCTATGATTCCCCGGCAACGGCGCCAGAAAACAGTCTTGATGGCCCTTGAAGAGGTTGATCTACAGCGCAACGCCAGAAAACAAGCTTGATGCAGTCTTGATCTCCGGTGCGTAGTTTACCTGCGTCAAAAGTAAATGGGTTAGGTTGAGACTCCAAGTGCAGAGTGTGTAGTAAGTGGAAGACGTGTTTTCCCCACGAGGGTGACTCGAGGGTTTAATATCGAACTCTCGGGGAATCAGTAGTGAAAGTTTATCTCCTTATCCTTCTTTTGGTCACCTACAAAACAAGTTAATTGTTTTGGTCCTCAACCTCACCTGTGGTTGTCAAGCACAAGGTGTATGAATGATATCAAGATAAATATGCAATGCAAACAAGAAATAAATATGCAATGGTGGGTGAATGTGCAAGGATGATGATAACAATGATAAATGATATTTTTGGTTTTTTTATGATGAATGCAAGATGGAAAAGTGTTTTTGTATTTTCGGATTTAATAATGGCAGAAAATGGAAAAGTGGTAAAAGTGGTTGGAAAGGTGTTTCTTATGATTAAAAATGGACCGGGGTTCATGGTTTCACAAATGCACTCTCTCTTTTAATGGTGTGGCAGACAATGGACACATAGAGTTGACATATGAGATTGCAACACAAAGTTTGATATCAAGTTACTAATTATATGGGCATCACGTCCTAACATAGAGATCTTTTGGTTATTAATCTCACTTATACTCCACCAAGATGCGAACTAAATCATAACACCTTAGCAATTAAGATAAATCAGAGTATATCTTTAAGTATCATGACATGAAGTGAAAATAAGAACATGCTAGATCTAGTCACAGGAAGAAGCTTGGTCACCCTCAACCCTTGTAGCATGGTATTTTTGTTTATCCCTAGTGAGGCAACAAAGTAAGGTAAACACCCAAGTGGATCGCGATATTTCAGTTGTCAACTTACCGCACTCACCACCCCCGTTACTCCAACTAATGCACACATCACCCCACACACGCCCTCATAAACATGCTTGATCATAAAAGTAGATAAGAACGGGGTACATAATATGCATCTATATTGATAACTGAAACAAACATTTGCAATCTCAACATATATTAACTCACAAAAAGATCCACCACATAGGAATTACATATATGACCGTAATCATGTTCAGCAGCTCATACGGTACTAATTAGTGAAGCTCAAAGAGAGGAGAGATACACAAGTTACTTCCACAAACCCATAGTCCAGAGGTGGACTACTCCCTCTTCATGGTGGAGATGGTGGAGATGTCGATGGAGAAGATGGAGACCACGCCGGCAGCGCCCCGCCGGAGTTTTCCCCCGCCAATCTGCAGATCCAGATCTTCGTTTTCGTGTTTCTATGATATGGCGGCGCTTGTTTTCGAGAACGCCGTGGACTTCTTTTATAGGCGTTTTTAGGTCAAAACGAAGGCGGTGGAGAAAAGATCGATGGCTGCGGGCCTCGAGGGCCGAGATGGTGGGCCCCACACGGCCAGGTACAGTGGCCGCGTGGGTCACCCCCTTTTGGCCCTCTGGCCTCCGTTTGCTTGATTCCTTCGCTCCTACGTCTTCCTCCTTCCAAAATAATGACGCCTGTATTTTTCCAGAATTTTATGACGTCGTTTAGGTCCCTGAAACATAAAAGGAAGAAATAGGGTTTTCTGCCTGCGCAGGTTAATTCCATAAAAATAGGAAACAATTATTTTATTTCCTAAAATCATTAAATAACAGTGGTATAACCCTTATATGATGCAAATATGATTGGAATATGAGTGATATAGTGCAAAGTTCATGTATGCATTTTACATGCATCAACATCCCCAAGCTTAAACAATACTCGTCCTCGAGTATGAATGTGATAAAACTAACATGGGCTTTGCAATATAACACTAACAATGAATATCAAAGATGATTGCTACTGCTTCATAGAGTCAAATGATTCATTCTTCAAAGGAGTAGCAATATGCAAAATAGTTTATGAAGTGATATCAAGTATTCAATGCAACGATGTTCAATGATAGTTTACATAGTGTAACATAGAAGATAGTAATATGGACCACATGTATGCATAATGATAAGTAAGAACATCCTACATTGGTCATAGAGTGTAGATGAAAATCTGAATATAAAAGGTGGACACTTTGGAAAGATATATATGTGAGTAGAGGTAAAGCATGCATAAGTTTCATCTATCTTCCAAACTCTTCTACTTAAGTTAGTGATTGCAATGTGGAATTCTTGGTGTCAAGCTCTCATTACCCCTATCATAGCATCTTGAATGATTAAAGTTTAATATGAAATCAAATATGAGTAGTGTGCTTGATAAAGTAAAGGTTAGGTGTCTCATGCCCCTTGAATACAAGTACCTACACCATGATTACTCAACTTAGGAAAAAAGCAAGTTCAAGTTATATATCATTGTAAGTAATAATAGTATCATCAAGAACGTCAACTGGGGTACCTCTTGTCCCAGGATATGGAACAAGCCCATATCAAAATGACAAGACAAACAAACAAGATGAACAACCTCAACACCATTTTTATTTACCATTGGAAATGCTTTTTTATTATAAGATGCATCACAGACGGTTCACCATAGCATGTAAGTAAATTTCCACCATGAATGATGCATGGCTTAGATTAGTGGCCCAGGCATCTCTCTAACCATTTATACAAACTCATTTAAACTACTTCATTTCCACCTCATTTCACCATGATAGGCATCCATAAACAAAAGTACATGATATCAACTAAATGAGATGAGCATGTTGAAAGCTTTGCATGTGACAGCACATATGGGCTAACTCCCAACCTCGGACATTTATCAAACCACTAGCATCATAATCTTAATCACAATGGGTCATGTTTTATTTATGCAATAAAAATAAATTGTGCATCAAGTTCGTGAGAGCTATATAACCAACTTTTCCCATAACAATCAATAACATAAATATTTTCATTCAGAGGTATAGATAACACAAATATCACGATAAACATACTCAGAATAGCATAAAGCCAGATTCCTTGGCCATGTGGGCCACCCTCTTTTGGGCCTCGGGCCTCCGCTTGTTTGCTTCCTTCGCTCCCAAGTCTTCTTCCTTGCAAAAACTGATGCTCGTAAATTTCCAGGTCATTTGGACGTCGTTTGGGTCCCTGAAACATCAAAATATAGAAAATAGGGTTTTCGGCCTGTGCCGGGTTAATTCCATAAAAATAGGAAAATTATGAAATATTCCAAAAATCATGATAAAACATTGATATAACCCTTATATGATGCAAATATGATTGGAATACAAGTAATATAGTGCAAAGTTCATGTATGCATTTTACATGCATCACCGCCAGATCCAAGATCTTAGATTTTCACCCTGGACAAAGTTTGAACTCTCAAAAAAAAGTCTTCAACAAGACCACTGATAGGCACAACCAATAAAGGTCGGACCTTAGGTTTTCACCCACGACACACGAAGAGCGCCACCAAACTTGAATTCCTCCGGTGCTGCCGTCCCCACTTGCCAAGGCTGCTCCTGCAAGTCATCAAACACCAAGCTCACAGAGGCCATGTCCGAATTGGATCCGAACACCGGCTCCCGCGAAGCAAAGTCTTCATCGTCTCCGCCAACTCCGATCCTCAAATCTCAGCCACCATGAGCTTCTCCACCACTGTGTACAACATGGAAATCGAGATATCGATATGTCCCATGGTTCCAACAGCGAGCGGAGCTTCAGGCCGCACCCTCAAAAAGCTAATATGGGCGAGCATGACCGAATTCTTTATATCCAGATACCCGGGGGCTTAGAGCATCTCCACCGGGGGCCTCTAAAGGACCCCCCAAAGGCCCTTTGGGGCCCGGACACTAAAAACGTGTGGGGACCCCGGACTAGCTGTCCGAAATACCCGATTATGCTTAACACAACGATCCCGTGATCAGTATGTCGTTGCACATAATCCGAATTGGATACCAAAGTTTACATCCATTACAGTACCGAATTAAAAGTCTTACATAAATGGTCATTTAGACCAAGTTCTTACATAGGTGTCTTCAAGGGCCAAACCAAAATATCAGCGGAAGCTACGGAGTGGTAGACATCATTCTAACGACGACGACCCGACAGGCAGCTGACTTGTGGAGATCCTTAGTTCGCATAGAAGTCACCATACTCCTGCTCGGTGTAGTGCTCCTCCTCGTAGTCTGGCTAGGACAATAGCCAGGGACGAAACCAATATGAGTACATTTGAATGTACTCGCAAACTACCCCAACATGAGTATGCACTAGTTTTAATTTAATTTCAAACTTTTATTTAAAACATCTCTATATCTTTATTGAAAAAAAATAAGAAGAGTTTTGTAACCATCTTTGAATAAATTCATCATTTTATCTGTTTCTCCAAAACTCCTCCTTTCCAACCATAGTTCACCATGGTTCCCTTTTTCCATCAACAACCTCATACCGATCCGTAGGTATAGGTACACCATTCCATTTTTTTTTAAACTCAACTCTTTTCAAAACTTGCACAAAGGTCAGAGTAGGGCCTCCCAACTGTCCATATCCGAGGACTCGGCTATTCGAATAGTTTTTAACCCTCTGCAGAGGTAGAACGCTTTTATCCCACATCCATCCGGTAACTCATCGTGTCAGCCACGTCCCGCCATACAAGGTGTATGCGAAGTTGAGCCACCGGCCATAGCCTCTCCTTTGCTCATGCTAGTGTAGGATCCTACCCATATGATAATTCCCATCGACACTCAGTCAGGTCCCCGTCGGCAACCCTAAGTGTGAGGACTCATATGTTTTTCCCGGCGACCACATTTATGAAGTCTTCAATCCTCCTCCTTATCTTTCCATAGAGTTTGAGCGAGGACCCAGGTCAGGGGAGTTCACTAACCATCCCCTCATGCATAACGGAGTCATCTCCGTTGATGAGGTATCCCATACTAATAAGAGCAAATTATATGACTAAGCCCTTTCCCATATGTGGTGAATGTGGTCGCACAGAGTATCGGCTGGTTGACGAAAGTACAAAGACACACTGTGCATTTTTCCCAAATAACTCAATTATCCACTTCTTCAGTTCATTACCGACATCTCGGTAGTTCACCTCAACACAAGTATTTCCAAAGGAGTTTTGAATAAACAACATTGTTTTCCATCCTAAAGTTTTATATAACTACTACATAGGGTGGCAAAATAATATCCATATATTTTTCGAAAAGGTTTTGTAAACCATTGCCTTAAGAGTAATCATTTGATCAAAGTAGATGCATATATATTTAGGTGCAAGCTCAGAGAGTAGCTTGCCTTGCTCGGCAAAGTGGACTTGGTCTTGCTCTTCAGGTTCAACAAATTCCCCCTCCTCGATAAATCCGGCAACGTTCTTGTCTAATTAATAAGCAAACAAATACAACCAATCACTAAACTACTCAAGCAATCATTTCAACATAACAATCATAAACACCACAAATAGCTACTGCACACATCAAACAAGACAATTTGGTTTCAAAATAGTTGAATTAAACATTATTTGTTTATGTCCAAATTATGGCAGCAACTTGTTAAACATGTTTAATTGCACAACTTGAGTTCTGTTTGTCACAAAAATACAAACTAAATTTCTATGGAAAGATACTGATGTGTAGAAGACAACCCCATTTGATTGGGAGTCATTGGAGTTACTAACTCTATACACAAAGGTTTTAGTCCAGTAGCTTAATAATCAAGTTTTGGCTACCAAATAAGTTCTGTTGCTCGTAAAATTAAATCCTTTTAGAGGCAACTAAATATGACTAAATGTGATCCAAAAAAATTGGTCCTAACTCATTTGGGTCAACCATTAGTCATAATTAAATGTTTGAGTGCAGAAGGGTGTTTAAATTCTACTTTAAACTAAACAAATCCTACTGCACAAATAATTCTACCAAAATTAGGGAAGCTAATACATGGTAGTACTAAGCTAACAAAATTGGTTTGGAATTATTTGGATTAACAGAGTATCAGAAACAAACAAGTTTAGAATTTAAACCTTCTGTAGTATTTTTAATAACACTTTTTTCTATTTAATTAAATGACATGAATCCAATTGGGTTAGTTAAACATTTTTATAAGCTTTCCAGAACAATTGAGTTTGATTTATTTGGATTCCTAAATCTCGAGATATTGAATTTCAAAGTTGGATCCAGTACTGTCTTGACAGAGAAGTTTGAATTTGAATTTAATTGATTTCTGGATAATGTTGAAAGCTATGACAGGTGGGACCTACATGTCAGTGACACAGTGTGCGGTTGGAAATTAATAAAATCCTAACGAGCGGGGCCTGCCCGTCAGTCTCTCTCTCTCTCTCTCTCATTTAACCGAAGCGGTACGCGCCCGTTGGATCGAGATCCAACGGTCCACGATCAAAAGCATCGGCGGCGCTGCCGCGCCGGCGACGGCGAGGTGGAAGGATCTCTCACCTAGGGGGCTCGGGAGGTCGCAGAGATGATGCAGATCGACGGTGGTGGCGTGTGGGAAGCTTCTGGCCGAGTTACACTTGCTGGGGTGGGCTGGTTCGTCGGCGGCGCGCTCTCGCTCTTCCACGGCCACGGCAGCAACTCCGGCGAGGTCCAACGGTCGCGTCTGGGCACTAATCAAAGGGGAAAAGGGATGGGGTGAGTGCGGGGAGAGAGAGCAACACGGTGCAGGGGTTTGGGAATGAAATGGGGCAGCCCAATGGCGTGGCCACTGTCGCCTTCTACCTCGGACACGACGAGGTCGACGCGGCAGTGAGCACGCCCTCCTGGCGGGGCACATAGGGGAGTGGAGTGGTGGTGGTGCGGTGTGGTGTCTGTGGCGAGGCTCGGGGTGGTTAAATAGGGCAGGGGCGGCGTATCGTGGACGGAGCGCGTGGACAGCGTCCATGGCGCCTCCGGCGGAGATTTTCCCGATTCATTGGCGACGCGTGCGAGCAGCGCATGGATGAGAGGTCTGGGGGGTCCGGGAGTGAGCTGGGAGCAGCTGTGGCGACGGGTGCGTGTTGGCATGCAGCGGGTGGGGCGAATTTGACCGGCACCATCCGTTCTCTCCACGGCGAGCAACGGGGGACAGCGGCCGCGTCGGGGCGAGAGAGGCTCGAGTGCCCGCAGAGGCTGCAGAAGCAACGACCGTGGACGAACGCGAGCAAGGGGGGGCTGGGGGGCCTGGGAGTGGCGACGACGGCCATGGCGACACGGCGACGGTGACGGGGAGCTAGGGGTAGGAGACGACGCCATCTTCGCAGAACGCCCCCTAGACTTTCTTTTCCATTTACAACTAGGTCCTTTTCTGTTTCTTTTTCTTCTTTTCAATTCCAGCAGCAGTTTCTGGATTTTATTTGGGACACTTAAACAATTTATAAAAATTTGGCAAAATTTGTGGGGCCTTCCCATAGTGTGCAGAAGCTCCACAAAAATTGGCTTTGCAAAATAAAATGTTTTGAAACATATTCTTTTATAGTGTTTCAATTATGGTATTTTAATTTATTTCTACTTTGTTTACTTTTGAATTTTTAAAACTAGTTTGAAAATAGTATTTGAGAGAGATAAGTAGTAAGGCTGAGATGGGAGGGTTTGCACTACCACTCCACTGAATTTTGTTGGAAACAAATTGAGGTCCTCACTTGGAGAATTTGTGTGGCACTTGCCACATTTATTTTTCTTGTTTTGCTTTTACTTTATTCCTCTCCTTTTCTTCATGTTTATCTTTATGGCAAACAACACATGCTAGCAAGAAATAAACCACACAAGCAACAATATGTGATCAACACATATAATTTAGCAAAAGTTTTTGTTGGTTCTCATTTTTGGAATTCATAATACTTGTTAATAATTTTGGGATGTTACAATCCTTCCCTCCTTACCACGGAATGTCATGTGGTGGGCCTTGGAGAAACACAAAGTCCCAACAAAGTACATTACCCTCATTAAGGATATGTATGATAATGTTGTGAAAAGTGTTCGAACAAGTGATGGCGACACCGATGACTTTCCAATTAAAATAGGACTGCACCAGGGGTCAGCTTTGAGCCCTTATCTCTTTACTTTGGTGATGGATGAGGTCACATGGGATATACAAGGAGATATCCCATGGTGTATTCCTTTGCGGATGATGTGGTGCTAATTGACGATAGTCGGGCGGGGGTTAATAGAAAGTTAGAGCTGTGGAGGCGGACTCTAGAATCGAAAGGTTTTAGGCTTAGTAGAACCAAAACTGAGTACATGAGGTGCAGTTTCAGTACTACTAGTTACGAGGAGGAAGATGTTAGGCTTGATGGACAGGTGGTACCTGAGAAAGACACCTTCCGATATTTGGGGTCTATGCTCCAGAAGGATGGTGATATCGATGAAGATGTGAGTCATCGAATCAAAGCTGGTTGGATGAAGTGGCGCCAAGCTTCTGGCGTTCTCTGTGATAGGAAAGTGCCACAAAAGCTAAAAGGCAAGTTCTATAGGATGGCGATTCGACCTGCGATGTTGTATGGCGCAGAATGTTGGCCGACCAAGACGACATATCCAACAGTTAGGTGTAGCGGAGATGCGCATGTTGAGATGGATATGTGGCCACACAAGAAAGGACCGGGTTAGGAATGATGAGATACGTGAGAGAGTTGGGGTAGCACCAATTGAAGAGAAGGTTGTCCGACACCGTCTAAGATGGTTTGGTCATATAGAACGTAGGCCTCCGGAAGCGCCATTGCATACCGGACGGATAAAGCGGGATGAGAATGTTAAGAGGGGACGTGGTAGGCCAAACTTGACATGGGAGGAGTCTGTTAAGAGAGATCTGAAGGATTGGAATATCACCAAAGAACTTGCCATGGATAGGGCTGCGTGGAAGTTAGCTATCCATGTGCCAGAACCATGACCTGGTTTCGAGATCTTATGGGTTTCAACTCTAGCCTACCCCAACTTGTTTGGGGAAAAAGGCTTTGTTGTTGTTGTTGTACAATCCTTCCCTCCTTAAAAATAAATCTCGTCCCGAGATTTGCTAGGCTTTGGTACTAAAGAGGTCTGGGAATTCGCTCCTAAGATAATCTTCACGTTCCCAAGTTGCTTCTTCTTCAGAGTGGTTAGTCCACTGGACTTTGTAAAACTTGATCGCACGTCTTCGGGTAACACGAACATCTTCTTCGAGAATCTTGAGGGGTCTCTCGCGATAAGTCAGGTCTTGGTTCAGGTCGATGGAGAGGTGGTCGATGTTTTTGAAAACATCAGGCTGGTCAGGAACTTCAGACACTTCCGGAGCAAGGAAATGTGGAAGACATCATGATAATCTCCTAACTCCGGGGCAATTCCAGCTGATAGGATACTTCTCCTCGACGAGCATGACTTGAAGGGTCCAATATACCTTGGCGCTAATTTTCCTTTGACATGGAAACGCTGCATTCCTTTGAGGGGTGTCACTCGGAGATAAACATAATCTCCGACACTGAAAGTGAGGTCACGGCGCTTGGTGTCAGCGTAACTCTTCTGACGGGATTGGGCAGTTTTGAGGCGTTCACGAATAAGCTGAACTTGCTCTTCAGCTTCACGGAGGGTATCTGGTCCAAACAATTTGCCTTCTCCGGTATCGGACCAATTCAGGGGTGTACGACACTTCTTGCCGTAAAGGGCTTCAAAAGGGGCCATTTGCAGACTGGACTGATAACTGTTGTTGTACGAGAACTCTGCAAACGGAAGACAATCTTCCCACTTGGAACCATAGGATAGAACACATGCGCGAAGCATGTCCTCCAATATCTGGTTCACTCGCTCAGTTTGGCCATCGGTCTGGGGATGATAAGCTGTGCTAAAGCTAACTTGGTTCCGAGGGCTTCATGAAGGGATTTCCAGAATCTTGAGGTGAATTGCGTGCCTCTATCAGATACAATCTTCTTAGGCACACCATGCAGGCTTACTATTCTGGAAATATACAAGTCTGCTAACTGAGTCCTCGTAGTGGTCTTGACAGGGATAAATGAGCAACCTTGGTCAATCGATCAACGATGACCCAGATTGAATCATGGCCTCGGTTGGATCTTGGAAGTCCGGTAATAAAATCCATTCCAATCTCATCCCACTTCCACTCGGGAATTTCAAAGGTTGAAGCAATCCAGCGGGCCGCTGATGTTCAGCCTTGACTCGCTGACAGATGTCACACTTGGCTACAAAAGAACCAATCTCTCGCTTCATTCCATGCCACCAAAATCTTTCTCGAAGGTCTTGGTACATTTGGTTCCGCCGGGGTGGATTGAATAAGGGGTCTCATGGGCTTCCTTCAGGATTAACTCCTTAAGTTCCGTGACATTGGGCACACAGATACGGTCATTGAATTTCAGCACTCCTTCAGCATCTTCGGTAAAACCGGGTGCTTTGCCGAGGGAATCTTCTTCCTAATTCCTTCAATGCTTTCATGACCTTTTTGGGCTTCTTTGATTTGATCCATCAGGGTTGGGGCTAACTCCAAATTGGCGAGATATCCATGGCTAACAAGTTCTAGTCCAAATCTTCGAACTCTTTGAACAAGGCTGGCTGTTCGGCTTGGATCAGGCATTCAGGGTGCAGGGTTTGCGACTAAGGGCATCGGCAACTACATTAGCCTTTCCGGGTGATAGTGGATTCCAATATCATAATCCTTGATTAATTCCATCCATCTCCTCTGTCGCAGGTTCAACTCCTTCTGGGTGAAAATATACTTCAAGCTTTGATCCGTATAGACCTCACAGCGATGTCCCGCAAGATAGGGACGCCACTTTTTAAGAGCAAGACAACAGCAGCTAATTCCAGGTCATGGGTTGGGTAATTCTCTTCATGCGGTCGCAACTGCCGGGACAGGTACGACACAACTTTGCCTTCTTGCATCAGAACGCAACCAAGTCCGAGGCGTGATGCATCGCAATACACGTCGAAACTCTGGGTGACGTCTGGCATAATCAAAATTGGGGTGAGGTTAGTCTCTTCTTCAACTCTTGGAAACTATCTTCGCACTTCTGAGTCCATTCAAATTTCTTGTCCTTCTTCAACAGTTGGGTCAAGGCTTGGCTATACTGGAAAATCCTTCAACGAACTTGCGGTAATAACCGCGAGTCCGAGAAAGCTTCGGATTTCAACACTGGTTGGGGATAACCAGTCAAATGGCTTGGATCTTCTCGGGTCAACAGAAATTCCTCCGCAGATACATGTCCGAGAAATGCCACTTCACTGAGCCAAAACTCACACTTGCTAAGCTTGGCATACAGCTGGTGCTCTCGGAGGGTCTCCAAAACTAGACGCAGGTGTTCAGCATGCTCTTCTTCGGTCTTGGAATAAATAAGGATGTCATCAAGGAAAACTACCACGAACTTGTCGAGGTACTCCATGAAAATCTTGTTCATGAGATTCATGAAATAGGCTGGGGCATTGGTCAGACCAAAGGACATCACGGTGTATTCAAACAAACCGTAACGGTGGTGAAGGCGGTCTTGGGAATGTCTGTCTCTCGGATCTTCAACTGATGGTAACCTGTCCGAAGATCGATCTTGAAAAGACTCGGGCTCCGTTCATTTGATCGAACAGATCCTCGATCTTGGGAAGGGGTACTTGTTTTTAATGGTCACGTCATTTAGCTGCGATAATCCACACACAGGTGTGGTACCGTCTCTCTTGTCCACAAAAATAATGGGTGATCCCCAGGTGAAGCGCTTGGACGAACAAGACCTTTGCTGAGCATATCAGCCAACTGCTTCTTCAATTCAACTAGTTCTTCCGGATTCATCCGATAAGGCCTTTGGGATATGGGGGATGTCCTGGGATAAGCTCAATTATGAACTCAATATCCCGGTCTGGCGGCATACCAGGCAATTCTTCTGGGAAAACATCCTTGAATAGGTGAACAACACGGATCTCATCTAGGGGGTCGAGCTATGCTCTCATGGCAGCCGGTGGTGAGATTGGTTTCAGACACATACTCCACTTCTACTTCTTTGTCGGTGGTGATGGATACAGCTCTTCTGGCACAGTCATTCGACCATGGTACTTGGCTAGCCAATTCATACCGAGTATGACATCTATGCCTTGGGTTCCTAAATAATTAGGTCGGCTGCAAATTTTTCGCCTGAAATCTCTATGGCAGTATTTGGACAAAATCTCTTGGTTTCTATGGTGGAGCCAGGATTTGTATACTCAGGTTTTATTTAGGAAGCCTTCTACTAATCCTCCCTTAGCGACAAACTCCTCGGTAACAAATGAATGGTTGCACCAGAATCAAACAGAACAGTTGCAGGTACTGAGTTGACAAGGAACGTACCCAGCACAACATCTGGCCTCCTGAGCTTCTTCAGCATTGATGTGGTGCAGACGGCCCTTGACAACAGCAGCATTTCCGGGGTGCGGCATTCTTGCCATTACCATTTCCATTGCGGCCTTGACCATTGTTCGGTGCATTGGGGCGCTGAACATTCCTCTTGGATTGGGGCATTCTCTGGAGTAGTGACCTTTGTTGCCACATTCAAAGCAGACAACATTGGCATTGGGGTTGAAGTTGTTGAAGTTTCCTCTGGGACGGTTATTGTCATTGGGGCGGTTGAAGTTGTTTGGGCGGTTAGGGAAATTGGGGCGTGGGCTTGGGGTGGTCGATAGGCAGGTGGGGTTTTGCTGAAAGATACGAGGTTCTGACTGCTCGAACCTTCCTGAGCATTCATCCTCCTCTTGCGACCTTCAAACATAGACTTGCGCTTGGTCTCCAGCTGGATGGCTTTGTCCACAAGTGACTCCAGATCACGGAAGTCATGGACAACCAAGCACACTGCAGTTCATCATGCAGTCCACCCATGAAACGCTCCATCTTCTTCTCTTCTTTGTCGGTGTCATCAGGAGCATACCGAGATAAGTCGGTAAACTCATCAATAACCGACCACATCTCTACTTCCCTGCCTCAGCTTGCGGAATTCATCCTTCTTCCTCTCAATAGTCCGCTGGGAATATGCTTCTTGCGGAACTTCTCCTGAACTCAGCCCAGTTGATAACCTGACCAGCTGCTGGAGAGCCTTGGTAGTTTCCCACCAAGCTCGTGCAGGTCCAGCGAGATAGTGGGTTGCATACACACTTCTCATTGTCTCCTACAGCAGCAACTTCCAGATTGTTCCCGATGGTAAGAAGCCAATCATCGGCTTCCAGTGGGTGAAGTCCCTTGGAGAAGGTAGGTGGTTGGTTTCTGGAAATCGCCTAAGGTGGATCGCTGGTTCTCATTGCCATTGCCATTACCACCATTGTTGTTGTTGTTGTTGTTGTTGTTGTTGTTGTTGTTGTTGTAAGCGGCTGCGAGTTGTTGCAGGGCAGTGAGATGAGCCTGGCGCTCCTGCCGGGCATTTTCACGTTCCTCCATGATAAGCGCGAGAAGTTGGGCGGGGGTTGGGTCCGGTGGTGGTGGTGCTGATCCTGATCCTCCCGTATTGTCGCGACGGGGCGGCATCCTGAAGCACACCGGGTATAAGAGGCAAGGCAAGAAAAGTTCGACTAAGGGAAAAGACGATTTCGCAAGTGGTTGATTATTTTAAGGATTTATAGAAAATATTTACACAGATCTAACAAGACAAACATACTTATATTTCACAAACATCACATCAAGGAGTTCACAACAACATCAAGCTTACAACCTCAAGCTTACAACATCACCTTACATCTAAGATACATAGTCTGGTTTCCAAAAGAACCACTACTTCTACTCGACTAGCGATAGGGGTCAACCTAAACCTGCGGTAGTGATCAAGTCACTCGCCTACTGAGGTGGAACCTCCAGCTCTAACACGTCAGCATCTGACTGGTAGAGTGGCTCCTCGGGATCCTCCTCCTCGTCCTCGAGAACTGCCTCGAGTGGCTCCTCCTCCTCGTCAACTAACTCCTCCTCATCATCTCCTCCTCACAGTCCATCTCCTCCACAAAGTCATCATCGTCACTGAGGAAAGCGTTGTTCTCCTTGCGGAGATCCTCGCCCTCCTCCTCCATCTCGTCAGTATGGTGCTCTAGATCCTCGATCATCTGGTCCTGCTCCGCCACCTTTTTACGGAGCTTCACGATGGTCCTCCTCAGCTGGGCCCTCTTCCCGAGAAGAGCGACCTTCTCCTCCAGTAGCTTCTCCTCATTCTCGCGAAGCTCAACGAGCGACTCGCGGTCAAAGCGAAGCTGAATCCTAGTGCGCAACAGATCATCCTGAGTGTGCTGAAGTAAGAGCTCCATGTCCATGATGTAGCTCCCAAACATCGGGTGGCAAGGGGAGGAGTAGGGTCCGTCGCAGTTGCGCCTCCCGTAGAACCGGAAACGGGAGTCTACTAACTCCGCCTTGTGCTCCTCACAAAGTCGGGCTAGCATCCTCTGTGTAGCAGTACAGAGACCGTCAACCCAGGTGGCCTCCTTGGTGGTGAAGACGAGCGTCCTGGAACTGGGACTTGATGTTCCTGCGAACTGACGACCATGAGCCAGCTCAGCCTTCCGACACCGTGAACATCAATCTGAGCTCCCTCAAACTCTGGAGCGGGCGACCTAACAGCTTGCTCAACTCGAACAAGTCCCTCTCAAACGTCAGCTTGCTATCCTTCTCAAGCTGAACACTCAGTCCAATGGAGTGCCATCTACAAATTTTAAGTAAATTTTAAGTTAGTGAGATGACGAGTGTACAAAATTTTAAGTTTAGTGAGGTAACAATAAGCAAATTTTAAGTTTAATGAGATAAGTCTGCAAAATTTTAAGGATACTAAGGAAATTGTAATGTTTAATGAGAATAAATTTTTGCATAAGTAAGAGGATTGGAGATAAGCAGTTTTCAAAAATACTTCATTCCTTTTTCTTTAGAAATTCATCTTTTGTAACATTTGTCTGACGACCATGCTAACTAAGGTTTCCTAAAGTCAGGATGGCTCTGATACCAAGTCTGTGGGGACCCCGGACTAGCTGTCCGAAATACCCGATTATGCTTAACACAACGATCCCGTGATCAGTCTGTCGTTGCACATAATCCGAATTGGATACCAAAGTTTACATCATTACAGTACCGAATTAAAAGTCTTACATAAATGGTCATTTAGACCAAGTTCTTACATAGGTGCCTTCAAGGGCCAAACCAAAATATCAGCGGAAGCTACGGAGTGGTAGACATCATTCTAACGACGACGACCCGACAGGCAGCTGACTTGTGGAGATCCTTAGTTCGCATAGAAGTCACCATACTCCTGCTCGGCGTAGTGCTCCTCCTCGTAGTCTGGCTAGGACAATAGCCAGGGACGAAACCAATATGAGTACATTTGAATGTACTCGCAAACTACCCCCAACATGAGTATGCACTAGTTTTAATTTAATTTCAAACTTTTATTTAAAACATCTCTATATCTTTATTGAAAAAATAAGAAGAGTTTTGTAACCATCTTTGAATAAATTCATCATTCTGTTTCTCTCCAAAACTCCTCCTTTTCCAACCATAGTTCACCATGGTTCCCTTTTTCCATCAACAACCTCATACCGATCCGTAGGTATAGGTACACCATTCATTTTTCTTTTAAAAACTCAACTCTTTTCAAAACATGCACAAAGGTCAGAGTAGGGCCTCCCAACTGTCCATATCCGAGGACTCAGCTATTCAAATAGTTTTAACCCTCTGCAGAGGTAGCACGCTTTTATCTCACATCCATCCGGTAACTCATCATGTCAGCCACGTCCCGCCATACAAGGTGTATGCGAAGTTGAGCCACCGGCCATAGCCTCTCCTTTGCTCATGCTAGTATAGGATCCTACCATATGATAATTCCCATCGACACTCAGTCAGGTCCCCGTCGGCAACCCTAAGTGTGAGGACTCATATGTTTTTCCCGGCGACCACATTTATGAAGTCTTCAATCCTCCTCCTTATCTTTCCATAGAGTTTGAGCGAGGACCCAGGTCAGGGGAGTTCACTAACCATCCCCTCATGCATAACGGAGTCATCTCCATCGATGAGGTATCCCATACTAATAAGAGCAAATTATATGACTAAGCCCTTTCCCATATGTGGTGAATGTGGTCGCACAGAGTAATCGGCTGGTTGACGTAAGTACAAAGACACACTATGCATTTTTCCCAAATAACTCAATTATCCACTTCTTCAGTTCATTACCGACATCTCGGTAGTTCACCTCAACACAAGTATTTCCAAAGGAGTTTTGAATAAACAACATTGTTTTCCATCCTAAAGTTTTATATAACTACTACATAGGGTGGCAAAATAATATCCATATATTTTTGAAAAGTTTTGTAAACCATTGCCTTAAGAGTAATCATTTGATCAAAGTAGATGCATATATATTTAGGTGCAAGCTCAGAGAGTAGCTTGCCTTGCTCGGCAAAGTGACTTGGTCTTGCTCTTCAGGTTCAACAAATTCCCCCTCCTCGATAAATCCGGCAACGTTCTCGTCTAATAATAAGCAAACAAATCAACCAATCACTAAACTACTCAAGCAATCATTTCAACATAACAATTCATAAACACCACAAAAGCTACTGCACTCACATAAACAAGACAATTTGGTTTCAAAATAGTTGAATTAAACATTATTGTTTATGTCCAAATTATGGCAGAAACTTGTTAAACATGTTTAATTGCACAACTTGAGTTCTGTTTGTCAAAAAAATACAAACATAAATTTCTATGGAAAGCTACTGATGTAGAAGACAACCCCATTTGATTGGGAGTCATTGAGTTACTAAACTCCCTACACAAAGGTTTTAGTCCAGTAGCTTAATAATCAAGTTTTGGCTACCAAATAGTTATGTTGCTCCTAAAATTAAATCCTTTAAGAGGCAACTAAACATGACTAAATGTGATCCAACAAAATTGGTTATCTCATTTGGGTCAACCATTAATCATAATTAAATGTTTGAGTGCAGAAGGGTGTTTAAACTTCTACTTTAAACTAAACAAATCCTACTGCACAAAAATTCTACAAAATTAGGGAAGCTAATACATGGTAGTACTAAGATAACAAATTTGTTTGGAATAATTGGATTAACAGAGTATCAGAAACAAACAAGTTTAGAATTTAAACCTTCTGTAGTATTTTTAATAACTTTTTTATCTGTTTAATAAATGACATGAATCCAATTTGGTTAGTTAAACATTTTTTATATGCTTTCCAGAACAATTGAGTTTGATTTATTTGGATTCCTAAATCTCGATATATTGAATTTCAAAGTTGGATCCATACTGTCCTGACAGAAAGTTTGAATTTGAATTTAATTGATTTCTGGATAATGTTGAAAGCTATGACAGTGGGACCTACATGTCATGACACAGTGTTGCGGTTGGAAAAATAAATCCTGACGAGCGGGCCCGCCCGTCAGTCTCTCTCTCATTTAACGAAGCGGTACGCGCCCGTTGGATCGATCCAACGGTCCACGATCAAAAGCATCGGCGGCGACCTAAAATCGGCGGCGCTGCCTCGCCGGCGACGGCGAGGTGAAGGATCTCTCACCTAGGGGGCTCGGGAGGTCACGGAGATGATGCAGATCGACGGCGGCGTGTGGGGAAGCTTCTGCCGAGTACACTTGCTGGGGTGGGCTGGTTCGTCGGCGGCGCGCTCTCGCTCTTCCACGGCCACGGCAGCAACTCCGGCGAGGTCCAACGTCGCGTCTGGGCACTAATCAAAGGGGAAAAGGGATGGGGTGAGTGCGGGGAGAGAGAGCAACACAGTGCAGGGGTTTGGGAAGGAAATGGGCAGCCCAACGGCGTGGCCACAGTCGCCTTCTACCTCGGACAC